>BSQW01000014.1:40610159-41235159 GCA_030161315.1 Eutrema japonicum | reverse complement strand
TAACCTATGATCTAAGTTATAGGTGATCAATCCAAAATTTAGCATTAAGAACAACCTATGGTGAAGAACTAATTTGATTTTGAATCCTAACTAACTAATTAACCTAGCATACAAAGAGATCCTTTATGAGAACCCTAAACCTAAAAGGAGATCTACTCAGACATGAAGATTAGGTAAAACAACATGATTGAATCGAACTCAAAAGTAATAATAAAGAGAATAAACAAGGGGTCCGAAATCTTCTCTCGGACGAACAGAGTTTTAGACTTGTCTCCCTCAAAAGCTCTCTCAACAAAATCGAAAGTAGAATAATGCTTAGCCAAAAAATGGCTGAAAAACCTAATTATATGCTAAAACATGTTTTGGGGCTTCTTGTAAATAATAAAGAGTTCTGGACCAAAGTGCAATTTCTTCAGATTAGGAAAAAGTCGTGTTTCCTTTCTTCAGGCAGTCGGTATCGACCAACACCAGGTGGTATCGCTCGACACAAGGACCTCAAATCGACCCTCACAACTACATGATCCTTGCTTAGCTCCAAAATGCTCCAGAATGCTTCAATATCTCCAATTTAGCTCCAAACATACATAAACCTGAAAAGACTCAAAAATATTCCAAAAATACTATAAACACTCTATAAACGAGACCTATATCATGGTTAAAAACGGGTAAAAACCATGATATATCAACTCCCCCAAATTTAGCATTTGCTTGCCCTCAAGCAAACGGAAAGCTAAACAAAAGAAAGAGGTTTGAAAAACACGGAGACTCACATGTTCTTGAAACACTGCAATGACCATTTTTCTTAGTGCTCCACATATTACTTAACCAGTTCCAAACCTAACCACCATGTACTTCTCTGTAGACATTCGCAGCTCCCCAACATCCACACATAATTTTGCAGCATTATCCATAAAAGCCTCCATCGTCAGTTTCATCGCTGTGATCAATGCCAAGAGCCTTCTAGACTCTTTTCCATACAATATCATGACAAAAGAACCACCCAATTTTCACACTTTTTGGTATTGTTTCCTCTCCCCCAGACTTATTTCACATCATGTTCTTTTTTTAGATTCGCATATACATATTAAGGTTTGAGATGCGAATATTGATGGTGTTTGGTGTTTGCCACCAAATCCCCGGTTCTTCCCTCTCTATGTATCAAAGGTGTAAGCGAATAATGGTATCACAAGAAATTTTCATAACCTCGCTTCCAACCTTTGTGTGATCATTCCTTTTCAAGTAGAATAATGGGATCGCCCTCTACTGAGAAGAAAATCAATTCATCTTTTCATGCCTTAACTTATAACAAGGGAGAGGAATACCATTATTTTCTACACATGGGTTCATTTGTCAGATATGGATGAGGAATCAAGCTCTATGGACATCGACCACATTGATGAAGTGCAAAGAATTAGCTCATGCTTGGATGAACTCTGCTGGAAACATGGGCGTCTTCTAGTTAACTGGTCACCCTTTGGATTTTTCATTAGTCCGATCTAGAACTGATTCTGTAACAATGGTAACTTAGAAGCAAGGCCAGAACAATAGATTCAAGAAAAATATCATAATCTCCAACAGGTTTTGATTCAATAAAACGATTTTTGACTCAAAAACGACTAACTCTAAGAAAAACAAACACACCGTCAGCAACTACCTCCCTCAGACTTAAACAACACTGTCCCCAGTGTTATCTAGTCTAGAGTCGGTAAAAGAAATCATAAGAGCTGAGTGGATACGTGAAAATCAAAGAAGTTACCGGATTGGGGTAGGAGTGTTGACCGACACACATCACTGGTATTGAGCGATACCAAGCTTAGGTCGTCACAGAAACTTACCTGGGTAAGTGGTATCAACCGACACTAGGTGGGTGTCGCTCGATACAAGGAACATTGGTCAAAGCAATTTTGCATCGTTCGATCTGTTTGTCCATGTCCCGTAATAAATACCCAGCTCCTTTGTAACTGATTCACGCAAAACACAAGACACAAAACCAAAAACACGCAAAACAAAAGAACTTATATACAAACTTACCAATGGGTTGCCTCCCACCAAGCGCTTATTTTACGTCACTAGCTTGACTTTACGCCCATGTATTAGTCAGGATAAGAATTAGAACTTGCTCCAAAACAAGCTCCACAACTAGACATCTCCAGCTTCAGAATTCTGCTCAACATACCATTCACAACGTCCTTTCCTTTCTCTTTCAACTCTGAAGTGAGAATAGCTCTAACCTTAGAGAATGGTTTCGAAGTTCCCTTGCATTTTACCTCATATTCAATCGAATCTCCATCACACTTCTGAGGGGTTAAAGTCATATAGGCATCACCCTTGACTCTTTTGCCTTCACCTTCTTCTTTGCCTTAGCCGTTTTGATGTCTCTCTTCGTGATGATAGAAGGAGTATCTAAAACGTCTATGACATTTGCCTCATCATAAGGCTCTTCTAATAGATCAACCATCAACGTCTCTCCTGTAACAACGGTGATGCAAGAGACATGTTTGGGAGCTCTTCTAGAAGGAATGGCTTTGTAGGAGACCTATTTGTCAATGTATGAGAACGAGATTCTCTTACTGGGCGTGTCTATAAGTGCACCAAATGTAGCCATGAATGGTCTTCCAAGAATCAAAGGTATATTAGAACTTTCGCTCATCTCCACAATCTGAAAATCAGTAGGAACCAGACAATCTCCTACTTTAACAAGCAAATTAGAGATGGTACCATATGGAATTGAGGTTGAATAGTTCGCGAATGCGAGAGTCATCTTAGCAGATCTAATATCACCAATTCTCAACCTCTATGCAATTGCCTTTGACATGACATTGACGCTAGACCCTAAATCAACGAGAGATTCTTTCAATTTAACTCCAGAGATAGAGCATGGAACCGAAATTTTTCCTGGGTCTTCTCTCTTTGTCAACTGCTTCATTGGTAGTGGTGTGCTTCTTGCCTTGATGAAGAGTGCCTTGATCTCTTCCAGAGTTTCTCTGCAATCTCGGAAGTAACCAAGTAAAGGGCGGTTTTCCAAAGCTTCTTCAAAAGACATCGTATGGGGAATCCTCCTCACCATCTTCTCAAAAACGAGCAACTTCTCTGCAATAATTTGATCGCTGAGATGCCTAGGTGGTTTAGGATATGGCACCTTAGGCTTGTAAACATTCTCCTCAATAATCCTCGGAGTTTTCACAATTTCTAGCTCAGTCTGCGAGGGATGTCGACCGACACCAGATTGGTGTCGATCGACACAAGGCTTCTGTGTCATCTCTTCAGGTTGGTGTCGATCGATACAAGTAGTGGTGTCGCTCGATACAGCCGTATTAGGCTCAAAATCACATTCAACCTCTTCTAACTCCACGAATTTTTCTGCAGTTAAACCCTCTTCTACCACTGCAGTTACCTCTTTAGCACTTCTTAAAGTGATTGCATTGACGTATTCATTCTGTGAATGAACCATCTTTCCCTTGACAGCTATTGCAGTCTGAGCTATTTGAGTTTCCAGCATCTTCTTATGAGTGTTGAGAGACTTAATTTTCCCATTCAGATCAGTATACATGGCATCCATCTTTCCATTAAAGTTTATTGTCACCTTCTGTTGTCCCTCAAGAATCTGTTCCAGCATAGATTCAACTTTGCTTTCAGGAGTTTTGGGTGGTGGAGATTGGTACCCTCCTTGCCGAGAATTGTTGGTGAAGTTTCGGTTGTTGTTTTGCTGGTATTGATACCTTTGACCTTGAAACCCTGCTCCACCAATGTAGTTAACGTCTTCCACTTCATCTTTTTCGAAATTCTTGACATCAGCAGCAAAGAGGACATCCTTCTTTATCTTTCCCATCAACAGATTGTGCATTGAATCCAGTTTAGCTTTAACCTCATCAATCTGCGATCCATCCATGCTCCCAGTCTGCTTTCTTCGCTCAAATTCTGCATTCTTGGTACTATTGCTAGATGCTAAGTTCTCAATAAGCATCGTCAGGATATCTGGTGTTGAAGTTCCCATTACTCGCAACATCTAAGGCCATCTGATACCTCCAATCAATCCCTCTGAAGAAAATACCCAGCAGTTGAACCTTAGTGAACCCGTGATGTGGACAGTCCCTCTGATATGATCTGAATCTCACACAAGCAGCTTTAAACGCCTCAGTCGCTCCTTGAAAAAATTGGGAGATCTTATCCCTAAGCTCATCGGATCTTGCATCATCAAAGAAATTGTTCAAGAAGGCATTCTTTGTCTCCTCCCAGGTAGTCAGTGATCCAGGCGGCAACTGCTTAAGCCAATAAACTGCATCTCCACCAAGAGAGTATGGGAAAAGCTTACAGAAGAGGAAATCATTGGACACTCCATTGTATTTGATGCTAGTAACCAAGTCCTCAAACCTCTCAATGTGATCCATGGGGTGTTCATGAGAAAGACCGTGAAAATGATGCTGACCCACAAGAGTGAAGTATGCAGGTTTCAGCTCAAAGTCATTCCTCTGAAAAGCAGGAGGGCGAATCGCTGATCGATTGGCATAGAACTGATCAGGTCTGTTGTACTCACCGATTGTTCTACCACGATTAACCACAGCATTCCCAACATTCCCCTCGTTGTCGCGCGCAGCTGGCGCGGCAATCTCATCAACAACAACTGGAGGGGCAATGGCATTTCCATCTCCATCAAGTCGTTGCCCTCTCTCATTGCACAAATGACCCTCTTGGTCTCTCAAAGCTCTAGCATCATCACGAGTCAATACGACTGGATTATTCATCTATGCTGGCGTCTTTGTTTTCATGTTTGCACGTTCCAAATTTGCTAGCTCCTTGTTGGAAAGAGTAACTAGCTGAGGGCTCTTGTTTCTCCTGGTTTCGCGAGTGTGCATACACCTGAAACACTCTCCACAAGGCACGTAAGTAACAAAAATAAGAAAAAAAGTAAAATAAAACGATGAGTATCGACCGACAATGGGTGGTGTCGCTCGACACTATCGAACTTAGTCGAAATTTTAGACTAAAATCTAATGGCGAATTAAGAATCCCCGGCAACGGCGCCAAATTTTATAAGCTCAAATGTAATACCCTAAAGTACTAACAGCTTTGTTGATTGTAGTATTTAGGGGTCGAATCCACAGAGACTCAAGAATCACACAATAGATTATATAGGTTCGAATTAAGCTAAATAAATCAATGAAATAAAAAAGTAGTAACGTAAACTAAAGAGTTGTAAATTCAATGGAGAGGAGATAGGTTCAGGGTATTTCTCAGAAAATCAGATAATGCAGATAAACTAATTAGTTAGGATTCAGGTTAAGCCCGGTTCTTGAACTCAAATCACTAAGTTATAATTAACCAACTGTCGTTGAGGGAATTATCTAAGTCTAAATCTTAGAATTCCAAATTTCTTTGCAAATCCTAAAGACTAAACTAGCCTTAAGTTCAGGTTCGATATGTTCACAAAACAACTAAACCAAAATTCTTTGCATATAGTTATTTTGCTCACCCTAGGTTCTATCAGATCATCAATTGCACTGTCGTGCCTAATCGATTAACCTAAGATCTAAGTTCCATGTGATCAATCCAGAATTAGCTTTAAGAACAACTTATGGTGAATAACTAATTCAGATTATGAATCCTAACCAATTAATTAACCTAACATTCAAAGAGATCTTTTATTGAGAACCCTAAACCTAACAGGATATCTACTCAGACATTGAGATTGAAACAAACAACATGATTGAATAAATCTCTGAAATTAATAATAAAGGAGAAAGAAAACAAGGGTTCAAAATCTTCTCTCGGGCGAACAGAGTTTCAAACTTGTCTCCCTCAAAGCTCTCTCTCTAGAATCCAAAGTAAAATAAAGCGTAGCTCACCAAGGTGGCTGAAAAACCTAATTATAATGCTAAAACACGTTTTGGGGCTTCTTGTAATTATTAAAGTCTTATGGACCAAAGTGTAAAATCTTCAGACTTGTAAAAAGTCGTGATCCTTCTCTTCATGCGATCAGTATCGACTGACACCATAAGTGTTATCGATCGATACACTGCTTCTGTGTCGACTCTTTAGGCTAGTGTCGCTCGACACCAGGACTTCAACTTGATCCTTCAGCTGCATGATCTTGCTTGGCTCCAAAATGCTCCAATATCTCCAATTTAGCTCCAAACGTACCTAAACATGTAAAGACTCAAAAAAACTCCACAAATACTAGAAAGACTATATAAATAAGACCTATATCATGGTTAAAAGCGGGTAAAAACCATGATATATCATTCGATATACCAAACCTACAAAACGTAGTTATCTTTTTTGTAGGTATGGTATATCTACACACCAAACCTACAAACGCCGTCTCCATGTTTGGTATACCACATGGTTTAAAAAAAACAAAACAAAAACAAAAATTCATTTACCATGTCGATCTTCTGTGGAGTCGTGGATCAAGCCTGACGAGTAAGTCCCGCCCTGGTTGTTGGAGTAACTGCTGGATGCTCATGATCTGAGGTAGAGCTTCACTATGCGACTCCGGAACATGAGAAAGCCCCAGACTTTGTCTTTGACTAGGGGACCCCGATGGCAAATCGTCTTAATTTCCGTTTTTATTTTTTCATTTTATTCAGATTATTACTTTGACACATGTCGCGATCTTAATTAACAATGACACATGTTATGATCTCGTAAGTAAGAATTATCTTACGTGTCACGCTATTTTCTCTTACTTCATTTTTGATTTTATTAGTTACTATTTAAATAAAATACATTTTCTTTTTTTTTTTGTTATTTTGTCTTAAAGGAAATTTTATATTATTACATTGTTATTTTCCGTTTTTCTTACACATGTCACGATCTTAATAAACTGTTATTAATCTAATTTTATATATTATGAATCTCAACAAAACTTATACTTATCACAAAATTGAAATTTGGTATGAGATTTTTATCAAAAAATGAAATATAAAAAATAAAATATCAATAAACTACAATATCAAAAATACAAAAAAATCTATCATATAAAAATACAAAAATCTATATCATACAAAACTAATAATTTTAGATCTATAATTTTTATATATTACAGAATATATAGTTTTATAAAATTACCTAATTTTTATATATTACAGATTATATAATTTTTTGTTATATAAAATAATGTATAAAATTATATAATTTTTATATATTACAGATTATATAATTTTTTGTTATATAAAATAATGTATAAAATTATATAATCTGTAATATATAAAAATTATAGATCTAAAATTATTAGTTTTGTATAATACAGAATTTGTTTTTTATATTATAGGTTTTTAATATTTTTGATATTTTAGTTTATTGATATTTTATTTTTTATATTTCATTTTTTGATAAAAATCTCATACCAAATATCATTTGTGTGATAAGTATAAATTTTGTTGAGCATATTTTTTGACTTATTCGATAGTTCAGGTTTTTTTGGCTTATTCGATAGTTCAGGTTTTTTTTTGCTCAAACGACAAAGTTGAAAATTTTTAAAGCAATTTTCCCAATTAAGTATATCTGAATGGCTAATTAATATAATTAGATATCTCTCATCTGAACAAAAATTAATTCCCTATACACGCTGACGTCGGCGAATGTGCATTAAATGTGCTGTCATTGCCAAGGTAATAATTCCAATAATAATTTTTTTGTTGTCTATTTAACAAATATGTCGCCGATAATATTGATAGCCTAACAAACTAAGTAGTAGAGGTTGTATCGGCAATTCATCATCTAGTCATCAAATGGTGTTCATGTTCATAAACTAATTTCAATATTAATTAATACTAGTAGTGAAAATACTCTCTTTTTCTTATACATAAAAAAAAATTTAATACTTTTTATGAGAAAATATTATTTAATACTTAATTAAAAACAACCGAACCAATAAAAAAAAGTATACTACATAATCAAAATATACATACGATTAGAGCCAACCATTGCCCCAAATTTGTTTTGTGGGTTTAAGCCCAATACATCAAGGAAACTAATTGAGTCGATACAAGTAACAGAGGATTGCTACCGATCTTAATAGAATCGAATTTAGCAGTAAATTCCAACTAGGTCAAAGTCGTTGAGAAGAGTAAAGCGTTGGAGTCTCAAGATATATACTTCTTGGGCTACGGTTTACTTGTTAAGAGGTCTCGATTTTGCTTTTTTGATTCTCTGTCTCTCTCACAGCTTCTCTGTCTCTCTCACAGCTTCAGGTTTAATTGTCGACTTTCTCTCAAATCGTTTTCTTTTTCTCTTGTTCCCTTTTTTTTGTTTTTTTTAATCCTCAAAATCACAGCTCTTGTTTTTTTGGTTGGACACTTTATCTATAATCTTTCGGCTGTCTTTGGTGGAAAAATAGTAACATATAGAAAACATAGGTCAAGTGATAATGACTTACGAGAATAGTGGTTTGGAGGATTAGTTGTTACCATTACTTCCAAGATAATTTCTTTATCGATAATTAAGCTTTGCTCATATGTTTATTTTCTTCTTTGGAAGCTGTTGCTTAATTGCTCTATGACTGATTAGACTATAGAATATCTTCATGTATTTTTCTTTCATTGACATAGTTGGCATATGGGTTTTGTTTGTCAGATTTTGTGAGTTTTCAATATATAATATGGGTGTTTACAATTTAATTGACAAGTTTGTGAGAAACTCGCCTTTTCCTCCAAGTAAAAAAGCCTAAGAAAGGAATATCGTTTTTAGAGAGATATGGAGGATCAAAAGCAGACGAGTTTCACGTTTGAGATAGATAACATATCCGAGAAAGAAGCTGTGATATCATCACCGAACTTCTCAAGCGGCGGCTGCGAATGGTATACATGAAAATATTATATGCGTTTCTGAAGAATTATGGTCTAACATTCAACAAAATAACTTGTCTCTGTTATTTAATCCGTTTCCCTTTTTTCCAGGTTTGTTAAGGTTCATCCCAAAGGAGATCGTGTTGAAGATCACTTGTCTCTGTACCTCAACGTTGCGAATCCTAAATCATTGCGACTTGGATGGACAAGAAGAGCTAGTTATTCATTCGTTCTGTTGAATCAATCAGGCAAACAGATTCACAGAACACTTGGTAATCAACTTATTCTCCATGAATATATCTGACTGATGAAGAAGATAATTTTAATGAATATTTCTGTGTTTGTCTTACAGAAGGGCCGTGCCGATTGTTCTGCGCTCAGGCCTTAGGATGGGGTTGGGCAAAGGCCGTGCCTCTTAAAAAGCTTCAAGAAAAAGGGTTTTTGGAGAGGAACAAACTGATAGTTAAAGTCGAAGTAAAAGTAATTGAAGTTGTTGATGAAGCAGAAGTAACTGGGAAGGAGATGTTAGATTTCAATGGTTTCCAAGTTCTTTATTCTCAGGTATGACTAACTATAATGATTCTTCTTGTTATTTTTTATTATTAATTATAAGAAGATTCTTGTTGACAGGCTCTTCCGGTAAGTTGGATTTTCCTGGAACACCCTGACATTGCAGTGAATTTCAGACTAAAGAGCCAATCGGTGAAGACAGCATACATGAATATCCTCCTCGGCCTCATCGAGACACTGAACAAGCCTCCGCATAGCTTATCCGAGACTGAGCTAAGCAAGGCTCAGAGCGAGTTGATCGATCTAACTGAAGCAGGCTTCAAGCTAGACTGGTTGAAGGAAAAGCTTGATGAGGTTTCCTTGGAGAGGAAGAAAACAAATGCGGATGGTTCTCGTGTCAAAGAACTCGAGGAACAAGTCAAGAATCTCAAGGCTGAACTAGACAAGGAGAAGGTCAAATCTGCTATTTCTTCTACTAAAGCTTTTTCATTGGAGGAGACTATGTGGAATCTCAGAACTGAACAGAACAAGGAGAAGGTCAAGGCTGCTACTTCTGCTGCTAAAGTTTTGTCGTTGGAGCAGACGGTGTCGGATCTCAGAGCTGAGCTGAGCAAGGAGAAGACCAAATCTACTACTCCTAAAGACGTGCTCGAGGGTGTTGTTCACTCTTGGGAAGTACTGGATTACGCGGATCTCACTAATGAACAAATAGAGTAAAAGACATCTATGTTTTCTTGTTTTCTTTTATAAATCAAGAAGTTTTGAGTTTTATGGTCGTTTCAATCAGAATTGAAGGTGTCAGTTTCGGAGGACTATAAGTAGTGATATGGTCCAGAGTTGATTTGATATATAGCTGGAAAGTTCGAACGCATTACAAAGAACGATCTTACCCACACATGCCCGCTTAAACGTCTCGGAATGTCTTCTCGACACGAGATTCACGACATGCTGGGAAGATCTTCTCAATATCATGAAAGACACCACTATGAGGTGAACCAAAGGATTTGTCATTAGGTACGTCTTTAAGAACGGAACAGTCGGAAGCATGGGGAAACACCAATCTCTGCGCAAGTCTTATCAAGATCATTGACATTAGAACTCTGGTTTGCCACAAGAAGCTAGTCCCACTTTCTAATGTTCGATTCCAAAATTAAGCTTGATGTAACATTCGTTGTAAAAACGTTTTGTTGGTTGAATAAATTTTACATTCATTCAAAAAAAAAAAATTCAGACTAATGAGCCAATCGGTTAAGACAACATATATGAATATCCTCCTCGGTCTTATCGAGACACTGAACAAACCTCCACATAGCTTAACCGAGACTGAGCTAAGCAATTCTCAGAGCGAGTTGATCGATCTAACTGAAGCAGGCTTCAAGCTAGACTGGTTGAAAACAAAGCTTGATGAGGTTTACTTGGAGAGGAAGAAAACAAATGCTGACGGTTCTCGAGTCAAAGAACTCGAGGAACAAGTCAAGAATCTCAAAGCTGAACTGAACAAGGAGAAGGTCAAATCTGCTACTTCTGCTGCTAAAGTTTTCTCCTTGGAGCAGACCGTGTCGGATATCATAGAGCTGAACAAGAAGCGGAAATTAAACCCTCACTAATTGTCTCGAAAATTTCGGTAGTTTTTCTAATTTTGGTAATCTCAAAGCAGAAGGTAAGATCTTGTGGATGTCAAAACTCACACTACATATAGACTCCCAAACCCTCTACAAATTTGTAAAGAGAAGAAGCATTGGCTCCTCCTTAAGTGATGGCTTTTTCGTTCAATAGGCTGAAGCTCTTGATAGTTCGATTGAGAGTAAGAGTATTATCACTCAATGATGATGATAGTTTGATGGAATGATCCATTTTTACTCTAGAGAAGGAAAAACACTTTCTAACCTTCTAAACACTCTTCACACAATGGGACAAATCCACAGAGAAATTAATTGTAAATCTGTAATCCAAACGAAGTAGTATTCTTTTTTTTTTTTTTTTGTAATAGTAGTATTCTTGCTAAAGATATACAATCATTTTACATCTAAATCTTGCTCTGCAGGTCATACACAGATATCATGATCTGAATGGACTCCATTTCTAGCTGGTTTCCCGATTTGTAAGCAATCAATCGGTGGAACGGTTGGCGAATTGAGCTCTCCAAATGTTTTCCAGCAAAAGGGGTCATACATGTGGTACTGTTGTTGAACTGGCTTTAGCTCTATGCCTGATAATTGCACATCTATGCAAGGGAAACTGTCACTGCAAGCAAAATGCACAGGCTTTACGGTGTAAGTGCCTCGTATCTTCTCATAAGTGACTCCTTCCACTGCCACGGCTGAAGTCTGGTTCTTGCATTTGCTGTGGTCACAGTAGAACTGATCGATCACTATCGGAAGCTGGACTTCTGTGAGTTGAATGTTTGAGAAAAGTATTCCTTTCACTGATCCTACACCTCCCTGCATTCACATTTCCCAAAAAATCATCTTTAACACATTCAAGGTAATGGATATTTGACTCATTCAT
The DNA here is from genome assembly GCA_030161315.1 of Eutrema japonicum. NCBI lineage: Eukaryota > Viridiplantae > Streptophyta > Magnoliopsida > Brassicales > Brassicaceae > Eutrema > Eutrema japonicum. Next base: position 41,223,355 of record BSQW01000014.1, on the reverse strand, counting down.
AGACTTATTGTTACCTGCCAGGTCTTGATCCGGACACCGGTCATTGTGTTGTGCATAATTACATCTCGGACTGTTATGTTTGAGACACATGCCTTGGTACTGTCTTTACCAAGGCTCCCAATGCTAATCCCATGCCCTGGTCCACAATTCACACTGTGAACATACACATTGGAGCAACCCGTTTGAATCGAAATGCAATCGTCTCCTGCAAAACAGAGGAATCAATCAACAAAACAGAGGAATCAATTATCTTATACAATGGTCGACTAAATGGGTTTGTACCGCAAGCTAGTGTGCTGCTATGAATCATGACATCTCTGGTGTTCTGAAGATGAATCCCATCTGTGTTTGGACTGTCTCCGGGAGAAGAAACATTCACGTCATGAACTAAAACCTGGACGCAGTTATCAAACTTGAGGTGACATTGAGGACTGTTCTGAATGGTTATTCCGGTCACTGTCACGTCAATACTTCCATAGAACCGTAATGCCTGCACCGTGAAACCCGAGGTAAATAAAAAGATATCACCGTGTAGTAAAAACAAGTAGAGACTACTTCCAATTTGTTTCTCACCGTTGGTGTAATGCTCGGCATTCCATTAAGCTCACTTCTTATCTGTCATGTGAAATCAAAACAATAAAACAAAGTTTTGTGTTAGAAGATTCTTGTGTGGATTTGAAGAATACGATGATGATGATTTTTACCGGCATTGGAGGACGTTCTTGAACAGAATTGTTTGGCGGGACAATGAGCTTGAAGTCATCGTCGATAGGATAATCAAAAGGATAATTTTGTTGCCACCAAACAGTGCCTCTTCCATCAATAACACCTTTCCCTTGTATTGTAATTCCTTTAAGCTTCGTGAATTCAATCCACCACATTAGCCCTCTTCCCCATGATTCAGAATCTGTAGGAGCTACAATCATTCCATCCAGCTGCAACCAAATTAAAAAAAAGGCTCAAATATATCATTTCAAAAGGGACATTGTTGTTTCCAAATTTTACAAATTTTGATTATCAATTTCTTTTTTTTTGAATGACTAGAAGGTTCTGGCCCAAGGCCCGTACATCCCCGGCCCGAGACCAGAACATGTTATATAGTTCTCACCTGGAATACAATGTTTGCTTGACAATAAGGACCCGAGAAGGAAATCGGGCCAACGAGGAAGATATAGTCAGATGGTATGATCATTGTTGACGCCTCGACTTTGCAAGCAGATGCCCACGCCGTTTCAAACGCCTGCAGATATTGTTAAAGCTTTCATTTAATCACATTTTTTTTTTGTCAGAGAAAACTCAATTATTGTAGTTTTGTTGTCACTTCTCTATACTCATTTGTTTGCTTTTTGGGGAATTTAAAACATTGAGAGGAAAAAAACAGTTATTTGACTTTTACAGGTAAAGAGAGAGCTTTTTTGGAGCTCTGTTTCTTGTTCTGTCTCGTGTTACCTTCTCAACTGTAATTCACATTCTGTTTTTTTTTCCTTTCCCTCAAAACAATTCCAATGAAAGCGAAGATTAAATTCTTGATTTAATCAAGAACCACTAGATTGAATTTTGTAATGGATAATGAAATGTTTTGAGTCGTCTGTACCTCAGTGTCATCACTCATGCCATCACCCTTAGCGCCAAAATCAAGCACATTGAATTCTTGAGAGCCCTCAAGTGGCTGCAGCGGAAGAGGAGGTGGTGGTGGCGGTTGGACTTGTGGTGGTTGTGGCACGACAGGTGAGCCTTGTTTTGGCGGCGGATTTTTTAGCTTCGGTTTTGGTTTTGGTTTTGACTTATGGGAATGACTATTGTTGTGGCTGTTCTCATGGCTTTTTGGTTTCTTGCTGGACAAGGAATCAGACAAGGAAGAGGAAGAGGAAGAGGAAGAGGAAGAGGAAGAGGAAGAGGAAGAGGAAGAGGAAGAGGAAGAGGAAGAGGAAGAGGAAGAGGAAGAGGATATGCTATGGTGGTGTCTCCAATGTCTTCCTTTTCTGGCAATGCAAGTCTCTAGAGTTACAGACCAGACCAGAATTGCCATTAAAATCATCATTGTGATGCTTCTCAGCCTTTGACTCTCTCTTGTTATCATAATTTTTTTTTTTTTTTTTTGTATGAGATGATTCCTCTTTGTGGTGGTTTGAGACAAAACAAGGAGAGGAAGAGACTTTGGTTTATTTGTTCTTGTTATGGATTGAATAAAGAGAATAAGACTTTTTGGAGTTTATATAAGGAGTCGATCCAAGAATATAGAAGGACTCACGGGAGTCCAACATGGAATTTCATGATGTAATTAAGAAAACATTGTTTTAATACTAAACTTTAAAATTCTTTGTCTAATGTGAAGACTATAATGTGTTCTTTGGTTGCCAAATTTAAATAATTTTGATTATAACGGCGGTTATTCTTTTTTTTTACATCAAACATACTAATAAGCATCCAAAGACGCAGCACGCCGGAGTCGAACCCGGGTGGTAACACAGAGACCGCCTAAACACAAATCGTTAGGCTACATGTCCTGGTTACGGCGGTTATTCTTGGGATCCTTACTATTACTATGTAACAATAATGTTATCATTGAAAAGTGAAAAGTATCCTATATAATGTTTGTTTTGTTTAAGTATTATATTAGAAATTAATCCGTGCTAATTATAAAGTGGGTAATTTTTTTTTTTGAAATTGTTTTGAATTTTTTTATAAAAATTGATTTTATCTGAATTTTATAATTTGACTAACTAATGATTATAGATAAAGTTGTCAATTCGTAATAATTTCTCTATTTAACTCGTTTTGCAGTGGACTAAAATATTATTCAGCCTAACCCGCAAAAGCCTATAATTTTGAAAACATAACTCTAATATGCATCGTTTAATTACTCGGGTTTTGTGGTTAATCCACGAACTCTTAAAAACAAAAACAAAAAATATTGTGTCTAACTTTTTATAAAATTAGTAAAATATTTTCAACTTTTATTTTGATATATATTCAAATAAAATATAATAAATTATAGTGAAAATATAGAAAGATTTCGAATAGATTTTTTTTTTTGAATATATATGAATTGATTATTATTTTAAAATATATAGTTTTAAAAATAATTAAGAAATTAAATAATAAATAACCTCAATAATGGTAACAAATACTTTCCATATTCTCTTCAATAATTTTAAAAGACAATTATATTTTTTCTATTTCAATTATTTTTTGTTATTTGTAATGACATAATATGTAATAACTTACAAAATAATGTTCATTTTCCTAAATGACTTCTTAAATAATAGTATATATATAATATATATGGAATGTATTCCCTATAAAAAAAATTCTATTCATTTAAGCTTATTAGTCACTTGTTTTTATAACAAAAGATTAGACAGTCTATTTCATGTAAATAGTAAGGTAATAGTAGGGGTAATTCGAATATCTAAGTTATCATTCATATTATATTCTACAACATGGGTTGGGTATGGTATTGGATAAAGTATACGTAATAAAAGATAGATTATATAGAATTAATCTTAAAAAAATTCGATTTGATAATTTAGTTTTATCAGTTTATTTATATAGTTTAGAAAAACTATAGAATTTAGTGTTTATAAATTATGGATTAGATTTTTTTCTAAATAAAATCAAACAAATGTTGTGACTTCAAAGAATCACTAAGGATTAATTCCAAATAAAGTGCATAAGAGTTTTAAATCAATTTCTTAAAACATTTATAATTTGAATAAAATAAAATTAATAATTAATCATTTTTATGACAAATTTTCGGGATCTGTTAGTTGATTTTTAGTGAGTTATAGGAAAAAATAAAACAAATTATTTTTATGGTTAGTAATTAGTGTTCGAGAATGGAAACAAAGATTCAGTCAATAAAACAATACTCGCATGAGTTTACAGAAACTCGAATGACGACTCAGAGTCTTTGATGGGTATGCAATAATGCATGTCATGATAGTCGAACTATGGTATCCCAAAATGATAATATTTTCAAGCCAACCATTGAGAGGATGAATGGTTGAGGTCCTTACGAAAATTCTCTAATGTTCAAGTCAGAAAAGAGATATCGAAATTCGAAAAAGGTAAAACGAGAGAAAGATAGTGAATATTATATTTAAATCAGATCAAAATGTGGTAGAGAGAGAGAGATTATGAGTGCATCGCGAAAACACGTCAGATGTTTCCGAAATTGGATTAATGTCAAATAAATAGACATTTGATCCATATTTGAGAATAGTGAAATATATGTATCAATTATTCTCTAACGTGAGTTTTGAACCCTTAGAACTTCATTCTAATTTTTCATTGTGTGAAATATAGGGATTTTCAAAATATTTGACTAATATAGATATGTAAACTGAATTTGATGATTGGTTTTTGTTCTACTTAGTTATGACTTATGAGTATTAGATGTCAAGTAAGATGTTTCGGTGGTTATGACTTGACGCCGATAACTCCAAAAAAGTTAAATATTTTTTATGCGCATCTCATCTATTTTATAACTATATAAAAATAATGATATAAAATGTTGCGCGAAGCGCGGCTAATCCACTTAAAATTATATATCTTTTGACTCATTCATCTCCGATGGAGTCCGATTTTTCTTTTTTGATTAGTTATACATGTTTTACCTTATTGGATTGCAATATACCATATGAGAAATTATGAGTTTTTAACCCAAACGAATTGACAATAAATAGAGAGACTTATATATATATATACATATATATAATGTTTATATATTATTGTTAAATCATCTTCACTTTCAATGTGAAATATTTTAACAAATTTTAGAAATCTTTTAAGTTTTCAGTTACTCAAAATAGATAATTCTAGTACCTGAATAATTGCTTGAATTCCTTATTGAAATATATTTTACTAACACAAGCAGATAATTTTAATTACTTTTATATATCCAACAAGTTTGGATAATTCAAGACGAATACCAGAAAATGTCACTGACGGCACTACGTGATTTTTTCCCTGAAGAGAACATCAAGACTGATCTGCTAGTAAGGATCGCGCTTGAGAAGCAAACAGTTTTGTTTTTCATTGACACAACCACTTTTGTTCTTGGTTGGTTTGAAGATATGTACAATGTATTTGTTTATCGATTAATAAAGTGAGTTTATGTTAACAATCCTCCAGAAAAATAATTAGTTTCTTAGAGTTACATTTTGTAAGTGGTGATTACAATAGCTAGTAATTGTAAATAGGGATTCTTGGTTATTTAGTCAATTTTTGAAATTTTTATAAAGTTGTTAGCATTTTTTTAATTTAATTGAGAAATTAATATTTTTTGTATCGTATACAGATTGACTTTCCAATCGTACTCTTGTTTAGTACTGCACGAATCAACTGTGAACAGTACACAGACCAATAGGTATCAGTGACAAAATCGTCATTCGACACAAAAAAACAAAAACAAAATAAAAAGTGACAAAAACGTAACTAAAATTTGAAAAAATAATTGTGGGTGCACTTATCTCTTGTAAAAATGATGGTATTGGAGATTATTAGTATAGATGAATGAATATATCTATGCCACGTGTATAGAAGAGGTTGGTTTGAGTCTCATCCACTTTGGTTGGTTGAAACTTGAAACCCATTAGATCCAAGACAAACACACCACAAAGAGGCACCTGTTCAGACAAACACATATACCTTTCCTGTTGCAAAACCTCATCTACTCGCATACAAATACATATATTTTTAGTTATATGACTATAGTATCTAAACATATACGCACCATAAAGTGGGGCAATTGAAAATGAGTTTGTTGTTTGTACATGTATGTATGCACAAATATATATATATATATATATATATATATATATACTAAGATTTAATCCGCGCTAATTATAGCGCGGAGTAATTTTTTTAAAATAAATTATTTTGAAATTCACAAAAATTGCTTTTATATGAATTTTACAATATAGCTAACTAATGATTATTGATTATAGATAAATTATATAATTTGTTTATTTAACCCGTTTTGCAGTGAACTAAAATATTATTCGGATTAATCCGCAAAAACTTATAATCTTAAAAACATAACTCTAATATGCATCGTTAAAAAACTCTAGTTTTTGTGGTTAGTTTACGAATTATTTTAAAAATATAGTTTTCTTGTATTTAACTTTTTCTAAAATTAGTAAAATATTTTCAACTTTTGTTTTGATATATATTAAAATAAAATATAATAAATTATAGTGAAAAATATATCAAGATTTTGAATAGATTTTTTTCTTTTGAATATATATGAATTGATTATTATTTTAAAATATATAGTATTAAAAATAATTAAGAAATGAAATAATAAATAACCTTTTTAATACAAAATATATAGTTTTCATATTCTAATCAATAATTTTAAAAGATTATTATATCTTTTCCTATTTCAATTATTATTTGTTATTTGTAATGACATTTTATATAATAACTTACAAAACAAAGTTTATTTTTAAAAATATCTTTTTAAATAATATTATAGATATATATATATATATATATATATATAACTATAGTGTATATACATATATGCACCACCAGAAAGTGGGACAACTGAAAATGAGGTGGTTGTTTTTGTATGTACGCACATAATTAGAATCATATTTGTACATATGTATTTGCTGATGTGTCATCATGGTGACCAGATAATTGTCTTATGGTCTCTGACTCTCTCTGGTAAATGTAAGGAAAGTAAGGAGAGATGTAAATATAAATGTAAATTACTATATTTACATTTACATCTCTCGTTACTTTCCTTGACGGCCGATTAGTTTTTTTAATACAGGAAATTGATAAAATTTGTTAAGTAGTTAGTTTTACAATATTTCTAATTCCAATTTTAGTTTTCATTCAACTGTTACGGACATCCTGATTTTGGTTTTTTCGTAACATATTATTATCTTTGTTTGTAACATTTTATTTTCTTATGTACACGTCTAATTTATCACATGGGATCATAACAAAACTAAATCATAAATCCAAAATCATAAACTCTAATTAGACGTTCATATATAATAAACGTATTACGGAAAATGAAATTCACCCATCAAATAAAATGTAAATCATTCAAAAATGTGTATTATATTATCCGATATTCTCTCTAGATATTTTAGTATCTCAACTGAATTTATTTGTAACAATGTGCATATCTTTGTAGATAGAGGGTCTGTTCGTTTTGCAGCCGTTGGCGTCTGCGGTTGCGGCCTGCGGCCAGACGCAGCGGCTATTGTTCGTTTGGCAGCCGCGCGTCTGGCCGCAGGTCTGTTCTTTTGATAGCCGCGCGTCTGGACGCAGCGTCTGGCCGTAGATCTGTTCGTTTGCCTGACGCTAGCGATAGGTTTTTTTTTTTTTAATATATTAGCCATAGTTTTTCACTTAATTCAAATTATTTTTTATGAATTTTATACATTTATATTTTTGATAAACAATGTAGTTTAAATTTTGTACATCCATAATAATTTTTTATTAGTTAACAATCATATTAATAATTTTATAATTAAATATAATTAGAACATTATAATTTTTATGATAAAAAATCATAAACTAAATTAAAACAATCATATTAAACTAAATCAATTAACTAACATAAAACAAAAGTAATACACATCAGATCATAAAGTATAACAAAACAAAAGTAATACACCAAATCTTAAATAAACTTAAAAAAAAGTCATAAACTATAATATCTAATAAGGTAATCGACGTCCTCTACCATAAATTATTTCTATTCACTCTAGAATTTAAACTAGCTTCTCCTTGTTGAGCACTCCATCCTTCTGCTCCCGTCATAGTAATACCACCAAATTCTCCTTCAAACAAATCTATTTTAGGAGTCGGCTTCTCTCTATATTTTCTAGCACCAAGTCATTCCTATATATAACAAAATTAAACAAGAAGTATTAGCCCAAAGGACTAAACCAATTTCTGTTATTATATTGATTTCACATTGGTTATGATCAGATTAATAAGAGAAGTAGTAAGACTCAAGTTATAGCAAAACAAATTAATAAGAGAAGTAATTATTATTGATACGATTTCAGAATTAGATCAATCACATCCCCATATGTCATTTTCGTCATCTGTCATCTGTTGATATTAGATTAGGGTAACGATAAGTAATCACGGAATTAGATCAATTACAAAAAAGTCGAAAGACCATATTTCTTGTTAATCTCTGATCCTTCCTCAAAATCTTGTAGAGCAATTTTAAAAACAACCTGCAAAAGACAAAAAACAAGATTGAGAAGAAGTGAGAAGAAGCCTGAGATCGTGAAGCCCAAATGCCAAACACAAGAAGCCAAAACACTGTGCAATAAACTCAAATCCAAAGCTTAATTCACAATATCACAAAATTAATAGCATCTGAAACAAAAGAGAAGCAACTAGTTTTCTCGCTAAAACCATCATATACAGAGGTGAGTAATAAATTATCTTTAAATTAGTAGTATTTGTTTCTTTCTATAACAGTTATCAATGGCCACTCGACCTCTTATCTCTCTGCAACTACTTTCATCTTCATTGTTAAACCCAACTCCAAAGTTTCTCGTTTTTCCCAATTTCTTCACAACAAAACCTGAACTTAGTTAGTAGCCATTACCACAAAACAAACAAATGCTCACGGACAAGTGTTCATTGCTCGTCTAAACTCCGATATCTGTGTTTTAAAGGTTGAGAATATGATGCAGAGAAAGAAGTTCTGCTGGTGAAGAGAACTCAAGGTTGGGAAGTAATTATAGAGCATTGACCCATTATCTCGTGAAAGGGATCTGATTATATAGCATTGACCCATTATCATTTTTGTTGTAGAATTGTTTCGATCCCTCATAGAATAAGACTAGAGATGGCAAATGCATTGACCCATGTGTAGTAAGCTTCATCATCGCAGAGCTCAAAGGGTAAACTTACCAAAAAGAACAAAACTTCAAATCCAATAAGCAACTCAAATCAAAACCCAGAAACTTTCAATCAAGTAAACTCGCTCGACTCGACTCACACAAATACGAAAGCAGACGACCAATATCGGCAATACCATGGAGAGAGAGAGAGAGATCCTGACCCGTAAGAAGAAGCATGAAGAGGAATGGAGCTCGTGCTCCTGACCCGTAAGAGAAGAGATCCGCCGAAGAAGAGAAGAGATCGAGAAGAAGATGTGATTTAGGGTAAATGGTATTTTCATAATTCACAGTAATAATAGGGGCTTTTTAGTCTTTTACCACTCTAGTCGCAGGTTTAGTCGCAACGCAACGCTGAATAAATCCAGCGTCCAAAAATTCTAATCGCAGATCGCAGCGACTGGACGCAGCGTTTGGCCGCAGGAGGCTGCGTCTAGTAAACGAACAGCTTTTGGCCGCTGGCCGCAGCCGCAGCCTCTTGCGGCTGCCAAACGAACAGCCCCAGAATTAAGTTGTTTTGGGAGATAGAGTTAGACGTAAAATCAGTTGGAATTGGGGATCTTGTTGATGGTGTATATATACTGTAACGGAGGAATGAAATAAACAACACAAATTCCCAGTAGCTTGTGGTGTTTTACATGGTATCAGAGTTGAGTTGTTAAACACTCGATCTGAAAGACACAATGACTACTGAACTTGCAAACGTTGATCAGAAAAAGAATGTTGCACCAATTTACCAATTGGCATCAAATGAAAATCATGGCGCCATTATTGCTCATGTACAATTTAATGGAGAGAACTTTGACGAGTGGACGCAGGCTTTGAGGACGGCTCTGCGTGTGAAGAAGAAGTTTGGGTTCGTAGACGGAACTGTGCCTAAACCGACGGAAGATGCACCCGAATATGAAGATTGGGTGTCCGTGAATTCGATGGTTTCGCTGTGGATCTTAAACACAGTTGAACCAAGGGTTCGAAGGACCTTGATGAACAAAGAAGATCCATAGGAATTGTGGAAGGAAATCAAAGATCGGTTTTCTGAGAAAAATGGTCCGAGATTTCAGGAGATCAAGGCGGAGCTTGCGAATTGCCGACAAGGTAATATGAGTGTAATCGATTACTTTGGAAAGCTGCAAATGTTGTGGGAAGATTTGTCGAATTACGACAAATATGTGGTGTGCAAGTGTAGCGGTTGCACATGTAATCTGAATGTGCAACTCGAGAAGAAGAGAGAGGAGGATCGAATTCATCAGTTCCTCCTGGGGTTGGATAACGATGTGTTCGGTTCTGTTCGTGTTTCTATTATTAGCACTGAACCGATGCCGAACATGAACCAAATGTACTCAAAGGTGAAGTCCATTGAAAGAATTAACACCGTGATGAGAGGAAGAGATGCACATGGAGGACAAATGGCTTTTGTGGCTCGAACCGGTGGTGTGGGAGCCGGAAGAGAAGACAAAAGCAAGTTGTTTTGCACAAATTGCAAAAAGACAGGACACACGACGGAGACGTGTTTCCAGATCATTGTTTTCCCGACTTGGTGGAGAGAAAAGTCAAAAGAGGGATGCCGTGGTGGAGGCAGAGGAGGCGGTCATGGACGTGGCAGTGTACGAGCGAATGTTGTCTCTGTTCGTACCATAGATGAAGGAGAATCAAGCAAGGAGGCTGAGAAGAATGGGTACACGGGTTTGAGTAATAAATAGTGGACAACTCTTATCAAATTGTTAGACGAGAAGCAAGGAACCTCTTCGCGTCTCAGCGGTAAGTGTGTCTCTTTGGATTGGGTTCTTGACACATGCGCTTCTAACCATATGACAGGTTATGAAGATTTGATCACTGATTCGAAATACATATTGACGTGCTCAGTTGGATTACCAAATGGGACTAGTAGTGTGGCGAGAAAGAAAGGAACTGTTGTGTTCGATGATGGGTTTGAGCTTAAGAACGTGTTGTTTGTGCTAGAATTGAGATGTCATTTGATTTCAGTTTCTCAGTTATTGCTGAGTGTGATCTTGTGATGCAAATTGCTAATAAGGGATGTGTGATTCAGGACCGTTTAACGAGGAACCTGACAGGAGCGGGTGAGCTCAAAGATGGGTTGTATTTCTTTCGGCGTGTAACTGAATTTTCTGCTTTGCGTATGAATAAGGATAGAGCTGAAGATGTGTGGCATCAAAGGCTAGGACATCCATCAAATTCTGTTTTCGATTTGCTTCCTACTATTGGTAGTAGAACAATGGATTTCTCAACTTGTGATACCTGTTTAAGAGCTAAACAGTGACGTGATGTATTTGTTTCAAGTGATAATAAATACACCGATGTTTTCGAAATGATTCACTGCGATTTGTGGGGGCCTTATCGAAATCCTATCTTGTGTAATTCGTATTATTTTCTAACGATAGTGGATGATAAATCAAGAAGAGTTTGGGTTTATTTGATCCACGATAAAACGCAAGTGGGAAAGAATTTGAAACTGTTTATGGCAATGGTTCAAAGGCAGCATGGAAAACAAGTTAAGATTGTGCGAAGCGGCAATGGAACTGAGTTCACGTGTCTCGCTTCTGAGTTTCGGGAACAAGGTATTGTGCATCAAACTTCTTGCGTGGGAACGCCGCAGCATAACGGAAGAGTGGAGAGAAAACACCGTCACATACTAAATGTGGCGAGAGCGTTGCTTTTTCAGTCTTCGTTGTCAACTAAATTATGGGGAGAAAGTGTGTTGATAGCAACGTATTTGATCAATCGAATGCCCAGTCGATTGTTGGGAGGAAATACACCATATGAGATCATACATGGCGTGCCTCCAAAGTATGATAATCTCAGGATATTTGGGTGTTTGGCTTACGCTCATAATCAGAGAAGAGGTGGAGATAAGTTTGAAACAAGAACCAAAAAATGTGTTTTTGTTGGATATCCTTTTGGAAAAAAGGGATATAGCCTTTATGATCTGGATAATGGAGAAGTGTTTGTGTCAAGAGATGTTGTGCTTGTTGAAAACACGTTTCCATTTTCAGGTGCGAAAGGAGAAATATACAACGACATGATGAAAGAAGTGGAGAATTTTGTTATTTCAGTCGTAGAAGAAGAAGAACAAGCTGTTACACAAAAAAGCTCGTGTGTAAACAAGGTTGTGTCTGCAGAAGAGCGTGTTGTTACACAAACAAGTTCGTTTATAGACAAGGTCGTGTTTGAAGAAATTGCAGTCATAGAAATGACACCTGCAATAGCTCATGTCGCAGAAGTATACACTTTAGCAACTGGAAAAGATGAATCTGCTACAGAAACATAACCTGCAATAATTGAAGCCGCTGAAACAACACCTGCAGAAGGTGTTTCTGCTGCAGAAACAGTCACATTGGGTCGTGGAATGAGACCAAAGACAGTTCATGCGAAGCTATGAGACTTTGTTCTGCATACAATGTTTGAGGTTGACGTTAATTGTGATGATAAAAGTTATTCAATTCTAAAATATGTTGACAGCAACAAGTTTTCAGAGAAACAGAAGGCTTTTCTTGCAGCAATTACTAAAGGGGTCGAACCAAAGCATTTTCGTGATGCTGTTACGATCAATGAGTGGTGCGATGCTATGCAGAAAGAAATTGGTGCACTTGAGATTAATAAGACATGGGACTTAACGGAGCTTCCGCCTGGGAAGAAAGCTTTAGGCTTTATGTGGATATATAAGATCAAATATCGGGCAGACGGGGAAATTGAGAGGTTTAAAGCTCGGTTAGTGGTACTTGGAAACAATCAAAAAGAATGTATCGATTATTCGGAAACATTTGCACCTATTATCAAGATGAATACAATGCGTTTGTTTCTAAGTGTTGGAGCAGCCCGAAATTGGGAATTTCACCAAATGGACTTCTACAACGCGTTCTTACATGGTGACTTAGAGGAGGAAGTGTACATGAAGTTGCCTCCAGGTTTTCATACTAATGAACCCGGTAAGGTTTGTCAACTGAAGAAATCCCTTTATGGATTAAAGCAATCACCAAGGTGTTGGTTCGCAAAGTTAAGGTCAGCTCTTTTGAACTATGGTTTCACTCAATCCTATCAGGATTATTATATGTTCTCTTGGCGTAAAGGAAATTCAGAGATATATGTTTTGGTGTACGTGGACGATTTGATTGTGGGAGGTAATGACACAAAGGGAATTGCCGAGTTTAAGGAATATTTGGGAACGTGCTTCCATATGAAGGACCTCAGAGTGTTAAAATACTTCTTAGGTATTGAAGTTGCAAGGAGAAGTGAGGGTCTTTTCTTATGCCAAAGAAAATATATTTTGGACATTGTAAGTGAAGTGGGTTTATTAGGAGAAAAACCAGCCACCTCCCCTATGGAACAACATCATCGGTTGTCATTGTCTGATGGGACGTTGTTGAAGGATGCAACTCGTTACAGACGGTTGGTGGGAAGACTCATTTATTTGTTAGCAACACGACCGGATCTGGCATATTCAGTTCATGTCTTGTATCAGTTTATGCAGGAGCCGTGCGAAGATCATTGGAACGCAGCATTGCGCGTTGTTCGTTATTTGAAAAATACAGCAGAACAAGGAATTGTTTTGAAATCTGATTGTGATTTGAAATTGCATGGTTGGAGTGATTCAAACTGGGATGGGTGTCCAACTACACGGCGTTCAGTTAGTGGGTCGTTTGTTACTCTTGGTGATTCACCGGTGTCCTGGAAAACCAAGAAGTAAGACGTAGTGTCACAGTCTTCAGCCGAGGCCGAATATCGTAGTATGGCCTTAGCCACAGGCGAGCTCAAATGGTTGCAAGGTGTTCTTGGTGAGTTTGGTGTATCTTATGATCAACCTATGGATCTTCACTGTGATAATCAAGCAGCCATACATATTGCAGCAAACTCCGTGTTTCACGAACGGACCAAACAAGTGGAGATAGATTGTCATATAGTTCGGGATGCGGTCAAAGATGGGATCATACGTACACAGAAGGTCAGCACAAAAGATCAACTAGCTGACGTGTTTACAAAAGCCTTGGGTCGACGAGAGTTCGAGTCCATCATTGTCAAGCTAGCCGTTTGTAATCCATACACTCGAGCTTGAGGGGGGGGGGGGGGGGTGTTATCCGATATTCTCTCTAGATACCTTAGTATCTCAACTGAATTTGTTTGTAACAATGTCCATATCTTTGTAGAAAGAATTAAGCTGTTTTGGGAGATAGAGTTAGGCGTAAAATCAGTTGGGATTGGGGATCTTGTTGATGGTGTATATATACTGTAACGGAGGAATGAAATAAACAACACAAATTCTCTGTTATCCGATATTCTCTCTAGATACTTTAGTATCTCAAATGAATTTGTTTGTAACAATGTGCATATCTTTGTAGATAGAATTAAACTGTTTTGGGAGATAGAGTTAGGCGTAAAATCAGTTGGGATTGGGGATCTTGTTGATGGTGTATATATACTGTAACGGAGGAATGAAATAAACAACACAAATTATCTGTTATCCGATATTCTCTCTAGATACTTTAGTATCTCAACTGAATTTGTTTGTAACAATGTGCATATCTTTGTAGATAAAATTAAACTGTTTTGGGAGATAGAATTAGGCGTAAAATCAGTTGGGATTGGGGATCTTGTTAATGGTGTATATATACTGTAACGGAGGAATGAAATAAACAACACAAATTCTCAGTAGTTTGTGATGTTTTACATATTATATACTATCATTTATTTAATATGTCTTCAAAATTTATTTCATAGGTTTTCAAAACACTCGTAAAAATATTGTATCTAATGTTTCACTAGATTGAAATTTTCATATATTCTTAACCTTTTTTACAAACAATGAAAATTCTAGACCTTCGGCCATAATTCAGTTTGATGCTCGGGACCAACCATTTATAATATTATATAAAGGGAAAATTGCTTTAAAAATCCCCAACTTTGTGGTTTGAGCCATTTTAAACCTCAACTATCACATACACCATTTAAAACCTGAATTTTTGTTGACTTTACTTTTTAATCCCGAACTTATCGTTGACTTCACCAAAATAAAAACGTCGTTAAGTACAGTAACGGACGTTAATGCTCCATTAACCCGGCGTTGATTTATCCCGTTAAAGCAGAGAAACGACGTCGTAGTCGTGTTCCAAATCGATTTGGGGTTTTATATCTGGACAAAAACCCTAAAATCGCCAAAATCCTCAAAACTCCTAAATCGATTCGTTTTTGTTTGATACAACTCAATTCAGTTTATCTGTTGGTCTTCTTGTCTGAGGATGGGTGGGAAGAAAGGAATCAAGGGCTCTATTTCGGAGGAATCGATGATGAGTTCTAATTCAGAGGAATGTGTAAACACGATGGGAATACGCGGGTTTCCGGCAAAGTGTTTGTGTGGCTGTGAATCGACGATCTACACGTCGAAAACGAGGACGAATCCAGGGAGACCATTTTTTCGTTGTCCTACCTTTAGACAAGTAAGAGTTGTTGTTCTTCTTTTTTTGTCTTAAAGTTTTGAACTCGTGTTGATTAATCTGTGAATCTGAATATCGTTGATGGGTTTTAACGTTTGTTATGAGATGATGAACAGTTGTGAATCTGACCTTGAAAATGAATGTGTTATAACATTTGTTATGAGATGATTAACATTGTGAATCTGAATATCGTTGATTTGTATGTAGGATCATTTGTTTAAATGGGTTGAGGAAGCTGTATTTGAAGAAATGGAAGACGTTTTACCAAAGATTGGAAGCATTCAATCTGAGATTTACAAGTCAAAAGAAGAAGTTAAAGCAATTAAGGTCGTTGTAAGTGGGCTGAAAGAGGACGTTAAGAGGTGTAAAGTGCTTTTGAAGCTATGTTTTGGGGTAATTTGTTTTATCATGACAGTAGGTGTTGTGATGATCACTGTCGGTAAAGCAAAAGCTAAGGAAAATGTTCTTAGTTACTTGTTTTGAACTTAGTGTTATGGTGTGTAAGACTCATTGTGTGTAAGACTCATTCTTAGTTACTTGCTTTGAACTCAGTAGGTTTTGTTTTTAAGACTCATTGTGTGGTTTGGTCATATAACATTTTGTCTCAACATTTTTTTTGGCTTTTAGTCTTTTAACATTTTGTTTTCTCATGTACATAGTTGAAAATACTAAATATCCACTGCAAAAGAGTAAAAGATCATTCCATTACAATACCAAAAGCCAAGCAATGCATTACAATACCAAAAGATGATTAGAGTTTCCATAACAACACCAAAAGCCGAGCATTGCTTTACAATACCAATATTAATAGCCGATACAAAAAAAACCATGACTTAAGCATCTAAACATTGAAGTTTCCATAACAATACTAACATCCGAACCGATGGCCCCAACCTTGTGTTCGTGAAGCTTGTTGGCGTGCTGCCTCTTCCCATCGATACGAACTTTCTGCTTGAGAGCTTTGTGTCTGAGAGCTTTGTGGTTGTGACAGTGGGTTCTGCGATGTCTCTGTCTGTGAGCTAAGTCCTTCCTGTCAAGTAGACAAAGTGTGTAAAACAGTCATGACAAACCAATGTAATCTTACAAAAATAGAAGTACCTGATGTTTTCTCGGTCTGCCTCGTGGCTTCTTTGGTTGAAGTGGAACGTTAGAATTCTGGCAGGTTAACTTGTTGTGCCCATCTTGCTTGCAGTTTGAACAAGTCATAATTCTCTTATGACGAGTTAACTTGTTCTTATCCGCTGCTTCTTCTTTTTCATTCATGTTTTTAATCCTATCATGGTTTTTGGGTCTACCTGGGTTTCCTGTTCTCCAAGGTGGTGGCAAGACACCTAATCTGTTAGTCACAGGCCATAAGATCTTCCCTTGGACAGGCCTAATGCCAATGCTATATGTTTCACGCCACCTAACAGTTGAGTAACATGGAGCAACATAGTCTTCTACTTTTTCATGCCTATGAGTGATTACAATCGCAGCATGAATACATGGAATCCCTGTCATCTGCCACCTTATACAGCCACAAGTTCGCTTCTCCATATCCACTGTATAACCCACACCTTCATGATCAACCTCAGTCTCACTCCCCACAGCATAGTATATTGAACACTCTTTAGATTTGACCTCAATTTTCTTTATCCTTGCATGTGTCTTCTTAGTGAAAGTTGACTTCAAATTCGTTGCTAATTTTGACCTCTTAGCATTACTAACCATACACTGCCTCCTAATGTCTTCTAACATATCCAACAAGGGTTTTCTCCTAGCACCTTTAATGGTTCGATTGAAGGACTCGCAGAGGTTATTGGTGATGTCATTACAGAAAAATCCTAACTTAAAGTAACACCTACACCACGTTTCTGGTTTAGTGAGTAGGAGATTAGCATGCGCACCTGCGTTGTATTTCTCCAACTCAATCATATTCTGCCTTAACTCCCCTGCCGTATAGCTCCTTGCTATTTTCCAGAATAGCCTTTGTAGCTTCAAATCATGGCTGCCTTTCTTCCAGTTGTCGTATATGTGCCTAAAACACTGCCTATGTTCTGCTTCAGGAAGAATACCATGTATGGCGTTCACTAAGCCCTGCAAAACAAGCAAAAAAATCATGTTGCTGACTTTAGAAACTTAAAAACAGACAAGTAAGTCTTGTAACTAACTTAAAAACAGACAAGAAAAATGTAACTAAGTACCTTTTGTTTGTCAGACAAAATTGCGTATCCCTTTCCATCTTTTAAGTCTAAGTCAGCAGCAAGATGCTTCAGAAACCACTCCCAGTTTGTCTCGTTCTCTACCTCTACAACAGCCCACGCAATAGGGACAATTCTATTGTCTCCATCTTGCCCAACAGCAGCCAAGAGTTGTCCCTTTATGTCCCATTTAAGGAAAGCTCCATCTACACCAAATATAGGCATACATGTGTTCTTCCAAGAGTGCTTCTGCGAGTGAAAGCATACATACATTCTGTAAAATCGTTGCTTGCTTCCAATTGTAGGCCCTGGTATGGTCTCGATTTCCATTGTAGAACTTTTATTAGACCGGAGAATCTCTGCCTGATAATCCCACACTCGGTCAAAATGTTCTTCGTGACTTGCTTTCCGTGCTTTCATCACTCTTGTCTTCGCCTTACCACATGCCCAATGAGTCACAATCATCCCATACTCTCTCTGTATCTCAGCTTGCATCTCATACCTTGTTATTGTTGGATTTAACCTTAACCTCTCTGCGAACAATGTGGCTATTGTTGACGGTTTCAGCATCTTTGAATATCCTGTCGGCTCACACACATGATTATTGACGTAGCCCTTATCATCAGCTTTTGTTTTCTTTTCTCATATGAACAATATACACTCCATGGACATGGCTCATCTCTCTCAGCAGCACACATCACCCCAATTTTCAAAGCACTGGAACGATAGAGCTTTATGTTGTACCTCGTTTTAAAAGTGTATCTGAGGAGTGCATGCTTGAACTCTTCCGCACTCGAAAACGTTTTACCCAACCCAAGTAGCTCTTCTGGATTCACATCTTCCCGGTATGTTTTTCCTGGTCTCGATTCCGCTTCGTCTTCTTCATATGATGACACAGGATCTGGTATTTTGTCCTCATCCCAACCGTCGTCTCCACTATCTGCATCGACATCTGGATCATCATTCCTAGCTTCCTCTCCGAAGAAGAGAGATAAATCTCTACAGTTCTCTACCTCAATGCCACCGTGACCATTAGCACCCTCGATTTCGTTCTCATCTATGTCTCTATAATCTTCGCTGATATATCCTGTATCAGGATATTCACACACAATGATAGCTCCTTCACTGTCTATAGCCTCCAAACCTGAAGCTTCAGAAGTTTTCTCACTGTCACCGTCATCGGAGCTTCCTCCTCCTTCAAATTTCTTTCGAATCTGTTTCCTAGAACTAGAGTTTGCTCCGCCTTCAGACTTCTTTCGACCTTTTCTCCTGGAACCCGACCTTCCTCCTTCTGCTTCAGTTTCCTTCTTCCGCTTCGAGCTCCCAGCTTTATCAACATGACGGACCCTCTTCGACCTTCCCTCAGAACTCTTTCCCAAACCTTTCACTTTTTTTTCCAGTCATGGCGACACCACATATGAAGAATTAGGCTTATTGGAACAGAAGACGTGAGATTTGAGAGAAAATCTCCCAAAATCGATTTGGGTATTTTGCAAAGACGTGAGATTTGAAGACGTGAGATCTGAAACATAATTTTAATGTTTTTTATTTTTTCAAATTTAAGAGAAACGACATCGTTTCTCTGCTTTAACGGGATAAATCAACGTCATGTTAATGGAGCATTAACGGTCCGTTAATGTACTTAACGGTCCGTTAATGTACTTAACGGTCCGTTAATGTACTCAACGACGTTTTTATTTTGGCGAAGTCAACGATAAGTTCGGGATTAAAAAGTAAAGTCAACAAAAATTCAGGTGTTAAATGGTGTACGTGATAGTTGAGGTTTAAAATGGCTCAAACCACAAAGTTGAGGATTTTTAAAGCAATTTTCCCATTATATAAAATATAAATTATTTTTCATTAGTAGAACTGAACTAGCTAATATTCAATCATTTGTAAACGTGTGTCTATTAGGATCTCAATTAGTTGATAATGACTGAATCCAAAATTATTTTCTTTTAGCGATGAGCAAAACTCAACAGTTTTTTGGGTAATATTTTGTCGTATCAGTTTCTTCCGAGAGAAACATATATATGGTGTATGTGTGTTCGCTTGTGCATGTAAAAATGGATGAGACATGTGATTGGGTCTATATTTTGTCAATGGGCAGTGATTATAACATATCTTTTAGTGCTCACATGCACCACTTCACGGGCTTTGCTTTTGTCTCCACAACTCCACCAATCTTTCGTTTCAAAAGTTTTATTATCATCTTTCTTTGTTTTTATATATTCCACCTATTTAACAATTCACTTTTTTTTTGTTTCTTTTGTCACGCTTAATAATTCATTAGTTGTTTATATTTAAAAAAACACATTGCTGCTAGAAACGGAAAACTTAAATCACGTAACTGAAACCAAGTCATCTTGGCCTAGTGGAAAGGGAATGTCTATGTGGACTTCTCCCACATGGGCAGGGCCGGCTTAACTAGGGGGGCGAGTAGGGCCCACGTCTTAGGGCCCACGCAAATTTTTTTTTTTTAGTTCTTATATTTTATTGCATAGGGGTCTTTGAAAATTTTTTTATTGCCCAAAAGGTCCAGATTGTTTTTTTTTAATTGTTTAGGGACCCCAAAATATTTGTTTTTGGCCAGAAGCCCCTAAAAGTATTGAGCCGACCCTGCACATGGGTTCGAGTTGTCTTGGCCACCAGATACACTTGAGAATTTTTTGACGTAGACCTCGGCTGCTGGGCCGCTGGAGATTAGTCTGGACCTGAAAAGTCTAAAAGCCTAAGGTTTACTCCAGTTTTGTTTTTAAAAAAAATCACGTAATTAAAGCTTGTTTCCTTGGGTATTCTTATTTTTCTTTACATCATTTATTCACAATAAAATAGGTCGTAGTGAGCTATTTTTTTCATTTATTGAGGAATTACTGTGTAGATCAAGACCATAAATCAATTTAATTTAATTATAAAATTGTCGAAACCACTCCTATTTAGCTAGTCGAAATTGTGGCATGCTTTAGACCCATTAAAAAACTTGGTGAGTGAAATACTCGATAGTTACACTATCAATCTAGAAAGATTAATCGGGTGATAAAAACCCGAATCACCTCTAGTTATCAAAAAAAAAAAACTATACACAATAACAATAATTAGAATAAAATTCATTTTAAATGCTTTTAGTATGTGAATATGGAAAAGGTCATGTGATGAATAACATACGTACTAGGTAGTAACTCGCGCTCTGCGCAGAGTAATATATCTATGAAAATCTCGCTTTGATTTGGCAATCAGATATACATTTTTATTGTAAGTTGATCTGAATATACAATTTATTATGATTAGATTTGAAAAGCTTAATTTAATTTGATTTTAATTTGAATATGCAATTTAATATAATTAGATTTAAATATGAAATTTAATATGATTTGAATTTGAATATGCAACATAAATGATAATCTCAAAAAGTTTAATAAATTTTGAATTCAAATATGAAATTCGTCACATGAATATCCATTAGTAAGTATGCGTTTGATGAGACCATTAGCATCGAACTATATTAGCACCAAACTCTATCAAATAAAAATATAGTTTGATGAGACCATTAACATCAAACTATATTATTTAGGTTTATATCTCAATAATCATTAGTACGTGTGTGTGACCTATATTATATTATTTATATCTCAATAATCATAACAATAATATGAAAGCTATATTTTATATTATAATTTGAATTTGAATATGCAAAAATTTGTATGAAATAAAATATAACAAATAGATTTTGCACAAAAATAAAGAAATTGAACAAGTAAACATGTAACATGTAAGAATAATATTTGTCACAATGAAAAAAATAAATCTCAAAATATAAAATATAATTAAGATTATGCAATAGTTTAATGTGAATGGTACTAATGTAATTATTTTAGTATGTTAAACCTTTTTTATAAAAATCTTGAGAAGCTTTATATTGATGACACCTCATCAATTGCACAATATTTATAAATCACACATGAAATCAATGTTTTTTTTTTTAATCCTTCTAAATTAATATATAGGGGATATATCCTGATAGCCAATCAACGTTTATGTGATCATAAAGAATTCCTCTTGAGGTTCGAGAGACAGCATTGAGTTGTAATTTTTTATTCTTTACCCAAATATAAATAAAATAAATATATTATTTTCATACACTCATTCTCTTCAAGAATCAAACTTACTGGTATACATATGATTGAAACCATAATTCTCTTCGAATTAAGAAAAAAATGTGCCAGCTACACAAATTATCTTCGAATTCAGAAAAAAAATGTGCCACTTACACAAATTATAATATGTAAATAGGAATAAACGGACGATTTAGCTTATTTTTAAGAAGAAAAAAAACTGAGGGATTATCGAGTAATAAACATAAAGTTTGTTGCTCGACGAGATCAAACAAGTTTCAGAGGTGATTTGGACAAGGTTTTTGCGGATAAACTGGATTTAGTATTTCGATTCTCAATAGTGATTTTACAAGAAAAAAACAAAGAAATGGCTAAGAAGCTAAATACTTGAGTGTAGAGCTAATAGTGTGTGTGTGTAGAGAGAGTTGTTCTCCTTGCTATTTTCCTTCGTCCTAGCTTTATACTTCAATATCGTATTTAACGTTACCGTTTACTTCGCCAGATTCGTCATGAATTGTCTTAATTTCGAAGCTAAAACCATTATATTTAGGCGTCTTAATTCACCAGTTTGAATGAGTTTTTGGTCTCATCGGGGTTGACTAACGGTTCTGCATTTAATCATTTTTGACCGTAAACTTCACTCCCGTGGGCCTTAATTTCATTTCGGTTTGTCATCTCGGAAATGTTTTTGACCTCGTCTTGCCTCTTTGAATCTATCAGACCTTTTTTACCATTCAGTTTATGGGTCCAATTTACTGGATCGAGATTTTTACCCCAACAGTAACATTGCACATCCCAACTCTAATAATGCATGTTTAAATGCACCGACAAACGTAAATATTCTGCAAAAAAACTTCATATAAAAACAGAGAGAATGAGCATTTGCAACTCTCCTCTTCATTACCACACTTTTTAAATACGGAAGCATCTCAGAAGCATTATTAACATAACGTTGTTTCGCCATTCGAGTTTAACCATGTTAGAATAATTAACATTGTGGATAGAAAAGAATATATATATATATATAAAATGAAACTTTACTCAATGTGTTTATATGAGTGGAGAGATCTCATGGGGGGCATCATCTCATATGTGTGTGTACACAAAATCACAAATCAAGATGCTTTCAGCCTTCAAATGTTCCTTTCTCACTAAATTAGAAAATGCCACTGTTCATTGTAACAGAGTCGTATAAGTAATAGAGTACAAGAAACAAGAACTCTTTTTTATAACATTACTTTTTTGTAATTAGTAATGAATCTTGAAGAATCAGTAGTTTTGTCACACAACCATTTAGTACTACTGTTTTTTTCTTAAACAGACAAGTTTGTCTTACACAATGAGTATATGAATGGTTCTGTTGAGATTTAATCCCTATTTTTATGATTACGGAACTTGAACAATAAATAAAAGACATAGAAATTTAACGAGTTCAGATCACGGTGTGTGATCCTACGTCTCGGTCTGGAGCTTTCCAGTAATCTACTATCACCACAGATTACAAAGCATTAGGGTTCCTCACAATCTCTCTAAGAACAAGAAAGATCTCTCTAGTTTCTCTCTAGAGTTTCCAGGATTACCGAAAACCCTCACACATACCTGTCTTTATATAGACTAAGGCAATTACAAAGTTAAGACGGTTTAAACCTAAACCAAAATCCAATAGGAAAAACACATTCCTAATTGACTAACCCAAGTCGCGGGCCTAGTTAATACTCATGATTTTCATCACCAAAGCCCAACAAACTCCACCTTGATGACAATCATTTCCGAGTATAACTTCTTCATCTTTGCATTCATGTGCCGCTCCAGACAGTCCAACACTTTAGTGCTCTTCTAAGTTGAGAAAAATCAAAGCCCTCTCAAACTTATCCACAGGAAGTACCTTTGTCAACATATCAGTCGGATTCCTCTCAGTCGGGACCTTCGATAGCTTCACTTCACCAGAAGCAACAATATCCCTGATGAAATGCATCATTCTGTTAATATGCTTTATCCTCTCATGATGAACGTTTTTCTTGGCTAAACTCAAGGCATTCTGAGAATCACACCAGATCTCTACCGTGTCTTGTTTGAATCCGAACTTCTCAGTCAAACCCCTTAGCCAAATAGCTTATTTTACAGCTTCCACCAACGCCATATACTCTGCCTCAGTTGTAGACAGCGCGACGACATGTTGAAGACTCGATTTCCAGCTTATAGCCGTCCCACCAGCCGTGAAGACATAACCTGAAATAGATCTACTTCTGTCCATATCCGATGCAAAGTCAGAATCACAGAAACCTTCAACCTTAAAATTCTTTGTCTTCCTGAACACAATCTTTCGATCCTGGGCACCTTTCAAGTACCTTAGCACCCACTTCACAGCAGTCCAATGTATCATGCTTGGTTTACTCATGAACCTACTAACCAAACCAACCGCATACGCGAGATCACACCTAGTTCCTAACATCGCATACATGATACTCCCAATAGCATTTGAGTATGGAATATCATCCAAAATTGTCTCTGCTTCATCATCTTTCATAGCAGACAACTTGAAGTGCAAACCGATAGGTGTAGAAACTGATCTAGCTTCATCCATATTGAATACCTGCAGAATCTTCTTGATGTAACCAGATTGAGACAAGGTGAGAACTCCACCTTCACGATCCCTCGCTATATCCATCCCAAGAATCCTTCTTGCAGCTCCTAGATCTTTCATCTCAAATCTACTGCTCAACAAATCTTTCACAATCTGTATCTCCTTCATATCCTTTGAAGCAATCAGCATGTCATCAACATACATGATTAGGTAGATGAAACAATTACCTTTGCTCTCCTTTATGTAAACACAGTGATCGAACTCACTCCTTTTGAATCCATGACTTACCACAAATTGATCAAAGCACTTGTTCCATTGCCTTGGAGCTTGCTTAAGTCCATACAATGCCTTTTCCAACAAGCAAACATGGTCCTCTTTTTCCTTAACCACAAAACCTTCAGGCTGCTCCATATAGATCTCCTCTTCAAGTAAACCATGAAGAAACGCAGTCTTAACATCAAGCTGCTCCAATTCCAGATCCATATTTGTTGTAACCGATAGGAGAAACCTGATAGAAACATGCTTCACAACCGGAGCAAACACTTCTTGATAGTCAATACCTTATTTCTGAGAATAACCATTGGCTACCAATCTAGCTTTATATCTCGGTTCTTCTACCCCTGGGATACCAGGCTTCAACCTGTAAACCAATTTGTAATCAATCACTTTTCTACCTTTTGGTCTTTTAACCAACCTCCAGGTCTTGTTCTTCTCCAGAGAACTCTTCTCTTCAACCATACCTCCATTCCAAAAAACTTTATCCCTGCTTTCAACAGCTTCCTGATAGTCTTTAGGTTCTTCAGAACTCATCTCGACAGCAGCGATTAAGGTGAAACTCGCTAAATCATAATCACCAAGATGTTCAAGTTGCCTTGTTGCTCGTTTAGACCTGTTTCGAGCTAACTCCCAATTTTCTAGAGGTGCATCATCAGTTTCCTGATCTCCAACAGCTCCACCTGAAGATCCAACTTGCCCATTGTCTTCAGTAACAGAAGTTGTCGCATCTGCTCCTCCTCGGTGTCGATCGATACTCGGGATGGCATCGATCGACACCTCCTCAGAATATTCACGAGACTCTTCTTTCTCGTGTCCGTGTCGATCGATACTTGGGATGGTATTGATCGGTACACTCTCAGATATCGGGTTCCTCTGAGCAGTTTCTTCCACAGAAACTTTATTCTTCAAGTCTTTGAATACTGTATCTTCCACAAAGACTACATTCCTGATAATCACACATCTTGATTCATCTAGGAGACATACCTTGTACCCTTTGACTATTTCCGGATAGCTTATGAAAATTCCCTTCATAGCTCTTGGTCTTAACTTCCCTTGATCTACATGAACATAGACCAATGACCCAAATCTTCTCATGTGTCCATAACCCGGCTTTCTTCCCAGCCAAAGTTCCTCAGGAATACTGCCATCTAAGGTCGATGATGGACTTCTATTAATTTGGTACACAGCTGTGCTCACCGCCTCAGCCCAGAATTCTTCACCTAAGTCACTTTCATCCAGTATACAACGCACCTTCTCCATTATTGTTCGGTTCATGCGTTCTGCAACTCCATTTTGTTGTGGAGTATATGCACAAGTCATGTGCCTCTCAATCCCATGCTGCTTGCAAAACCCGTCGAAGTCTTTGTTCACAAACTCCAACCCATTGTCTGTTCTCAGAAGTTTCACTTTCTTGTTTATCTGATTCTCAACCAGTTTCTTCCATTCACAGAACTTTGTCAAAGCTTCACTCTTAACAGACAAGAAGAACACCCACACCTTTCTAGTGTAATCATCAATGATAGACATGAAATACTGCTTACCAGAGATACTTGGAGTAACCGATGGAGATCCCCAAAGATCTGAGTGAACATATCTTAGCGCTTCTCCTGAATTGTGTTTCCCAATGTTGAAGCTCAGTCTCTTGGTCTTCCCCATTACACAACTCTCACAGAAATCCATCTCCCCATTCCTTCTCTTGTCAATGATGCCTCTTTTTACCAAGATCATCAGATTCTTCATGCTCATGTGTCCCAACCTTCTATGCCACAAAGCTGTCTCGTCTTTGGCTGGTTTCCTAGTAACACTTATGTTTGACTGTCCTACCACAGTATCTCCATCAAGCAAATACAAAGAACCGCATAGAGTGCCTTGAAGAGCCATCTTCCCATTCTTATAGAACTTTGTTTTTCCTTTTCCTCCAGCATGATCAAACCCAAGCTTATCCAATGTACTTGTAGATATTAAATTTCTCTTCAGCTTAGAATTATACCTGACATTCGTCAATGTCTTCACCGTGCCACCACATGATTTTATATTGATGGAACCTATTCCTTTAACCTCCACAGAATAGTCGTCCCCCAGTAGCACTTGTCCAGAGTTGAGCTCCTCAAATGTATCAAACCAGTCTCTCCTTGAGGTCATGTGATATGAACAACCCGAATCAATCACCCACCTCTCTAGATGCCAATTTTCCGAGACTGATAACGCATCAACTCTTGCTGATTTTTCGATGACAACCGCTGCCGTAGCATCTTCATCATCGCCGCCTTTCTGCTTCTTCCAAGCATAGCAATCAGCCTTCACATGTCCTTCCTTCTTGCAGAACCAGCATGTGACTTTTGTTCCCGATTTCGACCTGCTTCTGCCTCGATTCCCAGAATTTCGTTGATCCCTATTTTGCTGTCTCCCACGAGCCACATACGTTTCACCAGTGCTTTGTGAAGTCGATATTCCCTTAGCTTTAAACTCAGTTTCCTTCGATTTCGCAGCATTCACCACATCTTCAATAGAGATGGACTCTCTACCATACTTCAATGTCTCCTTCATGGAGTCATATTGTGGTGGCAAGGAACTAAGTAGTAGAATTGCATGCACTTCATCCGCAACTGTAACCTTTACACTAGCCAACTCCGAAACAGTCTTCAAGTAGTCATCGACGTTTTGATCGATTGACTTAAACCCATCCATCTTAAATGTATAGAATTTATACAAAAGATGAATCCGACTTGGTGGAGTCTTGGAGTTGTATAACCTCTCTAGTGCTGCCCAAAGATCACGTGCTGTTGTGCACTCCTCTGTTTTCCTGAGGATATGATCTCCTAGATGGAGTGTCAAAATATCCATGGCATTCTCTGCTCGCTCCCCTTTCTTGACTTGTTCTGCTTTAAGTCTCTGTTCGAAATCCTCCGCTAATTCATCCTTCTTGATAACCAGCTTATCCGGCTCAGTGGTTGGTGTTATTAGCTCTCCCTTCAACCCCTGAAAATTCATGTGAGCTAACATCTTTCTCTTCCACATAGAGAAATCACTTTGTCCGTCGAAGATGGCTATCTTCACATTCGGCTTCTTTTCTGAATACATCTTTGATCAAACGAACTTCTTAACACGCTTCTGCTACCGTATCGATCGATACAAGATGGAGTGTCGATCGATACCAAACTTTTCTTCGCCTTTCTGCGAACCCATAACAGACGTATCAATCGATACCAGGAAGGGGTGTCGGTCAATACCTGAGCGATCTGGGCGATCTTCTTCTTCGCCCCGCAGACAGCTTTTTCTCCCAGGCTGTCAGATTGAAACCCTAAACCGATTGATGCCTTGATTCCAGCTATCAATCCAGATCTAAAACCTAGATCCCTACAGAACTTCTCTGTCCAATTGCTCCCAAACCTAAAACCTAGGCTCTGATACCACTTTGTTGAGATTTGATTCCTATCTCTATGATCACGGAACTTGAGCAATAAATAAAAGACACAGAGATTTAACGAGTTCAGATCACGGTGTTTGATCCTACGTCTCGGCCTGGAGCTTTCCAATAATCCATTATCACCACAGATTACAAAGCATTAAGGTTACTCACAATCTCTCTAAGAACAAGAAAGATCTCTCTAGTTTCTCTCTAGAGTTTCTAGGATTACCGAAAACCCTCACACATGCATGTCTTTATATAGACTAGGACAATTACAAAGTTAAGACGGTTTAAATCTAAACCAAAACCCAATAAAAAAAACACATTCTTAATTGACTAACCTAAGTCGTGGGCCTAGTTAATACTCATAATTTTCATCACCAAAGCCCAACAGACTCAAATTTCTATTGGCTATATGTTCAAAAATAAAATGAAAAAACTAAAAGAAAAAAACCTAAAATTTTGCTTTCAGTTTTTATTTAGATGTAATAATGAAACACGGATTTACTGTGCTATTTCTAACATATAAGCGTTTTTTTTTTTTTTTTGCATGTAAGCAAATCTTTTTTAGTGGAGATCATGAATTACTGCTCTACTTATAATTAAACGATTCTGGTACACAACTATTTCATTTACGGTTTGTAGTAGTAGGAGAGGATGTTTTAGGGTATTTTTGGTTCTCGATTAGTTTTTTTTGTGTGTGTGAAATATTGTCGATTAATTGGGTTATTTCATTTTTCTATAAGATTTCCAAAGTCAAACTAAATTAACTCCAGCCTGGTTTCGTTATTGTTGCTTGGGTTATTATTTTTTTCTGGCTTGAAATAGATATCAATGTGCATCTCGATTAATTAGCTTGATTTCGTTATATTTTTTATTGGATTTGATTCAGTTTGCTTTATCTTTCCACTCCTAATTGGTAGTTTCATTAAAAAGTGGATTAAAAAAAAATTCGGATACTAAAAATACAAATACGATATAATGCCCTTTGACTAATTTACAGCTCGGCTCTTTGTGATATTGTGCAATGTATTGATCATGTGAAAATATGTTTATATAATATGTGAACCGTACCATTTTCTTGATACGCTTCTGTCATATTATCATATATATGTTACCTGTCTTCAACGTTTTCATATAAATTCCAACATTTATAATGATATATTCCAATGCATGTATACATGCACTACACGTAACTGCATGTGTGCACATTGCTGTGTACTGTATACATACACGAGCATTCGTCGTTTTTTTTAAAAAAAATTACAAATTAAACATATTTGAATCAATAACACTAATTAATTCTTATTTCTTATTTCACATTTTATATATTAAAAAAAAAATTATTCCGCGTAAGTGCGCAGATTTAGAATCTAATAATATATTAAATTAGAAAATAACCGTTTGTTATTGTGTGGTTGATAATTCTCTATTATTCATTTAGAAGAATTATTTATCAGATTTATTGGTAATATAGATCAATATCGAATTTTTTTAATTGAGAATTACAAAACATAATTTCTGGATAATTAAACCGGATTTTAGTTTATGGATCATAATTACACATGTTATCAATTTAGAATCTAAATATTTTTATTTTTTATTTCCATATAACGTAGAATTTAATCTATCAACCAAAATTAGTTAACAATTTACTATGTACTTTAACGGAATCTTTATTTGACAATTTTCCAAACGTTCTGAAGTTTTTCTCATAAGATGTATTAAAATATTAAATTTTTATTATATAGTTGTAGTATTTTTTTTTATCCGTTAGGAGGGATGTGAGAAAACGAATAAAAGCGCAAAAACAAACAGAAAATTACATGGTTCACTAAAAATGTGTTAGTTATGTCTACAGACAAAAAATGATATTATTACTATTTACTAGATACATATTGTTTAGAATAAAACAAAAAAAGGAGATCAACAAAATATAACATAACCCTAATCTAATCCTAAGCGTAATTGGCTAAACCTAAACTCAAATCGACCCATGTTATCGCCAGCAACGTGTCATCATATTCAAGGCATATAATTATATAAACACTATTTTAATAATTTGTTTTCAATGTTTTTCTGTAAAATTATTTGAATGGTTTCAGATACTAACTAAAATTCCTAAGGCAAATTTCATTTTAAAATATCGAATTATAAAATAATAAAACTAAAGAATATGAAACATATAATAATAGTAATAATAATAACATGTTCGTGTGGCTATTGTTTCTCTTAATTTTTGCTCTAGATTTTATTTAAATGTCTTTTGTTTTGTTTTTCTCTAACGCTAGATTTTATTTAAATGTTATTTAGATGTTCGTGATTATTTTGGTATTTTGTTTTTCTCTAACGCTCCCGTGAGGCGTAAAGCAAAGTCCATTCGTTGGCTACCAAATTACCGTTTAGCCCTTCTTTCCCATCTCCGGTTTCTGTATAAATAAATTATAATCATTTCTTTTTCTTGGTTTGATAAATCTCCTGATCCAATCAAATACTTGATAACATATGCAGTTCCTAGAAAAGTATCGAATATGTTCAAATTTGGACATGATTAAAGGGGATATTCCAATAAGTGTGGCATACAAATTACAATATGAATGATGTATCAATGCATGTACATTTTGGTAAGATATATACATGTAATTGATTATTATCATTTATGCACATTAATGAAAACAAGTTTACAGCAAATAACGAACTCATTGTGGTATAGTGGTAGTTGACTTGAGAATGCGTTGGTTCGCTCCTCCCTGAGTTCAATTCCCACTAGAAACAAAAATCACATGTAAGTTGGCCAGTCGAAGATGGTATCACGCTTTAGGCTCATTTGAAAATCCGAGAGTGAGCTAGTCGACGGTATCACTCATTCAGGATGATTAATCGGGTTTAGGCCTAGATTACCCCTTGTTATTAAAAAAAAGTTTACGGGAGATCTTCAGCGTAGTGCAACTAGAACCGTTTGGTATGGATGATCATAAAGCGGTAAAAATTATCCGTTGTAGAATCATTGATGTAACAATTCTCATAATTTGTAATAGATCATAATAAATCAGTGTAAAAAAATTAGGTTAATTGAAGTAGTATTAATTAAAGTTCAAATTTAATTGAAGACACGTCATCCCACAATAATAAAAATCTTTTGTAATGATAAAGGTTTGACACAAACAAATACTAGTTATATATACTATTAAAACATAAACAGTTTTGGAATCTGTTTCCAAACACCTATTATTTTTTAAAATAAATTGAACCCGTTGTCAAACCGGTATTAAATTTGTTGCCAAATATTTATTAAATTTATTATAAACTTAAAAATTACAAATTAAACATATTTGAATCAGTTTGATAAAAAAAAATATATTTGAATTAATAACACTTAAATTAGGTCTTATTTTTCATTTCACATGTTATATATTACAAAAAACTTTACCACGTGCAGACGTGCGAGTTTAAAATTTAGTTTTGTTAATTATATGTAATTATGAATGTATGATTTTAGCAGGCCAGCTGACTGTGCTCAAACATAGGGTCCAAATATTTTTGTCAACCAATAAGGATCCAAAACTTCTAAATTTCTTAATAATGAGGGCCCAAAATTTGTAGATATTTTAATAACGAAGACCCAATATTTTAAATCTTCTATATATTAATTAAGGAGCATTTATAGAGAAAAACCTTATTCTTATGTTTTATTAATAAATTTTATTTTCCGGTTTTGATTTTGCATTGATTTTCTGCTAAACAATTTCTAACGTGCGATGTGAGCTCTACAATTTGTTTCGACTATTTTTTAATTACACTAAGTGAGTACCCGCGCTTTGTGCATGTTTTTATCCGGAAACGTTTTTCAAAACAAATATTTTTTAGTTTTTTTTTTCAGTTTCCCTTCTTCTATTCGTATTTGATCATAATTAAACTTCTTAGTTAATACACAAAAGAACTAATTATCTTGTGAAACAGTGTCTTACGCAATGTTTGTCATAAAAAAAAATCAAAGGATAATTCTTTAAATCTAACTTTGATTTGGATATTTCAGTAGATACTACAAAAGCTTATTACACGTTTCATGGTGATAAAAAAACTATGTTATTCATAATGATAAAAAAATCATGGGATTCATCAACAAAATTAAAGGATAAATTTTTTAATCTAACTTTGATTTGGATATTTCAGTAGACACTATAAGAGCTAATTATGTGGTTCCTAATGAAAAAATAATAATATATGTGATTCCTCAACTTCGATTTGAACTGTCATCAAACTCTTCTTCACGTTTCTCTGTTGGATTCGGATGTAAATGTACTATGTCGTCTCTCATGCGTCTGTATTTTTGGCTTCCGAAAATGGTTTGGAACCAAGAAAAGAGTTTGAAGTTGTTTTATTCACTTTGTAAAAAAACGTAATTGAGAATCGAGTTTAGACTAAACAATAAACAATCCAGGAGACAAACCATACGCCAAATGGACTACAATATTCATTATTTAATATAATATACACACAAAAAAATCAAAACTCAGAATACGAGATACTCAATGACACTAAATAGATTACTAGATTACAATCAATTAGTGGATCATAAAGATACATAATGAACCTAATCTACGAATATCAAACAGTAATAACGGCAATTAAGATTTTCAATGATTCTCATAAGATAAATATGCATATTTATTGTTTCAGTTGCTATTATCAAAATCTTTGTGAAAATTATCAATGTGTCTAAGAGCTAATATATAATACCATGAACCATCAAGCATCTGTATGTTCTATGTATTGCACGGATTTTTTGATGGAACTGTTGATCTCTTCTGTCCTCTAATTCAGATATATTGGCTTGAACATAACCAAAACTTCAGTAAGATTTAGCAACTGAAACACAAAAAAGTGAAGATGTTTCTTAGAATTTCTTTCACGGGCTTTACAAACAGAAAAGACGCTAGATTACATAACATTATTTTATAGGCGCCAGACCTAATGAAGGAGTTTAAAAAAGGCAGACCTGGCTGTTGGTTATTTCTTGAGCTTTGCTCTCTTGCAATTCTCGGTTAATGGAGAAGAGCTGCAAAAGTATTTGAAGATCCACGGTATCTGGGAAATAGTAGGTAATAAGAGCAGGAAATTAGAGTTGGGAAAAAGGAGAGCTCTATGATGAAAAGAAAAACAAAAGCTTGTTCGGCGACGACAATCTGTGACATCATTTAGCTTTACCAGTAAACAAAAAACTAAAAAAAAAAATTTCCCAAAAGATGTCTTCTTCTTCGAATGAGTTGAATTGTCCAACCATAAGTCCATTATTTTGAGCTATTGTGCATCAATATGTTACAAAAAAACAACATATTCTCTTCCTAAATATATACAGTAGCTAATTGATTTTTTTGTTTGGAATTTTTAATTTTTTTTTAATGGAGGGTGTCTCACAAAAAAAAATATTAATTTTTTTTAATTAAATAATTTTTTTTTTTTTTAAACATTTGGACCAATCACAAATCGCCACGATTTGGGTGTCTCAAATTTTTTATTTGGAATTTTTTTTTTTTATTTGTTTAATGGAGGGTTTCTCATTGAGACAGTGCCCAATGCAGATGCTCTGAATGACCAAAATCAAACAGCCTGTTGTGATTTCATCCACCTCTGGTTCGATTACCTGCAATGATAATGATCTAAACACTAGTGCTCTGTTTTGTGTTTGTTGTTTGTGTAAGGAAGAATGATGAACAAGACACAAGATTACAAGTTCCCAAGGCCTAAATCACCGGCCAAGGTACGTCTTGGAGAGCTAACAGCCAGCTCTCATGGCTTATACTAGAAGATAGTCTTGTGTACAAGAAACCAGAGATGAATCCTGAGCTATAGCTAGAGAATTACAAGGGAATAAGAGATGAAGAAGATGAGTCTCTTTCTCCTATTCTCTCTTCCTTTCTCTTAGATTCTTCTTGTTCTCTGCTTGTTACACCACTCTTTTTTAGATCTTTCTGTGACGTTATCTTCTTTTGTGTACAGGTCCAGCTCACTCCTTTGAGCTCACGCAATTCTTCATGCCGTAACAAACTCTTGTTGACCAGCATTCACTGCACTTGGACACTGTACAAAACGTCACAGCTTTGTCTAATGGGTTACCTGTGCTTTTCCTAATTGGGCCTGATCAATTCAGCTTTCGCCCAATAACTGCAACAGCCCAATAACTGAAATGTGACCGATACTCACATTCTCCACCTCGATCACTTTCAGACAGAACCCGCGAACTCTTCGCCTTTCTCTATCTCTTCGTTCCGACACGCCGCCGAAACCCTAGATCTTTACCGATCTAGATCCAACTCCTTCTCCGAGCTAGATTCAGTCTCTGAGCACCCTCAGACGACTTCTCCCATCCTCAAACTTTGTTATCGGCACAGGCTTTGTGAGGATATCCGCCGGATTCGTTTTAGTATCGATTTTTGAAACCACAAGATCTCCCTCTGCAATCACATCCCTGATGAAGTAGTAACGAGTCTGGATGTGCTTCGTTCTCTCGTGAAAGACGCTGTTATTGGCCAGACAGATAGCGCTCTGCGAGTCACAGAAGACCTCAACCGATTTCTGAGGAAAACCCAACTCGCAGGTAATTCTCTTTAGCCACAAAGCTTCTTTAGTTGCTTCGGCTAAAGCCATGAACTCAGCTTCCGTCGTTGATAATGCTACAATCTGTTGTAGGCCTGAGCGCCAGCTCACAGTATTGCCTCCAACCTGGAAGACATAGCCCGTAATCGATCTCCTTCGATCCAGGTCAGTAGCGTAGTCACTGTCACAGAAACCTTTGATGTCAAATTCCTGTGATTTTGTAAATGTCAGCTTGCAATCTGAACTTCCCTTCAGGTATCTTAGAACTCATTTAACCGCTTGCCAGTGTTCCTTGTTAGGTGCACTCATGAAGCGACTGACCAGCCCCACTGCATGAGCTATATCAGGACGTGATCCAACCATGGCGTACATCAGACTACCGACAGCACTTGAATAAGGTACCTTCCTCATCTGAATATCAGTTTCAACTCTTTCTTCAATCTTAGTACTAGCTAGTTTGAAATGACATCCAATTGGAGTTTGAACTGTCTTCAAATCAGTAGCATCAAAACTCTTAAGAACCTTTTTAATGTATGACTCCTGAGATAAGTAGAGAATACCTTTACTTCTGTCTCTAATGATATCCATGCCTAGGATCCTCCTTGCGGGTCCTAGGTCCTTCATTTCAAACTCACGGCTTAATAAATCCTTAACCTTTTGAACCTCCTTCAACTCTTTAGCTGACACTAACATATCATCAACGTAAAGCAAAAGATATACCAAACTTCCATCACCACAGGTCTTGAAATACACACAACTATCCAACTGGCTTCTTGAAAACTTTTGTGCTTTCATGAACTGATTAAACCTTAGATTCCACTGACGGGGAGACTGCTTGAGACCATACAGAGATCTCTGTAATAAGCAGACCTTGTTATCCTTAGAATATCCCTCAGGTTGCTCCATCATGATCCTTTCATCTAAATTACCATGTAGAAACGCAGTTTTTACATCTAATTGTTCCAACTCAAGATCCAAGTTAACCACCATAGAAAGAACTAGTCTTATTGTAGTGTGCTTAACAACCGGAGAAAACACTTCATGATAATCAATTCCCTCAATCTGAGAAAACCCTTTTGCAACAAGTCTTGCCTTAAACCTTGGTTCTTCAAATCCTGAGATTCCAGGCTTGAGCTTGAATACCCACTTGCAACCAATAGTTCTATGTCCTTCTGGTCTATCAATGAGCTTCCATGTGTAATTCTTGTATAAAGAATCCATTTCTTCATCTGTAGCTTCCAACCACTTATCTCTATTAGTTCCTTTTATAGCTTCTTGAAATGATTTTGGTTCTTCAACCTCAATCAGTTCTGATGCACTCAGAGCATAAGCTGCTACATAAGACTCATCTCCATCATCAAATCTACTCGGAGGTTTAACATTCACTCTCCTTTCCCTATCTCTTGCCAAGAGATAATCACCAAGACCTGGTGTTGAATCACCTGATTCAGAATCTTCTTCTGAATCTTCAACTACCTCTGACTCTGAGACAGCTCCACCTTCATCAGGAACTCCACCTTCTCCTGAAGTCTCTCCTTGAGTCAAAACTCCACTGTCACTTTCCCTGACTTCAATAGAAACCTTTTGATTTCCTTTTCTATTCTGTCCTGTAACAGTTTTATCCTTTCCAATGTCTTTGAAAAGTGTATCTTCCCAGAAAATTACATCACGGCTGATGATGCATTTCTTTTCATCATAACTCCAGATTCTATAACCTTTAACTCCCTGCGGATATCCCATAAAGACACCCTTCTTTGCCCTTGGCTTCAGTTTACCCTGATCAACATGATAATACGCCAAACATCCAAACCTCTTCATGTGAAAATAATCTGGTTTCACACCAGTCCATACTTGTTCTGGAACTTCTAACCCAAGAGGGACAGATGGTGACCTGTTAATCATATAAACCACGGTTGATGCAGCTTCTGCCCAGAATGCTTCACCCAAACCTGTTTCACTTAGGAGACTCCTCACCTTTTCCAATATAGTTTATTCAACCTCTCAGCTACACCATTCTGTTGAGGAGTGTATGGACATGTCTTATGCCTTAGGATTCCATGAGTTTTACAATGATCATCAAACATTTTGTTGCAGTACTCTAGCCCATTGTCTGTCCTTAGAGCCTTTAGCTTCTGTCCACTTTGATTTTCCACAAACGTTTTCCACTCAACAAACTTACCGAATGCTTCATCCTTAGTCTTGAGAAAATAGAGCCAAACCTTCCTTGAGAAATCATCCACAAATGAAATATAGTATTGACACTTTGATAAACTTGGTGTAACATTTGGAGAACCCCATAAATCAAAATGAAAATACTCCAACTTTTCCTTTGAAATATGTTTTCCTCTTTGATAAGACAACCTATGAGACTTCCCAAGAATGCAGTATTCACACTGCTTTAGCTCGGCTACTTCATCAGACTTTAATAACTCCTTCTTGACTAAAACCTGTAAACCTTTTGCACTCATATGTCCCATTCTGCTATGCCATAGCATTGTCTTTTCATCTGCTTTAACTGCTGCATTAACCTGCTCCTTCACTGGTTTACCATCAAGAATATAGAGAGTATCTTTGTAACTCCCAGCAAGAACTTCTCTTTCCTTATAAAACACTTGTAGTCTGAAATTTTTAGACTAAAACCAACAGCCTTGAGACTCCAACTGTCCTAATGAAATCAAATTCCTCTTGGCCGTAGGAGAATACCTCACCTTAGTTAATATAACAGTTGAGTTATTATTATTAACTATCTTCAAACTCCCCATAGCCGTGACTAGACAGTGTGTATCATTACTCATTAGGATCTTTCCCCCATCAATATCTTGAACATCCGATAGTAGGTCTTTCCTATAGGTTAAATGATACGAGCATCCTGAGTCAAGAACCCAGCCATCCCTAGAGTGAACTTCTGATGCCGTTAACAATATAGGTTCTTCATCTATAACCTGTCCAACATTAGCCTGAGAGTTAGATGATTGTCCTCTCTTTCGACAATCTTTCTTGAAATGTCCTTCGGCTCCACAAATCCAACATGCTCTCTTGCCCTTAATCTTTGTTTTGCCTTTGTCATATTGCTTGTTTTTATTATTGGACTTCTTCTCAGTCTGAGGTTTAGACTGAATGAATAAACCCTCATTGCTGGTCTTCTGCACATTAGTTCCTTTCTGCTTCAACTCAGTTTCTAAGGAATAGGCTGCTGTAGTTATTTCTTTTAGAGTTATAGTTTGCTGTCCACCTCTGTACTTGAGTGTGTGAACAAGCTGAGCAAAGTGTGAAGGCAAACCATTCAATAGAATTACCGCCTGATCTTCATCACTTAGTTCCACATCTAGACTTGCAAGATCTGAGATAAGCTTGTTAAAGATATCCAGATTCTTGTCTAGATTCTTTCCTTCTTCCATCTTGAAACTATAGAACCTCTGTTTTAAGTAGAATCTGTTAGGTAGTGATTTATCTTGGTATTGTGATTCAAGAGAATCCCACATGGCTTGAGCAGATTTGTGCTTCAAACCAACCTTCCTCAGCACCATATCAGTCAGACTCATACTCAACAGATTTCTAACCCTACGATCCTTCTCCAACCTTTTAGGGTCAGCTTTGACTTCTTCAGTTTCAGTTCCTTTGCCTTTAGGATCTGGTGTACACGTTGATGTCTCACCATCAATCCTTAGAACTGAATCAAGTCCAAGAATCTCGAGCTGGGCTAGAACTCTATGCTTCCATATAGCATAGTCACCTTCCCCATCAAACTTCTCAACCTCCCATCTTCCCTGTGTAGGCTCAACCATCTCGCTTCAGTAGATATGATACTGAAACCCAGAAAACCAGAAATATCCAAGCAAGAACAACCAATATCCAGAGAATTCCAACAACACAG
Organism: Eutrema japonicum; assembly: GCA_030161315.1. Lineage (NCBI taxonomy): Eukaryota > Viridiplantae > Streptophyta > Magnoliopsida > Brassicales > Brassicaceae > Eutrema > Eutrema japonicum. Next base: position 41,184,989 of record BSQW01000014.1, on the reverse strand, counting down.
CACGCAGAGAATATCCAAATGTAGATCAGATGAAGAAACCGTAAACCAGTATATCTAGATAAGCGAATAACCTGACTCAGAAACCAGGTACTAGATCCGATACCTGCTGAGTCATTCTCCTTCTTGATCCAGAAAACCAGAAACCACCTTTGACCGCTCCAACCTAGAGCTCTGATACCACTTGTTGTGATTTCATCCACCTCTGGTTCGATTACCTGCAATGATAATGATCTAAACACTAATGCTCTGTTTTGTGTTTGTTGTTTGTGTAAGGAAGAATGATGAACAAGACACAAGATTACAAGTTCCCAAGGCCTAAATCACCGGCCAAGGTACGTCTTGGAGAGCTAACAGCCAGCTCTCATGGCTTATACTAGAAGATAGTCTTGTGTACAAGAAACCAGAGATGAATCCTGAGCTATAGCTAGAGAATTACAAGGGAATAAGAGATGAAGAAGATGAGTCTCTTTTCCCTATTCTCTCTTCCTTTCTCTTAGATTCTTCTTGTTCTCTGCTTGTTACACTACTCTTTTTTAGATCTTTCTGTGACGTTATCTTCTTTTGTGTACAGGTCCAGCTCACTCCTTTGAGCTCACGCAATTCTTCATGCCGTAACAAACTCTTGTTGACCAGCATTCACTGCACTTGGACACTGTACAAAACGTCACAGCTTTGTCTAATGGGTTACCTGTGCTTTTCCTAATTGGGCCTGATCAATTCAGCTTTAGCCCAATAACTGCAACAGCCCAATAACTGAAATGTGACCGATACTCACACAGCCGTTCCATGTCAGGATTGGAGTCTTTTTGCAACAACAACAAAATCAAAATTCTGATGCATACATGTTTCGGAACAAAAATCAAAGCCGAATTGAAAATCAAAACGAGAGCCGTATAAGAAACATTTCGAATTACCTTATTTGCAGGACTTGATAGATACATGGCGAGGAGTTTGACTGCTTGTAGTGGAGTGGCAGCTGCTTCATCGATCTCGCTGATGACAAGCTTTGAACACAAAATTCGAAGAACAAATCAAAGAAAACTAAATCAGATCTTAAAAGAAAAAGACATTATCGAGATGAATGGAGAGGTAAGAAAACATGATATCTACCGAGGGCAATGTGAGAGCGGAAGACGAGGCCGTAGCGTTCTACAGCGTCCTCTGGCGAGAGGATATGGATCTCGCTGTTGTTGATCGCTGTCTGATAAGCTCCCAAATAAAAAAAAATTCTCAGGTTGAAGAGGTGATCTGGTCCTGCGTCCATGGTTGTCATTGTTTGCTTCTTCTTCTGGAGGTTTTTTTCGGGCGTAGAATTAGTGGTGTCGCCATGACCTTATTTCTCAGCTCGGTTCTTTTTTTCCTTTTCTTCCCCGTGACTCTTCGTCACCAAATCTCAAATCTACGAAGCTCGACTTCAAAACGCCGTCGCTCTCGTCTTGGCCGGAACCGGAAATCCAATAGCTCATCCTTAAATGTTCTTACAATATCTACTTCGTCTTCCGCCGGAGCCGAAGACCAAAGTATGAGCTTAACCCTATACGTTCACCATATTTCAGCTCTAGCTACTTCTCACTTCAATTTTTTTTATGGATTCCCGCAAAGACGTTTTCTCAGACTTGTAAACTCTAATCGCAGTCGACGAGAACTAGCTAATCGTCGTCTCTTGCAGAAAATCCGATTTGGAGATGAAATTACAATAAAGAGAATCCGATTTGGACATTGAACGCTTTGAATTTGAAAGCCCGTAGCGGTTTCTCGATGACCGAAATCTAAGTGTTGGTAAGATGACTTGAGAAACGGAAGAATGGCTCATATGCCACTTTTTAAGAACAACTGATCCCGTATGCCACTCTTATGTTATGATTTTTGATAAACATTTAAATCGAAAATGAATGAATAACCCAAATGAAAAATTGAGAATTACTACCCAACCAGTTGGATCCGACCCAGACCCAACAATCCGATCCAAACCCGCCCTAATTCAGTTTATTCAAAATTGAAAATCAAAAAAAAAAAAAAATCGATCTCCCACTTCCCATGCGAGACCATCGCTCTCCCCTCCCCTAACTCAAACTTCCGATCGATTCCGACAACCAAATCCGACAAGAGCGAGCCCGAGAACTTCCAACTCCGGTTCCCTCACCATTCTAGTCTTCGATTCCTCGCCGGGAGAACTCCGAAATCCGGTGTCTCGCTCTCTCTACCCACACGATTCTTCATATCAAAATTGTAAGTTTCCTCTTCCCTTCATTCTTCCGTTTTTTACTTAAACTTGTCAATAGGTCACGAAATCAAATATTAGTTCTGATTCCTTAGTTTTCGATGCCTAACTTTCTTTCGGTTTTGATATGAAATTGTTCTCGAATTAGTTTGGATTCTTAACTAATGGTATGTGGATGTGTTGTCTAACTTAGATCGAAATTGGTTGTTTTAGGAATGGCTCGTGAAATCGATCAGAAAGTGACGGTTAATAAAGTAGAAGAAGTGAGTAAAGAGCAATCAGTTGAAGAAAACGGGGATGGAGGGAGAGTAGAGGGATGAAAGGGAAGAAACAGTTGCTGAAAACGTTGAAGAAAACATTGAAGAAGGGGAAGAGAGCGAAGGGGATAAAGAGGAAGATGATAGAATCGGGCCAACAACTTCTATGTCTTCATTGCAGGTATGTAAATTAGATTGAGAATGTTGCTAGTTAGGAGAAGTAGTTAGGAAATTAGGTGTGAAACTTGGGGTAACTTGAACAACTTATGTTTGAAACTGTGATGTATGGACAACTCGGGCAAACTGGGACAACTTAAGTGTGAAATTGTGATGTAGGTATAACTCAGAGTAACTGGAACAACTTAGGTCAAACTGTGATGCAGGTACAACTCGGGGTAATTGGAACAACTTAGGTCTGAAACTGTGGTGTATGTACAACTCGGGGTAACTGGAAAAACTTAGTACAACTCTGGATAACTGATAATCATAAGTGTGTTTTTATTTTAATTTGCAGGACTACAATAGTGATGGTGATGATGATGAGAGCCAACCACAGCCGCCGGATAAGATGTTTTTTGGTCCAAGCGAGTACACCAAGTCTTGCAAGGTCGGAAGTAATTGTAAGCTGAAATCGACAGTGGTGTACATTGAGCATAGTCTTGATGGCGAATTGGAATGATTTCGAAATCATTCTCAATTCAAGCATTTGTTCCACATGCCTAAGGAGGCAAACCACATGCTTCAAGGCATGTGGATGCTTCTCCTTCGGACAGCATCTACGGAGAAGGAGAGAGAGTGCTGGTTTGTGGTGAACGGAGTGCCTATCAGGTACTCTTTGAGAGAGCACGCCCTTCTTAATGGATTGGACTGCCATGATTACCCCAACAACTATAAGGCGTTGAGGGATTTGGAGTTTGCTGAGCGGATGTTTGGTAAGAACCCTAAGGTAACAATAAAAAATGTGGAGGAGAAGATTGAGGAACTTAAGAAGAAGACCGCATGAGTTAAGAAGAAAACCTTAGCAGTGAGGAAGACGACCTTGGCAGACAGGTTGAAGCTCACTATCTTGTATTTCTTATGCAAGGTAGTGAAAGCCAAGTCTAAGGTTGATGGTAACATAGATTCTTGGCTGCTGAGTGTTGTTGATGATGTCCACGCTTGTGAGACATTTCCTTGGGGTCGTTTTACATTCGACGAAACCATGAAAGAGATCCGACGCTTTGTGAAAAGTTTCAAAGGCGTCGTGAAACCAAAACAGCAATCGGCGTTCGGTGGCTTTGTTCTTCCTCTCGAGGTAAAGATTTACGAGTAATTTATGATTTTAAGTATTAGTTTAATGATTTTAACACTGAAATAATGTAACGATATGTGTAGATTATGGCATATGAGGCGATTCCAAATCTTGGACGCAGATTTCGGGAAGCTGTACCCGCAGAGCCGGACTGTCCAAGGTGTTGTAAGCATAAATTCTCATAAATCTTAATGAAAGGTCATCCTTTGGATGACATCAATGAAGCGGTCGGTCGCAGCACGGTAAGAGTTTGTGAACATAGTTAGTTGGTAATATTTGTAATCTTTTAGAGTTTCATTTGATGTTTTAATTATTAATCTTTACATGACATCTCTAGCATCTTGGAACCAGATTCAGAGGAGAATGATCTGTTGGAGCGGATCATAGACGATGACTATGATGATGGGATAGGTTTCATCGATCCCATCATTGAAAGTTGGAGATAGCGTCTAACCGTTCAGAAAAGAGGATATTTTGGAGAGATCTCTTTGATTTGGATGTGGCTTCACGGAGTGATGCAGTCCCTGAGACTGCGAGAATTGATGTTGGACCTGACAGAGTTTCTCAGGTACCTGGACATGTACCTGCACAGTTTGGAGAAGCCTTGGAGAGGAAGCTGAAGAAACGGGTGGAAAAAGCGATGGAGACACGAAGAAGATAACAGAGAAGGTTATGGACATGGAGAAAGCGATGGATGCGAGATTGAAAGAGCTTAAATTTTTTGTCTCAACACATCGAGAGAGTCGAGCTTATGAGACTTATGAGGATATGGATGCTGGGACATCTCCATCATATCAACCATCTAGTGGAGGTTTGGCAACGCCATATGCAGGTGGTGTGGTTCTTTTCAGTGGAGTCCCTGACCCAACTCCACCAATCATCGTGGATATAAGTGAGTTTTTTGGGTTTGGGGTGAGGGACTTGGTGATTTCCTTGTTGTGTTTAACTTTGTTTATTTTTGTATGCAGCTGAGGTAGAGGGTGGTCAGAAAGAGAAGAAAGGAAAAGGAAAGAAAGAGAATAAGAAGAAGAAGGCGAAGGATCCCAGTGTCACTCCAATACCAACCGGAGTGAAGAGAAGAAGGGGAGAGTCTGAGTATCTAAGGCCACCGTGGGTTTATGAGAAGAAGCCTGAGAAGAAGCCTGAGAATCCTGAGAAGAAGCAGAGAAAGAAGTAGGTGTTTTTAGTAGTTTGGTTCTTTGGTGTTTAGCATTTTAGTTGGTACTTTGGTCTTTCGTTTTTTTTACTTTGGTATTTTGGTTGGTACACAATACTTTGATCTTTCGTTTTTATGTATTTCAGTTTTTGGTACAACTGGTTTATATAGGTTCACCTAAGATCATCGTTGACCAATCAACTGGGTGAATTTGGTACAACTGGTTCAATAAGGTTCAACTTAATTAAGTTTCACGGAACAACTGGGTATAGCTGGTACAATTGAGAGTCTTAGAAAGCAACTTTAAACAAATAAACATAAGATTGTCTTACAAAACAATATAAACAGGTAAATGTTTTGAAGTCTTAGAAAGCAACAGAAACATAAGATCCTTTGGAAAAGCGAATACAAAAGGATCTCAACAACCTTATCTTTGTTGTTGTGAGAGAAAAATCTCACAATCTCAATTCTCGGCTTTGCAGGTTGTATGTTCCTGAGAGTTATTTAGAATATTTGAGAGAAAAGTTGTATATTGCTTTGTTTGCCAAGAATTCGGTGTCTTACAATGAGTTTCATATTCAAAACTTATAGCAGCTAAAAAATCGTAACTGCCTAATTAAATACGGAATCAATTTTATAATCTTTTTCCTTTAAAATAAAATAAATGTGTTTGACCAGTTTGAATCTTGGTTGAGTGCATGCTCATGCTTCCCTGCGAGCTCGCTTCCTTTCCCTGTGTTTGGTTCTTCAGCTGGTTGACTTACTCGATCTTGCGACCTCGCCTATTTCATCTTGTAAATAGTTTTATGTGGCCTCGTCGTGGGCCGAGCCTTCCTTGTTGAGCCCGTTTACTTGGGCTGGGATTTGAGTACGAAATTTGGGCCCAACAGTTGCCCCCAGCATCCTTATTGATTTATAATTGAGGATGCGATGCTGCAATTTGGGGTCCTGATTGGTCTCCTAGTCAATGCAATCTCGGCAGCTGATTGGTCTCCTGGTCAATGCAATCTCGGCAGCTGATTGGTCATTCGCCTGCCAAATGCCGAAATTGCAGGGATCTTGCCTTGAGGATGCGATTTTTAGGGAAATGGCAGAGCGAGTGGGCGAGTGTGCGGTTATAAATGGACAGTTCGAGTTGCTTCATCTTTCCACGTCGCCTCAGCTTCCCACTTCCCAAGGTAATCATGTCCTTCTTGCTTTTATTTTTAATCGAGTGGTCTTCATTTAAATCGTATTTCTCAATTTATTTTTCATCACTTATCTTCTCCTGTAAAAGTTCTTCCCTCGCTAATTCCGGCAAGTTTGCTTCTTCATTTTTGGAATTTTTTTTTATTTTCTGCTATGGCCTCCCCCTCGCAACCGAGTGCTCTGCTTGTGTTTGCCGATCAGTTCGGACCTCACTCGAGGACCACGGTTTCACTTGAAGAGCTCAAGAATCTTTCTTCTTTAAGCGGGCTCGACTACTGCGATTTCCTCGTTCCTTCGGATGTCGATTCTCTGGAAAATCCCCCGGAGGGTTACGCATGTGCCTATACTATATTTTTCATGAAGTTCCGCCTCGCTTTTCCTATCCCGGCAGGCATCTCTGACAATATCGGCGACCTCGGGCTCACCCTTCCCCAACTCATGCCCACTGCGATGAGAAACTTGGTCGCACTCTGGGTGAGGTCTAGGGAAGCCGGAGTTATATTTAACACCGAAGAATTCCGCCATCTCTTCAATGTCAAGGCGAACTCGAATCTTCGCGGAACTTACTATTTTCCGGCGAAGGTTAACCGAACTGTCTTTCGATTCAATGCTCAGGAGGATAAGTGGTGGGAGCAGTTGTTTTATTTCTGGATTTCTGGGAGATCTATTGAGGGCGAGTCGATAGTTCAGCGCTCTTGGAATCAAATCACCGGTTAGATGGAACCCTAAGAGGCTAGCTCATGCGTCCTTCTTGGGAATTCCTTAATTGCTTTCTTTCTTATTTCTATTTGGCTTTCCTTTTTCGCAGAATATATTGATTCCTTGAAGACTGTGACGGCTGAGGTTCAACACCTCATCGATCTTCTTAGGGACCAAACTCTGACTGGAAGCAGTTTACTCTTGCTAGGATTCTTCAAGCTCGTGATCGTCCTGCTCCAGGGTTATCTGTTACTACTGCTATTCAGCTTGCAGGTTCATTTTTCTTTCCCTTTTCCTTTTCTTTTTAGAAAAGATCTGGGTTTTAACGTCATTTGGCTTCGTAGGTTCTCCATCTCTCTCGGCTCAAACTCCGATCCCTCGCACGCTCAAACTTCGATCCCAGCTCCCTCTCTTATTCCAAAGCTCGAAGCATTTGCTAAGGATTTAGCTCTTGTTGCGGTTGGCTCTCCGATTATTTCTCAGGTGCAGGATATTGTTCCTGCCGTTCATTTGATTCCTGATGACAGTTCCACCGAGTCCAATAAGATGTCCCTCCTAGGAAGCCAGAGCGCCTTTCGTATAGGGAAAGGATGCGGCTGCGCCCTGCCCCAACGCTGGCTGGCGCTCTCGACAAGAGGGGCAAGGAGGTTCTTGGCAAACCTACTCATGCTGTCACCTCACGTCGCGAGGACCCCAAGAAAAAGAGTTCCCGAGAGTCCGACATTGACCGAGGTGATTGTGGTGATCTTCCTGCGGAGGATGATATGATAATTGCTCAGTGTGATACACGAGCTGGGACTTCCCAGAGCTCAATCTCTAGGGTGTCTCCCAAGGAGCCCAGTCATTCTGCTGAGCATCAATCTCGCCTTAAGCGATCTCGCGGCGATGGATTCGAGGGTGAGGAGGTAGCGAAGAGACATGTGGTGTCTCGATCACAAAGTGGTGGAAGCAATCCTCCGAATACTTTTAGGTTTGATTTTGACGGTCCTGAGGCGATCATCGAGAATAGCTCCCAGCTCACAAATCTTCTTAGGCTTGTTAGACCTTCTTCCTGCTTCTTGCCTTCTCTTAGGAATATGAGGAAGCCCGAAGGCTATACCAAGTTCGCGAGTGCGATGGGCCAGGTAGCTTTGATTTCCTCTCTTTCTTTTGTTTTATGCTTGGCTTCCTTGCTAATTTTATTTTTATTTTGTTTCAGGCGATTTCTGCTGCGAATGAGCTGCTCAACTTGTTTGAGCAGGATCTCCGCTCTGCTACTCAGCCTGAGGAGATTGAGAGGGCGGTTAAGACCATTGCCTACCTGGTTGCCGAGCGGGACGAGCTGGTGGCAAGGCTTATGCGGAATGAGGAGGAGATGGTTAACGTCGCTCTTTTGGAAAGCCATGTTAAGGATCAGGCCATCTTGGCCAAGAAATGGGAGGAATCTACTCGGGAGGCTCAAGCTCGCGCTGACACCCTTCAAGGTCAGATTTCCATGCTAGAGAAATCCAGCGAAGATTTGAGGGTGAACCTCCGAGTCACCGAGGGGCGAGCTGGGACTGCTGAGGATGACCTACGCTCTGTCAGTGAATGTATAGTTGGCTTAAAGGTCCAGGTTGAGAAAGTCAAGGAGGTCTCGAAGAAGCTTGCCCGGAAGCAAAAGGAGATGGTGAAGAGAGCTGAGAAGGTTTCGAGGAGGGAGATGTCCAAGCAGTATCACGCAATTCTTGTGAAGATAAAGGATAAGTTCGAGAAGAAGAAGATCGAGGTCGACACCGAGACTCAAATCATGGAGTGTAAGTCCAACATCATTCTCTTTGATGATATTATTGATCATACCATCAATGACTTTGAGGCTGAGAAAAAGGGTATTGAGGCTGAGAAGCTGAGGTTGGATGCGGATCTTGCCATCGTCCAAGTATCCGATCTTTCCTTGGGTAAACTCGATCTCCCGCAGGTATCCAATGATTCGGTTTCTTTACCTACTGGATCAAGCGTGCTACCATTAAGTGACCAACCGGACCTTGGTTCTCAGGAGCTCATAAAGGATTTTTTGTTGCCCTTAGACCAACCTGCCTCAGTGAGTAAGCCAGCTGAGCCTGCAAGCTAGAGGCCTTTCTGTTCTCCTTATTATCTTTTTGAATTCAGTGCCTCGGGAGGCCTTTAAACCCACTTTTTGTTGAACCTTTAATACCTGAAGGGGTTTTTTTTCTTTATGTTGAACTTATGCTCCTTTTATGGAGGCTTCACTTTTATAAGATCTTTTACCTTTTAGGCTTACTTACTATTTCCGCCATTTAGAGGCTGACACTTTTCGATGAATCAAAGGTAGTCTTTTGACCAAAGATTCGGGCCGTTTAGAGACCTTGCTCTCAGGTCGTTTAGAGACCTCAGGAGCTGACCTGGCGATTTCAAGACGCACTGGTCGAAGCCGTTTAGAGGCGGACATGCAACCTAAACAGTTTAGACGTAGAGGTTGTTATCATTTAGAGAAGGTTGTGACCTTGCAATTTAGACGCAAAGTCGAGTCATGTTAGGTGGTAGCACGCTCTAGCTCGTAAGGCTGTTCATTTAAGTATTTAAGCTTTCGGCTTGAAAATGGAAGTTGAAGGACTTCAGACTGCTTTTAGCAGGCTCAAGAGAATATTTTTATTTTTATTTTAATAGCTGCACCCTTGCGAGGTTGCCTACGTACCATGGGGAGGGATCAAGCCTTTCGTAGTTCGTCTTTACAAGTATCTTCCGTTTTAGTGGTAGTATTTCTTTAGGTTCATGGCATTCCATGAGTTTCTTTCAGGTATGTTATCGTGAACCCTGGCGAGCTTGTATACGCTTTTTTTACTACTTCGAAGATCCGGTATGGACCTTCCCAGTTGATGCCTAGTTTTCCAGCATTCTTTTCCTTAGTATTTTCGTATACTTTTCGTAAGACGAGCTCGCCTATTCGAAATCGTCTTTGTTTGACCTTCGAGTTATAATAACGCGCTGCTGCGTGTTGGTAGTTTTGAAGATTGACGAGTGCTCGATCCCGGCGTTCGTCGATAACATCGAGCTGGTCGAAAAGCATTTCGTTATTTAGTTTTTGTTTATGGGGAAAATATCTACCCTTAAGCTGGGGACTGCGACCTTGGCAGGAACCATGGCCTCAATCCCGTAAGCCAGGAAGAATGGTGTTTCTGAGGTTGCTTTACGAAGCGAGGTCCGACAGGCCCATAGCACTCCTGGGAGTTCATCAGACAATTTTTCTTTTTTAGCATCCAAACGTTTCTTGAGATTACTCAATATTAGTTGGTTTGCTGCCTCGGCCTGCCCGTTGCCCTGAGGGTAACGTAGAGTCGAGCTTGTCAGTCTGATTATGTGGTCTTCACAGAATTCCAAGAATCGATTCAAAATGAACTGTGAACCGTTATCGGTTACGATTTCGTATGGGACTCCGTGTCGGCAAACTATATTTTGCCATACGAATTCTTGGTTTGCCTTAATCTGTTGGAAGGCCCCTGCTTCTATCCATTTAGTGAAGGGGTCGCAATTGGCATAGTCCCTCCTTCTGCCCGATGGCGCCTGCCCGAGCCATTCTTTCGAGATCATCTTGGCGATCTGTCATTAGGCGATTCTGCTCTATAAGAACCGATATCAAGTTTCGGATCTCAGCTATTTGATCCGGAGCTGACTTGTTTAAGACTGTAGGTCTCGAAGGATCGGCGGTTTCGTTAGTCCCAGTCATGACGTTCGCTCCCGAGGTGGTAATGGGAAAGTTTGTTGTTCCATCTGAGCATATTAGAGCGATGGTGTCAGGCTGGGATGGTGGGATGGAAGTATTTATGACTCCAGACGAAGCAGTGACTGCTACGCTTGTTGTGCCCGATATTATCTTCTTTCGGATGATTAGTTTCGCATGTTTTCATAAGGAAATTGTTTTGCTCCTTCCCCACAGACGGCGCCGAATTGTGAGAGCAGAATCTCACAACCTCAATTATCGGCTTTGCAGGTTGTATGTTCCTGAGAGTTACTTAGAATATTTTGAGAGAAAAGTTGTATATTGCTTTGTTTGCCAAGAATTCGGTGTCTTACAATGAGTTTCATATCAAAACTTATACCAGCTGAAAAATCGTAACTGCCTAATTAACTATGGAATCAATTTTGTAATCTTTTGCCTTTAAAATAAAATAAATGTGTTTGACCAGTTTGAATCTTGGCTGAGTGCATGCCCATGCTTCCATGCGAGCTCGCTTCATTTCCCTGTATTCGGTTCTTCAGTTGGTTGACTTACTCGATCTTGCAACCTCGCCTACTTCAGCTTGTAAATAGTTTTATGAGGCCTCATCGTGAGCCGATCCTTCTTTGTTGAGCCCGTTTACTTGGGATGGGCCTTGAGTACAAAATTTGGGCCCAACAGTTGACATTTTCAACTTTTCCTCTCACATTTTGAGACAAATGCCAGATACAATGTCCATGCTGAGCGCTCGGGTACACCTCACTCACTGCCTTGATGATGCTTCCATGTCTGTCACTCATAAAAACCAATTCAGGATCATTTGGTACAACAGTTTTTAACATTTCGAAAAACCACCTCCAACTAACATGATTCTCGCCATCAATTACACTAAACGCAACGGGGTAATGGTGTTTATTAGGATCATGAGCTGTGGCAAAAACTAACATACCACCATATACAGTCCCAAAAAAGTTGCGTCCACAACTAACACTTTTCTCATTGCTCGAAAGCCTTCAATGCAAGCGCCCAAAGTGATGAAAATGTACTTGAACTTGTTCTCTGCATTTAATTCCACTCTTGTTACAGTACCGGGATTGACCTTCTCCAACATCTGCAGATATGAATACAATATCCTATAGCTTTTTTCAGGACTGCCCCGCACATCGCTAACAACTAGTTTTTTGCCTCTCCTGGCGGTATAGTAGGAGACATGAAGATCAATTCTTCCTTGAACAATACCGACAATACTTTTAGGAGCTAGGGTGTCAAACTGACCTGGATAGACTTCATGCAGAATAGATGATACTAATTCTGGAGTACCTTTCTTTTTACTACTGCTTGTACTCTCAACAGCCCGAGAACATGTGTGCATATTTCTGTAGACTCTAACACTGAAACTATATAATTTATTAATTTTCGTAGCTCTTAGATACCATTTACAACCTTAATTCGCTTGACGGCATTGTAGCATCAGTCGCTTCGTATCCGACTTAACAGTAGTGACACCGAAACAGTTCTTATGTGAAGCTCTGTCAACTAAATTTTGCAATGCCGCCTTAGAACTAAATTCTTGACCTAATTCAAGACCCGCACCATCTTTCCATTCTTCAGCATTATGACTTTCTTCTACAAAACATGGTAGCTCAACATATTCAGGCATACCATCCAAACCGTTATCATCCAAAGCCGCAAATTCGTCCCCATATACAATATAAAAACCATTATCATCACGTGATACAATATTAAAATCTTCATTAACATCATTCTCCATCGCCTCTTCAATAATCGGCTCGTTACGTTGTTCTGGTGCTTCCTCACCTCTGTAAATAGTAAAGATCCCAGCATTAACTAAATCATCAGTTCTGCCATTTGAAACAAGCTCCCCATAATTCACACCATATGAACTTTCTTGCTCCGCTCTTGACAGTTGCTCCTCACTCTGATTTATTTCCAAATCTTTGATTACCTCCACATGCAAAACAGATCTATGTCGCTTATCATCCAATGTCATTAGATAAACATAAACGTCCTCGTCATCATAAATATATGACTCCCTCTGAGGATTAAATACCAACGGAATGTAACTCAATTTCAACTTTGTTGTTGTTTCATCTATAGCAATCTTCCTGCATATATTCTCTACTAAGACTGAATAAGTTATATCCTCCAAAGATAAGGACTTAAACGATATAACGTATGTGGAATTTCTTGCAATCCAGCTATACTCATCTCTGTCCTGTGAATAGTATCCGCCAAAATCAAAATGTATGCTGATGCTCATTCTCTCCTATAAAAAGAATACAAAATACTCATTTAGCTATCTCTTAGTTGAACCATTTGTACCAAATGTCCTATATATATTAGTTGAACCATTTGTACCAAATATCCTATATCTCTTAGTTGAACCATTTGTATCAGTTGTCCTATATCTCTTAGTTGAACCATTTGTACAGTTGTCCTATATCTGCAGATTTGGTGAACTCGGGATTCCAATCTACCTAAAAATCACTATGATTCAACAACTACAATCGATAAATTACAAATGCAAAGACCTAATCGTCCCATCAAACTTGGTTACCAACCGAATGTGCATACCAAAACAAGCTATTTTCGCAAATTCAGTCGGTTTCAATTCAATCTCTAATCCCTAAATTGTGAAATCCACAAAAACAAGAAACCATACCTAAGAAGATGAGCTTTTGAAGATTCAACAATGGCGGAGGAGAGAGGGGCTAAGAACAAGAAACTGATTGCAGAGAAGGAAGAGGTAGAGGGAAGCGGAGGTGAAGGCGAGTGCCGACGGCCGGCGGAGGGGGACGTGATTTTTTTTTATATGTTTTTCTTTTAAATTTATTTTGATAAGATTCATTAAGGGTATAAATGGGAATTAACATAATGGGTGGCAGTCATATTAATTGTTGGCAAGGCAGATCAATTTTGTTTTGAAAGTGGCTTCTCAGCCTTTCGCCCTTGAGAAACGGATGAGGATGAGAGAAAAATCATTGATGTTTTTGTGATGTTTTTGTATAAAAAAAATCAATTATTAAATGGGGAGGACATGTGGCACTCTCTCCAGTGCTAACGTGGCAAGCAGCTGAAGAGAGTTAGCCATCTTTTATATAGCAGATAACTAGATTTTGATCTACGCGAAGTAATAGTTGTTCACACATTTTTAAAAAAAAAATTAAATTGAATAAAAATTATGTAGACCAGCGACTAACATAAATAGTTTAGTTGAATTATCAGTGAAAAAACTTTATGATTATGTGATTTTGTAACTTCAAGTGATAAAAAGTTCAAACAATTGTTTATCAAAATCAAATATAAAACAATTATACATTTACGAGTGTCAAAATTGGTTAACCTGTCTATTTAACCTACTTCACATCGGTTTATATTTTGCATGTTTTGATGGATCAACCCGCAAAAAATAGTCATTGTAAAAAATATCAACCCTAACCTGGCCTCCAATACGACCAAATATATATATATATATATATATATATATATAAAGGAGAATGTTCTCTCTTATTAGGCTGCCACCTCATATACTCGTACTCTATATTTGTGACACCTCATCACTAACTTAGTTTCAACGAATTTGTTAATTTTAAGTTATTTATTTAATTTATTATGTTTTGTGTTATTATACTTAAATTCTCATAATAATTACCATTCATTAATATTAATATAATAGTTTTTTCTAGAATTTGAAAAGACATGATTTGAATAAAAGATAACTTATATATTATTGATCCAAAGAAACTCCAATTTAATAAGTTTAATGTTATCAATTTATTTATATAGTACAAGGAAAACTATAGAGTTTAGTGATTATAAATTATGGACAAACTTTTTCAAAATAAAATATAACAAATGTTGTGAAATATATAATTTGAAACAATTAATAAATATTAGTTCCAAATAAAATGTATAAAAAATTTAAAATCAATTGGTTAAAAGTTAAAACATTTATAATTAGAAAAAACTATTAATTAATCGTTGTTAAGGATAAATTTTTGGGATATGTCCATTGATTTTAAGTGAGTTATATAGGATAAATAAAACAAATCATTTTGATGGTTAGAAATTAGTGTTCCGGAATGGGGACGAGGATTCATCTAACAAAGGAATACTCGCATGAGTTTTCAGAATCTTGAATGGCAACTCTGAGTCTTTGATGGATATGCAAAAATGCTTGTCATGATAGGCAAACTGTGGTATCCCAAAATGATAACATTTTTAAGTTAATCACTGAGAGGACGAATGATTAAAATATTTGCCAAATTCTCCAATAAGACATCGAAACTCGCAAAAAGGGAAAAGATAGTGAATGTTAGATTTATATCATGGCAAAATATGTTTTGTGGTTCAATTTGCCGCGTTGATGAGTGTGAGAGAAGGGGGGGGGGGAGAAAGACAAATAGACATATAGAGAGATTATGAGTGCATCTTGGATACACGCCAGATTTTTTTGAAATGAGATTAATGTCATATGAATGGATATTCGACCCATATTTGAGAAAAGTGAAGTATATTTATCAATTATTCTCTAACGTGGGTTTTGAACTCTTAGAACGCTATTCGTCTTTTCCATCGTATAAAATGTAGGGGTTTTCAATGGATTGAATTGATATAGATATGTAGACTGAATTTGGTAATTAGTTTGAGTTTGAGTCGCGCTTAACTATGAGCATTAGTTGTCCAAATGTAGGATGTTTCGGCCAATATGACTTGACGCCGATAACTCCAATGAGGTTGAGTAGTTTTTATGCCGCGTCTTATCTAAAGAGGAGGATATGCCTAGATAAACTAAATTATTACAAAAAAGAATTTGTGACGAAATACTAATTTTATTATTACCAAAATCCTTTTTAATTACATAAAAAAATAATAATATAAAAAACCGCGCTAACCCACTAGTAATAGATATATTTACTAATTTCTAAGTTAGACTTCCCACTCTTACGAGTTTTCATCATTTTTATCATTTGTATTAATGCAAGCATTTTTAAAAATAAACTTAATTTTATTATTAATGATGTGTTATTAAAAATTCGTATCATAACATATTTTGTAAATTGCAATGATATTATTTGTAAGTAGATAACACCTGAAAAAGTGTTAGATTTTGTATAAAATTTAATTTGAAACGACAGTTTTGTTGTAAATTTAAATTTGAATTATGATTTCTAAAACTTTTAAATATTTATATAGTAGTAGTCTACTTATGTTTGATTATATTGATTTATAAACAATAGAAATTCTATTGGGTCAACCCATGACCCATGAACTATTCTGACACCCCTAAATAGAATGTAAGGTTTATTTTGTATATAATTTAAATATTTTGTAAATGTTTTTGAATAAAATTTATTTATTATTGATGTAAGAAGTTTATTAATTAATTTTTAAACTAAATTCTAAATGATCTAGCCAATCTAATTAATAGAGACTAAATTTTATTTATAGAAATTAGAGTTAATTAGAATAAATATATCTAATAAAAATATTCTATGGATTTTTTATCTAACTATTTTTTTAGAAATATGATTGATAGTTCTATCTTTAATGAGATTCTAATATTTTTATTAGTTTTTAATGGCATTCTCAATAATATAACAAATGATTCAATGTTATTTTCTAAAAATGATTATGTTTAATTTATTCAAACCCGCACAGATAAAAGTAGGGATGTTAATCAGGTTGGCTCGGCCCGAAATCCGTAAAGCTTTTATATATTTGAGCCAGATCTGGCTTGGTCCAAAAAAAATTGGGCCTATATTCCAAAATTCGGCCCGGCCCGAACATGGTTATATGGCTTTTTGGGCTTTTTCGGGCTTTTCTTTGAAATGTATAAATCATATAGAAATATCACTTAAAGTTTATAGATAATGATTTTAAAAATATGAAGTAAATATAATGAATGATAGTGTTACTTGGATCACGAAACGTAAACCCATCCAACCAAGTGCGTGCAAAAATCAATGATTCAACGTGTTTAGGTAGAAGACAATTTCTATATTTGTTCAAGACATGCGCACCAATACTAAATGTAGACTCTGAGATTTATAGGAGTTTCGATCAATGAAAAATAGATAGGAAATACTCAATGTTTTAAAAAGTTAAATTCTTAAATAAAACCCCAAACTCAATCAAAATATTTTCGGGATTTTCGGGACTGCCGGAGCCCAACCGGGCTAAGCCCGAAAAATCCACTAGTCCGATTGGGTTTGTCCCGAAAGACCCAAATTTTTTTGGGCTTATATATTTAAGCCTGAATCCGATGTTTTTCAAGATCGGACCGGCCGTCGGGCTTTGGCCCTAATTGACATCCCTAGATAAAAGGTATGATTCATGCAACTTTTAGACATCACAAACCATAATATATATTTGGAATAAATATAGACCTTACTACGTGGACGAATTACGTGTTGTTACGTGTCGTCCATTGCGTTTTTTATAGGTACAACTCCCCTACGACCCAATTAACCCAAGCTTTTGCACCGGGCCTTAGAACCTAAGGGACCAAGAGATCCGACACGGGACACCTGCCCATGGGCTCCCAGTATATGACAGTGCAAGTCACGTTGTCAGATGCGAGGAAATTAGAGACTGGGTGGCCATGAGGAGAATATGTCATTCTTCCAAGTCTCGTAGATATGCCAGTAATATGGATTTCACAAGATCTAGGAAGAATGATCCGCACAGGTTACTAGAAGCGAGATACTCGGCGACTGGACAACCCCGACAATCTGATCCCTGGTATCAAAAGATTCATGTCAGGTACGTAAATCCTTTAGACGTGAATTAACATTTCAATACTTATGAATTTCCCTCCAATAGATAATATAAATATATTTAAATCTATGCCCATGTTTTTAACAACCTACTGATTATGCAATTGATGCATTCTGCTCGCATTAAAATATAATGTAAAAATTAGTCATTAAAAATCTGCCAATTATTTACAGATTTATTGCGAGATATTTGACCTACCATTAAAGTATATTAACACCAAATTAACATCTCCAAATATTAGTAGAATTATGGATTATTACAGATTTTTTTATTCCATCGAGTATATATATAAAGTTAGCTTTTCTCTATTCTCATGATGTCACCTCATCATCCATATGTCAAATTTTAAATGGTCATTTTTAACATTATTTTAATTATTATTTTTAATAATTAGTTTTAATTACATAATTAAGATCATTAATGAATAAATTTTATTTATACATATAAAAAAAAAGCATACTGATAATTAGTTTCAACAAAAATTAAAATCTATTGATATCTACCACATTTTAAATATTTAATTTATAAAAATTATCCTCAAAATAAGCTTAAATATCCAAATATGATAATTTATTTTAACTCTCACATTTTGATAGACACAAAAAAATTAAAATTAAATACAAATACAAATTAAAAACCACATAAAAAACTTAAAATCTAATAAAATTATTAAATAAACATCGAGAAAAAAAAATCCACACCAAAACAGCAATCCGAATGAAATCATAGAAATCTTCTCTATGAAGATGCAGAAAAATTACCCCGATACTACATGACACAAGCAGGACCGGCTCACTAATAAAGTGGACCATGTGCATATTATAAAAAAAAATCTAATTTTAGGCATATAAACAATTTTTTTTTATAAAGAACCCTTAAATATTTACAAATAAAACCTTCAAATATGACAAAATTTTGCAAAAATCATGTGGTCACTATGCATTTGCACCTTCAGCACTTGCCTAGAGCCGGGTCTGGACACAAGATACAAATGAAAAATATATGAAAAATCATAATAAATCAAGACTTGGATATGAATGTTATATTATCATATTTATCTACACTTAAAGACTTATTACTTAAAAATTGGAAACAAAAAAGCTTAAGAATTAGAAACATATTTTACACAATAATGAGGATTAGAATCGTACATCAACAATATTGGAAATAATACTAAAAATAAAACGAAAATAAAAATAAAACGAAAAAACACAATATTACTCGAGGAAGACAAGAGCCACGAACCTAAAATTCGGTACAACTAACTCCATCCCAAAACACAATATCTAATTCTAAGTAAGGATAAACCCAACATCTGCCACATATGCTACAGAACCGAACTCTCAACCTCCTTCCGCAATAACTCTAAACCAAAACAATTCATTTAGTGTATTTTTATCTCTTTGGTGCCTTCATTACGCTTTAATGTAACTACTTCAAAGATGAACTTTGCGACAGCAATTAACATATAATTAATACACTCTAATTGATATAAATTAAAATTAAAAATGCATTATTAGAGA
The DNA here is from genome assembly GCA_030161315.1 of Eutrema japonicum. Taxonomy (NCBI): domain Eukaryota; kingdom Viridiplantae; phylum Streptophyta; class Magnoliopsida; order Brassicales; family Brassicaceae; genus Eutrema; species Eutrema japonicum. The sequence continues at coordinate 41,166,159 of BSQW01000014.1, read as the reverse complement.
TTCCTAATGTTTTTTGCTATAAAAACGCAAAATAACAAACTTTAAAAAAAAAATTAATTGCATAAATTGACAACAAACGTAAAAGATAAAAAAACATGTACAAACACCTTCTATTTTTATAAGAAAAAACAATATTGAAAATAATATATGTAAAGTATTAAACTATCAAAAACAAAATATATAAAGAAAAAAAAGTTAACACGTCCGCGCGTAACGCGGATCATATTCTAGTTAAATAATAAAACATTAGCCTGGGTATTTTTTTTAATTCTATCGTATTAAATAATATACGTTGGCATTAATATATATTTTTAAAAATAAATATAAATCTAAAACTTAAATGGATAGTTAATTTGTATATTTGTTTTTAAAAAAAATCTATAAATGTATTCTATTGATCTCTTGTTCTCTCTCCTAAGTAATAAATATTTTAGTGCTCCAGAAATAAAAAACAAATCTTCTGAAAATAGGGGTTATCCCACGTGTACACGCATATTCTTTGTTATATAAATTACTCTATATTTGATTAGAAATATATTATTATATAAAGTTGAATGTTTCAAAGTTGTTAACTCATCTGATCGCGATATGTGTCAAATCAATTGATCATATTTTAAAATGTGTAAGAAAATTAAAAATTGTTTTTACCAAAACTATAATCGGTTACTAACTGTAAAAGGTAAAGTTAATAAACAAAAATAAAAGTAGAAAACGTAAATTTATCATAGAATCCAAAGTTAATCAAAAATTAATAATTGACAAATATAATCGATTAATAACCAATTAATAAAAAAGAAAAACTTAAAAATTCAGAAAAATAATAACCGATTATTAATCTTAAAAGCTAAAGTTACTAAATAAAAAGGAAAAAATACAAAATTTAAATTTATCCTAAAATACAAAGTTAATAAAAAAGAAAACAAAATTCTTCAGTTTTTCCATTTAGATTAAACAAATTTCTAATTTTTTACCTCTATATAAACAATAGGATAAACGTTATATTCCCCCCCCCCCCCCCCGGAAAACTATTACCTAGTAACAGGTCCACACGAAGTTTCAGCCTCGTCTTCAGTCCTCCTAGTTTGAAAGTTACAAACTTATTTCCCCCCAATTTGAAAGATCAAAACATATTTACACACAGTTGTCGGTTTTAATGGTTTTCTTCCTTAACTTGGTACGAAACAAGTTATACCGGATACCAGACCGAAATAAAAACCCGACCCAAACTGAAATCCGATCCGTAAACCCGACGTGATTGAAATCCAGCTTAAAATCGGATTCGTCTTAAAATCCCCAAATCGTGTTGACGAACCATAAAATTTGTTTCCCCAAATTCGTAACTGAATTCGATTGCGATTGTAGTAAGGATATGTTTTCTTATCTTATTTCGATCTAAAGAAGCTCGATTTGATAGTTTTACATCTTCAGAAACTCAATTATCGTGATTTGATTTTTGTTTTTGTAGGTTGAAATTTGATTATGATAATGATCCATGAATCTGGAGCTTCGAGCGGAACCGCATCTGGTCGAGAAAGAAGAAGATTTGTGGGTGTGCCCAAGAGATGTTGGTGTGGGGAACTAATTATGGCAAGAATTTCTAAATCCGATGCAAATCCGTACCGGAGATACTATCGTTGTGCGTTTTCTGTAGAACAAAAGGTAAACTGAAATGTCTTTGTGTTTTCATTGTCAAAATGGTTTGGTTTATGCAAATTTTGATTATCATAGTTATGAATTGTTGTAGCTTATGAATGATAACCACACTTACAAGTGGGTTGATGAGGCATTGCTGGATGAGATAGAGGCTTTGGCGTTTCGAACAGGAGGACTTGAACAAGATGTCAAAGAGATTACAACAGTTTCAATGGATGCCGAGAGGAGGATGTTTGAAAATCTCCAAATGAAGCTAGAGAAAGAGATTTCCGAAAGAGTTGAAGAAGTTCTAGTGCCAAGTCCTCCATGAAGAAAATGATGTTACTTGTTTGTTTTGGATGTCTGATCATTGTTGGTTGTAGTAAGGTAATAGGTTGAGTCTTTGTTAGGTGATTGGGTTGTGTGTCGTTGGTTGAGTCTTTGTTAGGTGATTGTCTTGACTATGTTCTTTAACAACATGTCTTGTGTTTGTCGAAATTGGTTATGTTCTTTAACAACATGTGTTGTGTTTTTTAAAAGTGGAATGAAACTTGTTTCATGTTTCTAAAAATCCTGCTTCATGTTTTTTTAAAAGTGGAATGAAACCTGTTATGTTCAAGAAGGAAACGGAAAAATTTGCAGAGAACCTGACATGTGTTGTCTTTCTTAAACAAACCTGCTTCATGTCTGATCATTAAAAGAACTGTAACTACATGTCTGATCATTACAAGACAGCCTAAAAATAGACTGAAAAGTGGTCCAAAACAGCCACAAAACACACTGAAACAGGTACCAAAATAGCCGCAAAACATGTTGTAACATGTCCAAAAACAACCTAAAAATATATTGAAAACAGGTCCAAAACAGCCGCCGCTAAACACATCTTTAAAACACAACTTCAATTCCCAAGCTGAGTGAGAACTCATTGTGAAGATTCAACCTCAGATGATGCTTCACCTAGAGAAGCCTGGAAAAATCAGAGAACAAGAGACATGACCAAAGTCAATTCATCAATATTCTAAAAAAAAACAGATTCAAAAGATTAGAGAATAGACAGACCGTTGTTGATTTCTTTTTAGGGCCCTTCTTTTTATGGAACCGTGAGTGTGATTAGAGGCTCCACAAATTCCGCAATGCATGATCCTCTTCAACAATTTGTTATTCTTCTTCATCGGAGACTCATTCTTCCCTTTCTTTCTTTTTTTATTCGTCTTATGTATCTTGTTCCGGCCAGGCATTGCTGGCACCTCAGGTTGAACTATAGGTGGTTCTTTTCCAACTGGCCAAAATCTTGCACCTCTAATTGGAACAAGACCGTCTTCATAATTCCTCATCCACATATTTGTCCTAAACCAGTGGCAAACATAGTCTTGAGCTTCAATTCCCCTGCGGAGGATCACTCCATATGCCTGCTCACAAGGAATGCCAGTGATATCCCACTTTCTGCAGCTACAAGTCCTACGCTCCAAATCGACTGCATAAGAATATCCATTGAGTCTAGATTCATACCTCATGTGAGTGGATGGTTTAACAAAGCATTCAGAAGCTTCTTTATGCAACTCCGCCAGATAATTGATCACACATGGAGTACATATGCATATGTGGTTAGTGTCTATGACATCTCTTTTGGCTATACGAACCATTGCAAGTCGTGCAATGGCCTCTAGCATCGGCATTAAAGCCTTATCTCTGGCTTTACCTGAAAAAATAGAGACAAAACAATGCCAAAAGAATAAAATTCATAAAGAAAACATTATACTTTGTTTCGGAAGAAGATTTGAGTGAGCAAGATTAAACTGTGTCAAAAAGACAAAAACAGTTTTAAAAAGACTCAAACAGTTTCAAAAAACAGTTTTACATCCACAAAAAACAGTGTTAAAAGAATAAAAAACCATACCTATTGTTAAATGATTTTATGGAGTTGTTTTCCACATCCTCACAATACGGTCCAAGCTTGTAGAATGCCCTGCACCATGTCTCTGTTTTTTATTTTATCACATCAACATCATAGAGCCTTATCTTCAACAAATTTTCTCTGTAATATGGCTCATTGTAGCTCCAAGCTAGATGCCATATCAAAGTCTTCAGCTCTGGCTTCTTTCCATGCCGAGACTTTAAGTTCATGTAGATGTGTCTCACACACATTTTATGCTCAATCCTAGGTAGCTCTTCCTTAGCAGCAATGATCAAGCCCTATAAAAAAGCATAGGTAAAAAAATATCAACACAAATAAGCAAAAATCTGAGCACAAATAAGCAAACTAAACACAATTTTACCTTCTGACGATCGGAGACCAAAACATATCTATTTCCATCTTCTAGTCCTAAATCAATCTTGATTTTCTAAAGAACCACTGCCAATTATCCGTGTTTTCCTTTTGTACTACAGCCCATGCAATTGGATATATTGCATTATCCGCATCTCGACGCATAGCAACAAACAACTAGCCTTTTTGAACAGATTTCAAGAAACACCCATCAACTCCTATAAGAGGCCTACAAGTGTTTTTCCATGTCCTTCTAAGGTTCTCGAAACAGACATAAAACCTTTCGAAGACATATACTCCTTTTTCATTTGTCACATAGTTAATCTCCACTGAAGATCCAGGATTTGACTGCTCTATCTCAGCCCCGTAATCACGGAGACTTGAAAACTGCTCAGATACTTTCTATCAACCCATCCCAATGCTTTACACCTATCATGCTGACATTGAGGCCTTGTCACAGATATCCTCCATTAAGCCTTAACCAATTCTTCAATCTTCATCGACAAGTAGTACTCCGGTTTTTCTCTGATCTTGTCAAGAAACAATATGGCAATGCCAAGGACTTTTAGCAGCTCACAAGTCCCATTAGGAACACATGTATGACCTTTCTTACAGACTGCAACCTGCCACCTATTAGACTTGACCAAAACTGAGCAATATATGCGCCATGAGCAACCTTGACCTCCACAAATAAACCCAATCTTCATTTTGTCATACCTATACTGTTTTATGTTCCGACCTGTTTTCAGAGCGTGGTCAAGTACAGCCTCCTTAAACGCTATCCCACTGATGAAAACTTGTCCAAAATACAAGTTTCCATTACCTCTTATGATATGGTTACGTTGCACTTCATCTCCTTCATCATCATCACTCTCTGGATACACATTGTGCCTGATGGGAGACTCATCAGCAAACTGAGCTATAGCTTCTTCGATGTTGTAGTCATTACGCTCTCTTCGATTTTCACCATCAGAATCAACATCATCATGAGCAATCTCTGAATCAAATTCAGGCACATTATGCCATTCCACTATCGACATTGAAGTGAAGAGAGTTTTGTCTACATGAAAAAATGAGATATATAAGTTCAAAATAGAAGCTCTCAAAATCGATTCAAGGAAACTAAAGTTGTCAAAATCGAATACAGGTAACCAAGAGAAGCTCTCAAAACCAAGGAAGCTCTCAAAATCGATTCAAGGAAACTGAAGCTCTCAAAATAAAAATAGATGAAACTGAAGCTCACGAAATCAAAATAGATGAAACTGAAGAAGGAAGTTTCGCAATGCAGGTGTTCGAATCGGTTCAAATAGATGAAACATACCTCAGATTTTGCAATGCAGGTGCTTGACTCACGAAGAAGGAAGTTTCGATTTTGAGGTTTTGCAATTCGGGAAGAAGGAAGGTTCGATTCGGGGTTTGAAGGTTTCGATTTTTTTTTCTGATTTAGGGTTCGACCCGATTGTTGTGGATTTTATTTTCGACTGGGTTTAATTTCAGGTCTTATCCCGGTTTACAAGCTCTAATCGGGTCGTAATCTGAGTTAAGTTGGTTTGTAAGTGGTTAATCTTCACTCGGTAAACATTAAACCGAGTTAACTCGTGGTTTGGGTGGTTATTAGTTTGGAACTTTTATTTTGTGTGTAAATATGTTTCGATCTTTCAAATTGAGGGGAAATAAGTTTGTAACTTTCAAACTAGGGGGACTGAAGACGAGGCTGAAACTTTGTGTGTACCTATTACTAGGTAATAGTTTTACGGGGGAAATAGGACGTTTACCCTAAACAATATGGTAGTAGCTCAATTACATACAAAAAAACAAATGTCCAATAACTTTTTTCAAAACTATTTACAGCATCTGGTCCACCAAAAATTTCTTTCAAAATATATATATTTATTTTAACGAAAATTTTGTTTTAAATTTGTATATTATTTATTTTCTAGGGTGATTTAATTTTGTTTTTAAATTTAAATTTTAAGTTTTCTTCACTGGTTATAAAATATTAATTATAAATCCGGATAGATTCGGGTCGTTAATAATAATAATAAAAAAAAAGTTTATGAAAAACTTGCACATTTGCCATTTCCGAACAACTTTCATGTATCCCGTATATTTTTTTTTCTTATAGAAAGCAAAAATTGTCTCACAAATCATGAGAATGATGTCCATAGATTCTCAAAATCACAAATAATATGGAGAGCAACAAATTAAATGGATATGATTGTTCTTACTACTATCTCAGAAAACAGATTAGGCCAGATAAGATGATTGATTCCCCCAGCACATTTGCTTATGAAATTGTCCCGAAGCCACCGGCATTTTGCTTCATACCATTTTAAACAGAAGCATGAACATCAACTTACTCCAACCTATGAGTTTGCAATCAAAGCTCAAGTTTGGTAGAATTATATGCATTGAACTTAAAGACCTTTAATTTTACTAAGAATTTGGTGGTCCTAAATCCCTCATATCATCCTCCATTGCAGCCACTCTTGATATGTAACAAAGAGATTCAATGCAAAAGAGTTTGATTATTTTTTTGCCAATAGAAACAGAGTTTGATATGTGATGAAAGATTGAATGGTAAACTAAGTGAAAAGATAAGACCATAAATGCAATGAGATATTGATATGTAGGCTCCTTATAATCTAAATATCTTTAAAATAGCTTATAACATATGATATGAACTATATGTTGAATAAATGAAACACTCTTGCCTCCATCTTTCTGTTTTAGTGTGAAAAAGTTGAATATGTAGCTGTTTGACGCATATCATGTACGAGATTGGAAGTAGTAAAACTTGTACCAGATGAAGATGCGAGGTTTGTCACATCGTTTTAGGTGAAACTTCTAAATGCACTTACAAGATTGTCTAGTAATACATATATATTCTTGTAGAGAAATCTCATATGTTACATTGTGTTCTAGTTCCTGTAGCGATAGCTCATGTGTTTTCAAAAAATTCATGAGATAATGGATACTGCAGACACAATATAAATTTACATGCTTAAAATGTATATAGAAACAGATCTGACGTAGAGAACATTAATGGGGGCTTGTTCAAGTAAAAAAGAGAAGTATCATCATCTGAGATTTTTGAAGATATGGATCTAAACCATCATGAGCAGAAATTAAACAATAGGAACCAATGAATCATTGATCGGACTACAAGCACATTGAAAAGGTCTTTAAATAATTACAGGAAATTAACTTTCCATAAAAAAAATTGTAACACCATCCAGTAACAACAAATATCTATGAGTTGTTATTTTGCCGATGCTTAGTACATAGAAAATTGTGACCACCACTTTTCTGAATGCAACTTTAGTACATTGATCTGGAGTTTCTACATTAGGAAAGTGCGGTTAACAAGTTGTGGTCCAAATGTTCCTTCGATGATTTTTTTTTTTTTTTGTTGCTAAAAGCATCCTTCTAATATTCCACTAAGAAAAAAATCATGTTACATGAATAGAGCAAGAATGTATGAGTTTTTTTTATAAGTAATTACCATTAATTATCAGCTTTATATAATATGTTGATGTTACATGAATACAGCAAGAATGTATGAGTTTTCTTATAAGTGATCATCGTTATCAGCTTTATTTAAAGTGTTACAGCTTATAGAAAACTATATTGCGTAGCTATGTCGACCGACGACGAGTCTTGACGCGTTTTCAAGATTTAAGTGTTGAGTGGGTTTGCATATTTTTCATGAACAAGGGATTAGAGGACACGTGTTTGTGCTTGTTGATGGAATTTTGGCTATAAATAAGGTTTCTCGTCAAGGTATATATGTAATAAAAATTCTTGTACTGATCGAGCTTATATTGTTTGGGAATCTATTTTGATTAGAGTGAGCTTGTGTGCATATTAAGAGAGAGAGAGAGAGAGAGAGTAAGAGCATATGGGGATGTTCGTGAGAAGGGGTTGGGTAATGGCATGTGTGATGGTGTTACTGTTGTTAACTCAAGTGCTGGGAAAACTATCAAGTACAGGTGGTCGTGGCGGTGGCAAAAGCCGATATTATAAACATGGAAGAGGAGGTGTTGGTGTTGGTGTCGAAGGTGTCAGTAGTATAGATGTTGCTGGTGGTGATGTTAGTGGTGCTGCTGGTGCTGCTGGTGCTAGTGGTGCTGGAGGTGCTGGTGGTGCCAGTGGTGCTGGTGGTGCTGGTGCTGCTAGTGGTGCTGGTGGTGCTAGTGGTGCTGGTGGTGCTACTGGTGCTGGTGGTGCAAGTGGTGCTGGTGGTGCTAGTGGTGCTGATGCTGGTGGTGCTGGTGGTCCTAATGGTGTTGATGCTGGTGGTTCTGGTGGTGCCAGTGGTGATGGTGGTGCCACTGGTGCTGGTGGCGCTAGTGGTGCTGGGGGTTCTAGTGGTGATGGTGGTGCTGGTGGTGCAAGTGGTGATGGTGGTGCTGGTGGTGTCAGTGGTGCAAGTGGTTCTGGTGGTGCAAGTGGTGATGGCAGTGGTAGCGATACTAATGGAGATGGTGCCACTGGTGTTCTCGCAGGTGGTACTGGAGAAGGCAATGGTGGTGCTGGTAACCGCCATCACTAAATCGAAAACATAAGTGACCGTTAACAATTTATCACTCCATGCTTGTTACCTCCTCCGTAGTTTGCATAACGTCAATCTTATTCTTCTTTAAGGATAGGAGAGTTTTGTCTTTGTGCTTAAAAATAAGAGAGTTTAATAGAAACAAAATAATGGTAGTTTTAATTTGAAAGTTTGGCTTATTTAATAATTTAAAACTTCTGGTTTATTATTGAGGCCAAACAATTAATATAAATTTGTAAGTTTGTAACTTCTTTATAGTATTTTCCGGATTTATAGTTCTCGATGTTGATGGAAACTTGGTGATAGCACCACATAAGTTCCATAAGAATACAATCATTTCTCTATCAAAAATGGACCTAATACAATAGGTTGAGAAAAAGAATGGCTCGATGCCCAATCCATCAAATTCCAATCTTCAGTTTTGCTTAACATCGAACAAGAGATGAGACCGTGATATTATCCAGAACAGATGTAGCTTAGAGAGGAGATCGAAAAATTGCAAGTCTGGATTAGAATTGAGGAGACTTCATAACTTTTTAAAGATTTAGATAGTTTGATTTCAAATCACTCCCTCGCGATCGATTTCAGATATTTTTTTGTGGTTATGTAGATATCACTAGGAACCCCAAACAGTCCTTTTAATTAGTATAGATTTCCTTAAGATTTAAATAATGTTATGCAAGTTTTAAAAAGCAGTATCATACTTTCATTACATAAACCTCAAGGCCGGGCTCGACCAAAAAAACAACATCGTTCGGTTTCAGTTTTTTTTTTATATATACATAAGACCAATACTACTACTAGAAAGTAATGGATTTCCTTAACCAGATTTTTGAATTGAAACCTTCTTAGGGTATGGAAGCAACTAAGCAATATTATGCTGAATTGATGGAGCTTAAATTGTGTAATTCAAAACTATATTATGGTGGATCCACGGAGCTAGATGAGAGAAAATTTTAGACATGATTCTACGATTTCAAGATATAGATGGTCAGGTATACGATTTTTGTTTTAAATGTTTTCCATAACCATTTTTTTTTCAAACGTATCTAGCAATTAAGCATTTAAGAGATAACGTTCAAAATGTTAGATCTTATGAGCTAAGTGTTGATATATCAAACGGTTCATCAGACGATGTGACAAGAAGCATGGAGCGTGACATGGCTAAGAGCATGATCTCGACAAGTCAAAGTGTGAGTTTTTAAAAAAGCACACAAGATAGTGATATAAGATTGAGGGGGAGTTTGAAGATAAGATATAATGTTGTGTTCTAGTTTTCTACAAGTCATTCACAAGGGAGAGATTGTTAGTGTAATGTTTGACTGAGTTTAGAACTAGATGGGTCAGTTCGTGACAACTATTAGACAGTAGTAAGACTTGACACAGACGATGAGTTAGTACTTGATGAAATAGTTTATGACACAACTATAAGGCAGTGAAATATGTGACACAAGTGTTGAGGTATTGGTTGTGTAATTTTTGTCTACAACTCAGTCATCAAGGGGGAGATTGTTAGTGTTGTGCTGACTGTAATTGATAAGCTGTGGGAACATCACGTGATACATAAACTATTAAGGATAATCATCTATCAAGATCCCTATGATTACTCCATATAATTATTCTCTATTATTCTCTCATTTATTATATGATTATGTAGCTCTACTATATATAGTTTTGTAATTCTCATCATATGATACAACACAATACAATATTATTATATTCAATATGGTATAAGATCAGATTATTTGTGTGAGTTTTGATCCACCGATCAAACTCAATACATGATCCTATTGTTTTCTTAAACACGTTTTTCTTCATTTTCTTTTAAAACTTTGTGCACCTCTTTTTTAAGTTTCTAAGCTATCGAGCTTTGTTCCTCGTTTTTTTCTTCTTCTATTAATCCAAAATGCTTCCATTATTTAAGTCTATCATGGACTTCTGAATCTGAGCTACAATGATCTAAAGATCGGCTCCGTTTTTGTATTTGTATTTTTTTTTAAGCTAAGTTGATCATTTGTTTAATTCGATAATGACTTCTCCTAAGCTATATGTTTCCTTCAGTCTCCACATACATGTTATTTGAGGTGTTCCCATCACGGTAAATCCGTCTAACCGCATGGTTCATGCGCAATGCTTCTAGCACAATGCTTCTTCTTCCTTCTTTATCAAATTTATCGGAGATTCAATCTCAAGCCATTGTTTCCGTCTTCACTTCATCTCCGCCTTGAGCTTGAGGGGGCGTATTAAGGATAATCATCTATCGAGATCCCTATGATTACTCCATATAATTATTCTCTATGATTGTCTCATTTATTATATGATTATGTAGCTCTACTATATATAGTTTTGTAATTCTCATCATGTGATACAACACAATACAATATTCTTATATTCAATATAAACTAGACAGTATGATCCAAATCCAGAATCATACCCGAAGTGAAAATACAAGAAAACACAGTTTTTGTGACGACATTTTGCGACTATTTTTTTGGTCGAAAAAAGAGGGACGATATTGTGACTGATTTGCGACTACTCATAATGCAGAAGCAAAATAGTCGCAAATTACCGACGAAACGAAGTAGTCAGACAAGAGTCGCTTATTTGCGACTGTTTAAGGACTTGCAAAAGTAGTCCCAAATTTGTGACTGATTTGCTTCGGTTTAGCAACTCCACTCGATTCTTTAAAAAAATTCATCAATATATAATTGTAAATATGTTAATTTATAAGTTTTAACATATTTTTGACTGCTATATACATAGAATCATTGTAAAGTCATATTCAAACCTTCTAGGTTCTTAAAATTTAAGATTTAGGGCAAAGGTTTTTGATTTTACTCATAACATATATAAGTATTCACAAAAGTGTCCCAAATTTGCGACTAAATTGCGACTCCACTCGATTTTTTTTTAATAGTAGTCAAAATAGTCTCAAATTTGCGACTAATTTGCAACTCCACTTGATTTTTTAAAATATCCTAAATTCTAAACCCCAACCACAAACCCTTAACCCTAAACCCTAAACCTCTAACCATTAATCATAAACTTGATCTAAATTTTAAATTTTAAACTAGATCTTACACATAAACATCAAATAATACAATACAAGAAAACATCATTTTGGCGACTACAAATAGCGACTAAATAATTAGTCGCCAAAAGTTACGACTAATAGCCCACTAAATTCTGACTATTTGGCGACCAATACAATTTGGTCGTAATTTAGTCGCTGGTTTACGACCAAAGAATATAGTCGCTACAGTAGTTGCTATTTTACGACTAATTTACGACCATATTTCAGACGGGAAATATTAGTCGCCTAATAGTCGCTAATTTAGCGACTAATATGCGACTCTTTCGGCGGGTCACTGATTTACGACTAAGTTACGACTAATTTGTTGACGGGAAACAAGAGTCGCATAATAGTCACCATTTGGCGACTAATATACGACTATTTCAGCGGGTCGCACAGTAGTCGGTAATTAGTCGTAAAATACCAGTGAAAAACACGTGTTATTCGTTTTGAGGTTGGTGTACCAGTTTTATGTGACTACAACATGTAGTCGCCTTTGAGAGGCCGTGTAGTCGCTATTTAGTCGCCAGAAATGTCTAAATAAGAAAAATTTCACCCATTAGTTCTCCTCATTCGATCTTCAAACACAAAAGCCAACAAAATTCAGTTTTTATAAGTTATATAATGTCAGAAAATTACAATTATAGCAATTTCGGGGAGTGGATGTATAAGAGGTTCAATGAAGAGATGGGAAATATCTCGGCAGAGTTCATAACGGGGGTGGAGGGATTCATGACATTTGCAAATAGCCAGCCTCTAACACAGAGTAATGGCGGTAAGTTTTTCTGCCCTTGTAGTGTTTGCAAGAACGAGAAATTTATCCCGGGGACAAAAATTTGGAATCATCTTTATAGCAGAGAATTTATGCCAGATTATTATGTTTGGTATAAGCATGGAGAAGAAATCAATATGGATTTAGGATCGAGTTATGTTGATACGACATATATAAGTGGGAGTGAAGAAGTGGGTAATGTAGTAGAAGATAGATATGTGGATATGGTGAATGATTTATTTCGTCATAATGTGAGTTTTGATAACTATCATCAGAATGGTAGTTATAAGAATGTAAAAGAACTGGTACGTAACAATTCAAAGAAATTTTACGACTTGTTAGAAGATGCAAAAAATCCTTTATACGATGGTTGTCGTGAAGGTCACTCGCAGTTATCTTTAGCTGCTCGAGTCATGCAAAATAAGGCAGCATATAATATGTGTGAAAAGTTAGTGGATTCGGTTTGCGAAATCTTGACATATTATTTACCAGAAGGAAACAAGTCAACCGGTTCACAATACGAGACAGAAAATTTGATGCTCAATTTAGGCCTCCTATATCATACAATTGATGTTTGTATTAACAATTGTATGATCTTCTGGAAAGATGATGAGAAGGAAGATCAATGTATGTTTTGTGGTGCACAAAGATGGAAGCCTAAAAACGACCGACGTAAAACCAAAGTACTATACAGTTGTATGTGGTATCTACCTATTACTGACAGATTGAAGAGAATGTATCAGAGCGAGAAGACTGCAGCAACAATGAGATGGCATACCGAGCACCAAGCAAAGGAGGGAGAAATGTGTCATCCTTCTGATGCGGCGGAGTGGAGATATTTTCAAGATCAAAATCCCCGGTTTGCCGAAGAGCCCCGTAACGTTTATCTTTGATTATGTACCGATGGGTTCAATTTATTTGACATGTCTCGTAATTATTCGTTGTGGCCTGTGATCTTGACTCCATATAATTTACCCCCTAGTATGTGCACGAATACAGAGTATTTATTACTTACAATTCTGAATTCTGGGACAAATCATCCGCGAGCTAGTATCGATATCTTCCTCCGACCTCTTATTGAGGAGTTAAAAGAGTTGTGGTCTAATGGCGTCGATGCATACAATGTGTCCTTGAATCAAAATTTTAATCTAAAAGCAGTGCTGATGTGGACGATAAGAGACTTTACGACGTATAGCATGTTATCCGGATGGACAACCCATGGTAAATTGTCTTGTCCAGTTTGCATGGAAAATACAAAGTCTTTTTATCTACCTAATGGAAGGAAGACCTGTTGGTTTGATTGTTACCGAAGATTTCTTCCTCGTGGGCATCCACTGAGGAGGAATAAAAAAGACTTCCTGAAGGGAAAATATGCTTCGAGAGAGTATCCACCTCAGTCTTTGATCGGTGAGCAAGTTTATTGCGAGTCGTTGGCTGGTGTAAATCCATCAAAAACAAAAGACGTCGGTGGAAATGGTCACGAAAAGAAGAAGTCGGGCTATGGGAAGCAACATAACTGGCACAAGGAAATCATATTTTGGGAGCTGCCGTACTGGAGGGACCTCAATCTCCGACATTGTCTTGATGTGATGCATATAGGGAAGAATGTTTTTGACAACATCATGAATACTCTTATGAGTGTGAAGGTAAATCGAAAGACAACATCATGTCAAGATTGGATATAGAACAATTTTTTTCTCGGCCACACTTACATATTGATAGTGAGGGTAAAGCTCAATTCCCAGCCTTCACATTGACAGAAGAAGCCAGAAAAAGTTTAATGGAATGTGTGAAACATGCGGTTAAATTCCTAGATGGTTATTCCTCAGACTGAGCGACTTGTGTTGATATGAACAACCGAAAGTTTTCAGGCATGAAGAGTCATGACTGCCATGTTCATATGGAGCAGTTACTTCCATTTATCTTTGCAGACCTCCTAGACCGAAATGTCCACCTTGCGTTATCAGGTACTAATTACGACTATTTCTTTAAATATGATTATAATAATTTATAAGTAACCTCATGCAGTTTGAATATATATTGTAGGGGTTGGAGCATTTTTTCGGGACTTATGTTCGAGAACTTTGCATAAAAGTCGCATTCAAATTCTAAAACAGAACATAGTTTTAATCCTACGCAATTTGTACAAGATCTTCCCACCTTCATTTTTTGATGTGATGGAGCACCTGCTTAAACATCTCCCCTATGAAGCTGAATTAGGAGGCCCTGTCCAGTGTAGGTGGATGTATCCTTTTGAAAGGTTTTTCAAAAAGTTGAAAGGGAAAGCAAAGAACAAAAGATATGCGGCAGGATCGATTGTTGAATCATATATCAATGACGAGATTGCTTATTTCTCATAGCACTACTTTGCCGCGAATATACAAACGAAATCAAGGTAAATGCTAAAATCAATCACATCATGTCCACTTTGCCATTTATATTGTATACACATGCTATGTATTTTAATGTGAATTACTTTTCACTCATTCGGTCAGGTTAACAAGATTCGATGTAGGTGAAGTCCCCGTATATCATGTCCCTGGAGTACCTTCTATATTTACGCACGTAGGCCATCCAAGTGGAGAAATGCATGAAATATGGCTCTCAGAGAGACTATCAATGTGCACATGCACATGTTTTACGAAATTGTGACTATTTTCATCCAATTGAGAGGTATATAAGTTGGCATATCTCCCAGCATGCGTTTTAATATATAAATCACTATATTTTCTCATTTTGTGTTGGTCTTATATAGTATGTTCGAGAAGTATATTTCTGCAAAATATCGAGGATTATCCAAAAAAAAAAGAACTCTCCGTGAAAAGAGCTGGCGAATATTATATATGGGTGAAAGAATATGTATGTCTAAATAATATTCATAACTATGCATATATTTATACTTATAAATATTGATGTTACTGTTTATATATATGCAGGTTACTTACTGGAACGCCACAAATCCATTTCCTACTTGGGTTCAAGAGATAGTACATGGACCTTTGAATAAGGCCAAAACCTGGCCAATGTATTTTACAAGAGGCTATTTGTTTCATACGCAGAATCACAGTGCTGGACGAAAGACATGTAACTATGGGATTTGTGTTAAAGGTGAAAATTACACTGATGCATCTGATGAAGCGGATTTGTACGGGACCTTAACTGATATCATAGAACTCGAGTACGAGGGGATGGTCAATTTAAGAATCACACTTTTTAAATGTAATTGGTATGACCCTGTTATCGGCAGAGGCACTCGGAGGAGCAATGGTGGCGTTGTAGACGTTCTTTCATTGAGAAAATACAATAAATACGAACCATTTATTCTAGGTATGTACTTATAAAGTATATATATAGCATTTTATTAATGTCGATATCATATATATACATATGTATAACTTATATATACATGTTGATATTGAAAACAGCCTCGCAAATGGAGCAAGTTTGTTATATTCCATACCCATACACAAAGAAACCAAAGTAGTTGTGGCTCAATGTTCTAAAAGTGAATCCAAGGGGAAACATTTCAGGGGAATATGAAAAAAAAAGAACCGACTCTTTTACAAACAGAAAATGATGATGCTGTATTGATGACTACAATTGAAGATCATGAACTCGACAATTTCGTACAGGGAGTAAACCCAATAAACCTCGATTACGATGTCGGAGATGCAGAACCAGAAGATGAATTTCAGTGTAATTTGTCGTCTTCTGATGAAGAAGAACCCTACTAATTAAATATGTTACTTATGTCACAATGTTAATCATGTTATTTATGTCAAATTTGAAAAAAAAAATTCTAAAAATTTGTCTTTTACATTATGGTCATATATATATATATATATATATATATATATGCAATTTTTACAAATTTATGTCATTTATTACAAATTTATTACAATTTTTACAAATGTATGTCAATTTTTAAAAATTTATATGGTGAAGATATGTCAATTACATCAATTTTAAAAAACTTATGTCAATTTTTACATGAAAATACAAATATTTTTAATAAAAAACACAGATATGGTGACTGATAAGCGACTAAGTTACGACTACCTGCAAAAAAAAAATTGGATTTAGGTCCAAACCCTAAATCGAATCGGCGATGAAACACGCCATTTTTCTTCGATTTTAAATCTTCTTCTTCGATTTTCAATCTCCGAAACCCTAAATCCACTTCTGTTCTTCCCCTTTTGCGCTTTCCAGCGAAGATGACCGATCGTCCCCGGAAAAGAAAAATCGTTCCCAACGTATCTCAGAGACCCATAGGGTCCAATCGCTCCACATCTTCGTCGCGAACATTGAACCCTCTACCGCCGCAATACAACTTCACGCCGGTGGCTGAAGTTCCTCTGATTTAGTCGACACCACCTCAACTCCCCTTCAACGATCAACCGTCAACGTCAGCACCAAATGTCCGGAGCTTTCCACCCCCACAACAACTTTTCCAGAACTCCATGCCTCAACACCGTGGAGAAGAACTCCCTGCGACTGCTTCGGCTCCACTGGAGGACGCTCCTGCGTCACCACTTCATAACTCTCAGGCTCAGAGTCAGCCATCTTCTCAAGGATACAAATTCCATGATGAATCTTCTCCAGTGTTACCGGATCTCCTTGACGACACGCTGCGAGCTCTGAATGCTCTGTTTATGGTGCCTGACCGGGATAAGTTTACTACCGTCCTCTCTTCCACACCGACGCCGAACTCAACTTGGTATGACCCTGCCATCTTCTCTTTCTTTTTATCGCATCTCAAGCTTACTGTCTCTTGTTAGATTTTGAAGTCGTCTTAGAATGCTTGTTTTGATGTATAAGAATGCTTGTTTTAATGGGGGAACAATGCTTCTCTTTATGTTGCCTTTAGTTATTGCCTTTAGTCATTGTCTTACTGTTGCGGTTGGTTAAAATTCTTGGAGATGAAGATCTATCATCTGAATCCATGGTAGTCATGTTCTTAACCTCACTTTCTCCTTCTAGTCATTTGTTTCCAGGTCTGAAATGTTGAAAGGTGGAATGTTTGGTCTTCCATGTTTTATGTGTCTGATTGGAACATAGATTTGAATGATTCACATTATCTGTGTGAGTTTTTTTCTTCTTCCCAGCTATCTATCTATCTATCTTCTTGAGTACATTTATCTATGTTCTTTGTCTTTGCTAGGACCAAATATATTAGGGTGAAAAGTTGAAATTTAAAAACTGTCTTATGCTTCTGAAATGTTCAATGTGTCTTCTGTTTTTGCTTCTGAAATGTACAATGTGTCTTCTGTTTTGAGTTTCTAGTAAATACAATAATAAAATATTGAAGCTTTAGCTTTAAGTGCCATGCCATGTCTCTCTTTTTTTATATCTTCATTATGTGTGTTTATGTTTGCAAATTAAGAAGTTGATTCCACAAAAGTTCTCGTGTGTTCATGTTTCTGCTTTGCTTTGTATTTTCTCATTATTTATTTCATGTGTGTTTGCAGGTTTACTAAAGTGTTTACAAACAAATTCGATGCTCCCTGCTATAGTTGAACATGTGTGCCTCGGGAGAGACAAGAAAGATACTTCCTCGAGTTTGCGGTACAGTTTTCTGTCATGTTTCATGTTTCTGCTTTAGTCATTGTCTTTCTGTCCTATAGACTTCACATATTGGTTTCCTTGTGATATTTTCACTAACATCATTATATTCTCTTTGTATTGTAGAAAACCCACACTTGGGATCCCTTGATAAAAGGGACAGTTCAAGCGTGTTTCGAGGACATCTGCCAACGCCGGATGAAAGACCTGGTTAGCAGCGCGAGGACTAGTCGAGAGCGACCTAATTGGATCGGCGACACCCTCTGGAAAACGATGACCGACTACTGGACACTGAAGAAGCAAAATAAAGGAGTCTCACCTATTCCAATGCTCGTATGTCTGACCGTAAAGGTCTCAGTCCTCACATCTACTTATCAGGGCCAAAGTCGTATCAACAAATCCAACAAGAAATGGTTAGTACTTTTACTTTTTCTTACACCTTAACAACTTTATCATAATCCTTGTTTATTTTGTAACATTGCAGGAAGAGGAATTGGGAAGACTGATTTGTCTTGGGGAGGTTTTCATCAAGATACATACAAGACCAGATGATACGTATGTCGATAGGAAGGCTGAGAAAATCGTTCAAACATATGAGCAGAAGGTGCAAGAGAAGTTGTCTGACCTCGTGACAGAGACTTCAGAAGTTTCGGACGGTGCTTCGCGACCTCGAGAGCTAACAACAGATGAATGTAGAAGCATCTTTCTTCAGGTAAAGTAACATTTTGAACAGTTCACATTTATAGAGTCTTGGATTTTTTCATGGTCTTGGATTTTGTCATGGTCTTTCTTCAGGTTTTTCTCTACCTTTTCACAGTCAACAGAGATGGATTCACGAGGAACTCCTTGCGGAGTTGGAAGCCTGAAGGAGACTCTTCTCAATGGCAAGCGCAAGCAATCGGGAAACTCTTCATCATTTGTTGCACTGCAAGAGCAATTGAAGGAAGCTCAACGGAAAATCGAAGATTAGGCTGCTTATAATGAATGGCGGGATGCTGAGATTGCTGCCCGTGAAGCAGAGCACTCCCGAGTTGCGGCTGAGCAAAAGGACAAGCTCGAGCACTTCTCCTTGGTGGAAAAGTACATGCGCCAAACTGATCCGCGGTTTCTTGACTTCGTGGCTTCTCATCCAGCTCCAGCAACAACCGATCTGCTTCCTCGACCAGATCCAAGTTCAGAACCATCTCTTTCTTAGGTTACTAATCCCTTTTTTTTTAACCATGTTTTGTGAACTCATGAACTTGTTATTTTTGTTTATGTTTTGACATTTGTACTTGTGTTTGAATACTTTGAATCAAATGTTATTTTGAATCAAAGTTCTTTAATTTTGTAACTTTAAATTTTGTAACACAGGTTATCATTTGAGAAACAAAACGAACACCAATCAGTCATACCATATTCTTATTTTGACCACGAATATAGTCACTAATTTAATTAGTCGCCAAATAGTCGCAGAAGAATAGCTAATAAGTAGTCGCAAAATATTTACATCCTCGAAACTTGATGTTCCTATTAGTCGCCAAATAGTCATTCTATTAGTCATAGAATAGTCGGTAAATAGTAACTCAATTTTACGACTATTTAGTGACTACAACTATCCGACTGCATCTAGACCCAATCTATAGTCGTTCACTAGTCGCAAAGGTAGTCGCCGATTAGTCGCAAGTTTTGCCACTTCTTTACGACGATTGAACGTCTACACACTGTTCATGTGGTGTAGTCGTAAAGTAGTTGCCATTTGGCGACTATTTTGACGACTACATACTTTAGCGACTAAATATTAACGACTACATTATTTAGTCGCTAGTTAGTCGTAATCTACCTTTTAGCGACTATTTTGGGACTCCTTCTGCAGTCGCCAAAACGATGTTTTCTTGTAGTGATATACAAACAAATTCAACACTTACAAATTTTTTAAATATACTCATTTTATAAATCCTAAATTCTAAACCATAAACCTCTAACCCTTAATCATAAACTCTAAATCTTAAATTATAAACTATATCTTACACATAAACATCAAATAATATACAAAAAATATAACACTTACAAAAATTTTAATCTAATCATAATATGTACTAAGTGTTACATGTGTTTTATAAGGAATGATTTTGAAAGATAGAAATTATCTCAAAATTTGCTTATTTTTAAGTTTTAACATATTTTTGAACTGATATATACACAGAATCATTGTAAAGTCATATTCAAACCTTCTAGGTTCTTAAAGTTTAGGGTTTAGGGTAAAAGTTTTTGATTCTACTCATAACATGTATAAGTAGTCACAAAAGGGTCACAAATTTGCGACTAATTTGCGACTCCACTCGATTTTGTTTTAATAATAGTCACAAAATGGTCTCAAATTTGCGACCGTTTAACAACTCCGCTCGATTTTTTTTTTAAATCCTCACTTCTCTCTCATTTTTTACTCAGTAAATACAAGGATCACAATTAATTTTATTCTCCACTGTTGATTAGATTCGATCTAACGGCTTACACTCTCTCTTTCTCACCAAATATAGATTGCTCTCTCTCTCAGTTTCGTTGTTCAAAAAAAAAAAGAGCAAAGAACCTTCTTCTCTCTCAAATCCGAAATGTTGAGAAGAAAACCCACAAAAATCCAACTCAAAATCGAAGACCGCGAAGAGCTTGAACAATCCCGCAAATCTGAACCACCCACCACCACCACCACTTCATCTTCCTCTTCCCTCCTCCATCTAATCGGGCCCTAAACACCAAAATCCATCTTCCAAATCCGACCGAATCGGCCTCTCTTCCTCTTGAAAACACTCCATTGAAGTCGAAGTCAAGCTTCGTCTCCTCACCGCATCTGCTCATCTCCGTCTTACCACTCTACTCACCCCAAAACCCTCCACCAGCGCAATCTTTTCTTTGACACACCCAAAAACGGCACGGAGGAGCATATGCGCCGCGGAGGAGCAGATGCGACGCGAAAGAGCAGATGCGCCGCGGAGGAGCATGTTCGTGGTGGTTGCTTCCCGGCGGCCTAAGCCAGATGGAGGAGCTCGCGAGTCAGGCTGAGCTCGGGATGCAGGCGGAGGAGCAGATCTTGGCCATGGAGGGTGATCGGCGCCGGCGAGGGAGAAGAATATCGATTTTAATTTTAATTTTTAATTTTTAATTTTTTAATTTTTTAATTTTTTAATTTTTTAATTTTTTAATTTTTTAATTTTTTAATTTTTTAATTTTTTAATTTTTTAATTTTTTAATTTTTTAATTTTTTAATTTTTTAATTTTTTAATTTTTTAATTTTTTAATTTTTTAATTTTTTAATTTTTTTATTTTTTTATTTTTTTATTTTTTAATTTTTTAATTTTTTAATTTTTTTATTTTTTTATTTTTTTATTTTTTAATTTTTTAATTTTTATTTTGTGTAATTAATTAATTTAATAAATAAAATAAAAAATTGGAATTTTTTTTGTTAAATGTTTTAAAAAACTTTTTACAAGTAGTCACAAATCAGTCTTTAAATTATGACTGATATTGAGAGTCACATATTAGTCGCAAAAGAGCGACTATTTTTCGACCACTTTATTTAGCGACCAAATATTTGCGACTAATTTTTTTAGTCACAAAATAATCGCAAATGAGTCATTTGCGACCATTTTGGAACTCTTTTGGGGGTCGCAAAAATTGTGTTTCCTTGTATTGTGAAAACAGATTTCTGTCGAGAACCTCCTCTGATACCAATTGAAAGTTTGGATTTGTGGCTAGATCTATGTGTTCTAATATACGTACGAGCATAAAGTAAATAACGCCTAGAGTTTTTGAATGATGTTCGGTTTTCCTACATTCTCGGGACCTAGTCCAGAACAAATCCACTAAAACAAGATTGCAATGATAATTGTGTATGATATCTAGCACTACAATGCCTATCAGCACCGGTGCATCACCGTCTTCTCAACGGCTACAGAATTCATAGAGCATGACCACAAACAGATCTACAAATCTCGTATGGTGGGACAACGCCACACACATGTGTGCCTCTTTCAATGATACCCTAGGCACGTAAGTCTTTATGAGACGGCCTCTTGGTATTTATAAAGACCCTAAACCCTAGGATCTCAAATCGATTTTGGATAGATACAACTTGCTCCCCAAGTTTATCTACTTACCAAATATGTTGCAGCGGATATATGTTCCATCAATCTCGTCCAGCTCAACAAGCCACTTGCTACGTCAGCTTCTGCGCCACGCCAGGTCCTTGCCTCCTGATACGACGTCTGATACATCCTCTGATGCATCACGTTCTGACTCATCGTCTGATACATCCTCTGATGTATTCAACTGCAATCTTCTTGATCGCCACAATATATTTTCTATCATGTGTCGATCACTGATTAGCACTTACATAAAGCGATGCCTCCGCATCTTCTCTATCAACATTTTCATCAAGTACTGCCTCAGCAACTGTCAGTTCTTTCAAATGTTTTTGTCTGAACTGTCACACCATGTATATCGATTCTGTCTCAGTCTCTGAATCACGTATTCATATTGTCTAGTTTATGTAACACGTCATGTTCTCACTGCTTATCAACTGCAGTGAGCACAACACTAACAAGTGTATCATATAACTTGCTCTCAAAGTCTTGTATTCGTATATATCTCTGTCTCTAAGACTCGTGAATAACACACATAAACATCCAGACATTATTGTCCGCTTGTTAATCATAAGGGTTTGGACCTTACTTTTGGTAACGAAGTCATAATTTTGAGTTTGCTCTCTGTTAGTTTTTGAGTATGCTCTCGATGTCTTAATTTTATACTCATGATATTGAGTGTTGTTATTTCTATAATTGTAGTATGTATCCACCTCGTCAAGGCGGACTACCCACAAGAGGTATTGCAAACTCGAAGAACCGGAAATCTGAGCGGGTGGAGGTGGTTCCCTTATTGTCTTATTGTCTTTTTCTACTTTTTATATTTTTCCTCTTATTGTCTTATGATCGGGTCCCTTATTTATTCTCTATTTCTCTTATTGCACTTTTCTTTGTTCTATAACTAATGTATACAGATGATCGTGTCCGGTGAGGAGCCAACGATCACAGACTTAATGCGGAAGATGCACATGAAAAATGAGCAGGATCTAATCAATCTGACTGGAGTTGTCAAGTTTATGAGCCAGCATCGACCGACCTTTCTCCATCCACACATGCCGACACCAACGAGCAGATGAGTCTAGATAACATCCAAGGCACGGCGTTTGACGACAAACTTCTTCTCGAAGGATCCGTGTGAGGATATCAATCCAAGTTCAATATCGGAAGTTTGGACAAATATGGTATAATATACAACTCTGATTAGTAAGAGACCTTTTGGGAAGGAGCCCAAAAACAAATCCGTACGAGATTTGCCACTTGAACCCAAAGCGGACAATATCATACTAACGAGGAGTCGGACATGGGCTTGAAAAACCCAACAATCCGCCATAGAAGTTTCTTGTTTTTCAGTTTGAACTTTTGTTGTCTTAGTTTCAGGTTTAAACTTTTATTTGTAGACTTGGATGATGCATAACGATTTTCATTATGTTTACGATTTAGATTTTCTTCTTATAATTTATTTTATATATATTTAATGTAAATAAATTTTATGTATTTTTATTTATTTCTTTATTATATTTAATTTTACTAATTAAGTAAAATATATTGAAAACCAAATATTCTCTAGAAAATTTATAAATTAAATTAGCCACAGACTTGCTAGGAGAGACGGAGACCGTTGCTAAAGTATGTAGTCACATAGCCACAAAAAATCAGTCGCCAAAATCGTCACTAATGAGCCACGGACCATGCCGTAGCCACACCGTCGCTTTTGGCTACGGAAATTGCTCTCGCTAATCTGTAGCCAGTTGGTTACAGATTGGCTACGGATCGTCGAGGTTGAGGCAACGGAATTCATCTGTAGCCGTCCATCACCCGTCTAATATTAGCGGCGGATTATCTCCGATAGCTACGGAAATATGGAATAATCCGTAGCTAGTTTAGTAAATTATTGTATTGCTAATCCTTGATAACTTAACCGAAATGGAAGACACTATTACCAATTTTAAAGTATCACTCAAGTTAGAATCTCCTATATTTGTATCAAATTGCCACCTTTGGTTGAGCCAAGTAATGATACGAACTGATTGAGAGCATTAGATTCGCATAACGCCTAACTAGGAATAAAGTCATCTTTAAATAGGCCGCTGAAGCGCCAACAACCTGTAGTATTTGAGCTGTGAATATTCCTTAGAATATTTTCAGTTATCGGCAACATAGCAAGTATGTTTTGTCATATAAAACTTGGGTTTCCTTTAATTCATCGCTAAGTTTCGTTGAATGCTATGAGGCGGTTTTGTTCGCAGGTTATATTCTTAAGCACTCACATATTTATTGGGTCACAGCTTAGAACATATTACCAAATAATAGACCGTCTAAGAAGTTGTGGTCCAAATGTTCACTACAAGAAAACAGGTGTATTTCCGACGGCAATTTCGACGGCAATAATTCTGTCGGAAATTTCTGACGACTTTCCGACGGATTTCCGACGGATTTCCGACTAACTTCTCATCCGTCGGAAATCCGTCAGAATTCCGTCGGAAATCCGTCGGACGCTTTTCGACAGATTTCCGACGACTTTTTGACGAATTCTGATGTTGCCGACATACTGCCGAAGGATTTCCGACGACGTTCATCTGTCGGAATTTTCCGACGGATTTCCGGCAGATGCCGACATCGATAATATCTACTTTATATCCGTCGGAAATCCGTCGGAAATCCGTCGGAAAATGCACAAAATTTTCCTTATAAAAACGTTTCCACGCTTCATTTATAATCACAACAACAAAAAATCTCTGTTATCTAATTCCTTACGAAAATGTCTTCTTCAAATCCTTATAATTATTTTCGATCATGGATGGACAAGCCTCATCAAATTCCGGACACGGGCCTAGTTACGGAGGAATTCAAAAAAGGTCTACAGGAATTCATGGTATTTGCGGGTATGCAGAAGAAAGCAAAAAAAACCGGTAAAATCTATTGCCCTTGTACCAATTGTGGGAATCGTAGATTTATCGTGATAGATGAAGTATGGTCACACTTGTATTGTCATGGGTTTATGCCGGGTTACAAGATTTGGTATTATCATGGAGAAAATGATACAATGGTGGATAATTATGCTAGTACTAGTGAACATTATATTGGGGATAACACTAGCTTAGAAGAACCCGCAATGGAAGAACAAAGTACTGTAGGTCATGTTCAGATGGTGAACGATGCATTTCGTGAAAGTATACCATCGGTTGCTGAGTATGGAGATAGGGGAGAAGAACCTAATTTAGAAGCTCGGAGATTCTTTGATATGTTAGACGCTGCTAAACATCCGTTATATGATGGGTGTAGAGGTGAATATTCCCCTTTATCAACTGCAACAAGGATGATGGGTATAAAGACGGATTTCAATTTGAGTGAGGAGTGCGTGGATGCAATCGCTGATTTTGTGAAAGAAATTTTGCCAGAAGATAATCTTGCACCGGCATCATACTATGAGATACAGAAACTTGTTCAAGGTCTATGATTGCCGTATCAGATGATAGATGTATGCATAGACAACTGTATGCTCTACTGGAGAGAGGACGCAGATCGTACGACATGTCGTTTTTGTCGCAAACCTCGGTATAAGGAAACAGGTGGAAGAGTGCCAGTGCCATATAAACGGATGTGGTATTTACCGTTAATAGAGAGATTGAAGAGGTTATATCAGTCAGAACGCACAGCAGGAGCAATGAGATGGCATGCAGAGCATACAACAGATGGACAAATCGCCCATCCGTCAGATGCAGGAGCATGGAAACATTTTCAATCCATTTATCCCAGCTTTGCGTTTGAGGCAAGGAACGTATACCTTGGATTATGTACCGATAGTTTCAGCCCTTTTGGGAAGCACGGCAGAAAATATTCTTTGTGGCCAGTAATTGTAACACCTTACAATTTGCCGCCATCTTTGTGCATGCGAAGGGAGTTCTTGTTCCTTAGCATTCTCGTTCCTGGACCAGAGCATCCGAAGAGATCACTTGATGTGTTTTTGCAACCATTGATTTATGAGCTGCGAATGTTATGGGACCAAGGTATTGAAGCGTTTGATGTTTCTTGTCACCAAAATTTCATCATGCGGTCGGTACTTTTGTGGACTATTAGCGATTTTCGAGCATATGGCATGTTATCAGGATGGACAACGCACGGAAGGTTATCGTGCCCGTACTGTCAAGATAACACTGATGCGTTCCAATTGAAGCACGGACGGAAAACGTCTTGGTTTGATTGTCATAGGCGATACCTACCTAGCGATCATCCTTATCGTCGGAGCACCACATTGTTTAGGAAGAAACGGAAAGTATTTGACGGTCCTCCTCCTGAGTTAGATGGTGAGTATTTGTTTACTCAATTTAGAGATTTTGGTGCAGAGAGGACCGTTGATTGTGGTGGTAACGGACATCATCCTGTTGATGGTTGTGGCAACGTTCATAATTGGCACAAGAGGAGCATTTTCTGGGATTTGCCTTATTGGAAGAACCATCTTTTGAGGCATAATCTGGATGTCATGCACATTGAGAATAATTTTTTCGACAACATTATGAACACCGTTCTCAATGTCAAAGGGAAGACGAAGGACAATCTGAAGTCTAGATTGGACTTGCCAGACATTTGTTCTCGTAGAGCACTACATGTGACAGGGAACGGGAAGCCTCCGGTCCCGGATTTTCGTTTCGATGAACCTTCAAAGGCCGAGTTTTTTTACTGGATTACCGAAAGTGTTAGATTCCCGGACGGATACGCATCTAACCTTCGGAACTGCGTTGATCATGGAGAAGGGAAGTTTACTGGGATGAAGAGTCATGATTGTCATGTGGTGATGCAGCGCCTCCTTCCATTTGCCTTTGCATGTCTTCTACCACGTAATGTCCACGAAGCAATTGCAGGTACAATCATGAAATTATTTATTTACTACTTTATACAATATATACTTCATTATTTAATTATTCATTTGTTATCCATATATTGCAGGGATTGGTGCCTTTTTCCGAGATATATGTTCTCGCTCTCTTACATCAGACGGTATCCGCAATCTTGGGGCTAATATACCTGTAATCCTTTGAAATTTGGAGAAGATATTTCCTCCTTCATTCTTTGATGTTATGGAACATTTAACAATTCATCTCCCTCGAGAAGCAGAGCTTGGGGGCCCGGTTCAGTACCGTTGGATGTATCCTTTCGAACGGTATATGTTACATCTAAAGAAGAAGGTGAAAATTTTGAGTAGAGTGGAGGGTTCTATCGTCGCACAGACCATCAATGAAGAAACCTCACATTTTGCCGAGTCCTACTTTCCATCACAAGTCAAAACAAAGAGTCGTAGAGCAGCTCGACATGATGACGGAGGCGTCCTACCTTTCTATCCGGTTGATGTACCTCATATATTTTTACAGATTGGACGACTTAGTGGAAAAGGCAAGAAGAGGAGACTTTCACCACAAGAGCGAGAGCATTTGCATATGTATATTCTCACAAACTGCGACGGAGTTGATGAATATGAGAGGTATTATATATTGAACTTAATTTTTAATTACTTATTGGGTTCTTGATTATATATATATGTACTAACGTGATAATTGTTTCAATCTCACAGGATGTATATGGCTTATCAACGTTTTGCATTTCCTGACAAAACAGAGGACGAGCTAATCGAGCTCAAACAGGAAGAGTTCGGACGTTGGTTAAGAGATTATGTAAGTCTTTTAATTGCCTTGTTTTTAGCAATCATCATATGTAATGAAAGATTTAATTATTTGAAGTATTTTTATTTTAATTGTGCAGGTGACGACAGAGAAGGCTAACGGACAAACATTTCCCACGTGGTTAGAAGAAATTGTGAGATTTCCACTAGCAACCGTGCAGTCACATGTGATGTATAGCACACGGGGGTACGCTTTTAAGATTCTTCGGGATGATAGGAGTGCGACAATTTCAGATTACGGTGTATCAACTCAGTCAGGTGATCTTGTATACTATGGTGTCGTACGTGAGATTTTTGATGTTCAGTACCCGGGAATGCTCGGTCTAAGATGTGTTGCATTTTTATGCGACTGGAACGACCCATTAGTAGGAAGCGGTGTGCGACACGACCAATTTGGTGTTACATCATTACATAGCAGAAGAAAACTCCAGAGATACGAGCCATTTGTACTTGCATCACAAGCAGACCAGGTTTGTATTCCTTTTACGTTAATTTTTAATTTAGTTTTGTTGCATTCCCGTGGTTAAATTTGTACATGGTGTAGGTATGCTACATTCCCTATCCGCGGGTGACAAACAAGCAAGACCCGTGGGTTACAGTCACATCAATAAACCCGAGAGGTAGAGTTCATGGGATGTCTGATCATGAACCCCTCCAACAAAGCTCCGTAGGTTTGGGTTCAATCGAGCATTCCCTTGAGGTCGACCTTGTCGTTGATTTCACCATACAGTCAGACGATCGAGTATTTGAGGATTCAGAAGAAAAATTTGACGAATTTGGGGAACCTTCCGATTCAGGAGAATCAGATTACTCATCATCGGATTGACAGTAGTTTTAATTATAAAATTTGCACCGTAAAATATGTACATATATTTGAACTAGAATTGTAATGTGTAATATATCAGTTATGTCGAAGTTTTATAAAGTTAGACATTTGATTAAGTGTAACAAAATCGGAATTTTGCCACAAAAAAAATTTTGTTTACAAGGTTAACCTATATTATAACTTCTATATAAATTCTATATAACACATTTTCTTGATGTATATACAAGGTTAACATATTTTATATACATCATACAAGTGTTTGTAAACTTTTGCCACAAAAAAAAACCTATACCCTATACCCTAAACAAGATTTTTGAATATCCGTCGGAAATCCGTCGGAAATTTCCGACGGATTTCCGACGGTTTGAGTTGAATCCGTCAGAAATTTCCGACGGATTTCCGACGGATTCAGCTGCCTCGGATAAAACCTGGGTTATATCCGAGGGATTGATTTTTTAGCTGAGGCAGCTGAATCCGTCGGAATTTTTCGACGGATTCAGCTGCCTCGGCTAAAAAATCAATCCCTCGGATATAACCCAGATTCAACTCAAACCGTCGGATTTCCGACGGATATTGAAAAATCTTGTTTAGGGTATAGGGTATAGGTTTTTTTTGTGGCAAAAGTTTACAAACACTTGTATGATGTATATAAAATAGGTTAACCTTGTATATACATCAAGAAAATGTGTTATATAGAATTTATAAATTTTGATGGAAGTGTTTGTATAAGTTATAGTATAAGATATAGTTGATTTATGTGAAATGATATGTTTTGATGTTGTATAATTTTTAAACTAATGCAAAGCCTTTAATATTGATGAACTTAATATATATATTGAATGAAACATTTAAATAACATGTCCCTAAATCATATAAAGAAAGTCTAAACCCTAAACCCCAAATATACCCTAATTCCGTCGGAAATCCGTCGGAAATTTCCGACGGATCTGAAAAATTAGACACGTGTTTGTTGACTGACCAATCGACAAACATGCAAGGAATATACCTTATCCGTCGGAAATCCGTCGGAAATTTCCGACGGAGTTCCGACGGATATGAAAAATTAGACACGTGCTTGTTGACTGACTAATCGACAAACATGCAAGGAATAAACCTTATCTTCTCCAATCCGTCGAAAATCCGTCGGAAATTTCCGACGGATTTCCGACGGACTTTGATATTTTCGAGACCGCGGGAATATCAACCGCGTAAATGAAATTATTTTTCGAAATCCGACGGATTTCCGACGGACATCGAATTATATCGACGAAACGTAAGTTTTTTTCCTTATTTCTCTCTTCTTCCTCTCTCTCTTCCGTCGCTTCTTCTCCCTCTTCTCTCTTCTTCTTCCTTACCGAAAATCTCTTCTTCTCCCTCTTCTCTTCTTCTTCTTCACAATTTCAGTTTTAATCTTCAATTCATCAACTCCTCTTCATCAATTCCTCAATTCTTCTCCAACAAAACCATGTAAGTTTAATCAATTCCTCGAATTTTTTTTATATCATGTTAGTTTTAGGGAATATATTAGTTAGGTTGTTAAAATTCTATTTATGTGAATTGTTAAGTGGTTATAATAGAATTTGTTATTTAGAATAATATTAGTGTTAGGGTTTATGTGTTTAGATTGTTGATTTAGAATTGTTAGATCTAGAAAACAAATTTTTGATCTTGTTTTATTTTCTAAAAATATTTTAAAAACGTTTCTAGATATTTTTTGAATTTTAAAAAATATTTGTATATATTAAAATCATTTTAAAAATATTGTTTAAGTAATAAAAACGTTTAGACAATATTTGTATATATTAAAAACGTTTTTAATATATTTGTTAAGTAATAAAAACGTTTTCATAATATTTGTATATATTAAAATTGTTTTTAATTTTTTTATAGTAATAAAAACGTTTTTATAATATGTATATATATTAAAATCGTTTATAATATTTTTTAACTAATAAAAACGTTTTTAAAATATTTCTATATATATAAGTTGATGTTAAAATACTTTTTAATAATAAAAACGTTTTTATAATATGTGTATATATTAAAATCGTTTATAATATTTTTTAACTAATAAAAACGTTTTTAAAATATTTCTATATATTTAAACTGATGTTAAAATAATTTTTTAATAATAAAAACCTTTTTCAAATATTATTTTAGAAATAAAATCGTTTTAAATATTTTTTATAGTAATAAAACGTTTTCTAAATATTTTTATATATTAAAACTGATTTTAAAATATTTTAGCAAATTTTGAAAATTTTTGAAAAATTTGAATTTTTAGTAAACTTTGAATTTTTCGGAAATTTTGAATTTTTCGGAAAATTTGAATTTTCCGGGAAATTTTAATTTTTCCTAAATTTTTTTTCGGAAATTTCAAAAATTTTGGTAACTTTTGAATTTTTTGTTAATTTACTAACAATTTTACCGTTTTTCGCAGGGATCACGACGAAGTTCTTCAGTTGGGAGGCGGCAACCAAGGTCGCCGTTCTCGGGATTCTCGGTGTACGCCTCCTCCGGGACCAACGAGCTCGGGAACTCACATCCCAGATTTCCAGCAATCCGCTGCTCGGAGCCACATTGAGATCAAGGAGCTAGTCCGGCAGCCTAACCGGGGCCATTGCATTCGACTCGACCCGAAGTTTGAGGACGGCACTTGGTAAGAAAATTTTTGTACATTATTTCAATTTATTTAGATTTTTAAACTTAACATATTTATATATTTTCATAATGTTTTCAGGTTTAAGCTGTCGACTC
Source organism: Eutrema japonicum (assembly GCA_030161315.1). Classification (NCBI taxonomy): domain Eukaryota; kingdom Viridiplantae; phylum Streptophyta; class Magnoliopsida; order Brassicales; family Brassicaceae; genus Eutrema; species Eutrema japonicum. The sequence goes on along the minus strand of BSQW01000014.1, from coordinate 41,134,924 downwards.
AGATCACCAAGGCGATATTACGGATGCTCCACAACATGTTGGACAAACCGTACGAGAAGTATTCGGACATGCCTACCGAGGAGAAAGACGTGTGGCACCGGACTTTCGCGGTAAGTTATTTATTGATATATTATTTATTTTGAATTTTATTTTGTCAATTTTTCTTTTTGATATGTAACATATTTTTTTAAAACATTGTAGCAAGAGTTCACGTGGGACTCTCATCATACGCGCAAAGTCATTGACACATTCGACAAGTATGCCGCAAACTCGTACTCGAAGCACATGTACGAGTGGAAGCAGAAGTGGAAGCACAACAAAGACAAGCCGAAGGACCTTGACGACGACGTCTGGAAGGGCTTCTGTGAGTACTGGAGTAGGCCTGCGACGAAAAAGACCTCCGAGCAACAGTCGAAGAACCGAAATAGCCAACGAGGCGGGAAAGGGGTCTACATCCACAACGCGGGCGCAAAGACCATCGAACGGGAAGCGATGGAAATGGTAAGTTTAATTTAAATTTTTTATTGTTAATTTTGTTTTTTATATTTATTTAACTTAACAAATTTTCGCAGGCGAGAGAATCTGGTTCCGAACCCGATTATCTTCAACTCATCGAGCATAGACACACCAACAAGAAAAACGGTCAGATACAGGACTTGGGGATGCGGGATGTTGTCGAGAAGAGCAAGAAGACGAAGCTGGACCGTGAACTATCAATATCGCAGCTCACTATCGAAGGATCGACGTCCTCGAACTCTTTGTCCCGGGAAGAGATAAACCAGATTGTACTTGAGGTAAGTTTTAATTTCATTTCGTTTTTTTTTATTTTCGTTATTTAATTATTATCGGTTATAATTATTCGCAGCAAACCCGGCAAGTGAAAGGTCGATTCGCTGGGTTAGGCACCCTTCCGACCCAGGAATCTTCTTCCTCGCTTCCTCGTTATCCTTCGGAGTACCGGGTAGAAATCGAGAGGCTCACCCAAACGGTGAAAGACCATGACCAGCAGGTTGAAGAGCTACGGACGGAGCAACAGACTACCAACAAGAAGCTCTCCTGCTTGGAGAAGATGATGGAGAAATGCTTCCCGCATATGTTTCGGGATAATAATCCCGACGACGGAGATTCTCCAACCGTTTAAATATTTTCTTTTAATGCTTTTTTTTGAACAATTTATTTTAATGTGTAATGAATTTTTTAATTTTGTTTAATGAATTTATATATTTATTATTTCTATTTTTAATTTATATTTCTTATTTATATAATTTTAATATATAAATTTCAAAAAAATAAATAATTAAATAAAATTCAAAATACCAATTCCGTCGGAAAACCGTCGAAATAAGTTACCTTCGTAAATCCGTCGGAACCTATTTCCGACGAAGAACCGACGGACTTCCGAGACAACTTCCGATCAAATTATCCGTCGTAACTCCGTCGAAAATAGTTACCGTCGGAAATCCGTCGGAAATCTCTTCCGACGGATTTACGACGGACTTCCGACAAATTCATCCCATCACCATCCGTCAGAAATTCTGTCGGTAATATATCCGTCGGAAGTCCGTCGGAAATTACCGACGGATAACCGACGGATTTCCGACGGCATTTCCGACTGAATATCCGTCGGAGTATTCGTCGGAACGTACGCGGTCGGAAATCCGTCAGAAATGTCTGACGGCTTTCCGACGGCAAAAATCCGTCGGAAATTTCCGACGGATTCCGACGGAAACCATATTTCCGATGAACTGTAACCGACAGCTTAAATCCGTCGGAAATCCATCGGAAAAGGCCCTTTCCGACGGATTTCCGACGGAATTGGCCGTCAGAAATACCCCTGTTTTCTTGTAGTGGTTCCTTCGATGACATCCCTCTAATATTCCACTAAGACAAATTGCTTTTACACAAATAGAGCAAGAATTTATGAGTTTTTTTATAAGTGATCACCATAAATTATCAGCTTTATTTAATATGTTGATGTTACATGAATACAGCAAGTATGCATGAGTTTTCTTATAAGTGATCGTCGTTATCAGCTTTATTAAAATTTCTGCTGCTTATAGAAACTATATTGCGTATCTATGTCGACCGACGAGTCTGGACGCGTTTTCAAAATTTAAGAGTGTTGAGTGGATTTTCATATTTTTATGAACAAGGGATTAGAGGACACGTGTTTGTGCTGATTGACGGAGTTTTGGTTATAAATAGGGTTACTCGCCAAGGTATGTAATAAAAAAGCTTGTACTGATCGAGCTGGTTTGCGAATGTATCTTGATCAGAGTGAGTTTGTGTGTGTATATTAAGAGAGAGAGAGAGAGAGAATAAGAGTATATGGGGATGTTCGTCAGAAGGGGTTGGGTAATGGCATGTGTGATGGTGTTACTGATGTTAGCTCAAGTGTTGGGACAACTATCTGGTACAGACGGTCGTGGCAATGGCAAAAGCCGATATCATAAACATGGATTAGGCGGTGCTGGTGTTGGTGCTGGTGCTGGAGGTGTCGAGGGTAATAGTGGAATGGATGTTGATGGTGGTGATGTTAGTGGTGCTGGTGCTGCTGGTGCTGCTAGTGGTGCAGGTGGCGCTGGAGCTGCTAGTGGTGCAGGTGGTGCTGGTGGGGCTAGTGGTACTGGTGGTGCTAGTGGTGCTGGTGGTGCCACTGGTGCTAGTGGTGCAAGTGGTGCGGGTGGTGTTAGTGGTGCTGATGCTGGTGGTGCTGGTGGTATCAGTGGTGATGGTGGTGTCACTGGTGCTGGTGGTCCTAGTGGTGCGGGTGGAACCTGTGGTGCTGATGGTGCTGGTGGTTCTAGTGGTGCTGGTGGTGCTGGTGGTGCCAGTGGTCCTAGTGATTCTGGTGGTACAAGTGGTGATGGCGGTAGTATTGGTGCTAGTGGAAGTGGTGCCATTGGTATTATCCCAGGTAGTGCTCAAGAAGGTGTTGGTAACCGTCGGCACTAAATCGAAAACATAAGTGACCGTTAACAATTTAGCACTCCACGCACGTTACCTCCTCCGTAGTCTGCATAACGTCAATCTTATTCTTCTTTAAAGATAGGAGAGTTTTATCTTTGTGCTTAAAAATAAGAGAGTTTAATAGAAACAAAATAATGGTTGTTTTAATTTGAAAGTTTGGCTTATTTGATAATTAAAAACTTCTACTTTATTATTGAGGCCAAAAATTAATATAAATTTGTAAGTTTGTAACTTCTTTATACCGGATTTATAGTTCTCGATGTTGATGGAAACTTGGTGATAGCACCACATAAGTTCCATAAGAAAACAATCATTTCTCTATCAAAAATGGACCTAATACAATAGGTTGAGAAAAAGAATGGCTCGATGCCCAATCCATCAAATTCCAATCTTCAATTTTGCTTAACCTCGAACAAGAGATGAGACCGTGATATTATCCAGAACAGATGTAGCTTAGAGAGGAGATCGCAAAATTGCAAGTCTGGTTTAGAATTGAGGAGACTTCAGAACTTCTCAAAGATTTAGATAGTTTGATTTCAAATCACTCCCTCGCGATCGATTTCAGATATTTTTTCTGTGGGTTATGTAGATATCACTAGGAACCCCAAACAGTCCTTTTAATTAGTATAGATTTCCTTAAGATTTCAATAATGTTATGCAAGTTTTAAAAAGCAGTATCATACTTTCATTACATAAACCTCAAGGCCGGGCTCGACCGAAAAAACAACATCATTCGGTTTCAGTTTTTTTATTTATATACATAAGACCAATACTACTACTAGAAAGTAATGGATTTCAGATATTTTTTTTTGTGGGTTATGTATAGATATCACTAGGAACCCCAAACAGTTCTTTTAATTATAATAGACTATGATTTAAGCTGCGTTAATTATAGCGCGAAGTAATTTTTTTTAAACAAATTATTTAAAAATTTAAGAAAATTGTTTTTATCTGAATTTTACAATATAGCTAACTAATGATTATAGATAAAGCTGTCAATTTGTAATAATTTGTCTATTTAACCCGTTTTGCAATGAACTAAAATATTATTCGGGTTAACCCGCAAAAACTTATAATCTTAACAACATAACTCTAATATGCACCGTTAAATGACTCTAGTTTTTGTGGTTAGTCTACGAATTCTTTAAAAAAAAGTTTTTTTGTATCTAACTTCTTATAAAATTAGTAAAATATTATTCAACTTTTGTTTTTATATATATTCAAATAAATTATAGTGAAAAATATAGCAAAATTTTGAATATATTTTTTTCTTTGAATATATATGAATTGATTATTATTTTAAAATATATATAGTATAAATATAATTAAGAAATGAAATAATAAATTACCTATTTAATGCAAAAATATATATTTTCCATATTCTAATCGATAATTTTAAAAGATAATTATATATTTTTCTATTTCAATTATTTTTTGTTACTTGTAATAGCATTTCATGTAATTACTTACAAAACAAAATTCATTTTTAAAATGTCTTCTTAAATAATATTATAGAGATTTCCTTAAGATTCAATAATGTTATGCAAGTTTTAAAAAACAGTATTTCATTACATAAACCTCAAGGCGGGGCTCGACCAAAATAACAACATCATTCGGTTTCAGTTTTTTTAATACTACTACTAGAAAGTAATAGATTTCCTTAACCAGATTTTTGAATTGAAACCTTCTTAGGGTATGGAAGCAACAAAGCAATATTATGCTGAATTGATGGAGCTTAATTTGTGTGATTCTAAATTGGCGCAGCCTAATCGTAACAAAGTTCAAAGTCCGTTGATTCGAGTAAGTCGAACGAAGAACAAACTCGAAAATCGTTGATTCCAAGAAATAGCCGAAATTTAAGAGAAAGAACTTAATAGCTATGATTCTTATTTAATAAAATAAAACTAGCTCTCCTTTAACGTAAGGATGCCTTTAAATACAAAGTCTAAGAAGATAAAATTCTAATACTTAAAAAAGAAAGACATAATGGAAACTTAAACCCCACGAAATAACTTAAGATCCGAAAACTAAAACAAAGCATGTACGATAATAATAGATAGATAAGTAAATCATAAGATATGTATAGATTCGCTGCATCAGGTAGGAGAAGATTCGACCCCGAATCTTGAACGGTATTGTCGCCTCAAAACTTTGACGGATACTTGACATTGAAGACGTATACTGTCTTGATGTGAGATGGAAGACAAAGACGATATGCGTTGTCATTAATACGCTCCAACACTTCAACGGGACCAATCTTTCTAGAACACAACTTATTATACTCACGTAATGCCATGCAATCCTTTGTCAATCCAACCCACACCATATCGCCCGGCTCAAAAATCAACTCACGACGCTTCTCATCAGCTTTAGATTTGTACTTCTGGGACGACAATTCCAGCTGATCATGCGCTTGCTAATGAGTCTCAAGTAAGGCCTCACAAATTCCACGGCACAACCATGCCACTACAAGAAAACAGGCTAGAACCGACGGATTTTGGCCGTCGGTTCTATTTCGTCGGAAAAAAAATCCGTCAGAAATCCCTCGGAAATTTTCGACGGATTTCCGAGGGAGCAATTTACCGACGGCTTTTCCGAGGCACAATCCGTCGGGGATAATCAGACAGATTTCCGAGGACAAATCCGAGGGTAAAATCCGTCGGAAATCCCTCGGAAAATTGCGAGGGATTTCCGACGAACTGAGGATCGATTGATCTAAAATTGTGATCGATCGATGCTCAATCCATCGGAAATCCCTCGCAATTTTCCGAGGGATTTCCGACAGATTGAGGATCGATCGATCACAATTTTAGATCGATCGTTCAATCCGTCGGAAATCCCTCGGAATTTTCCGACGGATTTCCGACGGATTAAATAATTAAAACAAAAATATAAAATTTATTTATTTAATTTGTAATATATTTTTAAAAGAAAATAATAATTAAATTAAATAATTTTAAACGTAAATATAAAATTAATTGTATAATTAAACTACAAAAACATAATTTTTAAAAGTTTTTGAAAGTTGACAAATTACAAAAAAAAAATTGAAATCAAAACGACGGATAATCATCGAACTTCGATGCGAACCACGCGTCCATCTTGTCGCTCTTCGTTTTCTGAGTCGAGAGCTCGTCCTCCAAAACTGTGACCTTCTGCTGGAGCTCTTCGTTTTCACGGATGAGTTCTGGATCCATCGAGAAACCGGCCAAAGAAGATGCACGTTGGGTCGCAAGCTTACCCAACCCCGGCCGACGACCTTTTTTAACGGGTACCTCCTACGAAAACAATAAAAAACATTAGAATTTTTTATTAACAAATAATTATCTAAATTGAAATAATAATCTATATTTTTTACTTACCTCGAGGACTAGGTTGTTCATCTCGGCCCGAGAGATTTCGTTGGATCCGGTGTAGCCATCCTGCGATCTCTGGGTGAGAATCTTTTCTTGCACCTTCGTCATCTTTTTGACCATCTCCCTGACAGCTACATCGTCAATTCGGCCGTCTTCTTGTTGGTGTGCGTCCTCACCATCACTTGCAGAAGATCGGGAGCTTCGCCGTATTCATCCGTCTACAAAATAAATAAAACTGTTAAAGATAATCGTTTTCTTATAAAAAAAGAACTAAAAACCGTAAAAATACTTACCATTTCGATTTCGGTTGTCAAGAAGCTCTTTGCCCCGTTGTTGTGGATAGCTTCTCCCTTCCCGCCTCGGCGACTCTTCCGGTTATGGGAGTTAGTCTGAGATAGAGCTATGGTCTTCTCCTTTTGCCAATACGGGATGTATTCCGTATACACATCCTTGTTCAAGCCTTTTGGCTTATCTTTCCCATTTTTCCAAGCTTTCTTCCACTCGTTCATGTGGCGCGAGAATTGCGTCCTACCCTCCTTATAAAATTCCGTCTTCACCGTCTTTGTGATCGTATGGTTCTAATTAAACTCTTGCTACAAAAAAGAAATAGAAATATAGATGTTAACAAAATCTCAAAATATATTACAAAAAATAAATAAAGATTTACGTACTTACCGCAAATGTACGAAACCACAGGTTTTGTTCGTCTGCCGGAACCTCCGAAAATTTTGGGTATTGTTGTCGAGGATGCTGTGCAACATCTTGAGAACTGACTTGCTGATGCCATTCCCGGAGATTCCAAACCTATGAAAAAATAAATTAAATAACGGTTATCAAATCTAAAAAATAAGTAATTAAGAATAAAAAAATTATTACCAAGTAGATCTCGGAATCCGGAGTTCCGGATCGAGAACTTAGAGTAGTTCTCGTCCCGGCTGTTGAACAAGCTCCTCGATGGTCATGATCCTCGGTTGAGCTACACTCTCTGTGTCCGGAACAGTACTCTGGCTAGGACCTGCGTCAGTACCCCTCTGACGGTCTTGATCGAATCCACCGTAAGACCTATAAAAAAATAACGCGATCATTTTAAAAACATTTAACTAATTATAAATAATTATCTAAAAAACCAAAATTTTATTTAAAAAAATACTTAAATAAAAATCGTTTATAAAAACGTTTTAAAAAAATATATTCATAGAAAACGATTTTTAGTAATATAATTTATAAAAACGTTTTTAAAAAATTTAATTAAAAATTTAATTAAAAAATTTAATTTATAAAAAATGTTTTTTATATATATAATTTATAAAAACGTTTTTAAAAAATTTAATTTATAAAAAACGTTTTTTATAAATATAATTTATAAAAAAGTTTTAAAAAAATATAATTAAAAAATATAATTTATAAAAAACGTTTTTTATAAATATAATGTATAAAACGTTTGTAAACAAATATAATTAAAAAATATAATTTATAAAAATTTCAACATACACTAATCTAAAAACTAATCTAAAATATTAATACATATTCAACATAATCCACAACAAAAAACCACAAATCCACAAAAATCAAGGTAATCTAACAACTTAATCTATCAATCTAATCTAATTAATAATCTTAACATAATCTAATTCCACAAATTCCACAAAATTTCAACATAATCTAACAAAAATCTAAAAAACATTATTAACCAACTTACATATTAATTTGTGGGTTTGAGGAGAGAGAGAGCCAGAAGACAAAAAGCTCGGTCTCCGCGAGGCGAGCATTCCGTAGGACAATGTTGATGCGCTCTCCACGGTCATGTAGTCCCATCTTGGTAAGCTGCAGACGAAGGTCAGGTCGGAGTCCTTGGAAAAAGATCATCGCCAATTCTTCTGCGGATCGTTGAAGCCCAAAGAGTCCCATAGTCCGCACGAACTCCTCATGGTATTCTTGCAGAGTCTGGTTCCCTTGCCTTGCCAAGCCTAGCTCCCAGCTACCATTGCTGGTTGAAGCCACGTCTGGCTTTTTGGGGCCGGAGGAACTTCGCTGACACTTACGGGCCCTTCCCTCTTCAACCTCGTCACAAATCCAAGGGTTGGACTTAATCTTGACCGTAGATGGACAAATGACTCTCTTACGAGCAGTTTCCCGCGTAAAAGGCATCGTTTTGAAAAAGGTAAGAAAACAATTTCACAAATAATGTGACAAAAGACGGGCGTATTTGTTGTGAATGAGGGGAAGAGAGTATTTATAGAGAAATGTTAATTTGCATGTTCTCTCCAACTATATATATACACATATATATATATATATATTGAATCTTCAAAATACCATAGTCAGGAAAGGTATATATATATGTTTACAAACAAAACAAACATATATGCAAGAGAAGAAGTATTTACAAAGCAAGTAATATATCCGTCGGAAATCGGTCGGAAATTACCCACCGATTTCCGACGGCCTCGGAATATTTCGACCAGTTTCCGAGGGAATATAGATTCGTCGGAAATTCCTAGGAATACCGTCGGAATATTCCGACCGATTTCCGAGGGAAATTTATCCGTCAAAAATTTTCGACGGAAATCCATCGGTATTCCGTCGGAAATTTCCGACGGTTTATAATCCATCGGAAACGCCGTCGGAAATGCGCTTGTTTTCTTGTAGTGTGCATTCGGCGAGAATCAGGAACAACCGTAAGGTCAAGTGGGCCGCGCAGAAGCAAGCTGTAAACCACCTGAAATGGACTAAAACCCAAGCTCCGATTCGTAGCATGACTGTGTGCGAACTCCGCTTGAGACAAGCGTATTTTCCACGAACGAATGTTCTCACCGACCAAGGAACGTAACATATTTTCCAATGCTCGATTAGTAACCTCGGTTTGACCATCTGTCTTGGGAAGATAGGTCGTACTCATATCAAGACTTATGTGAAGCATCTTCCACAAGGAACGCCAAAAGTGACTGAGAAACCTCGTATCCCGATCTGAAACGATAGATGTTGGTAGACCATGGAGCCGATAAATCCCTTGGAAGAATAGCTGAGCAACTTTCACCGCATACGTCGTTCGCTTACATGGGACAAAATGTGTCATCTTCGAAAAGCGATCAACCACCACAAAAATAGAGTCATTACCACTTTGAGATCGAGGAAGGCCCAAGACAAAATCCATACTCAAATTTGTCCATGGCTGAGTAGGAACATGCAACGAAAGGTACAAACCAGCATTAGATGCTTGCCCTTTGACAAGCACGACACCGTTCCACAAACCTCTCAACATCACGGCGAAGCGTAGGCCAATAATAAAGGGCCGAAACTAGTTGAACAGTTCTATCCCGTCCCACATGACCCTCCATAAAAGAGGAACCCATCCGTAAGTGCGAAGCTCTTCAATCATACGCATTCTCAAACTGCACTTCAGTACACATAGCCGCATACCATAAAAGAGGAACCCATCCGTAAGTGTGAAATCTTCTCGAGTACCATTCTGCACCGCTGTCAAAACGCCACTAAAAAATGGATCCGACTCGTACAACGCCGAAAAGGAAGCAAATCACAGCACATCAATGTGCATGGTAGTTAGCAGTGCATGTCTTCGAGGCAGCGCATCAGCTACACGATTCAGCTTTCCCGACTTGTGACATATGGAAAACGTTAATCGTTGTAGATACGCTATCCACGAGGAGTACCTAGCCGAAACCTTAACTTGACTATCGAGATGCTTCGGGGCATCGTGATCGGTGAACAATACAAAATCTCGATGAACCAAGTAGTGAAGCCAATGCTTCACCGCTTGCACACTGCGTAGTGCGTAAAATTCAACACCATATGTATTATAGCGACTGCAAGTTCCATCAAGTTTCTCACTAAAGTACGCAACATGAAGAGACTGTTGACTCAAAACTGCTCCAACCTTACTCTCATCCATCGATAAACCAGCCAAAGACACCACGTAGCCGAGAAAGAGAACTCGATCCACCCCCAACTCACACTTATGTCGAGCCACAAAGAAAGTTTCTTGCCGCAAAACCAGTAAAATCTGACGAAGATGGTTTTGATGAGCCGCTAATGACGAGCTAAAAATCAATACATCGTTATGCCTTTCTTGGGAATGAGGAGAGCTAGAATGGCACAAGAGCTCAAACTCTCACGAACATGTCCCTTAGAAATCAGTTCCTCAACATGGCGTCGAAGCTCCTTGATAACACTTGTTTTTGACCATTTTTATGGATCACTTTCATATTCTTTTTCAAGTGTTTTAACTCTGTTTTCAATAGTTTTCAAATGATTTTCATGTTTTAGTGTTTTGAAAGACGTTTCAGGTAACTCGGAGTAAAAGAGTGCATTTCGGAACAAAAGTACGTTTTTGGATAAACTCGGGACCGTCAGAAATCTTGCCATCATAGAAGGCCTTCTCACAGTCTAATCATTACAAAATTTGGATACAACAAAGTAGAGACAACCAACTTTCAAATGCAATTGGATTGGGGACAATCCAATGGTTGGATCCTATAATATATCTGAAGCACCGAAGACCGACGAAGCTGCCGAGAAGCAGTCCACCGCGGGTCGAGAGCTCCCACCCGCGGCCAAACACCAGTTCGCCACTCCTGGAGAACATGGACCCATGGCCAAACGCCAGTTCGCCACTCCTGGAGAGCACGGACCCGCGGCCAAAACCGTCTTTTCCCGTCAAACTCTAACTCGACCAAAACGAGTTGAAAACCTATAAATACTTGTTTTACAGCCACAATATTGTGACCCCCTTTTGTTACACTTTTAGACTTGTTTTGCACCAAAAAATTTCTCTTGTTCTTTGTTCTTTGTTTATGGAGGTATGGATTTCCCTTGAACCTCTTTGTTTGATTTCTTATCTATTGATTGTGCAATTCAGAAACTTGATTTTGTCTTGCATGGTCGTGGCTGAGTAATCTCCTTGTGGGTATAGGGGTTTTAAGGGGCTCTCATGGTTCGATTTTGATTGAGTTTTTTTGCTAGGATACCGATTAGGGTTCTTCGTTCTATCCTTGTTGTTAATTTGTTGCTTGACTAACCGTCTTAGCAACTGATATTAGGCGTTTTAGAGCCACGAGAGTGTTGAATCTAATCGCTTGACCTAGGGTAGACGAGCAAAACCGTCACAAGATTTTGAAAGTATACATGTGGAGGAGTTGTGGGCGTAAACGACCTTTGAGAGTATCATTCACTTCTTGCGCGGGCGGAGACGAAAGCTACCGTCCGAGTACTGAATTGAGTAGGTGTGTAGGATTACGGGAGTAGACTACACACAGCGTACGTGTTCCAAGTTCAAGAACCCAAAGACGACAACAAGTCGCTTTAGAAATTCTAGCGAATTGTCGGTGAAAATCGGCCATGAACCCTAAAGAATTCCTAATTGTCCAACGCTTCGTTAATTGATTTACAACCTCGAAATAATTATTGCTTGCTACTGTTCACTTATATTAGATTTATTTATTCGGTTATTTTAGCTTAGTTTAGTCTCGTTCGTTTTTTTATTTTCTCGCTTAGTTTAGTTTAGTCTAGTTTAGAGTCCTAGTTTCGAGTTCGTGAAAAAAAACCATAAAACTTATTCTCGTCTAAGGTTTCCTTGCTAACTCTTTTTCTAAGGTCTCGCAGAACAACATTCCCTCCATGTGGATCGATACTTTAAGTACTACAACGTACATATGTGCACTTGCAGGCTTTAAGGTTTACAAATTTAAAACATGAAGTTTCGGAGACGAATCCGATTCGCATCACTCCTCATGCTCTTTTGGACTCATTTTGTAGTGTGGTCGACTATGGAGAGAGGCCCCAGGATCCAAGTCGATATGATGCTGAATGTCTGGAAAAGGCGGAATGCTCAGAGGCAGCTCAGCTGGAAACACATCTGCGAATTCTTCCAAACGACACTTAACCCAAATAGCCAGTGGTTGCTCTGTAGGAGACGTTGTGTTGGCAGTCAAGAGCACGATAGCAAAACACGTATCCTGAAACTCGGTCTCAAACGTTGTCATAGAACACAACAATACACTCGTTGCTTTCACTCCGGGTGCGTAAAGAACATCAGTTGAAGTGTCAAGCCTCAGTGCATGTACCAAAGACGACTCCGCATTAGGTATAAGGACAATACGCCGATTTTCAAATACAAAGCTATGGGTGTTACTCTTCCCATTATGCATAACATCCCGATCATACTGCCATGGACGTCCCAATAACAGGTGGCCGACATCCATAGGTGAAATATCGCAAAATATTTTTTTCCTTGTAATTAGGATCAATCGAAAATGATACCAATGCACGTTGAGTGATTCGTATCTCCACTCCCTCTTTCAACCAAGTTAGCTTATATAGTCGTGGATGATCTTCCTGTCGTAAACCCAACTTGCGACAAGCGTCTTCGAATACCACATTTTGACAACTCCCTGAGTCAAATTGGAAAATCTTACTCTTGATTGTACACGTCGATTGAAAGATATTGGTGCGCAGCCACGGTTCTTCACGAGCAACCGGAGCAAGACAAGGACGCGCCACTAACATCGTCCCATGATCACGATAAGTGCGATACTCCGGCAAGTCATTCTCATCACCCTCATGATCATGATCAACATCCTCATCACCATCCCACTTCACGTGCTCCAAGAACAATCCTCGCTTGCTCTGTTTAGGACAAGCCGTCTGAATATGGCTCTGCTCTCCACAAGAAAAACACCGCAAGGCATTTTGTCTTGTCGAGCGACGCAAGGCTTGTGGTTCACCCGACACACATTTTGCTTGTAGTCGTTGTGAAACACCATCCTCATCGTCAAGAGTATTCGAAGTAAACAGCCCACCTCCGAGTTCACTCCACTCGCTGCTGTTTCGTGTCGATGCACCCCAAGAAGTACCGGCTTTGAAATGTTGCTCGAAAGCCATAACTCGCTGATGAGCCTCCGCGATCGTCGTTGGGTCAAATTGTACCAACGCGCGCGTTCTGAGTTTGAGGTCACAAACCATCTATGAATCTCACTGTCAAAAATATCATTCCTCGTGATCAGCAGAAAACATTTATCCGCATATTCATCAAATGTTCGAGATCCTTGACGTAAATTCTGCAACTTCGTATACATCGTACGATCATAATTCTGCGGAAGAAACGTCTGCTTCAAGTGCTTCTGCAATTTCGCCCAAGTCGCGATCTTGTCTTGGCTGGTACGAGCTCGTGTCACCTTTAAGTGCATCCACCACGACGCTGCATGGCCACGAAACTTAGTTGCCACCAACGCTACTTGGCGCTCCACCGGCACTTGTTTAAACTCCATCAGTTCCTCCACTGCCACAAGCCAATCCAACAACTCGTCTCCACGAACACTACCATGGAACTCGGGTATGTCAAGTCGAAATCTTGATTCACACCTCCTGTCATGCCATTCTCGCTCACGGGAACCATCCCGATTTTGATAACGGCGATGATGATCTTGCGCAAAAGGATTACCACAACTCTCCTCCGAATCTTCTTCCTCCGACTCAGCTTGGTGGTGTTGACGGTTAAGAACAGTTTCAGCCAATTCATGAATTGAATTAGCGATCGTCTCTTGGTTATTCTCTTGCATCGCCAAAAGAGTTTTCCGCAATTCAGCCCACTCGGAGAACTGATCGTCGGTACGCCTCTCATGGATTTTTTGGGTGTTGCGTTTAGGAGCCATGGTCCTTGGAAATCAAAAAGCAAGACAAGAACGTCGATGAATCATAACAAAGTTCAAATTTCGTTGATTCGAGTGAATAGCCAAACGAAGAACAAACTCGAAGATTGTTGATTCCAATGAATAGCCGAAATTCAAGAGAAAGAAGCTTAATAGCTCTTATTCTTATTCAATAAAATAAAACTAGCTCTCCTTTAACGTAAGGATGCCTTTAAATACAAAGTCTAAGAAGAGAAAACCCTAATACTTGAGGGAAAAGAAAAGACATAATAGAAAGTTAAAGCCCACAAAATAACATAAGATCCGAAAACTAAAACAAAGCCCATACGATAATAATAGATAGATAGATAGATAGGTAAATCATAAGATAGGTATAGATGTGCTGCATCAAAAACAATATTATGGTGGATCCATGGAGCTAGATGAGAGAAACTTTTAGACATGATTCTACGATTTCAAGATATAGATGGTCACGTATACGATTTTTGTTTTAAATATTTTCCATAACAATTTTTGTTTTCAAACGTATCCAGCAATTAAGCATTTAAGAGAGAGCGTATCATAGAACTTGCTCTATAAGTATTGTAATCATATATATATCTATGTCTCTAAGGCTCGTGAATAAACACATAAACATTCAGACATAGGAGATTTTCTATTTAGGAAAAATAAAGTTGGAGTTTCTCTCTCTCCTGAGTGCGAAACCTTTGGCAATTAGGTTTCTCAAACCCTTGCCGCCGCCGCCGGGTGAGCCACTTGCCGTCGGTGAGAATTTCATCTCTTCCTCCTCCCCTGCTTCCCCTGACCCTCACCCTCTTTCCCCTCCCTCCGATTCCCCTTCTCCCCCGCTTCCCCCTGACCCTCGTCCTCTTCCCCCTCTTTCCGATTCCCCGCCTCTCTCCCCTTCGTCCTCAGATCCAGTTTCCTCGCCGGTCATCTCAGACTCTGCCATTGTCGATTCCTTCCCTCCCTCGCCCCCTGTGTTACCCCGCAAGCCCCATTACCTTTGGTCCCTCCTAAAGTCTCTCAAGGTGCGGAGTCGCCTGCTCTGGTTTTGCCCTCCGGCGAGACCCGCCGGCAACGGAACCGCCGCTTTATACCCCTCTGGTTTCGAATGAGGGTTTCAACTAGGCTTCAAATCTTTCGAATTCCTGCAAAATTTTGAATTCGAATGTCCCTATCATCATCTATAAATCTGGTCGTCCTCATGTCAAAATCCCGAATGCAGTTTTTGTGAGGGGTACAAAGCTCCATGTCGACTATATAGTTGGAATCTTCTACGGGAATCCTCCTTCCTATGGCAAAATTCACGATGTGTTAAATTTCCTCTGGGGAAAGGATCGTAGGGTGACTGTCAACAACCTTACAAAGAATGCTTTCCTTTTCTACATACCGTCTCCTGCTTTGAGACATCGGGTTCTTCAACACGAACTGTGGTGGGTCGGTAATGCTCCGTTCTTTGTTACAGAGTGGAAAGCGGAGTTTAGCTTTAACCCTCCGTGTTTAGAGAGAGCCCAGTTATGGGCTTCGATAAAGGGAATCCCTTTCGACTTGGTAACAAATGAAGGTCTCAGTTTCATTTGTCGTCCTCTTGGTAGGGTGGTTGACTCAAAATCCTTCACCAGCATCAACTCTGCTGAGGTAAAAGTTATTGTTGATCTCACAAAGCCCCTCTCAAAAGAATTGGAGCTTGAGAGGGAAGATGGAGGGATTGACATTATCAGTGTGGTTTATCCTAGGTTACCTCCTTTTTTTGCCTCATGCAATGAGTTTGGCCATGGTCTGACGCTCTGCCCTCTATCAGTTAAGGATTCAGGTTCAACAAAAGGAAAGTCCCATGAGGGCATTTCTAAGACGGGTCCTTTGGTAAAAGTAAAGTCTCATGTAGTCTTTGATCATGGTTCCTCTTCTGCTCATGACTGCTCTTCTGAGACTCCTCCACAGTCTCCTCAGGATGCCCTCCATGTCTCCTTTTCGTCTAACATTGTTACTCCTACTGTTCCTGCTCAGCCGCTTGTCCCTTTAACATAGGATGCTCAGTCAAACCCTCCCTCCATCGTGATTCCTGCTCCTGAGGAAACACAAATGCCAGTGGAGGAATCTTCTTTTATCCCTGCCAAAAAATCTTAGCCCCTCGAAATTGTCTTCCTCAGAGTCAAGCTTAGGAGGTTTCCCTCAATAAGTTTGGGTCCCTTGAATCAAATGATCAGTCTTTAGATTCTGCGGCTGAGCCCGATACCCCTCTTCAGGAAAAGTTAAATCACCCTTCTCCATCCTCATCTTCAAACAAAAGCAAAAAAAATAAGAGGAAGAGAACCATGCGTCAATCCCCCACCAGTGGCGGGTCCTCTCGTTAGACGGGAGTGTCACCCCCAATAAATCTTTTTATCTCGGATATATTTTTTTGGAACGTGCGGGGTTTAAATGAGTCTACCAAGCATAGGCCACTTTCAAACTGGCTTAGCTCAAGATCAATCTCTTTTGGAGCGCTTGTGGAAACGCATGTTGAGGAAAAAATATGAACCAAGTTTTGTCTTCTATAAGTCCCGAGTGGACTGCATTATCTAACTATCAGTTTTCAGATTTGGGGAAAATCTGGATTATCTATAAAGCTCCAACTGTCATTACCCTCCTTGCGTCTGACCTACAGTCTATCCCTTGTGAGGTTACGATGGAGGATGGAGTTAATTTTGTGTACACTGCTGTTTATTCCGCCAACGACGCTGAAGAAAGGAAAAGGTTGTGGTCGTCTCTGTGTAACATCGAGGAAAGCCTAAATCTGTCAGAAAAACCTTGGCTAGTGAATGGGGATTTCAATGAAATATTACAGCCTTCTGAAACATCTAATCGGAGTATCATCAGATCTTCTTCTTCCATGAGGAGATTCAGAGAATGCTTATCAATTTCAGGTCTCTTCGATCTTCCGTTCCAGGGTCCCAATTTTACCTGGACAAATTGCCGCCCTTCTGATCATGTGAGGAAAAAATTGGATCGATGTCTGGTAAATGGTTCTTGGCTGCTAAAATTTCCATCTAGTTTCTGCTTGTTTGAGGCTCCATAATTCCCTGGCCACTCTTCTGGCTTCATTAAACTGTCCACTGATCCCCTAAGGATTGGTACTAGATCCTTTAAAGTGTTCAATTTCTTGCTCAACCATAATCTGTTCATGTTGTGCCTTCGGAAAGCATGGTTAGAGAAAGGCGACCCGGCTACCACACTTAAGCGCCTCTGTTACAAGCTAAAGGGTCTGAAAAATCCTCTGAAATCTCTTTGAAAGGAAAATTTCAGTGATATTGAAAGGAGAGTGGCTGTTGCTTTCTCTTTGCTAAAGGCTCGTCAGATCATTGCTCTTGATGTTCCTTCTTCGTCAAATTTGCATATTGAGCGAGATGCTAGAGAATCTTGGTTAGCCATATTGCTCGCAGAAGAAAGCTTTTTCAGACTAAAATCACGGATTAATTGGCTTCAATTGGGGGATCAGAACACTACCTTCTATCATAATGTCGCTACTGCAAGAAACGCCACAAACGCCATCAAATTTCTTATCAATTAGGATGGGTCGCGAACCGCCTCTTTAGAAGAAATTCATGAAAGGGCATCGGAGTATTTCAGTAACCGTTATGGCACGATCAGATGGTCTTCTTGTCCTGGCCTCCCGGTCTTCCTTGGACTTCTTATTGTCTCCTCTTGCTCTGACCTAGACAGGGATTTGCTTTTGGCGCCGGTTACTACCGAGATAATCCAGGCTTCCCTCTCTTCCATGCCGGCAAGCAAAACTCCGGGTCCTGATGGCTACACAGCCAAAATTTTCAGGGCAGGCTGGGCAGTTTTCGGGGAGGAACTAGTCGCTTTAGTAAAGAATTTTTTTGCCTCTGCTTTCATGCCTTCGGCTTTAAATGCGACATCTTTGGTTTTGATTCGCAAGAGGCCAGGAGCCAAGGATCTAAAGGATTTTAGGCCTATTTTTTGTCTCAACACAGTGTACAAGCTCAGCACTTGTATTGTTGCTGACAGGCTGAAGAGACTTCTACCGGTAATCATCCTACCAAACCAAACAACTTTCATCAAAGACAGGTTTCTCCTTGAAAATGTTCTCTTGGCTTCAGAGGTTATGCAAGGCTATCACAAGGATTCTTCCTATGCTCGTATCACATTAAAGGTAGACATCTCGAAAGCCTTTGATTATGTGAGGTGGGATTTCCTTCTGCTTACCCTTAAAGCTTACAATCTGCCGGATCAGTTTATCAGCTGGGTCAAAGCTTGCGTATGTTCCCCCTCTTTGTCAGTATTAATGGTGTTACTTCTGGCTTTTTTAAAGGGATAGCGGGTTTGAGGCAAGGGGACCCTCTGTCCCCTGCTCTGTTCGTAATGATGATGAATGTGCTCTCCCTTATGCTCAATAAGGCGGTTGAAAATGGACTGTTTAAATATCATCATGTTTGTATGGATCAGAAACTTATCCGCCTCTCCTTTGCTGATGACCTTCTTATCTTCCTAGAAGGGACTGAGGAATCCCTTGCAGGTGCCTTCTCGGTACTTGAGCTGTTTGAGAATTTTTTTGGATTGGGAGTAAACATCAACAAAACTTATATGTTCTGCTCAGGTTTGGATGATAACCAGATCGAGAGAATTAAGCAGCGATTTCATTTAGATCATGCGACCCTGTCGATCCGCTACCTGGGTTTGCCATTATGCTCCAAGAGGCTCTCGGTTGCTGACTATGATCCTCTCCTTTCCCACATTCTTAGAAAGATTAATGGATGGACTAACATATTCTTAAGCCTTGCTTGTCGTATCACTCTGCTAGCTTATGTGATCTCTGGAATCATTGGATTTTGAACCTCTGCTTTCTTCATTCCAAAAAGAGTGATAAAGCTCATAAACTCTCTCTTCGCATCTTTCCTCTGGCACGGGGGGCCTGATAAACACTCGGTTGCTCGTGTTTCTTGGTTTGATGTCTGTTTTCCGAAGCAAGAAGGAGGTTTAGGGCTACGAAATGTAAGTGGTTGGATGGAAACTTGTGGGCTGAAACTGATATGGATGCTCTACTTCAGGGCGGGATCCATTTGGGTGGCTTGGATAAAGGGAAAAATACCTTTCCCATTCTTCATTTTGGGCTTTGAATGAGAAGAACTACTCTTTTACTTGGATGTTTTGAAAGCTGCTAAAGCTACGGCCAAAAGCAGCTCAGTTTCTTAGGATTCATGTGGGCAGGGGGGACGAAATATTCTTCTGGTGGGATCCATGGTCACCTTTCAGCTCGCTTTATCACTATCTTGGTCCTGAAGGTCCGTCTAGGCTAGGCATTCCGCTGGTTTCCTTGGTAAGTGAAGTTCGTACTATGGATGGTTGGAATCTACCTATGACTCGTTCAGAAAATTCACTCCTTTTTTACTCCTACATCTAGACTATCCCACCTATTATTTCTCCTGATCGCCCGGTCTGGTCGGTGGAGGGTAAAGTCCAGCTAGCTTTCTCTTCGAAAACTGTCTGGAACTGTGTGAGAGGATCAAAACCTCTTGTCACGTGGTTCTCCTTGGTATGGCATAAAGCAACTTCTCATCACGCATCTAATGTCTGGTTTTTCATCCTTAACTGTAATCCTACGCTAGTGAGAATTTCATCATGGGGTATCGATATTGAAAAAACTTGTTTGTTTTGTGGTTTGGAATCAGAATCAAGTAATCACCTCTTTTTTGATTGCCCCTTCTCTTTGGACACTTGGAAGTGTGTCTGCTCCAAGATTGGTTATCCAAAATCCTCCTTCTACTTTGGAGACCGTTCTCCTTTGGCTTCCCTCGGTTTCCACAGGTGCTGCTATTTCTCTCGCCTTACTTCAGGGGTGGAATGCATGTCTCTATGAAATTTGGCGAGAACGAAATAGACGTCTCCATCAAGGAGTCTCGTTTGCTTCATCTAGAATCTAGGCTATCATCATTTCCTACCTCAAGGAAAAGTGTTCAGCAATGGCTCTTGTTGGGTCCAAATTTGGACTTCCTGTTCAGGCTCTTTGGCAAATATGATTCTCTCCCCTTAAATCAAGTTTCATGTTTTGCTATTTCTTGCTCTGTCTCCTTTTCTTTTTTTCTTGGTTCATATTTGGTTCTTTGTATCCCTTATTATTTAATTTATATAAAAGAAGGCCCGTTAAAAAAAAAACATTCAGACATAGTCCACTTGTTTATCATAAGGGTTTGGACCTTACTTTTGGTAACGAAGTCATAATTTTGAGTTTGCTCTCTGTTAGTTTTTGAGTATGCTCTCGGTTGGTCTCAAAGTTATAATTTTGCGTATGTTCTCGGTTGGTTTCAAAGTTATAATTTTGAGTATTCTTCTTTGGGGATATTCCGTGCTATGCGTGGATAAAGTTTTATCTTTGTTCTAAAAAATAAAAGAGTTTAAGTGAGAAAAATAATGGTAATTATAATTTGAAAGTGAGCTCACAAGAGAAAGTGAGATGAAAATGAAAGAAGGGAAAGAACTCTTGGTGTAAAAGGACAAATTTTAAAGAAGAAACTTAATAGATATATCCTAGAAAACAAAAAGATAAAACACTCTTCATATTTTGAAAAATAAAAGAACCAAAAATAAAAGGTTTAGGGGAAGTAAAAAGAAAAGAAAATAAGGGGTAAAATGAAAATGTTCTCTAGAGTTTGAAGTTTGTGAAAAGAAAATAAGGGGTTCAATAAGACGTTTGTGTTTTAAGCCGAAAGAGTTTTAGGGGGTTTTATGAGCTTTGAAATCAAAGAAAATGAAAATGGGATCACCATTCAGGTAGAATGTTTTGTTAAGAAAGGGTAGAACAATATGAGCTAAACTTTGTATGCATAAATTATTTTTAATCTTCCTTGATTTGTCATAGCATCTAGCATTCTTTTTCTTTGAGAGTAAGCCACCCAAAAAAATAAGCTTTCTTGCATTTACATGTTAAAAGCTTTCTTCTTCCAAATCGATTGGACTAGATCACTTGCCCATTTATGAGACAACACTTGAAAAATATCAAACCAATGTGAATGCAAGGATGCTTATTTTTTTCCAGTGAACTTACGAGTTTGAATTAATTTTTCTTAAAAAGAAATTAGAAATTAAGAAATTGAAAGCGAGAAAAAAAAAAATGGAAAAACCGAAAGAGAACTTTTGTGTGAGTGTGTGCGCTGAAAGAGGAAAGTAAGCGTGTACTGTTATTGAGGGTAAAAGAGTTTAAAATACAGACAATATCATAGCTATCCATATGGTTGTGGTGCATTATAAATTTTTTGTTGGTTACTGATGCCCAATTTCTCCGAAAAGAATCCTAAATCTATTGCAGCTCTACAACACACAGAACATACCCAGCAAATCAACAAAGTAAAAATAAATAAAGAATTCTAATGAACGAATGTTCCTTAGAAATTTTTTTTTTTTTTTTAAAACACACACACACAAAGGACAGACAAAATAAACAAATGAGGCGTTCGTGTTCAAAGCGTCCGTGTCTGCACTTTGAATGTTTTTTATGCGATTTTTTTTTTTGTCTGGACCGACGGGCATTTACCCTCACTTATGGTGGATGTGGGTGTCGTACCCAAGAGCTCGGCTAAGTGGACTAGCCACCGCACTACGAGGCTCCTCGCATATATCGAATATCATTTCAATTTTAAAAACAGTTTGATTTTATTTTAGATACAACAAAAGGCCAAAGAAAAAATGTTTGGAAAGTGAATTCTAGCGAGCGATGACGAGTCCCAAAGATAAGGCGGCTTCAAACAATGCGTGGAGTCTCACACAATAATACTTGGCCATGAATATCTTCTCATTCTCCTGCATTCAAAGATTACATAATTAAAACAAAGTTTTTCAATCTTCAAATATAAAAACTTCCACTTTTTTTTTTTTTTTTTTACCTTGTGGTGCTTTTCGACATAGCTTGAAACGAAGTTCCCAACGGGTAAAGTCAGGAAACACATCAACTGAAACACCCAACATTAAAAATAAATAAAAAAATAAGGTAGGGTTTTAGAAGTTTTCTTTTTCAGTCATGTTCTCAAATCTGTTGTTAACTTACTGTGCAAGTTACTGGCAAAATATTGGTTAAACCAAGAACAAGAATCATCGAATAGAGTAAACGAATAGCCCATCTTACTACAAAAGCTCCTCTTTCAGTCCCTACCCGAACCTGTGTAAACCAAGAAAAACACTCAAATCATCAAAACACATCATCATATTCATATTAAACCAGGTTAAGTTTTTCACATTTGTACCAGAGGTGAAAATTTCCCCACAGCTAAATCTCCTTCAACCTGTCGAATGTAAATGTAATCAGCATTGCATGGATCATTTTCGGGACTTATTAGATCGCGTTTTCTTTAACTAACCTGATGAAAGTGGCTGCAGAAAAGGATTAGAGATGTGGTAAAACCAACAAGGAGAGATGATGAAATGACCCTACTGCTCAACGGAAGATGCCTCATCTCGCTGCCAAATCCGATTGACCAGTTTTGGTTATTAAAAGCTCATGGAAACAGAAATTGATTGGGGTTAGAACCAAATTTTGATATTACCTTGAGCTACCAAGTAGTAGATAGAAAGCAGTAGTAGCAAATGGACCAAATGCTGCAAAGCATAGAGGCTCTCCTAATCCTTGGTAACTTAACCGAAATGGCGGACACTAGAACCAATTTCAAAGTATCACTCAAGTTAGAATCTCCTATATTAGTATCAAATTGTCACCTATGCAGTTACATTCACCTGGTATACATAGCCGCATAATATTGCCGAGGCCAGCAATAGTATTGCACGGATATTACTTGCTATCAAAGATGTCCAAACTAGACCAGAAACACCGAGCACAAGCGATGTGATTGCAGCGGTTAAGGTTCCTGTGCGGCTTTTCCAAGGAAAGAATTTATAAGGAAGGCAATCGAAAAACATAATTTTCAAAGTTGCAAACTCTATCCTTTGATACTTACTTTCCAACCATATTTACTACGGATTCCATTTTGTTCTTATCAGCTCCGGTATCAAAATCATAAACATCATTGCTGCCATAAAACAATGTCTGGATAATGTAAATACATGAAAGAGTTAGATAACAGATTAAAATGAGAATGTTAAGGGAATCAATCAATCACCTTAGGTTGAGCCAAGTAATGATAAGAACTGATGAGAGCATTAGAGCCGCATAACGTCTAACTAGGAATAAACCCGTCTCTAGATAGGCCGCTGAAGCGCCAACCTGTGGCATTTGAGCAGTGAATATTCCATAGCATGTGAAGGCAACTGAGGAAATAGAAGGTTTCTCGAGGAAACATACGGTAAGAGGAATCAAAGCAACAGAGTAAATGGGTAGTTTGACTGCTCTCCATATCAATTTTGCTTTTGGAATTTCCTCTTCTTGATACACTTTTGCTGTATCTCCATAGCTCTTACAAAAGATTGCCCCAACTCTAAGGTTTCTTCTCCTTTTAGCATTCAGATCCTCCCGTGTATTTGAATCAAACACCGTTAATCTTGTGATTATATCTCCTCTGGGAAGCTAAGCTAAGTAATTTTAGTGACAGTCACAGTAGATGAACCATTTTCTTCAAAGAACAAAGCTTTTAGATTTATTTCCAATTCTCGATTACAATCAAATAGGATGCAGATTGGATGAAGCACTAAGCCTACCTTCTGAACCTCGGTTTCACAAACAAATCAGCTGACTTTTTGGGCACAAACCCATAATTTATATCACAGAGAGAAACTAATCTCATCATTTCGATTCTCTGTAAAACAAGAAGAAAGATTTTCAGTTAACTGCAACAGAGCAAGAACAACTAGAACAAGAAACTACTAAAACCCGAGATTCTAGAAACCGTATAACTAAAATCTTTGTTCCGACATAAATCGAGTAAGATGAAGAAAAAGAGAAATCTGAAGCTGTGAAACTTTACCGTTCTAACACGAATCCTTCAATCTCTGCATAGATTTCCTTCAAAACTTGGTCACAAACGTATGATTTCTTCTAGTGTTCAGAACAGTTTCCATTACTGACATCTAAACATATTGAAAAATTTGGAATGTAAGTTATAGAGAAGGCAAAAATTTGACTTGTCTCAATAACAACCCAAAAGATGACAAAAATTCCATTACAAAACATAAATGGAGAATTATAAAGATTGAGGCAAGAATATATATATAGTTCTAATTTCCAGCATATGATATCACAACATAATCATAACACGTTTGGCTCAATTGAGAGAAGATGAAACTACTATAACGCACACAGGACCACTTAGTTATTATGTTAAGTGATAACTTACCAACTAAAAAAGTAACCGGCGACCTGGAAATCGATGGCCGGAGCAAAACGGGTCGATTTTGCAGAGAAGACACTCAGAAGAAGAAGTCGCAACTCGCGAGAATCTCAAAGAAACCTGAGAAAAAGATTGTGAAGAATTTGAATGAATGATGAACACAAGCTTGTTTGGTGTCGGAGGATAAAATCACGTGAGATTCACGTGTCTTTGACATTTTTTTTTTCAATATGGAAAGGGAATATGGGCCTGGGCCTCAAATACCAAAATGAATGTTACCATTCAGACCCATAATATTAAATCTTATTTGTATTTGTTTCTACTTAAAACATAAATAAAAATCTTATATATAAGATTGAATAACTTATTTTCTCAGTTGAAATAATCAAATCTAAGCATCTTAGAAGTTGCTATTTTTATTTGAAAAATCTATTAATACCAAATACTAACTGATACAATTTTCAATTTTGAGAGACATTAATTTGTATGATGGCTATATTGGTGATTAGTGGTAATGGTATACCACTTGTTCTAGTTTTAATCATAACTAGATTTTACACCCACGCGATCAATTATATTTGTGATTATAATAATATATACTCAATTTTGCATCCATGTTACGCGATCAAAGAATGAAACCGAATATGATGAATGAAACTGAATGGAAATAGATATAACGAGAATGAAATTGAATATGATAAAAAAACATATTCACTTTGATTGGAAGAAATGAGAAATAATCATTTAAAAATTACTACAACTAATATGCTACTACTAGAATACAAAAATCGGGTATCTACCTTTTTAAGATAAAATTTACAATATAGCCATCATATAATTGATCGTGTAGCGTGGATGACGTGGTTGCAAAATAATATTACCAAAATAATATTAAAAAGAGTATCATTCAAAATAATATTAGAATTTTGAGGGAAATTCCCGTTTAAATAATATTATAATAATATTCCTGTCTACATTATTATTTAATACAAAATAATATTAAAATTATATAATCTAGCCAAACTTTGTTTTTTATCCGAAGGTAATCCCAGACCTTCGGTCCAGTATAATCTTTTTTAGGCCCAGCTTCTTTTTCGTGCAATCATAAATTTTTGTGGATTATGTGGTCAAATATAGTCGAACCCGGATCTCAAAACAAGCACATACCCAACTTCAAACCACTGGGAGACCACCACTTGATTCTCAATAGATATAATATGTTTTGAATGTAGACGGGAATTTCAGAAGACGTTGAGTAGTCAACGAAAGATACGAGTCTCCTTCTCCCTTCTCACCTTGAAAGTTTCTTTCTTATACACTTGTTAGCACGTATCTCCTTTGTATTATACGCTTAACAAAATATGTCGTTGTTTTCTGTTGTTTCCCTCAAAACAATTTTTAAAGATGTGATGTAATTAAATTTTTTTTTTTTAAATACTCCTCTTACTACAGGACGTTTACTTAACCAACATTTTGATCCGGCTCTACCCAAACTTTTGGACTCCTCGATACTCAATCATATCCTCTTTTTGGATGATTGAGTATGCTCCACCGCTTGTGTGGGCCCGTCAATTTCTTTGAGTTTCATTATTGCGAACGTACTCCCCATGCGGGATTCTGGTTCATGGTTTCTCTTGGCTATGTGGTTCATCCGGGGGAGAGATTGAGCTTATGTGATTTCTCAGTAATTGTATTGACAAGGACAACGTGTCTGTTCGTTTGCCTGTCGTAGGGGACTGCGGCCAATCGGTGTTCGTTTACCAGACGCAACCTCCTGCGGCCAAACGCAACGGTTGGACGATGAATTTCTTCAGCGTTGCGTCTAAAACTGTTGCGATCAGTCGTAATGACCAGCCGCGCGGCTGCCAAATAAACAATAACGGCTGCGTCTGGCCGCAACATATGGCCGCAGGCCGCAGCCGCTAGCGGCCGACGAACAAACAGACCCAACTTGAACATGACCCATTCTTTTGGTTTTTTTCTAGATTTATTGAAAAGGCTTCTCTTGTGTTTTGCTTTTGTAGCTCTTAACGAGGAGGATCGAGCGGGGCTTGTTATTGCTCTTAAGGTGAGAATTGATTTGACTAAGATGATTCAGAGCAATGGACTTTTGGTTTGAGGATTGTGTATGCATCTTAATTTCCTCTCTGAGCTCCAAGTTCAAGCCTGAAATAGAGCCGATGAATAATTGTTCTTGAAATCCTACCCCTTTTTTTTGTTGACTTTCAGGTTTCAGACATATCTTATATTCCTCCACATAAACGACACTTGAATGATCCGGACAGACATTCCCCTGTTCCAGATTCTCTTGTTACCAATTTCAATGAAAACCTTCACTTCAGCATGAGCAGTATGTATTCAAGAGATGCCATTTCAAAATGGTTTCTTATTGGTTCTAATGGAATTGAGGATGAGATTCCTCCATCTGTTAAGCTTGTGCTCGTGTCCTCGGATTCTGTCGAATGCAGAAATGGAGAAATACCGTCAATGCTGATTAATAACCATATCCGAAGGAGTGATTGTAACATAATTTGGGCCCCGCTTCGGGGATGTACGGACCTACGGACCCGGAACTTCAGTAATTCAAAAAAAAAAAAAAAACCATATCCAAAAAGGTAAGACACTTTGTTTGTTAGTTTCCTAACGCAGAATCTAGACTTTGGCTATTTGTTTTGACAAAACGAACTACACTAGTGACTGTTTTGTTAGAGCTATGATCGTTCTTGCCAATAGAAGATGCATTGTGTATATTTTAGTGTATTTTTATATGTTTTTACATGTGTAACGATTGTATGTAAAATGAATTTCAACAAATGTATATTAGATATGTGGAAAGGAGAGAGAAGAATACACGATATTCGCTTGCAATTTTTCACATATCTAAGCATTTAATGCTTATATGAGCGGGGGAAAAATGTGTGGTTGACATTGAGCGACTCTCCACTTTTTGAAGATATTATCTACCCCTACCTCAGCCTAAACCTCCCTACTTAATCATTATCCCAACCTATTTACGTAAACACCAGCTGATGTGGCGAAGGGATTGAGGGTATGTGAGACAGCCTATTCCGGGGAAACCCTAATAAATAACTTGACTTGCACTCCATACCAAATTGATCTCTTAAGCAAAACCTTTGCCTTAGGGTTGAAGGTAAAACACATTTTTCTCCTTCCTTCTTCTTTGGACAGATTCATTGCCTTAATTTCATCAGCACGTTTCCTCATGTTCCAGAACTCCAAACCAGTCACCTTTCTACCAAAATCTACCTCCATGAGTCCTTCATGTCTCTGCAAAGTTTCAGAACGATCCGAATTGATTTGCCTAACCAAACAGCCCAACACTCCAGCCTGGTCGGATCTGTGCGCAAGTTTCATAACATTCGGATAATATCTTCTCATATGTTTCTCCTTCCTCTCAAAACGGATCTGGTCTGCGATGGTTGGAGATCCAGCCAGAATGTACCAGACGATAAGATACAGCGATAACCTTCAACACAAATTTCCTATCTGGACGAACTTGATCTTTACAGAAACCTAAGACTCGGGGCTTTCCAGAGTTATGTAGATCGCTTCCTGTTTCCTCCTGCTTCGCCGGATAATCTCCTTGCAATATGGATGTCCAAAGATTCAAGTTTCAGCTTGATTCGTTCTGGTTTGTCTGTCCGATACTCTTCTCTTCCAAAACGGGTCAGATCTGCCTTTTAGGAGGCTGCGGTGGCTTCTCTTTCGAGGTGGCTCAACGGTGGTGGTTGGAGTTTCTAGAGTTAGAATTTTCTCGCCTATTTTTTTGATTAAAACCCTAAGGCGAGAAACCTAAACCTTGCAACCAAATAAACTCTAACCCTAACTTTCCGAAGAAGAAACCCCTAGCTTGCAAAGGAAGCAATGTTTCAGACTCTTAGTTTCCGCGTTCAAACCTTTTGGGTCATGGTCTATTTCGTCTTAAGTTGGTCTACATAAGAGTTAAGCCAAAGAATGTAGAAGTATTAGGCCGAAGAAGCATTAAACAAGATTTCTGCAGGGCTTCGCCACAAGATCACCCTCTGATCTCCTCTAGGTCGTGGCTCCTCTATTTATAGAGCAAGGGAGTGTGGCTTCCTAGGGTTAGGGTTTTCCGATAAAATGTCTGATTTGCCCTTACTAATCATATTTGGCTTTTAACCTTGGGCTTCTCTTCTCCTCATTTTAGGGCCACGGAAATTAGGCTAATAGACCTTAGGATAACGTTAATTACTTCCTTTCGCGTGTGGGCTTTGCTTAACACAAACCAGGCCCGACTCCTCGTCTAATGCTTCTTTCGGCCTAATACTTCTACATTCTTTGGCTCAACTCTTATATAAACCAACTTAAGACGAAATAGACCATGACCCAAAAGGTTTGAACGCGGAAACTAAGAGTCTGAAACATTGCTTCCTTTGCAAGCTAGGGGTTTCTTCTTCGGAAAGCTAGGGTTAGAGTTTCTTTGGTTGCAAGGTTTAGGTTTCTTGCCTTAGGGTTTTAATCGAAAAATATAGGCCCTAAAACTCATTTTTGGGATGTCACAAACTCCCCCACTTGAAATAAATTTATCCTCGAATTTGCGGGTTGCTTCCCCCCCACTTGATTTTTGACCACACTTTGGAGCATCCTTCTTCTTGATGTTTGATCGTGACATCCCAACGTCCATAAGCTCGCGTTCATTTAATAATTGGCTACGACCCTTCGCTTTACTCTCTGGTGCTCCCTTCTTGCATCGACATGCTCTTGCAGAATTATGGTCCCATAAACTTCACTTGGAGACTCTGTCGCGAAGCGATTGTTGATATAACTATGCACCTGATAGAACTAGGAGATAACATAGATTTTAATCTATCTAATCCTTATACCCAACTAAGACACAGAGCAAAAACCACTGACCCTCCGGGTCAGAACCGGTGTGGTCTTGACCTAGGCTCTGATACCAAATTGAGACACCCTATCCCGGGGATGATAAATAGAATTTTGTGTTAAACTCATATCAATTACTCTAAATACTAGGTAGTATAAGAGGTATCGAACCAAAGAGGTTAAGATTGAAGCACTAAGAATACATGAATCTTCCTAACCTAGAGCAAATGTTTTTGGGTTTTATATTTTTAGATTAAGAATGTAAAATGCAAGAAAGAAAACAAAGATATAAGTGTTGGATCATGGAATGAACTATCAAATGAATGATTAACAATCAAATAATGATGACAAAGATTGCATTAAACACTATCCTAGAACATGGAATTCACAATTATGACTAATCCACTCTCGTGGCACTAATCACTTTGTTAATCACCAAATCAAGAACAAACCATCGTTTGTGATAAGATTATCAACAAGCATTAATCTCCAATCCCACTTAGTTCACTAATCACCCTAGACACCAACTCTCATTGGCTAGGCATGAAAAGCTCACAAAAGTTTTGGTTCAAGCATTTCATCGAACACCTATCGGGCGTGAAATGCTTAAGCTCTAGCTTTGATCTCTCAATCAAAAACTAGCTTTAAGGTCAACCTAAGTGAAGGACCTAACAAGAATCAACCTAAATCATCATCATCTAACCATCAAGACAATTGACTAACGATGCCTAAACATTCAATGCACATTTATTCTTATGACATGGAACACTTTCAAGTATATTAGCTCACTTTCGTGACACTAATCATTGTATGAATCATCTAAAGTCAGCATCCACCGATCATTTAGATAGTCCATAATTTATCACAAGTCTATTTTAGTCAACAATTCATCCTAAATTCAGCATCCACCGATCACTTAGATATGAAAAGCATGCTTAGAAGTTTTCTAGACATTTCATCGAACACCTTGTGTGCATGAAATGTCTAAGTTCTATAAATGAGTTTTCAATTCAATCCTAGCATTAAGATCCTTCCTAACATGAGAATAGATGCTTATCTATTCCTAAGCATCAACAATCAATCACCAAATCAAGCAAAATCAAGCAAAATCCAAAATTCCAACAAAAAGGGGTCTAAAGCCTAAACATGAAGAACAAGAAAGAACATAAGAGAAAAAGAGACATAAAGATAAAGAACAAGGATTAAATAAGCATAATATAAAGATCGGTTGAAGAATCCTTCACTAGAGTGGCATGAATGATGAAAATCCATCCAAAATCATCATAAGAAGAGTTTGGGAGAAAACCCAACTCTAGAGAAAATAAAGCTTAACCAAGAAAATAAGGGTTTTGGGCTAAAATAGTGAAAGGGGGCGAACCAAGTCCACCCGGGACAAACCGGATACCGACCTGGTTCAAAATAGGTCAAATATGGTCTTGAGTAGCTCAATACCGAGGTCACAACTCGGTATTGCACATCGGTATTGGACCTGGGTTTGTGCGGATGGTGGTATTATAGAACCTTCAATAAAACCACGATATCTCCTGGAATACATGTCCGAATGTCCTCAAATCACCTCCTGTGCACAGTTAACTCGTACCTCTACAACTCTTATGAAGACTGTTTGAGTTTATTCATACCAGATGGCTTTCGTTTTGCCGGTTCTTTGGACTGTGTCATCTTCTCTCGGCCAGACGGACATACCTTCAGTAAATCTGTTTTATCTCCCTATCCATACTTCCAAATAACCCGATTCAAACTTTTGTGTAAAGATGATTCACTCTTCTACAATTTCTATGAAGGCAGTTGAAGCTGAATCGGATCGTAAGGTCCTAATCTAGCCACATATTTGAGACACTTTGGACGAGCTCGGCTGGTTCGGGTGAGAGATGTCCAACACCGAGGTCACACATCGGTGTTGGACCTCGGTGCTAAGGTTTTTTTGCTCCTCGTCACTTCAGGGAGGAAATACCGAGGTGTTACACTAATGTATGACATCGGTGTATTCCCCTGAGGCTTCAATACCGATGTCACACATATCCGTCTGCCTCGGCCAGACGGATATGTCTTTGGTAAAACGGCCATATCTTCCAAACCACAAGTCCAAATCCCCTAATTCCAATTCCAGTGGCTAGTTAACTCACTCCTATACATATTTCATGAAGGTAATCCAAGCTTATTAATATCGGAGGGCCTCATTCCAACCACATCTTTCCGGCGTGTCGGATGAGCTCTTCCTTCTCTTGATGCTCAACCACTCCAATCATCCCAAATGTCTCCAAAACACCTAGAAACACTCCAAATGAATGACAAAACTCTCTAGGACCTTATGTAATATATTAAACTCTAATAAAGGCCAAAATATCATAAAAACTATGCAAGACTCATGCATGAGACACAAAACAATAACAAGAATGCATGATAAGAGATGAAAAATATGAGAATATCAGCTCCCCCAAACTTATTCATTTGCTTGTACTCAAACAAACAAACAAGTAGAGAGAGAGGTTTGAAAGTGGAAGATCAAATCCGGGAATATTAACAAAAGAATTCGAATCAATGACCTTGAGAGGAGTTATATGATGCACAAACAACATCTACTTCAAAAGATTTAGCCATACTTTTTTCAAAACGAAATGAGTCTAAGCCTTAGCATCCACAAGCATTCATATCATCCAACTCTTTGAAATTCATTAAGTGAAAATGGTGAATCATGCTCATACAAATCAAGTGAACTCATTTGGCTAAGGGAGAGGTCTTGAGATAAAAGTGAACTCAAACAATGTGGGTATTCCGATGCAAGGGATCTTTCATGAAAGAACGAACTTTGGCAAAATGCTAAGAGTAAGGATCAACCGATGCATACAAGGATGACTTCCATCTACCCAATGCCCCGATATGAACTTCACTCCTACTTCTAAACCCAAGGTGACCCTTCCTAAGCTACCCTTTTTTCACAAGGCCGTTTTCCTTCTTAAACCACAATGTTTCATCACTTCGTTTCCTTTCAAACACTTTAGGGGATTTTCTTCTCCGCCTTATGAGCAAATGGTTTGGCTTTCACAAGTTTCTTTCCTTAGCTCTTCTTTTGCTTTCTCTAGTCTCTTTCATTTCTTTTCTAACTTGAGCCATTTTGGCTTCTTTTCTTTCTTTTCAAAGCTAGAGACTGTTTTCTTATCACTTTGAGCTAACCCAACTTTTCTTTTGCCAACCATCTCAATCAATCGCTTATCCCCATCTCCTTCTCCCTATCTCTTTCCATTTCTCCATACCCTCTTTTCTTTCAATCAATCGCCCAAAACCCAAACCTATCCACCCTAGCCTATGTTTAGCTCAATGATGTGTGAGCTAGTTCTACATGGAAGCTTCTCCTTGTCGTTCCAAACTCAACACTTTTTGCTAAGTTCATTTAAAATTACCTCACGACACACACTAGTAATGTAGGCTTGAAAGAAGGTTAGGATTAAGGCGAGGTGAACCATTACAAAGGTGGGAAATGGCTATTTGAGCTAACAAGAGAGTGGTAAAAGGAAGAAGATAGCTCAAATATGTATATGATATCCATGAGTTCAACTTTTCAATGGATGAGCATGATAATTCCAAGTCAAGATTAGAGTTCAAATAATAGATAGAGTTGGAATCAATTCAAAGCATGCTTCAACCAAGACATAAACATTCAAAACGCGAGATCAAAGCATGGATCATCCTTAACTTCGTGATCGTTCAAATGCATCAAAGAACTCATAACGAGGGAATTAAATCAAGCTCTTAAGTTCATATTCTACATGGATAATTCTCCCAATGCAAGTGAGTGTAACCCTATATGCTATGCATCTAGACTCAATCCTACATGAAATGCAAAAAATTTCAAAAAAAATCAAAATTATTAATAATGCATGAGACTCAAGTATGCAAGATAGAAAATAAGATCACAAAACACATGATTAGACACCGGTCCCTCCCCCAAACTTAAATCACAACGTCTCGGTGTGAAAGAAGTTCAAGAGAGAAACCAAAAACAAAAGATGAAATGCAAAAACCCAAAACGAAAAGAGATACTTACAAAGGAGGAGTGAGATTAGTGGAATGGAGATGGTGAAGAGAGTAGTGTGACACGTTGTTGCTCAAGCCCTCCTTTCATCACAAACCACGACCTTGGACCCAAGAGACCCTTATTGATTTGCTTGTTTTGTGTCTCAAGCTCGAAAAGGGATAGGCTCGGGGAGATCCCCAAGGGGCGCGTTTAACGTCACTAGCTTGACGGTTGCTTCCTCATTGTCACTCCCTTCATGAAACTCACAAGAGAAGTGAAAAGATTAACAACAAAAGAAAATAAAAAGCTCTAGTCTTAAGAAGAATCAAAATCCTAATGATCAATGCTAAACCTCCCCGGCAACGGCGCCTAGTTGATAAATAGAATTTTGTGTTAAGCTCATATATATCAATTACTCTAAATAC
The DNA here is from genome assembly GCA_030161315.1 of Eutrema japonicum. Lineage (NCBI taxonomy): Eukaryota > Viridiplantae > Streptophyta > Magnoliopsida > Brassicales > Brassicaceae > Eutrema > Eutrema japonicum. The sequence continues at coordinate 41,101,336 of BSQW01000014.1, read as the reverse complement.
TAGGTAGTATAAGAGGTATCGAACCAAAGAGATTAAGATTGAAGCACTAAGAATACATGAATCTTCCTAAGCTAAAGCAAATATTATTGGGTTTTATATTTTTAGATTAAGAATGTAAAATGTAAGAAAGAAAACAAAGATATAAGTGTTGGATCATGGAATGAATTATCAAATGAATGATTAACAATCAAATAATGATGACAAAGATTGCATTAAACACTATCCTAGAACATGGAATTCACAATTATGACTAATCCACTCTCGTGGCACTAATCACTTTGTTAATCACCAAATCAAGAACAAACCATCGTTTGTGATAAGATGATCAACAAGCATTAATCTCCAATCCCACTTAGTTCACTAATCACCCTAGACACCAACTCTCATTGGCTAGGCATGAAAAGCTCATAAAAGGTTTGGTTCAAGCATTTCATCGAACACCTATCGGGCGTGAAATGCTTAAGCTCTAGCTTTGATCTCTCAATCCAAAACTAGCTTTAAGGTCAACCTAAGTGAAGGACCTAACAAGAATCAACCTAAATCATCATCATCTAACCATCAAGACAATTGACTAACGATGCCTAAACATTCAATGCACATTTATTCTTATGACATGGAACACTTTCAAGTAGATTAGTTCACTTTCATGACACTAATCATTGTATGAATCATCTAAAGTCAGCATCCACCGATCACTTAGATAGTCCATAATTTAACACAAGTCTATTTTAGTCAACAATTCATCCTAAAGTCAGCATCCACCGATCACTTAGATATGAAAAGCATGCTTAGAAGTTTTCTAGACATTTCATCGAACACCTTATGTGCATGAAATGTCTAAGTTCTAGAAATGAGTTTTCAATTCAATCATAGCATTAAGATCCTTCCTAACATGAGAATAGATGCTTATCTAGTCCTAAGCATCAACAATCAATCACCAAATCATCAAAATCAAGCAAAATCCAAAATTCCAACAAAAAAGGGTCTAAATCCTAAACATGAAGAACAAGGAAGAACACAAGAGAAAAAGAGACATAAAGATAAATAACAAGGATTAAATAAGCATAATATAAAGATAGGTTGAAGAATCCTTCACTAGAGTGGCATGAATGATGAAGATCCATCCAAAATCATCATAAGAAGAGTTTGTGAGAAAACTCAACTCTAGAGAAAAGAAAACTTAACCAAGAAATAGGGTTTTTGGGCTAAAATAGTGAAAGGGGGCGAACCGGGACAAACCGGATACCGACCCGGTTCAAAATAGGTCAAATCTGGTATTGAGTAGCTCAATACCGAGGTCACAACTCGGTATTGCACATCGGTATTGGACCTGGGTTTGTGCGAATGGTGGTGTTGTAGAACCTTCGGTAAAACCACGATATCTCCTGGAATACATGTCCGAATGTCCTAATATTACCTCCTGTGGACAGCTAACTCATCCCTATACAACTCTTATCAAGACCGTTTGAGTTGATTCATACCGGATGGTTTTCGTTTTGCAAGTTCTTTGGACGGTATCATATTCTCTCGGCCAGACGGACATACCTTTAGTAAATCCGTCTTATCTCCCTATCCATATGTCCAAATAACCCTATTCAAACTCTTATGTAAAGCTGATTCACTCCTCTACAATTTCTTTGAAGGCAGTTGAAGCTGAATTGGATTGTAAGGTCCTATTCTAGCTACATCTTTGAGACACTTTGGAGGAGCTCGGATGGTTCAGGTGAGAGATGTCCAACACCGAGGTCACACATCGGTGTTGGACCTCGGTGCTAAGGTTTTTTTGCTCCTAGTCACTTCAGAGAGGCAATACCGATGTGTTACACCGATGTGTGACATCGGTGTTGAATAAACTGCCTCGGCCAGACAGACATGTCTTCAGTAAAACAGCCATATCTTCCAAACCACAAGTCCAAATCCCCTGATTCCAATTCCAGTGGCTAGCTAACTCACTCCGCTACAGATTTCATGAAGGTCATCCAAGCTGATTAATATCGTATTGCCTCATTCTAGCCACATATTTCCGGCATATCAGATGAGCTCTTCCTTCTCTTGATGCTCAACCACTCCAACCACTCCAATCATCCCAAATGTCTCCAAAACACCTAGAAACACTGCAAATGAATGCAAAAACTCTCTAGGACCTTATGCAATATATTAAACTCTAATAAAGGCCAAAATGTCATAAAACTATGCAAGACTCATGCATGATACACAAAACAATAACAAGAATGCATGATAAGAGATGCAAAATATGGGAATATCAGGGGACACCCTATTAAATAACTTGACTTGCACTCCACGCTAAATTGAACTCTTAAGCAAAACCTTTCCCTTTGGGTTGAAGGTAAAACACATTTTTCTCCTTCTTTCTTCTTTGGACAGATTCACTGCTTTAACTTCATCAGCACGTTTCCTCATGTTCCAGAACTCCAAACCTGTCACCCTTCTACCAGAATCTACCTCCATGAGTCCTACATGTCTCTGCAAAGTTTCAGAATGATCCGGATTGATTTGCCTAACCAAACAGCCCAACTCTCCAGCCTGGTCGGATCTGTGAGCAAGTTTCATAACATTCGGATAATATCTTCTCATCTGTTTCTCCTTCCTCTCAAAACGGGTCTGATCTAAGATGGTTGGAGATTCAGCCAGAATGTACCAGACGATAAGATACAGCGATAACCTTGAACACAAATCTTCGATCTGGACGAACTTGGTCTTTACAGAAGCTAGGACTCGGGCCTTTCCAGAGTTATGTAGATCGCTTCCTGTTTCCTCCTGCTTCGCCGGATAATCTCCTTGCAATATGGCTGTCCAAAGATTCAAGTTTCAGCTTGATCTGATCTGGTTTGTCTGTCCGATACTCTTCTATTCCAAACGGGTCAGATCTGCCTTTTAGGAGGCTGTTGTGGCTTCTCCTTCGAGGTGGCTCAACGGTGGTGGCTCAAACGAGATTCCGGCAGGGCTTCGCCACAAGATCACCCTTTGATCTCCTCTAGGTCGTGGCTCCTCTATTTATAGAGCAAGGGAGTGTGGCTTCCTCGGTTTAGGGTTTTCCGATAAAATGTCTGATTTGCCCTTACTGATCATATTGGGTTTTTAACCTTGGGCTTTTCTTCTCCTCATTTTAGAGCCACGAAAATTAGGCTAATAAACCTTAGGATCTTTTTTAGGATAACCTTAATTACTTCCTTTCGCTTGTGGACTTTGCTTAACACAAACCAGGCCCGACTCTTCGTCTAATGCTTCTTTCGGCCTAATACTTCTACATTATTTTGCTCAACTCTTATGTAGACCAACTTAAGACGAAATAGGCCATGACACAAAAGATTTGAACGCGGAAACTAAGAGTCCGAAACATTGCTTCTTTTGCAAGCTAGAATTTTCTTCTTCAGAAAGCTAGGGTTAGAGTTTCTTTGGTTGCAATGTTTAGGTTTCTCGCCTTAAGGTTTTAGTCGAAAAAAATAGGCCCTAAAACTCATTCTTGGGATGTCACAGTATGTTTGTCATTTCTGATGACAACACACACAATACCTTTCAATTTCCGCGAACCTTTAGTTAGTTTGCCAATTTCGATGTCAATTTCGGTTTTTTACTCAATTAACTCAAAATTAAACGTGTCCATTCACAATTACATATTAAATATCTCCTTCGAGCTCACAATTCCTGCCCCCCCCCCCCCCCTCCCGCGTAATTCAACAGTTTCATTTCTCTAAAAAAAACCATCACTACTTTTTTTTCTCTCGCTCTCATATAACTGTTAAATTCTTAATTTGCTCCCTTTTTTTCAAGTCCATCGACGATGAAAATAAAATTTGTAGAGCGAAATAACTGGTGACTCTTTTTCTTTGATAGTCCTTTTTTTCTCTTCGTTTTAAGTTTCAGTATCAGAGGAAGACCGCGGTGGTGCATATAATGAAGACTACCACATATAAGATTATCCAACAGGTTTTCTCTTAAATTAGATTTTTCTACTTATCTAGCGCTAAGATCAAGTTTCCTCGCACGTACATCTAAGTAGACCACTTTCTCCTCTCTCTATTATATCACCATATCTTATTATTGTGTACAACTTTGGTTTTACCAAACCTCAAACCCAAGAGTTTCTAAACTGTTTTTCGGTTTTATATTTCTGTCTTTTTAATTAGAAACAATCTTTCATGTCCTTTTTCAAATCTTATGGAGTCGATATTTCTGTAACTAAGTAACCTTTTTTTTTCTTCCTCTTCTATTACTCTCTTCTTTGATCACATATTCACTCTACTCAAATTAATAGGTTTGACACATCAGAGGCGATGTTGACACAAGGACAAAGAACATAACAAATTAGTGTCGTCCAAACCATCAACAAGGTAACATCTTCCATACCTAACATTTTTTATGTTTATATAATATAAAGGACACATATCAACATGCGAAATTTCATGTTTGTTACGTTGTCAATTGGTTTTCTCTGCATTAATAATCTTTTTTTTTTTGAATTAAAATGTTAATATCAATAAAATGATAGCGGTTTGTAGTTAGATACAAAAATTGATGAGCCAGCCATACGACACCTCTTGCCCAAAAAAAGATTAAAAAAAACAAGGAGAGCCCACAGTACAAACAAACAAGAGAAGAAATGAAATCCAGGAGTCAAGAGTTTGTTAACCACTTCTGCATGAGCCCTTTGAAAGCCTTTTGTTTCCCTTTGGAGAGAATGATATCACGGATAGAGCGATCCAACAGCCTAAAGATCACTTCGGGGGAAGTAGAGATGCCGCTATGAAGCCTTTGATTTCTCTCTCGCCATATGCTGTAGATCAGAGCTTGAACCACAAGCCGTCTGAGCAGAATCGGATGCCTTCGAGAAGCAGGAGAAGAAGATATCCAGATGGATAGAGCAGTCCAAGTGTGGAACCTGAAAGTATGATTTTGCAGTCTTCGCAATGCTAAATCCCATAGCAGCCCACTAATTTTGCATCTCAGGAAGAGATGGTCTATTGATTTCTCGTAGCAATTGCATAAGCAGCAATGAAGTGGAACATTTAGCCCCCAACTTCGTATCCTGGATCTTGTAGGGATCTATCGAGATAGGCTATCCACATCATGAATGCATGGGAGGGATTTGCACCTTTAAACCACACATTTGATGCCCAAGGTTGGATTGGACAAAAATCATTAAACAAAAACATCTAAAAACTCATCTCATGGTGATGAGTTTAATCGTTTCGAAGAGTTATATTTTGATTGCATATGGAGTGTTTCAAAAAAAAAAAAGATTGCATATGTTTAAAACAAGTCACGCAAAAAAAACAAAAATTCAAATAAATAAAGGTACTTATGTTTCCAATGAATCTTTGTAGCTTATGCTGCTACATATTTCTTTTTCCTTTTTTATTTGAACTGCAAATAGACATTGATAATGAATAATGTTCCATATATATGGCAAGTTATAACAAGAATAGGTTGATTCATGATATATAAATGTAAATTATATATTCCATTCGAGCTTTGTTGCACCATATAAATCTCCATAGTTTTATTTTTCTTTTCCCTTCTTTTTTAGGTCACCGTATTTTGTCAAGATCTTTAAGCCTTTTTTCGATAATTTTATATTTTCTACTAAAACATATATATAATGAACACAAGATAAAGTTTTTTTTATGTATTGTTTTTTTGGGGAATTGCTGAAAATAACCTAAAATTTAATTTTTTCAGCAAAACTAGATCTTTTATTTGAGTTAAAGCAAAAATAACTTGCAGCAGTAGTGAAATTACAGTTACCTCATGAATGACTAAACAAAAATTCAGTACGTGTTTTTACGATTATAACCCTAAAACGCCGGTAGACTTCATATAGAAGTCTACATGAAGTCTGCTCTATAATTAAATTTTATATTTAAATAATAATAAAAAATAATATTATGTTATAAAATTATGAGGTTTTAAAAATTTGTTATACTAAGTTATAATGTTTTAAAAATCAAAAATTCATAAAATTTGATCAGATTAACCAAGAAAATAATTTATAGGTTATAGTTGAATTATGAGTAGACTTCATATAGAAGTCTAGACTTCTCATGAAATCTGCTCTGTAATTAAATTTTTTATTTAAATAATAAAACAAATAATATTATGTTATAAAATTATGAGATTTTAAAAATTTATTATACTAAATTATGATATTTTAAAAATAAAAAATTCATAAAATTTGATCAGATTAACCAAAAAATAATGTATAGGTTATAGTTAAATTATGAGTAAACTTCAGCTAAACCAAATTTTTTTAACTTAACTGAAAATTTTACCCTCCTTACATAAAGTAAAATAACCCTAATTTTGTTGAAAAAATAGAATCTCTCTCTCTCTAAATGGCGCCGCCTCTCTCTCCTCTCTTGCCGCCGCTTCCTCCTTCGTCTCGCCACCGTTCCTTCCCTCGCCGCTTCCTCCTCCTTCCTCTCGCCGACGCTTCTTCCCTCGCCGCCCGACATCCCTGAATCGGTAATCTCTCTTGCGTGAGGCTGGCTTAGTTTTTTTTAGATCTGTTGCGTAAGGTTGGCTTAATTAGTTTTTTGGATCTGTTGTTCTTCCTTTTCCACGGTGTCACGCAGTTCTCAGATCTGTTGTTAAACCCTAACTGTTTCGACTCTGTTGCGTGAGCCACCGCCGAATCTAGTCGGGAAGCATCACCGGAGCTCGCCGTTGCCTCCACGATAGCTTAGAAAAAGCGAACATTTCCTTCCAGGAGAAATCTCTCCGTTGTCCGACTCTGTGAAAATCGCGGCTCGAGAAACCGCCAAAGGAGGTACCACTATTTTTATTGACCAATGATTTTGAATCGTCAATTTGTTTATTGTTGAAACAAATATGTTTTCTAGGTACCAACGTGAAATTAGCTGCGGTTCCACAAAATGCAGATGTGTTAACACCTGATAATTTCGATGATATTGTTCTGGATCAGAACAAAGATGTCTTGGTCGAGTTTTATGCGCCATGGTAATATCTCTTTCTTCTTTGTTATCGTTTTGCTTTCATGCTATTTTCTAATTTCAAGTTTGCGTTTCCCAGGTGTGGCCACTGCAAGTCCCTGGCTCTTGTAAGTACAACTATTTGTCCACTTTCACTTTGTTATTAATGCTATTTTTTGTTTTAATCATAAGACATACGAAAAGGTAGCCACGGTGTTAGGCTAGTAGAGTCAAAAGCTTAGATGCGTTGGTAAATAAGTTAGTCTAGAGCTATTGTTGATTTATCTCTGTTTGTTTGCCGTTGTGGTTTTGTCGTTATGTTGGAGTCTATTCATTGAACGGAAGCATTCATGTTTGTTCCTTTGTGTTAGATCTATGCTTGTTACGGTTAGTTTCATAAGTTTGGAGCCTTGGTTTATGGTTTGCTTTTTGTTCGATTGGTTTATAATACATTTTGATTTATTCTGTTTGGTTAGGAGTTTTGGTTTCAAAGTTTTCAAATTGCCAAACCAATTAGTTATATCAGATGGCAACAAACAAAAAAAAATGTGATAATGATGCATCATTTGATTTGGTGAAAGAGAAGCTTTTTTTATTTACGTTCTACTATTGTGGTTAGATCATGTTTTGATGTCTAATGATGCAGGTCTGCTTTTATCTTTAACATAGTATTTTATGGATTTTGATAAAGATCATGACTTGGTTTGGTGAAAGAAACAGCCTTTTCACTTAATATTATGATTGTGGTAAGATCATGTTTTAATGTTGAATGATGCAGAGAGTCCATCATACTAGAAGACTCTAACCGTCTTAACAATGCGTCACCTAAGTATGGAGGAGACTACGAATGGAGTAGATGATTGAGTCACCAAGAGCTTGTGGAGACAACAAAAGGAAAAAGAAAGTAGCAGTATAGACTGAAGTAGTGTTTAGTCCGAACGGGATGTGTTGTTGTGTAGGAAAAACTCATTTTCTGTGTTATACAATTTGTTTTGATTTAAGAGCAAACGGTTAGAATTTTCTGATTCCGGGTTTGTGTACACCCATCATCCATCACTCAAAAAGAATACTCTGTAGAAAATGTTAAGGAAAAAAGAAAAACAGAGAAAATGGCATTGCATTTCTGCATAACCAACAAAGTTCAGTGCATATCATAACAAATTCAGACTTCATAAGTAGACTTCATAAGCAGATTTTGTCTATATAAGCAGACTTTATATGAAGACTACAAAGCTTCATCAAGCTCCGAACTTGTCTATCATTTGTGACATGCATAGGAAGGGTATCCGGATCCATCTTTTGGAGAATTTTTTCCGGTAAAGAATAGGTTAAAACCGTAAATTCAGTCTTGTCCATATCATAATCACCTTGTGCCATCTCAACGAGTTCCTCATGCGTACAACCATACTTCAAAAAGAACATCCTTCCTCCCTTGACTTTATCAACGACAAACTCCCACGTCGAGTCTTTAAACATTCATTCTCCGTAAACAACAGGTATGTTAACCATTTTCTGTAAGAAAAACAAGAACAAACCCCATTAGCATTCGTGATTACAAATTCAATGAAATAGTATGTAGTAGACTTCTACCGAAAGTCTTCTATTACGAGCTAAATGCCTAACCAATCAATAAATTTGATTCACCCATAATTGTCTAGTTAAAACACATAAAATTCATACAACGGCAAAAGCACTAATAAAAATACATACTAGAACAAAAAAAGCCAAAGATTCGTTATAAATATGCTCTAAATAAGTTTTTTTTAAAAACGTTATACAGTAGACTTTTATGAGAAGTTGACAAAGAAGACTTCCAAATGAAGTCTTCTATTACGAGCTAAATGCCTAACCAATCAACAAATTTGATTCACCCATAATTGTCTAGTTAAAACACATAAAATTCATACAACAGCAAAAACACTAGTAAAAATACATACTAGAACAAAAAAGGCTCAAAGATTCGTTATAAATATGCTCTAAATGAGTTTTTTTAAAAACGTTATACAATAGACTTCTATAAGAAGTTGACAAAGAAGACTTCATTTGAAATCTACATAAATTCTTAGAAGTGTGCGTGTGAAGTCTACTGTGGAATAGGTTATTTTTGCATTTGACCAAACTGTTGACTTTATAAAAGTATACTTCTTCATGAAGTCTGCTGAAAAATAGGTTAATTTTTCATTTGACCAGAATCTCATCAGTGTTTGACTTTTAAAGTAGACTTCATTTGAAGTCTACGCTGTTAAAGAAGACTTCTAATGAAGTCTACGTCGTTAGAGAAGACTTCAGACGGAAGTCTACTGAAAATGGGTCACTTTTGCAATTCAAATACTGAAAATAGACTTCGTTTGAAGTCTACGAAAAATAAGGTTAGTTTTGAGTTTGACCAAAAATATTCATTGCAGACTTCGTTTGAAGTCTACTTCAGTTTTTGAAAAAAATCTTCTTTTAAAGTCTACTCTAAATTTGTAGACTTCATATGAAGTCTACTCTATAAAAGTTTTTTTTTTTAAGTTTGAAATTTTTGTCAAACGCAAAACTAACTTTCATAAAAAGTCAAAATTTTGGTCAAATACCAAACTGACTTAAAAGAAGACTTCTCTTGAAGACTTCTCCAGAAGACTTAAGATGAAGTCTGCCATATAAAAGTAAAAGTTTGGTCAACTACAAAAGTAGCCTCTCTTTTTCGGAGACTTCATATGAAGTCTACGAGTGATTTTTTTGTTTTCAAAGAATAACTCACAGACTTCACCTGAAGTCTCCTTACAAAAACAAAAAAATAGTCAATTGCAAAACTAACCTATGGTTGACTAGGAGACTTCAAATGAAGTCTACGATGAAGAGCAGATTTCATTTGAAGTCTACTATCACGAAACAGATCTGAAAATTAACGAAAATCACGTGAATAATTACCTAGATCCGGTTTGAGGCTGTTTTGAGCTTCGTCGAGTGCCCAGAACACTGTGATTAACCAATATTAAAGAAGTCCAATCCTTCTTATGCAATAGCCACCGAAACAAGCAAGATCTAAGAATTTGTAAATTTTGAAAACGAAAATGAGAGAGTTTGTTATGAAAATGGAGAAGAAATGGAAGATTATGAGGTTATGAGCATAAAGATGAGGAGTTGGAGCCAAAGAAATTGGTTGGAGAAGCATTTAGAGCTCGAAATTGGTTGTTCATGGTGGTTGAGAAAATTGAAGAAGATGGCATTTTCGTAAATAAGTGGATATCCAAAGGTGTTTTGTGTATTTTTTCAGAATGAAACATACTTCAAAAGAAGTCTACTCATTTTCTCAGAATGACATTTTCGTGAATATCGCAAGCTGGAAGAGTGTAATGGACAAAAAAATTGCATTTGTTGAGGAGAAAGAAAAAAAAGGTTATGTTTGGGTTTGATCTCAAATTTTAAGTCATTTTTGCAAGTGCCCCTTGTTTTTTAGACCAAAAAAGGACACATGAAATAAAGAAAACGAACAAAAGCAAGCATTGTTAAACATTATTCCTCTCATATTTTGAAGTGGTTGATGTTCGTTTTTAAAGTTGTAAGTTTTTAGTTTCCACTGACTTCATGGGTTCTCTCATTTTCTACGCATTTTCACTTTTACCATACAACTTTTAAGCAGATCTAAATATATTCAAATGTTATTTTATTTTAGTCAATGAAAGTTCAGTTATATCACTAATCACTTCACGGTAATCTTTTTGTTAGTTCTCATGACCAATCGGGTGATTCTGTTGTGTGAACGTGTGTTTAGAAGCCACACCAATCATGCTTCTAGTTTGGGCCGCAAATTTTCAGAACCGGCCCTGCCTCCTCGACCTTTCTTCGAGATCTACAACAATGGTGGCTTTGAGATTCGTTTCGGTCTCCTTACTGTTCTTCCTCTTCATCTTCTCTACAGTTTCTCAATTCCCAGGTTAAATTTTATCCTCTGCAACTTTTTACATTCTTAAATTTTCCGTAAGTGAAAACATGCCTTTTCTCTCTCTTAATGTTCCAGACCAGACCACGGAGAATAAATCTGTTCGAATTCTCTCGAAGACACTCATCGGCAGAGTCTACGCTTGCTCCGACAACGATTTCTTCTCCTTCGAGTCTAACGGTTCAATTGCTTGGTCGGTCCACATGAATTTCAAATGTAACACCAGTTTAGCCCCGGTTTATTCTGGTTTAGACCAGGTACATAAATACTTTCCAATCTCACATTCTTACTCAACCATAACTGTCAAATTTTCCATTTCCTCTGTTTTCTCATAGTGATGGTTGTTTTTAGATTCTTGTTCTTGCAGAGAATTGAATCCTGAGGGTTTATTTCCCAAGAAACGGAACCGAATATGAACCGGAATTGTTCTTCGATCCCGGCGAAACGATCTTCGGTTTTGCGGTTAGCATATCGAGTTCATCGGTTTACATCACGGTTAAGAATCACGGTCTCTACGCTTATAATATGCTTCGGCAGCAACTATGGATTGCAGAGCCTAAAACCGAACGATTTGGATACCGATTAGGATGTCTATAAGATTACGAAGACTGTAAATTTGAGTCTCGACCAGTGATTGATTCTTGCGAAGCAAGCATCTATGTAAGATCTCTTTTCTTTCTTTCTTTCTTATTCTTATATAACATTTCATCACTGGTGGATTCTTCTTGATTCTTGCTCTTTTTTTTCAATCTTTTCAGATCTCAAATAATGAAGGAGAACTCTACTCTTTATCTCTACGTGGCACTTATTACCAATGGATTCAAGATTTTAGTCTAGTGGATCGATTCATCACCGTTACACCGGGGAATAATGGTCTAGTCTACGTTGTTTTCCCGACAAAATCGCTCATTTTGGCATTAGATTCGTTTTCCGGCGATATTTTGTGGCAAAAAACCGTTGGTCCATTAGCAGAAACTTCTGGTTCAGACCCTGTCATAGACACAAATAGTCAGTTTTATTAACGAATTTATTACGATATTTTCACATGTAAGATCGATCTTTATCTTACCAACGGGGGTTTTTTTTTCCACAGGTTGGGTATCGATTGGTTCACTAGATGGGACATTGTACTCGTTTTCACGAACAGGGGAGCTTCATAAGATACGGAAAAACACAGAAACGGATTATGTGATCCAAGTAGAGCCATTACTCGATTGTTCGGGGAATGCGTTCTATTTTTCTCAGACAAAACTAGAAGGAAAGATCAATCGAGTCATTGGAAATAATAATTATGTGTCGGCCAAGAAACCAGAAACCACGGTTTTTTCACTTGTAGCTCCAGAGACTGGTAAAACTCTAATCTTAAGATTATTTTCAGTCTATTTGAAACTATTTAGATTTGTAATTTTTTTTTAAAATGATGACTTTTTCGTCAGATCAATACAAATTTTCAGTCTATTCGAAACTGAAGCATAGATTATTTTCAGTCTATTTGAAACTGAAGCATAGATTTTTCGTCAGATCATCAATAGACCAAGTTGAAAATTTGTATTGTCTATATTCGTATTTTCAGTTTTTTAAAAAACCCTACTTATTGACAAATCTAGATTTGAACTTTCAAGAACTTGATCAAACAAAAGCTCTTTCGATTTCCATTACATATTCAAGTGGCTTAGTGAAATGCATTAAGGAGAATTTGACTTGGCAAACAAACAACCAATTATGGTAGAAAAATTTAACTCCGTTTGTAAAACCGTATGTTCTCCCTTTTTTATCAGTACGTGTTTTCTAACTCACCGAGATGGTTGTAATGATCAATGACACACGAATCCAAATCTATATTGTTATTTTACATCTCTAGAGTAGTCTGATGAACTATCATTACTAATTCATACTGTATGATTCTCAATCACGGATGAAACAATATGTAAATCATTGCATAGCGTAATATTAGTCTTACAAAAACAACGGTGGGTTTGAAGTATATACAGTTCGGTACAAGATGACAAAATTAAACCAAGCAACCCGGTTTTTACCCCTACTTAACACTACTCTTCCTCACTTACTTAATTCCTTACCCACATGCACACATATACACACACGCGTGGCACGTGTACACAAACATTTGAACTTGGCATTGTTTGAAACTTTGTTGGGATCAATCATGCCAACAAAGGAGCATGACCACACATCTTCTGATGATGTAAATCCTTCCCTTTTGTTCTTTCATATACTTCCCCAATCTTCTACTTAATGATCTCTTCTTCTCCTTCTCCGAGCTCATCATGATCCTCTCCATTTCCATTTTCAAGCTTCCAAATTACAAATTTGATGTAACAATGGTTGAACAAAGTTTGACGGTGCGAAAGGTTCGATTTTATGTGAAAAAATGAGACTTGCTTCCTTCTTCTTAATAGTAAAGCCAAAAAGCAGAATTGTTTTCGTAGTTTTAGACTGATAGAAGTGAAAGAAGCTTCGGATAGAAGAGAACTGATTTGAAAGTGGATTCACTTGTGGAGGTGTTATATATATAGAGAGCTTGTGGTACATGCATGCACGCAAGGTTACATTTTCTATTATTTTTTATTATATCTCCATCACCTAAGATACAATACAAAATTCTAATTAAAAAATGTGTATATTTGCATTCACCATAATTAGAAAGATAAATATATAGTGTATAGTGTATTAATAAAAATAAAAATAATAATAAATCGTAAAATATCATAAAAACACTTATAATAAAACAAATAGAAAAGGACTTCATCAAACCCAACAAAATTGGAACTTGGGCTGATTAGTGAATATTACTTTTAAGTTTTTTCAATCAAGCCACACTCATACAATTATTAAAAAAAAATACAATTATCAAACTAATTAATTAAGTGCATGCAAAACACAATCTCATATGTCTTTTCTCGTGTTCCACTATGCAATCAAACATAACTTGAACCTGGCCTTTATTTAAAGTCTCCACTAAACCATACAGTACAACTTAACCTTTTTAATCTTTTTTTGTTAAATAATTTTTTTTAATCTATATATTAGACATATTTCTTTGTTAACCGATTAAATTAATCACATTTCAAATTCCAAAGCATAGAATACGGGGAACTGTTTAATCAGTGGTCACCACACTAGCTCTATCTTCACTATGTCATGTTTCAAGACAGAACTTTATGATTTACGGATGAAACAATATATGTATTAGATTTTCTTTTTATTTGTACGAATTGCCGGATATATTTTTCTTTTAATATACAAGTCAAAGCTATGTGGACATATCTCAACTAGTTGTTACGTCGCTGGATCGTTTCCTTTTTGAGATTTTTTTGTTAAAAATATCCCATAGATTGTTTATTCGATGGATTAATCTGGTTTACATTCAAAAACCCGAAGAAGTATATATTCAAGACTCCATTCGAATTTTAAGAAGAAGAGAAAAAAATGCAAACATATTTTTAACCCTAACAAGTTACTAGAAATTATCAAGAATGCAATGTTTTTGGCCGACAAAAAAAGGGCAATGTTTTTGAAGAAGAAAAAAGTACTTGAACAGAGAGAAGTCTTGAAATTGTGTTTTCTCCAAAGCTCATGTTCCCTCGTTTTCCAAAATCCACTTGAAATACCTTTTGTTTTCCTTTTCTTTTTGTCAATCCTCTTGTGATAACTGATTTCCAAATACTTGTAGTTATTAAACAAAGGGAGAAGAATCAATTCGGGAGATGTTTTATTTATGGCTCAACACGTTGGATACGGTGGAGAGAAATGTTTTATTGATGGCCCTTGGAAGGATATTAACAATTTCTCTAGATTAAGATGATACTATTTTCAAGAGGGCGTTGAAGAAATCATAATGGGAGCAAAAAATCTGAGACGAAGTATCTTCCCCTTGCATGTAGATTTTGAAGCTCTCATTTAGGCAATGCACTGCATGATTGCAAACCAGAAGACGACGATAACCTTTGCAACAGACTGTTCCGAGTTAGTGAAGATAATGTTTACACCCGAAAAGTGGCCGGCTTTTACGTTACACTTGGAGAAGTTCGTGAAAAATAAGGAAGAGTTCATCTTTTTCTTAATCTCACATGCATATCCCACGCGCAAACAATATAGAGGTAGATAAATTAACACGAGATGTTCGTGTCTATCCATTAAATTTTGTTTATGTAAACTCGGTATACCCAGTTTGGTTTACTGAAACGATATAGTTATTTTACGTTGTTTTCACAAAAACAAATTCAATTCGAAATGTAAAAAGAAAAAAGAAGTAGCTAACGAAGATGTGGAGGCAGCCACACGTGATATTCGCGTGACTGCATGCTTACTGTTTGACATAATCCAGACAACCTTGTTTATCTTGTCTCCTGACCAATATCGATGTGATTTAATTACTTATTGATGATTGTGTTGCACAATAATTATTGATTATATGTAATAGTGAACTTGAACATAATTTAAGTATCATCAGGCCGTATATTGGCCTTGGATTAATCAAAGATTGTGTCCGTAAGTAAAAACACTGCACGGTTCAACGCATCAAGTACTATTTTCTGTAGGATTATTATAAACAATCCAAATCAAATATGTCAGTCTCTGAATAATAAGAACTGAAACGGAAGCGTACCTGATTGATCCATTGCTTAGGTTCTGAAGTTTGGGAATGAATCTTCCAAAGCAAACCCTGAATAGCTTTAGGTCTCTGTTGATGGGATGCAGAGAGTTTTCTGTATTTCAGATTAGGGTTGCCATGGGGACCATAACCTTCTATTTATATAGAAACAATTTCTAATTCGGCCCTTCATCAAATTAGAAATTACTGAATGTATCCTTACATTAAATTTCCATAACATTTATGCCCCATAGTCTTTTATTTTATACTTAAGTGACCACATAAGTTTTGACTACTTTAAATAATGACCCTAACACATTGATTATACACGTGTGACCCCAAAATAATTCTTAAAATCTCCCACTGGGTCACATATGTATACAAAATTGTGTTAGACTTTATGAGCTCAAAATTGTCATTATGTAGCATGGCATAAACAATCACGTCCATTGACTACATAAATATAGGATCATGGCGGTCTTCGTTAAAATAAAAAAATAACTAAACCTTCCATGGTCACTGAAATCAATATAAGCAAATGACATTGATCAATTATGAAAAGTGTGGCATGAAAATCACATGAAAAATGATCAATACATGTCGATTTTCAACTGGTCCTACCTTATTGAGATCCTTTAACTTTATTGTATAAAGTGTAAACCGAAAACTTTATTCCTGATCAGAAAATGTGCATAAACCCAACCAAAACATAGAACCAAAAAACCAAATGACAAACTCCCACTAAACCAAATGATCCTCTAACACTGAAACACCCATTCGAGCAATATGCTCATGAAAGACCTTAGGTGGAATACCTTCTGTTAGAGGATCTACTATATGGAGTTTGTCCTTAACTGTTCTATAAAAAAAATTTCACTCTGTACCCACTCCTTAACAACTAAGAACTTATGTTGCTATTGGAGCATAAAACAACTGACTTATTGTCACAATATATAACTTTAGTGGTATTTCAATTCATTATTGAATTCGCAGCATAGTGACAAAAATTCAGCCAAATTCCCTTGTTTGATGCCTGATAATCCTCATGTAGACTTTCTACTATCTTGACATCCAACAAAATCATAATCAGAATACCAAATGATCTCCAAATTATCTGATTTCTGATAAGTGAGCATGTAATCTTTTGTTCTCTTCATGTACCCCATGACCCTTTTGGCTGCTTTCCAATGGTCCAAACCTGGATTACTTAAGTATCGGCCCAAAACTCCAACAATGTACGCTAAATCTGGACGCGTACAAACTTGAGCATACATTAGACTCCCTACAGCCGACGCATAGAGAATCTTTTGCATCTCCTGAATTTCTAAATTTTCTTTAGGGCACTGATTAAGACAAAATTTGTCTCCTTTAGTGACTGGGGTGTCACCTGGTTTGCAATCATGCATGCCAAATCTCTTGAGTATTTTATCGATATAGCTCGTTTGAGACAATCCAAGAATTCCTTGAGTTCGATCTCGATGAATCTGGATTCCTAATACAAAAGATGTTTCACCAAGATCTTTCATCTCAAAATTTTTCTTAAGAAAATTTTTGGTCTCATGCAACATGCCTATATCGTTAGTGGCTAGCAGTATGTCATCAACATACAATACCAGGAAAATGCACTTACTCCCACTGAATTTTTGATACACACAATCTTCAACCAAATTCACCTCAAAACCAAATGAGGTGATTACTTCATGAAACTTGTGGTACCATTAACGAAAAGCTTGTTTTAGTCCATAGATGGATTTATTTAACTTGCATACCATCTTCTTTGAATCACCTAATACAAAGTTTTCTTCCTCAAATATGATATCCTTACTTTATTTCTCCCCCAAATTCAATATCCTCAAAGAACGTAGTTGTTCCCGTCTCAAAAATATTCTTATGTATGGGATCATAAAACTTATAGCCCCTAGATCGCTCAGAATAACCAACAAAGTAACTGCTCACAGTTCGGGAGTCCAATTTCTTCTCAAACGGCCTATAAGGCCTAGCCTCAGCTGGACATCCCCAAATGTGAAAATGCTTTAAACTAGGTTTTCTGCGAGTACTCCAAAGCTCATAAGGTGTTTTTGCAGTTGATTTAGTTGGCACTCTATTAAGAATGTAAGCTGCAGTCTTTAGTGCCTCTCCCCAGAGTGATTCAGGTAAGGTGAAATGACTGATCATACTCCTCACCATATCCTTAAGAGTGCGGTTGCGTCTTTCTGACACACCATTCATGCTGGGAGACCCAGGCATGGTATATTGTGGGACAATTCCACACTCCTCTAGATATCTGGCAAAAGGTCCTGGACGTTGTTCACCTGAACCGTCATATCGACCGTAATATTCACCACCACGATCAGATCTGACAGAGTTTATCCTTCGCTCAAGTTGGTTCTCAACTTCAACCTTAAGCTTCTTGAACACGTCCACAGACTCTGACTTTTCATGAATAAGAAATAAGTATGCATATCGAGAGTAATCGTCTATGAAAGATATAAGATATTGTTGTCCGTTCCAAGATGCCGTAGGGAATGGTCCACAAATATCCGTATGTATCAACTCAAGAACTTTTGTAGCTCTGTATGCACCTAATTTCTTTTGTTTAGTCTGTTTTCCTTTAATGCAATCCACGCAGACATCACAATTTGTGAAGTCAACAGAACCCAATATACCATTCGACACAAGTCGCTCAATTACATTTTTAGAGATGTGACCTAAGCGTTTGTGCCACAGAGTTCCTGTACTTGCATTTTCGAATTTTCGTTTAGTACCCCTTTATTCAACACTTAAGCTTTCATCCCGAGAAGCTACATTATCAAGCATATAAAGACTGTGATTTTCCAGAAGAGTACCGGTCCCAATCAAGACTGAATTCAAAGACACAACTGTCTGTCTAAGTAAGGACCAGAAACCAAATTCCATCTGAATGACGGCACCACTAATGTGTCTTTCAAATCCTAAAATTGACCAATACTAAACAGCAGTCTAAAATGTGCAATTGCCTCCACAGCTCTCGGTTTTCCATCAGCCACATGAATGCGTCTTTCAGCATCAGTTGGTTTCCGATTGCTTAGACAATCATGAAGTGAGACAATGATGTTAGTAGTTGCACCGGAGTATAACCACCAAGTGTTTCTGGGTACTTCAACTAAGTTCACCTCAGAACAGACCATAGCATGATTCATGCCCTTAATTCCACATGGTATGTGGCACCTTTGGCAGTCATCCCTTATGTGTCCATGTTCCTTACAAAAGAAGCAGATTTCTTCAACCTTAGTATGCTTCCTTTGGATTGGACTTTTAGCAGCATCATTCTCATTAACCTTAATTTTTCTTCTTTTGCCTTGAACCTTAGTGGTATTAACAATATGAGCACTTTCAAAGCACAACTCCATCTCAACAAGGAACTATTTGAGATCTTTGATATCCTCATCACATCTAAAGGTTTCTAGAATGGTGTCCAAAATGATCATTAGACCAATGCTATTAGAACATTCCCACTTCTCATAAATTTCCTTATACTCAGCTGTGCTGATATCTGTAGGAGAAGCAGGTTGTTTCATCCTTAACACATGGTCAAGATCCATACACCCAAGAAAAATATGAACTTTACCTTTTCACTCCTTGTAGTTGGAGCCAGTGAGAGTTGGAATTAAACTTAAGTTCGCAGATACTGTAGCGAAATTCACTAAAAAAGAGATAACAATCTTTAGTTACTCACTATTTAATTGAAATAAATCAATAATAAATTATAAAAGATTGTACAATCCATCTCAAGATATCAAGTGCAACATCAACATCAAGTCTTTGGACAATAATATTAATTGCTAACGATACTCTTGTTGTAACGATCAAACACTGACAATAATGCATGATAAATAATAAACCTATCTTTGGATCGATTTATCATTCACATGTTTATTCCTAATAATTGTCACATATTCATCATCACATGTATGTATGCAATTCGGCCAAATACAAACCTACCTTTGGGTCGATTTAGTATTCGCATGAATTTACAAACATAAAACATTTAATATTTTTCATGAAAAAATTATCCACAAGAGAGGTCACTTTGGCGACATCATGCATCAATTAATCCAATTCAAATATTAAACTTGTAAAATCAAATTTAAATATTGATTTAAAACTTTAATTGTATTCTTGCTCATACATATTTCTAGAAGTCTGGGGGCTCCATATGCAAGAATATTAAACTGGCAAAATGGTTTAAGAAGGGAAAGAAAGGAGTCTGGAGTTCTCTGGTTGCAGGGTTCGATTCCCCCTGCTTACACGTTTGCTGAATTTCTCCCCTCTTAATCGCTAGTGGGTTTCCTCGGCCCATAAACCCTTTTTAATAATAATAATGGGCCAAAGCCCGAAACAAAAAATTAAAAAAATTATTCAGAGACGCGAGATTCTTCTTCAACCTGGTTTCAGATAAAACCCTAAAAACATATGAACACAGCCGCCAGCCGTCATGGCTGATCTCTAAACCGAGATTTGCTCCAAAAATATAAAAAATCGGAAACCTTAAACTTTAGATCCGAAAATTTACCCTTATGAGCAACAACGTTAGAGACTTTATACCGATTCTAATCCAAAAATTGCTCCCAAAAAATTAAAAAAATATTTGTCAAAATTTCCAGAAAATAAACCGTATGAGCAATAATCTAGATACAAATTTTTCTTTAAACTTTATTTTAGATCTAAGATCTAAACATGTTATAATTCTCTAGAACAAATACCAAAGCTAGATTTTAACATGCATATTATTCAGATCTAACATTAAATTTAAACCACATGATTCCAGAATAATTAATCTAAACAAGAACCTTAAGAAAAACTAGATTCAACAATTTGATGTTTTTCACCAAATAAATAAATCCGAATTTTAATCATATTAACCTTGATTATCAAACAGAAACTGAACATGTAGCTTTGATACCAATTGTAGGATTATTATAAACAATCCAAACCAAACATGACAGTCTCTGAATAATAAGAACAGAAGCGGAAGCGTACCTGATGGATCCATTGCTTAGGTTCTGAAGTTTGGGAATGGATCTTCCAAAACAAACCCTGAATAGATTTAGGTCTCTGTTGATGGGATGCAGAGAGTTTTCTGTATTTCAGATTAGGGTTGCCATGTGGACCATAACCTTCTATTTATATAGAAACAATTTCTAATTCGGCCCTTCATCAAATTAGAAATTACTGAATGTATCCTCACATTAAATTTCCATAACACTTATGCCCCATAGTCTTTTATTTTATAGTTAAGTGACCACATAAGTTTTCATTACTTTAAATAATGACCCTAACACATTGATTATACAGGTGTGACCCCAAAATAATTCTTACATTTTCGTCTTTGTAGTACTAGTTTGGTTAACTAATAATTGATTATAGACTATTGTGGGGTGATTAGTTTCTATTTTATGAAGCATCCGATATCTTGGAATTAGTAATTTTGATATATGCGTGTTTATATTTTAATATTTTATAATATGTGAAAAAGAAATTATAAATAAAAATATGGAAAACAAAATTAGACCTCCCGTAAAAATAAATAATAATATAAGGTTGAGACCGCAAACGCAAAACCATCTATAGAGATCCTATTTTTATTCTATTACTAAATTTTGCACACACGTTACGCGTAAGTATTCTTTTATTATTATTTTGTTAAAAATTATATGTAACCAATTATATATACTGAGATATAACTTTATGTTTGTTGGTATTTGTAATAATAGATATAAAAATATTACAGTTTTAGTCTCAAATATTATATATAGTTTGTAATCTATGTATGTCTCGTTTGAAAAATGAATTATTTGGTAGAATACTTATAAGTTAGTATACCAATTACCAACTAAAAGTGTAAAAAAGTAATCAAATGATATTTAATAAACATAGTATTGACACGAAAATAAAAGATTATACATCATTTCTTCAAATCAAGAAAATATTTTTTTTCATCACTTCACTTCAATGCTATTTTTTTTCCTTAGCTACTTTAATCAATTCAAATTTTCAAATCAAAAAGCAAACTAATAAGCACAAATCTTGTTCTTGTATCTATAAAAAACTTAATTTTGAAATCAAGATAATATATAAATATGGAATGAACTTTGAAACAAATTTGTAATAACAAAAAACCGATCGACAAAATAAATATACTTTTTGTAAGTTTTATCTTGAACAGATAGAAGCCGGATTTTGTCTTGTGACGTATTGGTTGTGATAACTTTTAATGGTTCTTCGATGAGATCATAAACCTAAGCGATGATGATTTAATTCTCATACGTAGGGATCATTGCAAAAATTATTGAAGTAACAAACATTATTTTTTATCTGAGAAAATTGGTTTACACATGATCATTTTTCCTTCATTGTAGTTGTTTTTCTCAATCCATTGATGGATTCTTTCTCATGTCGTTCTTTATTATTTTTATATTCCATCATAGCATAACTTTGATCAAGAAGACAATTAAGTTGGCAAAATCAATACAACTTACATGGAAATTTAGAAAAATGAATAACAAATAGAACAAGTCAAAACAAAGTAATCCTACATTGATCTATGCCTCTATGGCAATCCCAATTTGAATATAAAAAATGTAATTTTTTCTATCCTTTGCGCACTGTCTATTCCATGCAATCATGTGGAATTTTTTTGTGGTCATGTGCAAAATTTAGATGCTAATGTAGATTATGATTATTGGTTAGTTAAAATTATATGTGGAATTTTTAGAATCAAATAACTTTAACTTTTATAAGTAACATATATATATATATATATATATATATATATATATATATATATATTTATAGATTTTTTTTGACATTGATATATTTTTATCGATAATTAATCATTTTTATAACAATAATGGTGGTAAATTGTTCCATCATAATAAAAAAAGATTTTACTATTATATTTATTCTTAGTTATTTATATAATTGAGACCACTATTTTAAATTAAGAAAATTTCTTAATTTAATATCATGTTGATTTTTGTGTTGTTAATGAAATTATGATTTCCTTATCTTTTATATTTTTACTAACAATAATATTAGAATTTGGAAACTTTCTTAATTTTGAATGTTGATGTAGATCAATAAAATTGATTGTTTAAAATTCTATGTGGACACCCTTAGATGCATCAACTTTTATTAGTAATAGACTAGATTAGACCCCGCGTATAAGCGGATTTATAATTTAAATTTATAACTCGTGAAAAAACCCTAAAAACAAAAACAATTGAAATCACAAGTGAAAATAAATAAAATAAGATTGAGAACAACGACACAAAATCACCCACCGATATCGTAGTCTAAAAGATGAACAATTTTTTTTTTTGAATCTTTTATTTTTTCAATTATATGATTTCCAATTAAATTTCTTCATATGTTTCCAAATATTTAGGTTTTTTATTTCTATTTAAATGATGTTTATTATTATTTTATTATTATTAAGGGATTATTAATTGGGCAAATTGCTGTTTTTACACCAAAATTTCATTTTTATGACAAAAATACACTGTCATTTCAATCAAATGCTGCGCTACACTTTCGGGGGTGGAAAATTACAGTTATCCCCTTATGACAAAACAAAAAACGCGAAACCGCTATTACCATATTAACCTTCGCGACATGTCAGACTTCTATAGAAGTCTGACATTTAGACTCTAATAGAAGTCTTATTGATTTCTCTTACCAGACTACTCTCAGACGTATTCGAAAAGTCTGAAACAGATTAAAATAGTAAATTTAAATTTAAAAATAAAAAAAAACAAATTTGTTAAAACTTTTTTCTACAATAATTAAATATAGACGATTTTGATTTATAGAAATTAATATTTCATAAAATTGAATCAAATTAAACAAGGTTAGTTAATTATGCCTATACCTCAATAAATATCATACTTCTCGAAGAAGTCTGATACAGATTTAATTAGTAAATTTAATGCATATTTTTCACGAATTTGATGCTTCATAGAAGTTATGTTTTAATATTGTCACTCATAAGTGCTAAATATTAGATTTAGGTTACTCGGACTTATCGGAGAAGTCTGAGAGAAATCGGAGAGAGAAGTCGCAAAAAGTGTTTACGAGCTCTATTCTTGAGCTTTAATGGCGGAAAACGGGTTAGTTACTGCATTAACTCGTCGACGATGGTGGTTGTCGTGGTTTCTCAGACTTCTCAGAGAAGTCTGAAACGTATTTAATTTGAAAATTTAATTTTTAAAAATATTAAAAATTTAGTTTTTAGAAATTTTTACTACATAAATTACACACACTCATTGTTATTGTATATAAATTAAAAATACATAAAATTTAATCAAATTGAATCATTGGAGATGAATTTGGATCTAAACACAAGTTTGCGGTTTCTCAAACTTCTCAGAGAAGTCTGAATTGTAATTAATATGAAAATTTAAATCAAAAAAATAATTAAAAAAATTTTCATACAAATTTTTTATACATAAATTAAACATAATCATTGTAGATGCATATAAATTTAAATAACATAAAAGTTAGTCAAAATGAGTGAGTATGAGATAAATTTGGATCTAAACATCATGTAGGTAAGAGTTTACGGTTTACGGTTTACGGGCTCAATATTTGTTGGATTAGGGTTCAAAGTTTGCCCTTGGAGTGTAATTAGCTATAAAAGAGTGTGAATATCGAGTTATATATTGCATTGTGCAAATAACAAAAAAACAAGAGTTTTGTCTATGTTCGACATACGAAGTTGGATATCCTGTTCTTATCTGTAGGGTTAGATTGAGAGTTTCTAAAATTTTAATTCATAATGTTTTTTTTACATATACTGGTTAGTTTGTCACTAAGTTAAACGAGTTTGATGTTTGTTATAAGTTTTCTATATAATATGATGGTATTTAAGTAGTAATTATCAAGTTTATGGTTTATCAGACTGCAATTTCAGTCTGATCATGTCCATGGTTTATAAGACTTCTTGATGGAAACCTGTGAATTAACCTGAAATAAGTTACCATACTTGTGATTTTACCCCATATATAAACTAAAGTTACCAACCCTAATCTGTAAAAGTCATTATCGACTCTCTCTCTAAAACAGGAAGAATCTCTCTCTCTCTAAACTCTCTCAAACATCCCTCGTCGCCACCACCACCGCCACCGCCGTCGTTAGCTTCTTCAGTCTGGTAATTACCTCTCCTTTTTCGCCTTCTACTCTACTTTTTCTGCAATTTTTTAGATCTATACGAAATAAGACCATTATTCCATGTTCTTTGCATAGATCTAAACAAACATATGGGTTATTTGCCTAGATCTAATTAATTCCGTTTTAGATCTACTTGAAAATTACTATATTAGAAGTCTGAAAGTGAATTAGACTCGATACGAAGTATGATACTTGAACTGATCTGAATTAGACTCGATTAGAAGTCTGAAATTATACTTTCATTTAATTAGACTCTGTTAGAAGTCTGAAATTTGACTTTGTACGAATTAGACTTGAGAAGAAGTCTGAAATTAGACTTTTCCGAATTAGACTCTTTTAGAAGTCTGAATTTCGACTTGATTTTAAATTAGACTTTATTAGAAGTCTGGCTTTAGACTTGTTTTAATTTTTGCGAATGTTTTCTAGTACACAGGATGGGGCGATTCAGTCACCTTCCAACCTCGAGTAGTTCATGTTCAACAGGTCGACGTCGATCCGGATCATCCTACGGATTCCCCAAGAAATGCTTCTGCGGTCTAGAGCCCGTCATGCGAACATCCACTACTACCGATAATCCGGGAAGAAGATTCTTCGGATGTCGTAACTATGATGTAATGGCCTCTATATGTCATGTGGTTCGTTTGTTTTTTTTCTGCGTATTATAATTTGGGATCTTAATATGATTGTATAAATGTGGCTGTGTAGGATGGTGGTTACCATATAATGAAGTGGTGGGATGAGGCTATGACTGAGGAGTTTAACGATGTAAAGCTGTATGTTGACCAACATGGTCAACTAATTGATGGCATGTTCGTTTCTAATGCTCAAAGCGAGAAGTATTTGTCCACGTTGCTCGATGACGTCAAGGTAACGAAGGCAGAGATAGCTCAATTGAAGGAGCGGTTGACGGAGAAGCCATGTGGCCAGATAATGCGTGGCTTCAAGTTGAAGAGTCTGACGTTCGCTGGTGCTATTATTATCGTCATGATCATGTTTATCTGTTTTGGTTTCTTGTAATATGTGACAATTTGTAACCAAAATTTGTATTTTTCCATGGAACGAGATATTTGATTATGAAGTCGGTTTAATTTGTAACATGTGTCCTTCTTTACTATGTCAGACTGTTTATGAAGTCTGAATTTATCAGACTTCTTTCGAAGTCTGAAAAACTTAAACTTTTGATAACTTTCACAAGTTTGGTCCTGAAAATATCACAATTTCAGACTGCAAAACGAGTCTGGCAGTAGAAGTATTTGAAAAATACTTCTAAACGGCAATTAAAAATATTAGAAAAAACCGCAGAAAAAAGGCGGGAATTTTGCCGCCCAAAATTTCCAGACTTCTCGCTCAATTATCTCATCACTATCAGACTGCTAAAAGAGTCTGTTATCAGACTGCGTTAAGAAGTCTGACATCACATTGCGAAAGCGGTATTTTTATGTGGTAAAACCGTTTTTTTAACCGCCGCCTAGGACACATATAAAAGGGTTTTTTATCCCCTCATTTTTACAGTTACCGAAGAAAAAAACAAAAAATAAAAAAACACCGATTCTCTCTCGGAGAAACTGAACCGCCGCTTAGGACACATCTTCGTTGTCGCTGCTGGAATTTGTCGCCTTCGAATGTAAGATTCTTCTACTCCTCTCTTCGCCGCAAACCGTCACCTTCTCGATACTGATTTCTAGAACTCAGCGTTGAACTCTTGTCTTTTTTGATTTCCAGATCTGGTTTCTCTCTCCTTGCCGTTGTCACCGCTCCTTTAAGTCTTCCATAGAGGGTAAAAGTTTCAAATTGAGCAATAATGTTTAGATCTTTGGATTTGAGTTGTATTGTATTCTGTGGATTTTTGGGATTCGTCCGATTGCGTCAGACTGCAAATAGAGTCTGATTATATTTCGTCAGACTGCAAATAGAGTCTGAATTTGAGTAGTCAGACTGCATATGACGTCTGACTTTAAGTTTTCAGACTGCTAATGGAGTCTGGTTGTGGTTGATGCAGGTTTTAGACATAATGACAGAACGTGAATTCCCTCCAAGGATGTTCACAACCGGGTATGAGCCTCAACCAGACAAAAGCATACACTACTTCAGCGGTAAGAGAGATCTCATGGACGCTCTCAAAGAAGCGCTGGATGATGACTGAATTGCGACTATGTTGAGAATCTGGAGTACCTGGAGGTTGAGTATACAGCCGATATGAGAGCAATGTGGGAGCTTCTTGGGCTGGATTTCGAGGTAGGGCCAAGTTATTTTCAGTTACTGGACGCTTGCAACAGATGTCGAGGCTGGGAACGGCAAGATAGGATTTGGTTGGGCTACCTAGCCATCTACATGAGCTTCATTGAGGCTCAACACTGGTCAGTTTCCGCAAGGGCTGACATGACTAAGCTACTGCTGTCTCCATGGGCGTTAGAAGCATACCCATGGGGAAGACTGGCCTTCAAAATCTTGGTAGACTCTGTCAAAACAGAGGCAAACAAAACACTCCAAGATGACAAAAACTATCAGGTTGAGGGCTTCGCTGAGATCTTGAACGTCTAGGTATATTGGGCCTGTCCCGGGATTGCTAAGCTTTATGGAATGCACTTGCACTATAACCCAGCCACACCGCTCTTGGCTTACAAAGGATCAAGGAATCAGAAGAAATTCGGTTTAGAGTTGCGCAAGAAGGTATTTTACTGACCTTTTTTCTTTAAAATTCACCTTTGATTGCTCTATGTCATACTGCAAATTCAGTCTGATAAGTTATCAGACTAATTTTGAAGTCTGAATTTTTCCCAGACTTAATTTGCAGTCTGAAAGTTGTTACCAAACTGAATTTGCAGTCTGAAATATTGAAGTCATACCTTTTTTGAAGTCTGAAACTTTGTACCATACGAGATATGCAGTTTGGTAGATTTCATTTATTTTTTACATACTAATATACATTTTGCTCGTTGACTTGTACTTGCAGACCAACGTCAATAACTTCGTCGTCAAGGAGTTTGAGGTCATGTTCCCCCGGTGGGACGATGGTGAGGATGATGAGAAAGTTGTGAACATTGTGAAAGCAATGTTTGGTGAGTTTGAACGCCCTTGGAGGTGGAGTTTTAAACACTGGAAGTCTGAAGGTGTGTTGGCCATTGTCAAGAAATAGGTGCCCCTTATTAAGTCCGAAGTGGTTAAGTCTGAGGGTGGTCTGAAGAAGGCCAAGGGAAAGGGTGTTAAGAGGAAGGTTGTTGATGATGATGGTGAGGATGTTGATGATGATATGAAGCGAGCAAAATCAGGCGGTGATGATGGTGGTGAGGTTGTTTACTTGATCAAGTCGGTGGGTGAGAAGATGAATGAACTTTTTAGTCTTGTTAAAGAAGGTTTTGAGCAGGTGAATGAGAAGATGATTGAACTTGAGAAGGAAGTTAGGTTGTTAAGGGGAGAAAAGAGGAGGAAATCTGGTGTTGAGAAGTCTGATGGTGGTGTTGAGAAGAAGTCCGATGGTGGTGTTGAGAAGAAGTCTGATGATGGTGGTAAGGTTTATGATGGTGGTGAGGCTGGGGCGGGGAAACGCAAAAAGGCTCCGCGGAAGAATATTACACCCAAAAAAATTATTGTGAAGCCTCCTAAGCCTGCCGCGGTTGTTGAAGCTGCAGACCAAAAAGGACCTGAAAAAGAAGCTTCAGCGGTAGAGGATGCAAAGGAAGACAACCCTGCCCAACCGTCTGAGGCCAAGATTCAAACTGTGGTGGATGTTGGGGTTAATGTCCCAAACACTCTACCAAAAAATGTTCAAGAAAGGAGAAGTAATCGAAGACTTAAGGACAAAGCTGTTGCTTAATATGCAGTATAATTGTGATAGTTGTTTGTAAAAACCTGAATCTATGTGCAACTAAAAACTAGTTATTTCGTTTTGTTGTGTTTGATGTGAACATGGTTATCTGGTATTAGACTGAGATTTAGGTATGATTTTGGTGTTATTTTAATATATGTCAGACTTCTTTAGAAGTCTGATTGTGTTTTGGATTTATATTGCAGTCTGTAGGTGGCGTGGATAGTGTTAGATTATTTGTCTTAGACTTTTATTCCAGTCTGATGGAGGTGATTTTTTTTTTATTTTGTAAATGCAGAGTAGTGTCATGGGCTGCGAACAGAGTGTTCTTATCGTCGATAAGGCGGCCACAGGCGTAAACTTCGATGCTGCATATATGTCGAAACAAGACACTAAGCAGGCAGCTGCTGGAGCTTATGTAAAGGCGAAGGCTCAAGAACTCAAATAGAAAGAGCATGATAAGAAGGAGAGAAAGAGCTCCACCCAAGTGCAGATCACACCGACATATGATCCTTGTGCTCCGGCAACGAGGACGGAAGTGAAGACACTTAATGATCACGTCAAAAAACTGTTATGTGTCGTCACACTCTACCTATATTCTAGAATAATTAGCTCGATGTCTAACACGCGTAATATATTCTGTAGGGGTTATCCGAAGAGGGAGGCAAACAAATCCCTAGCTTGGTACTACGATCTGCGCACCCCCAAGGAATGGATGCATGACACGGTTAGTATATAATATGGTCGGGTTTAATGATTTTATGTTCTCAGACTTGATTTGCAGTTTGACATTGTTGTTATCTCTTTTAGACTTCCTTCAGACTTCTTTAGAGGTCTGGTTTCAGACTTCTTTTAAAGTCCGGTGAAAGAATTTATTTTCTCAGACTTGTTTTGCAGTCTGACATTGGTGTTCTCTCTTTTAGAGTTTTTTTAGACTTCTGTTTAAGTTTGACATTTTTTGCACAATGTTGACTGAATGCAGCAAATAGATGCTGGGATTGATCTGATGAGGCTTCGACAACACGAACACCCTGAATGGTTATGGTCCGAGAGGCTGACCTTCATTGACACACTGCTGGATAATTTGTGGAAGAAACATTATGATGATTTCGTGAAGAGCGGCGAAGGAGAAAATGTGATGCCCACGGCAAGGAGGCTGCCACCGGGTGTATGGGATTACCATACTGGTGAACTACCCTTATTCCTGAAATCAAACAAGACTTGAGGGCTAGAAATTGATTACATCTACACTGCCTTGCACGTTGGGGGAAATCATTGGATAGCTATTATGATTTCTATCCCGGATAGGCACGTAACCATATGGGACAGCATCATTGGACGGAAAACCGATGAGGTGGTAGGAGCGGCAGTGGCACCTATATGTAAGATCTTTCCCTTCGTGATGCATTGTTTGGCCCCAGTAGATGATAGGTGGAATTATCCCCTTGAGCGATATAGCTACACTATCGTAAGGAGCCCGGAACTTCCCCAAAAAATCCATACAGGTGATTGTGGGGTGTTTTGTTTGAAGTTTATTGAGTTCCATTCTCTTGGGATGCCGTTTCCGAAGTGGCTGTGTGATAAGAACATGAAGACTTGCAGAGAGAAGCTTGCGTATGAGATATTAACTAAGCTCTGCCGAACAGGTGAAGAGGCTCGTACCGACACCGAGAATGAATTGCTAGACGTCTACGAATAGGCGAAGTAGAGTTCCTCTTTAACTTTTGGATTCCCGAGAACAATGGATTCTTGCATAAATTTATATTTTGTAGATGTAAGAAAAACTCATCCATCTTTTGGCTTACTTTCTGGGGGAATTTTTTGTGCCATGCCAATTGGGATGTCAAAAGCGTGTTGGGCATAGGTAGGGTATTTCTAGGGTAATTTGTTTAAGACTCCTATAGAAGTCTGGTGTCAGACTTCTATTTTTATCTTTTGTAATGAATTTCTGTTATTAGACTTATATTGCAGTTTGGAAAGGGTGTGATTTTCTTAAGACTTATTTAGACTTGACGAGATGCAGCAAACACATAAGTACTACAAATTAAGTTTAAGCCAACAACAACAACCAACGATTAACACAACAAGTTCTTAGACTTAGACAACTTAAAAACCGATTTGGAAACCAAATATTGTACTGGAAAGACACCAACAGACTCCTCTCAGACTTTCTTCAGACTTCTCTATCAGACTTCTAAATTGCATTCGTCAGTACATCAGACTTCTACCAGATCTATTCCTTCTCAGGTTTGGTTACCTGTCTCCATCGAAAAAGACAGCAGCTTCTCATATACAGTAAATTGATGAAAACAACTATAAAACAGGTGAGTGTAAGGTGATTTAGCTTACACAATTTGGTTTTTTGTGGCCTGGTTGTTTGTAATTAGAACAAGTATATTGCTTGGGAAGCTTCCGTGGTTTATTGCCCTTTGTCTTGGCAATTTCTAGCCAAGTTTGCCACCTCGACTTCTGAGGTCTTCCAGGAGGACGAGGATTATGCGGGGGAAGGACACGTACGGTGTCAGGAGCTTTCATAGTACAGTTCTTCGGAAGGATGTTCATTGCGTATGCCTGAAACAGATAGTCCCTACCGTATGATGGGCATGGCAGCGTATATGGGTGTAGCTCAAGTTCTGGTGCAGCGCATATTGCATGTGAGCAAGGTATCTTTTCGTAATCCCACACACCACATTCACACGTTCGGTTGTGCAAGTCGACCACACAATCCCTATGTCCTCCCTTAACAACGAATCGATACCCATCAACGCTTTCCGCCGTCATGAAGTCCGCATAATATTCACGAATAGCCATCAAATATTCAACTCCTCGGCTAAATTTTGTTGTGAGACTCAATGCATCTAGCCGCCTTTTACAAAACCACGTCCCTATCTTCTCTTGTATGAACTCCAAAAGGAAAGAGATAGGATATCCTTTTGCCTTCTTGACTACGGAGTTTATAGTTTGGGCAATGTTGCTCGTCTTTATGTTGTACCTTTCTCCAACAAAGTGAACGCGGTTAACGCAAGTGAAAACAAGATTGCAATAGAAGTTTGGTAAAGACAAATCAGACTGCACAAGAAGTCTGATAAGAAAAATGCATTTTCATATTATACCTGTCTCCATAGAAATGAACGCGTGACCATAGACTCGGATCCGCCTCCTCCAAGTATCTAGCAAGAGCAGGATTTACCGCTCGTAAGGAGACCATGTATCGGTTAAAATCGTACATCGTATATGCATACGCCGCGTTTTTCACCAAGTACAAAAGATGTTTTCCCCTGAACTTTCTGACTATGTTATTTTGTAGATGGTAATAACAAATCCCTCGCTTTGCCCAAGGAAGAACCTTTTCAATAGTATTCTTGATGGATGTGTGCCTATCTGAGACTATGACCAGAGGATATAGGTCTGAAATGTAGTCTCTAAGCTTTGTGAAAAACCACTCCCACGAGGCATCATTCTCGGAGTCTACAATGCCAAAAGCCAACGGAAATATTTGAAAATTGGCATCTTGTGAGGCCGCCACTAGCATAACACCTCCATACGGCCCCGTAAGATGTGTACCATCTACCACAATGACTCTTCTAAGAAACTTAAATCCCTCTATGGAAGCTCCAAATGCTAGAAATAAATATTTAAATCTATTCTCCTCATCTAGTTCTAGAGCAGTCTGCGTTCCCGGGTTGGTTTGCTCGATTCCATGCAATAAAGCAGGCAGTCTCTCATAGCCATCTTCCGCTGATCCTCTCACCAACTTTTGAGCATGTAACAACGCTATGTATGCGGTTGTGTAGCTCATCTTAATCCCATACTTCTTGTTCATTGATACTAAAACATGATTTGGTGTAATCTTCTCAATTATTCCAAAGCATTCTAGAAACAACCAACCAATATAACGCTGAGTACGACATTTTTTCTTAGCCTTCCGGTCCAGCGTTGAACATGTGTGGGCTCTATTGTAGATCATCACCCAAAACTTGTTTGGTTCGTTCTTGACAGCAGCTCGAAGCTTCCAGTTGCATCATTTCACACAACATTTAGCGACAAACAGGCTCTTGTCAGACTTATCTACTGTAAATGCGTATTTCCTCATTATCGCCATCAAACGCAGCTCTGATATAAGATCTTACTTTATATCAAAACACTTTCCGAGAAAGATGCCGTCCGACCAATTTCTTCCTCGACCAGCAAATCGTTCAGCTACACGCTGCAACTCATAAGTCTTATTATCTTCATCTTCATCTCCCACTTTCCCATACATGCTATAATCTACATCATCATAGTAAGACTCATCATGTTTCTTGAAAACTTGCTCTGGCCCATCACCACCACCACCAACACCACCATCATCACCACCACCACAAATAGAATCATTTGATACTGAGCCCACATCTTCGTCTTCCCATTCTTTGTCTTCGTCATCTTCATCTTCATCTTCATCTTCATCTTCATCTTCATCTTCATCTTCATCTTCATCTTCATCTTCATCTTCATCTTTTACATCGTGATTCCCCGCATCTTGATATGCCAAACCGGATCGGCTCGAGACACAAAGACGGATTAAATGCGCACTAGCTAACTCGACCATGCTCCTTACTTTACTATCATTTGTGACATAAATAGGAGGGCTATCCGGACCGATCTCTTGCAAGAGTGGTTCCGGTAACGGATATGATAACTTCACCAACTCGGTTTTCTTGTCCAGCATATAATCATCTTGTACCATCTCAACAAGTTCACAATATGTAGAACGATCGTCCAAAGTGATAAACCGCCCTCCTTTGAGAGTATCCACCACAAAATGCCAAATTTGGCCTCTCACAACCCATTCACCAAAATTAACAGGTAGATGCACCATTATCTGTAAAAACAATCATGGAAAACAACATTAGCGATCTTAATGGAAATATCAGACTTCTTCGCGAAGTCTGATTCTATTAGCTACATTGCCATAATTATTAAAAAAATTATTTAAAAATAATTACCGAACATAAGCATGTAAAACTAACGCAGGAGGAACATATACAATTAACACACATATAAAAAATTTAAAATCAACGAAATTCATCACAAATATACAAAACAAAACGGTTTTACAAAATTTGTCAATCCAGACTGCCACAGAAGTCTGACAAAACAGTACGTCAGACCTCTATGGAAGTCTGAAAAAGAGGGTATTTTTGCAATTAGAATGTTACAAAGTAGACTGCGGATGCCGTCTGACGAAAAGTTATCAAAGCAGACTTCTATCGCAGTCTGGCAAAAAGGGTATTTTTGCAATTGACCCAAACTTTGACTTTTTTGTCAGACTGCATTAGATGTCTGAGAAAAAGAAAAAGGTATTTCTGCAATTGACCAAAATTTTGACTTTTTGTCAGACTTCTCCGTGAAGTCTGACGTTTGTCAGACTTCTCCTGCATTCTGAAAAAAATATGGGGTAGTTTTGCAATTGACCGAAGTTTGACTTTCGTTCCCAGACTTCCAGAGTAGTCTGAAGAAATCCTTCAGACTGCGATAGAAGTCTGACCGAAATTGGTATATTTTTTGCGTTGACCAAAATCTTCGATATCAGACTTCTTTATCAGTCTGAAAGATTTCATCATTTTCAGACTGCCATAGAAGTCTGAAAATTTTTCCCTCCTATTCAGACTGCCAAAGAAGTCTGATACTTTTTCCCCTATTTTGGTCAACTTTTGAAAAATTTCGGTCAATTACTGCTAGTACCCTATTTTTTTCAGACTTCTGATTCCGTCTGTAAAAAAAGTCAACTTCTGGTCAAAGTCGCTCATTTTTCCAAAATACTGGATATGAAGTCTGAATAAAAAGTCAAGTTTTCAGTCAATTGCAAAACTACCCTATGCCTCGATTAAAGGATTTTTCTTGATTTTTTTGTTTTCAAAGGAAATTACCAGACTTCAATGGCAGTCTGAGTATTTAAAAGTCAATTGCAAAACTACCCTCTCGTTGACCATGTGGGTTTCATCAAACTTCTAAAGCAGTCTGAGTATACAACTAAAATCTGAAAATCGACGATATGCAAAAATTCGTACCTATATCCGTTTAGAGTTTGTTTTCACCCTCGTCGAGCGCCCAGAACGTCTAATTCACCGAAATCCCGCAAGCCCAGTCGTGTTTTACCGTTTTTATGCCATAAAAATAATTTCGGTAAGTTTGAATCGGAAAATCGAGGGGAAATGGGAGAAATCGGAGAGGAGAACTAGCGAAAAGGAAGTCTGAGCTCTATTCTTGGGCTTTAATGGCGAAAATAGGTTAATTACTGCATTAACTCGTCGACGATGGTGGTTGTCGTGGAGGTTGAGAATTGATGGCAATGGCATTTCCGTAATTAAGTTAGATCTGAAATTTTTTTTGGTCTTTTGAAAAAACGTTAGACTCTAACAGCAGTCTGAGGAATGGCATTTGCGTGAATACCCAGATTCTTAAAGGGTAATTCGTGGGATTCTGAAAAAGAGGAGAGGAAATGGGCATTTTTAACTTTGACTTCAAATTGTAGGGTATTTTTGCAAATAGGCCTTATTAATTCTGATTTTTATAATAAATTAAAAATTTCTATTTTATTTTTTGTTTATTAACATTACCTTTTAGGATTATGAATCAGTTATAAATTTTTCTCAATTTTAAGTTTTTCATTTATTATATTAACTTTAAATTTTATGATAAATTGGCATTTTTTTCTTTTTCCTTTTTGTTTAGTAATTTCACCATTTAGGATTAGAAACAAATTACAATTTTTTGTTTTAGTAACTTTTCCTTTTAGGTAGGGGTGGAACTATTAACCGGGATCCGAGATTCGCTCCGAAAATCCGGATATCCGAGGGGGTATGATGTGATCATTATGGGCAGCAATGAGGATCAAGAGGATGCATTGTTTGTACCCGTTGGACTAGTCACGAGAGTGAAGGTTAAGAGGATCAAGAAAGCACTTAACAGGCTATTTCAAGAGATTTTGGACAAGGAGAACATTCAAAAATCCATCCAAGATGTTAGCTATCAAGTCCAGTCCATTTTAAACATTTTACAAGTCCAAGAAGAGCCCAAAATAATCACATTATTTCCTTTCCAAATAAAGTGACGAAAATGAAGATCAAGAGTCACCTTGGAAGAGCAAGAGGCACCTTTGAATTCTCATTCAA
This sequence comes from Eutrema japonicum, assembly GCA_030161315.1. Lineage (NCBI taxonomy): Eukaryota > Viridiplantae > Streptophyta > Magnoliopsida > Brassicales > Brassicaceae > Eutrema > Eutrema japonicum. The sequence continues at coordinate 41,065,683 of BSQW01000014.1, read as the reverse complement.
CTATCTTTATTGCCTTTGATTTTCAAGACAATTTATTACTTAACTTTGTTTACAAGTTTCTTTTCCTATATATTCATGTAATCTCATTTGAGAAAAATAAGTTTTAATCATTATTTTTGGGAACCTTTGAGAGTGATTCTCATTTCAATCATGGTGTGTAATATCCATTGATCACAATCGATCCGTCTTGGTGCGTCATATCCAAGAGATCAACCGGTAAATCAGAAGTCTTCTGTAACTTATGTGTGACCATTCGTTCCACCGATCCGTCTTGGTGCGTCATATATCCAAGGGATCAAAACGGTATATTAAGAGCCTTTCGCAACTCTTGTGCGACCAATCGATCCACATCCTTGTTCATTGAGACTTCACGGTTTCTTTGAGACAAGCCTATCCAACCTACCAACTTCTGAGTGCCGATTCCTTTGGAGAATCACATTATTGATCTTATACCAATACAAATGATAGAATACCTAATTTTACCAAATGATAGAAGATGAGAAGATGATATAATGATAGAATACCAAACTTTAGAGTGTGATCTGATACCAAATAATGTGATTCTCCCAAGGAATCGGCACTCGAAGGCGGTAGAAGGGATAGACTTGTCTCAAAGAAACCGTGAAGTCTCAATGAACAAGGATGTGAATCGATTGGTCGCATAAGAGTTGCGGAAGACTCTTAATATACCGTTTTGATCCCTTGGATATGACGCACCAAGACGGATCGGTGGAACGAATGGTCGCACAGAAGTTGCGGAAGACTTCTGATTTACCTAAATGACTCCTTGGATATGACACACCAAGACGAGCCAAGTTGTGATCAATGAATATTAAACACCATGATCGAAATGAGAAGGGTTGACTGCCTAAACCCCCCCCCCCCCCCCCCCCCCCCCCCAAACTATTTACCTCTTTATTAACACACCCAAACTTATAATTTTCAACTCTAAACCACCTAATCTATTTTATTCTGATTAATTCCACTAGTCCAATAAAAATTATAAAATCGAGTTTAAGTAAACGAAAGTACGTTTAATAAATAGTGATTGCCCATAATAAAAAACCCGATCCGGCTTAAACAAACCGACTCGTTTTTGAAAGAAAAAAAAACAGACATGGCTTAAATTATGTTTCACGACAAATAATTGGGGAAACCATGATTTTGAGTTTCACGACAACTTCGTCTTCTACCTCTTTTTCAATTCGGTCTGATCTAAATCAGAGAAGCACAAATTCGGTATCGATGAGATAGAATATATTTTATTCATAAAAACCAAAATTCCATACACAGATTCATGAAATTAGACAATCACACCCAAAATCCAAAAGAAGATAGCAAGAGAAACCACATGAATATTGTTACTATCGTGAAACTCAAATTTCAATTTTCCCCAAACTCAAATTCAAACTCCAATCTCACGTCTTCTATCTCATCGATACCGAATTTCTACTCCAAATTCAAAATCTAGTTTTCCCCAATTATTTGTCATGAAACTGAAACATAGCTTTGTTTATTAAAGTTGGATTGAGTTTTTTTTTATGGGCAATCACTGTTTATTAAACGAGCTTTCATTTACTTAAACTCGATTTTATGATTTTGATTATAGAAGTGGAATTAAGAAGAATAAAATAGATTACGTGGTTTAGAGTTGAAAATTATAAGTTTGGGGAGATTAATAAAGAGGTAAATAGTTTGGGAAAAAATAGTTAGAGTTCTATGAGTGAGGGAGGTTTTAGGCAGTCAACGCAAATGAGAATCACTCTCAAAGGTTTTCCAAAAATAATGATTAAAATTTATTTTCTCAAATGAGATTACATGAGTATTTTTAAGGGAAAAAAAACTTGTAAACAAAGCTAGATAATTAATTGTCTTGAAAGACAAAGGCAATAAATATAGTTGAATGAGAATTTAACCTTTGGACTTCAAATGTGCCTATTGGTCTTCGAAGGTGACTCTTGAGCTTCATTTTTGTCACTTTATTTGGTTAGCAAATAAAGTGTATTATTTTGGGCTTTCTTGGACTTCTATTAGGCTCAAAGTGGGCTGGACTTAATATATATAATCTCCAATGGACTTCTGAATATTCTCATATATTCTCCAAAACTTCTTGAATTAGCCCGTTAAGTGTATCCTTAAGTTGTTTAGCTCAAGCTCTTGTCACTGGCACAACGGGTACAAGCAATGCATCCTCTTGATTCTCTTTGAGTCTCATGATGATCACATCATACCCCTATTCTTGAAAAAGATTTGTCCTCAAATCTGGTTTATAACATCAAAATGAATCCTTTTCTTTCTTTTTCGATTTTTTTTTGACTTTTTTTTTTGGTATTACGAAAATTAAATAAACAAAACAAAAAAAATATGGAAGAAAAGAAGATGAAAGATAAAAAAGATAAAAGATGAGAAGATGATATAATGATAAAATATCAAACTTTATAGTGTGCACTGATACCAAATAATGTGATTCTTCCAAGGAATCGGCACTCGAAGGCAGTATAAGGGATATACTTGTCTCAAAGAAACTGTGAAGTCTCAATGAACATAGATGTGGATCAATTCGTCGCACAAGAGTTGCCGAAGGCTCTTGATATACCGTTTTGATCCCTTGGATATGACGCATCAAGACAGATCGGTGAAACGAATGGTCGCATAAAAGTTGCGGAAGACTTCAGATTTACCTAAATGACTCCTTGGATATGACACACCAAGAGGAGCGAAGTTGTGATCAACGGATATTAAATGATTGAAATGAGAATCACTCTAAAAGGTTTTCCAAAAATAATGATTAAAACTTATTTTCTCAAATGAGATTACATGAGTATTTAAAGGAAAAAACTTGTAAACAAAGCTATATAACTAATTGACTTGAAAATCAAAGGCAATAAATATAGTTGAACGAGAATTGAACCCTTGAAGTTCAAAGGTGCCTATTGGTCTTCAAAGGTGACTCTTGAGCTTCATTTTCGTCACTTTATTTGGACAGCAAATAAAGTGAATTATTTTGGGCTTTCTTGGAATTCTATTAGGCTCAAAATGGGTTGGACTTGATATATGTCATCTCCAATGAACTTTTGAATATTCTCATTCTCCAAAACCTCTTGAATTAGCCCGTTAAGTGCATCCTTAAGTTGTTTAGCTCAAGCTTTTGTCACTGGCCCAACGGGTACAAGCAATGTATCCTCTTGATCCTCTTTGTTGCTCATGATGATCACATCATAAGATCCGAATCCGGATAGTTAAATTATAAGGTCCGGCTATCCGGATCCTTTAAATATATTAAAAATTTATATTTTATTGAGATATATATATATATATATATATATATGTAATTTAAATATTTTTTTATAATAACATATTTTTCTTACAAAATATTATATACAAGTTTAATTTTATCATTATTTTTAATATTTTAATATTTTTTTTCTTACATATCCGGATATCCACATATATCTTAATATCTAGGAGGATATCCAAAGTCCAGATATCCGGAAGCCCCGGATACGAATCCGGATATCCCAAAATTTCCAAAATTTATTGGATATCCGATTTGTCCCACCCCTACTCTTAGGATTAGGAAACAATTACAAATTTTTTTATTTTTTTAGTAACTTTGCCTTTTAGGATTATAAATCGATTATAGATTTAATTTTTCTATATTTTTCGTATTTTATTAACTTTATTTTTTAGGATTAAAAAACAATTACATATTTTTTTTGTTAATACGTCAAAATTTTAAATTTTATCCATTAATTTGACACGTGTGACGATCATATAGGTTAACAACTTTGAAACACTATGCTTTATATAATTAGATAGATAGATAGATTCCACTAATTGCACGGTTTGCACTTCCACACTGTGCAAATTTGTTACATCAAAGAACCGCTGCTTAATAACAACTAAATTGCAGAAACATGTATATGGTTTCAATGGCAAAAGCAAAGACTCGAGCAAGTTTTTCATCATCATAACATACAAATATGTTCATCTTTCTCCATAATTAACTTTTCAAGAGTATGAAGAGAGACTCTATTTCATGGATTCTTCTCAGGAGAAGAAAACCTGAACACTAGAAGTTTTCAAAGACTGACAAACAGGACAAACACCGGTAAACACATCACAGTCTTTACATAAACTCAAGTGCCTACACGGCACAAGCAAGACCGAAACCTCCTTTGCATTGCACGACTTACATCTCATCCCAGTACTCGGCATCCCCGGGATGGTCCGGTAGTTGTATGAGGCAGCCTCGTCATCAATCTCGCTATCCCCAAACCCTTCGTTTACTTGATGATGATCAGCTACTACTCCCGCTGCATTGTTGTTGTTTCCATGTGACATCACTTGTTGCAGATTAACCTTCAAGGCATTAACCACAGATTCATTGTACTTTGCCCTGTAATAACAGTTCTGAGCTTCCGCTGCCACTTGTTTTATCTTATCCACTAGTTCCCGGTTCTTCTTGTTCATGCTTTCAATCTCCTGGTCTTTCTCTTGAATCTTCTTACTCACATCCTTCTCTAAGGCCATGACAAAAGCCGTGACATGTCTCTGTTTTATGTCTCTCACACCTTTCGCCAGTTGATCTGCCTGTTCCAAAGAGAGTACAATCTCAAGAGCGTGGGATATTTAAGCAAAAAAACTAAAGCTTTGCAGATAGGATCAGTACCCGGAATTTGATAAACTGATCAAGCTCTTCTTTCTGTCTATCGAGGTCCAATCTAATATTGTCACCGAGTGACTGAAAGATTGGAGTCGTGATGCTTCCATTTGCAGAAGTTACGGAAGAGTTACGCTCATCGTCGTCATAAGATAGTCTCAGACCAGTTGACACTAAGTTCTGCTTTGGGACTTCATCTTGAACAACACTACTGTTATTGTAGTTATAATTCAAAGAGATCTGCAGCTTCTGCTGTCTCTGGTTATTATTGTTGATTTCGGCTTCTCTTCCGCGCTTGCTATTATGCGGAATCATTGGAGCAAGGTTATCATTAGCAAAGTAGTTTACAGGATCAATAGCGCAACCAGCTCTCACTGTAACCACATACAAAGCAAAAAAAGCTTTAGCTCTATTAAGTTCTAACAACATTCAAAGCAAATGAGAACAAACATCAGAAACTTAACTGGTTCCGAGCTGATTCAACGATGTGTTTGTTTGGTATTGAAACTGGCTATCGTTCATTAGAACCTGCGGCAAAGGGTTCTCATTGTTGCCTCCCAACATCTTCTCTAGAGCTTAACCGTCTTGTGTATGTAGCCGCAAAGTATTCAACTTTCAAAAGAATTACAGTAAGAAACCTGCAGACAAATCAAACTCTATGAAACTCATATTTCTTCCACTTCTAACATAAAAGAGTCAAGACGTACTATGATTTGATTACAATCCAAATAGAAACAAAGTTGAGAAATTGAGGAAACTATGCTTTCAATCAAGGCCTGGATATATTACAAATACTAACAAGTCGGAGTTGATTGATTCTTCATAAAAATACTTGTAAAGCAAAATATAAAGAGATATCTGGAGAATCAAGTTTGAATATTAAATAAAGTTTCTATGATCTCGCCTATTAATTAGATACACGAACCAGATTGATTGATCATAGTCAAAGATTCAGATAAATTAATAACAAAAATATAGGCAAAAGAAATATATCAATTAAGGTAAATCTTTCGAACATGAAAACAACTAGGCATACTCAAAGGTCTTGTAAGAGAACATGTGTACCTCTTAGAGATTGCCCATCAAAGATTCAACCGAATTACAGAAAAAAATAAACCCTTGCTTCCTTCAGATCCTGAATACACACACAAGAAGAAAAACAAAAATCTTCATCATCATCAAAGCGACCCAGAGAAAAAAGTTTGATTCTTTTCAATCAATTAAATCCAGAAAACGAAAAAAACCTGCAAAAACAAGGAGTCGAAAGGAGGCAATCGATGAAGATTCAGAATCTTAAGAAACGAATAAAAAGAAAAGAAAAAGATGGGTTTGTTGAAACGCACGGAAACACAACATCCAAAGATGGTAAGAAATTAATTTAAGGGAAGAAGAAGAAGAAAAGAAACGGATGGGAAAATAAAAACGAATGAAATGAATGATGGAGGTGAGAAAGCGGGACACAGTGGTGAAGGAGTGGGAGAAGTTGGGTGGTGAAATCAGAAATTAAATTAAATATAAACAAATGAAAAATTGAAAAAATCGAAAATAGATAAATTCCAAATCTATTAAAATAAAAGAAATACTCTAAAATAACATTATTTTTTTCTTTCAAAACTAATATTTTAAATTTAAAATTTTGAAAATAATACAAATAATTACGTAAAAATATTTTTTTATCTAAAATAACTTTAATATAATATTAAACATTATGTTTGGGATCGCTATTACTAATTTAAGATTTAATTTTTCTCCATTAAAAATTATCTACAAAATCAAATTTATGTTATTATTGTTAAAATATTGTCATTTTCAACTAGTAATATTAAGTTTAGAACAAAAAATTTTAAATATATTATTTTAGTCAATTTTTCTAAAAATAAAACTAAAAAAAAAGAAAAAAAATTGGGTGAAAACAAGAATAAGAATAATAAATAATATTATTGGTTCTGCTCATTTCTCCGTGAGTTGTGCCTCTCTGGTGACGCCATTCACTCCACTTTTGTGCATTTTTCTTCTCTCATTTTTCTTTTTTAAATATTTTTTGACCAATTCCATTAATTTGATTGATATTTAAAAAACAAGAAATTTTCAACATCCTTTCTTTTTTCTTGTCAACATCCTAACAACCTAATTTGTTTTTGACTTGTTTCTTTGACATCTATTTGGTTCTCAGGTTTTTGTAGTTTTACAAAATAGATACCATTCAAAATTAAATTTTATATCGGTTTAGTTCAATTCGTTTTTTAGTAATTTGATTATGTTCAGATTTGATTCCATTTCAGTTCGGTTTCGAACAAAACTATTATAACAAAATATATACTATAAAAGAGGGTCAACAATCTCCAGCTGAGTGACACATCATCGATGGAGAAAGTGACACGTGGCACCTCCACACAAAAAAAAGGATATGTTCATCTTCTCAGACGAGCCGTTCCTGCTACTGTCATCTCCGATCGTTTACTCATTCCAAGTTCCAATCGATTCGACTGCCACAAATCTATTTAATGTCCGCTCCATTTATATCCTTCCTACTTCAAGGATCATATGAAAATCGATCCTCAAATCGGATCTCGTAGTGTCGATTGTTTCGAGAAGCTAGAACAGATTGGCGAAGGAAATTACGGGTTTTCTTCTTCTTCTTCTTCTTCTTCTTCTTCCTCTCAATCGCTGTCTCTTTTCTTTGGGTTTTGTTCTTTGATTTGGTTTGTGGAGTTTCGTTCGTCGTGAATTATATTGTTTTGTTGATTGGATGAATTGGGATTCTTAGATTTATTAAGAATTGGTTCTCAAAAGTTGAAAAAATCGGATTTGTATGATTATCATATGCTTGATATGGCATATACATGTATCTTTCAAGCTAGCTATGTCTATATATTTTTGAGAAATTGCATTCGATGGCTAAAAACAACAAAAATTTAGAAACTAACCAAAGACTATTTCGAGAACTATTGAATTTTCATAAATCCAAGAATGCCCCTAGTTAATCTATAACTCTACACAGATTCAGCGAGATAAAGTATAGATATTGTGTCAGAATAAATAAATAGATAGTCATAATGAATGAAAAACATGTAAATGGAGATAGAGAGTTTTGTTTGCTCTCCACCATTCACAGAGAACTCAATTGGAAATCTCGTGAGCTACTTTGCAGAAAAAGCAGAGGAAGGAGAAAACAAGACAAAGCTTCAAACTTTGGTTTTCGAAATCAGAAAAGCAAAACAGTGGTTTCGAGATAACCACGTACCAAAGCTTGTAGGAAACTCAGATGCAACATACATCATTTGTAACTACGAGAGAGAAGCATGAGATATGATTGCAAGTGGGGATTTCAATTTCTACATCTTCTCTAGTGCTTGTCGATTCGGTTTGTATGAAACCGATTTCGGTTGGGGAAAACCGGTTTGGGTCGGGTTTCCTTCGGTTAGACAGAAGAACATCGTGGTTTTTTGAACAAGATAGAGAATTACTCGGTCGGTTTTGCTTCCGTGAACATCGTGATCCAAACAAAGACTACGGTGGTGATGACCAGTGGCGGTGGTGACGATCGATGATAGTGGTGAGCGATGGTGATGATGAGCGGTAACAACACACATAAATTTAGGAAGAGGACTATGGTGGCGACTCACGCCAGAGATAATCAGTGCCTTTGGTAACAAACGCTGGTGATGAGCGAAAAATACACAATGTTTTTGAAACTCGAGCCCGTCGAGTTGTGGTCGTCAACAATTGTACCAATAAAATATAACTTGTAAACAATTAAGTTACCGCACTAAATAAAAAATTACTTATTAATCTAAATTGTTACCCATATACAACATGTTTTATACCGTGTCAACAATAAAGTTAGATATAAATTCTCAAATTTACACATGGTACTACATCGCTCTTTCTCTCTCTCTCTCTCTCTGATTTCTCTCCCTCATCTATCTATTTAGAGGTACAATAGATAATTTAGCGGTAAATTTAGATGTTATTAGATACAATAAAAAACTCTGACATGATAAATTATTAGTTATTGGACCATATATACATATAATTCTTCATAAAAATATTGAGTTAGCATGCAATAATTAAATTACCGCGTTACAAAAAATGTTAGAAGTAAACTTATATGTTTGTACATGGTACAATAAATGTTAATACGTTACAAGATGTATATAAAAACTATAATCAATGTATATATACATAGATAGATATATATACATATATCATAAGTTACGCCGGATTTTCCCGAGGTTTCGTCGGAGCTCATCTAGAGATTTGATCGGAGATAATGATGATCCAATACCGGATCTATGAACAACCTTTACAATCATCAAAACCGAATTTTGGATTTTCACCAAATCAAAATCGAAACATCAGTTGTTGCTGCAACTATGTGATCCGCTCGCGCACATCTCACTGATCGCTTTACCCTTCACTTTAGTCTCCACATGTTGGAATCTGTTTTAAACAAATCAATAACACCTTCAATAATCTATATAATCCATTATTGTTATCAATCTAACATGTTTTTTACCGTGAAAACAATAATGTTATATGTAAATTTATGTGTTCATATATGATACAATCATTGTTAACCAATAACAAAACATACAACTCGTAACTATAACGTATATACATAAGATATAATTGTCTTCATAACATCTTATGAGTCAACAAATATCTATTAGATATGTGGGAAGAAGAGAGAATAATACACTTGCAACTTACAAACGTGTGGTCCACATTTGGCGTCCCTTCCCCACCTGAGATATGCTTGCCCTGTACCCTTCCCTACTTAATCATTACCAACCTATGAATTTACACATTAGCCAGTCGACGTGGCAAAGGGACTCAAGGACATCATCATCATTTCTAATGACAACGCCCACAGTTCCTCCGAGTTTTTGCCTCTCTTTAGTTACTTCCCTAATTTCTTATCCAATTGTGGTTCTCTACCCAATTGCCTCTATATTTTTCCCTTTTTCTTTTGATTACAAATAAGTTTGAATCTTTTTTCCAAATGAGTTTCTTTGGAGCCCCGATTGACCCGCCTTGGTGATGTGGTGGTCGGTTGTTTGTTGAAGATGTCGTGTATGGTTGCGATGAAACAGAGTTTTCGAGCGTTTGTTTCCTGTGGCGCTGGATCTGTTCGTCTCGCATACGTGCCAGTATAATGACCCGCTTCAAGGTTCGTGGTTCAAACATCCGAATGTGATCAGAGATTGATGGTGACAGCCCGCCCATGTAAGTACCGACTAACGCTTTTTGAGTCCATCCGACGACCTTATTCTGCAATCGTTCGAACTTGCGTTGATAATCTCGAAGACTGCCGTTTGCTGAATTTTGGACAGAGCCTCGTCGAAATCATCACCATCAGTTGGTCCAAATCACGCCCACAATTCTTTTTCAAATACAAGCCAAGTAATCTCGACATTATCCTCTCCCATTGCTTTTGATGTGGCTTGCCACCACTCGTTTGCTAAATCTTCTAAGTGGTAAGAGGCATAAGGAACTTGATGATCTGCCGGTGTTGCTTGATAAGAGAAATATTGCTTGACTTTGCTAAGCCAGTGTGTCGGATCTCCACCATTGAATCGTGGAAAGTCAAGTTTCACCGGTCGCTGTTGGTAAAACGGTTTCACGTGAATTGTATCGGCCTGCACGTTGTGGTTGTTGTGATGGCTTCCTTCGCTGCGTCGTGCAGATCGTGTAGCGTCACCAACACCGGCGCTTCCGCTACTGTCTTTGGTATTGGTTACAACCTCGACCACTCGGTTCATCGTCTCCTCGATACTTATGAATTTATCAGTCACACCGACGTTCATCTTTTGAATTTGGTCTTGCACTTCGCCGAGACTGGCCTCTAATATTTCTATGCGCTCCTTGTTGCTCATGTTTGACACCACAGAGGTGGTCCGAATCAAACACTTTTTTTTTTGAATGATTGTGAGAACGAAGGGGAGAAAAAAATAAATAATAATAACTTGGCTCTCATACCACTTGTTAGGGTCCCAATCAAAGCAATAAGAAATAAGAACACAATACGATTTTCTTTGGGTAGTTACCTCTTTTTGGTTTTTTCATTGCTTAAATAGAAAAGATATAACCTTAGTTCTTACATACTTGGAAGCAAATAACAAAGTGGAAAAGGATAGTGGGAAAGAAAGTGAGTCACTCTCCTCCTACATAATAGGAAGTGAAGTAATGCTCAAATTATTTGCATAAAACATAAATAAAAAGAAAAGACCAAGTCATCGGACTTAATCGTTGAACTCCCAATTTGGTGTCTTCATGTGCTCGGTCCGACCGACGAATCAACTCGTCCTTGTGCTTTTGCTCTTCCTTGTGCTATCGCATCAGGGACGATCAAGGAGAGCCATGTTAGTGCAACTTATTCACCATCTAATTATTTTCTTTAGAACTTAGATACGACTAGGATGGATGTATTAAAAATCTTTAATCTTGCCTAAAGCTTTTGGCTTTGCTCCAATTTTAGATAATAATTAACAAATACAAGGGTGGAATCTACATGGTCTTTGAGTACTTGGATCATGACTTGACTGGACTTGCTGATCGTCTTGGACTGAGATTTACGGTTCCTCAGATCAAGGTATTGAATGGCTATATACCTTGTTGTAGTAGCCTTTGCAAAATCCTAATTGTGATGACTGTATCTTACATTTCAACATATGTAAGAAATCGTGTTACATGAAGCAACTCCTCACTGGACAAATTGGCCTGCTAATGAATTTAGGCAACTCTAGGGTCTGTATCTGGGGTTTTCCTATCGCTTTATAGCTTTATTCGTGAGTATTCACCACGTGAATGTTGTGATTCCAGATGTTGATCTTGTAGTCTATGCTGTTGGACCTTTCTAGCAAGCTTACAGAGAGATTTTACTTATGTTAGATCTCATAACTTTATTGATGTTCTTTTAAGAATGATCATAGACCGCCTTTCAACTTACTGGGCTAAAATTAGACCTCTCTTGACGCTTTTGGTCATTTCTAACGGCCTGCAACTACCTATAATGTCTGTGAAATGTTGTTGTATTCAACATTATTGCGCGCGTTCTAAATACGTTTTTCGTTATGTTGTGCAGATTAAAGATAGAGCTTTTAAATTCTATGGTGCTTATGAACAATACAAGCCATGTAGTGGTTCCTCGAGCAGCCCCATGAATAAAGGACATGGACCTTTCCCAAATTTTGACAATGCTTCTGAAGGTGTTCCATATCCTTACATAGGTAGAAGCACGGGTTTGACTCCTACTTGGAGCTTCACAAAGTCCTCTCACCATCCACCCGGGCGGTCAGAGTCAAGATTCACGTAAATTTATGGAAACAATCGGGAATCAATCTCTGCTCAGTCTTGTGATGTGGTATGACGAGGACAGTGTATGACTATTTCTCGGAAAACAAGTTGAGAAAATTATCAGGTAACTTTAAATTGCAGTAAATTTTTAATGGCTTTATGACCCGCATCTGACTTCCTAAACCTCATATGATGGTTGCCAATTTCCAATTTTTTGCGAATACGGTTTCAATTTCCAATCCCTCCATGGTTTTTCTGCTCACTGTTCTTTAATTTTATTTTCTGAGCTCTATTTTTGTCAGCCTCTTTAGAGTTGTAGATTGGGTAAAACTCTCTTTCTCTCTAGATAATCACACAAGAATCATCAAAACCTTAATCATTTTGCTTCTTCTGATCCAGGTAACAATATCTACCAAGAGGCTCATCCTTTGCATGCATTTCCCATTTAGTTTGATTAATTCTATTCAGTTTTATACAGTTCAAGTTCGGTTTGTTTAAAGATTGGGTAATTCAGTACATGCATTTCTATACCATTCAAATTGTTTAATAATTCGGTTCAGGTTCGGAAATTTTTGTTCGGTTTGAAAATTTGGCTCAGCCCTATTCTCGTCTATTGTTGGGGAGAAAGGCTAATTCCTGCTTGAACATAGACCAATGGTACCGATTAGTGTCCAAACAATTGATATGTGCTAAATCATACTCATACGTTTAAAAATTTGAATATCCATACACATACTTTCTTTTTATGGCCGAAACATGCATTGGCCTGAATCCCGTAAGTCAACCTCGTTAAATCATTAACGGAGATGAGTCAACTGCCACGGTGGAATCCCTGTTGGAACGGTAGAGCAATACGCCGTCGTTTTGAGTGAAAAAAAAAATGTCAATCCATGGAATCGAACCGTGGACACACTTCCCATTTCATGAACTACGAACCCGCTAGACCAAATTCTAATTTTCACTTTCTAGCTTTGAATTTCTCTGATTTTGGTTCTCCGGCGTCCCTAATTGCTGTGACGAGATCCAATGGAGGTCTCTGGTTCGCGCAGTACTTCAATGAAAGCTATTAGACGCGGTGAAACGGAAGTGAAGAACAAAGAGACTGATAATTTAATCGAGGATGCGGGCATTGATGGAGGTCACGAGAGTTGTTAAATATGGGTTTATGGGCCTCCAAATCAAAACCAATTGGTAATGAGTGGATTGACCCAAGTCCCTTTATATTACTCAAGGTCCCTTCCCACTTTCGATGTGGGACATTATCTCACACTCCCTAGAGATTAAGGCTCATGGCGCATTAATCTCTACCTAATCCCAATACACCCTCCCTTGAGATAATGTCTCTTCTAGCCATTAATCTCGACAAACCATCAATCTTCTGGTCGGGGCGGTCAGGCCTTCTTCTGGGCCGGATTACGGGCAATGTGTGTTCGGGCTCTGATACCATGTTAAATATGGGCTTATGGGCTTCTAACTCAAAATCAATTGGCAATGATTAACCCATGTCCCTTATATATTACTCAAGGTCCCTTCCTACTTCCGATGTGGGACATTTCATACACTCTCTAGAGATTAAGCCTCATGGCCCATTAATCTCTACATAATCCCAATAAGAGTGATTCTACCATTAGTAGCATTATAAGTTTAGAGGATGATTCGGTGGTTGATGTTTCCGGTCAAAATCTGGAGATTTCCCTTCTGGATAATTCAGATGATTCGGTGAAGGGTTTCTACTTGTTTAAAAACGTGTTCAATTTGATTCTGAAATTGATTGGAGGGCTTGTGAGGTTGAAGAAGCTCAAGTTTTTCAGTAACGAGATCGACATGTGTTCTTCCCCAAATTTCCTGTCTCACCTCGACTCCACGAAGAAGAAGACTTTAATGTCTTCAGTTTTTTTGTTTTTTTTTTTAATGTTTTCAACGCTACTTAAGATTTATTAGTGTGACTTATCTCAATAAATGCATCTAGTCTAGCGGTTTCGTAATTCAGGAAATGAGAAGTGTGCCCACGGTTCGATTCAAAACGACGCCGTATTGTTCTACCGTTCCGACATGGATTCCACCGTGGCAGCTGACTCATCTCTACATAATCCCAATAAGAGTGATTCTACCATTAGTAGCGTTATAAGTTTAGAGGATGATTCAGTGGTTGATGTTTCCGGTCAAAATCTGGAGCTTTCCCTTCTGGATAATTCAGATGATTCGGTGAAGGGTCTCTACTTGTTTAAAAACGTGCTCAATTTGATTCTGAAATCGATTGGAGGGCTTGTGAGGTTGAAGAAGCTCAAGTTTTTCAGTAACGAGATCGACATGTGTTCTTCCCCAAATTTCCTGTCTCACCTCGACTCCACGAAGAAGAAGACTTTAATGTCTTCATTTTTTTTTGTTTTTAATGTTTTCAACGCTACTTAAGATTTGTTAGTGTGACTTATCCCAATAAATGCATCTAGTCTAGCGGTTTCGTAATTCAGGAAATGAGAAGTGTGCCCACGGTTCGATTCAAAACGACGCCGTATTGTTCTACCGTTTCGACATGGATTCCACCGTGGCAGCTGACTCATTTCTGTTAACGATGTGTATGGATATTCAAATTTTTAAAAGTATGGATATGATTTAGCACATATCAATTGTTCGGATACTAATCGATACCATTAGTCTATGTTAAGGCAGGAATTAGCCTTTTCCCCTCTATTGTTAGTCTTTTGATTAGTTTATGTAGTTTTATTTGTGAGTTGATTCGAATTAGTTCAAGTTCAGGTTCATAAGCCCTAATTAACCCATCCTCTCTCCTAGGGTGGGCAAAATAACCGTAACCGAAATACCTGTACCGGAACCGAACTGAAATATCTGAACCGGAACCGAACCAAACTTGCAAAAATACCCATTGGATCCTACTCATTGATACCCATGGGTATCGGATAATACCCGGAACCGAACTGAAAATATTTCGGGTATTCGAATACCCGAAATATAATTATATATCCAAAATATTAAATATATATCAGATTTTTGGGTATATTTTTGGTATTTCGGGTATATTTTCCTTAAACTTTTTCTGGTTTTCGGGTATATTTTCGGGTTTTCGGATATATTTTAGGCATTTCGAGTAATAAATACCCGGAACCGACCCGAAACCGAAAAAGTTCAGGTATTTTCCGGTTCTGAAATGTCGGAAACGAACCAGAACCGAAATCATTTCGGAACCGAATAGATCCTAAACCTCACTACCTGAAATACCCGGAACCGAACCGGAACTGAAAATGCCCAGGCCTTCTTTGACTCTTCATACCGACGTTTTAGGTTCAGGTACAATGCTTTGTATTGCTGCTTATAACTTCAGCTAAATTGGGATGATTAGCTTCTCTTAATAGCCCTATGAGGTTTAGAGTTTAATGATCGTTGTTGTGTTCATGGCTTTCGTGTCGAATACAAAGTAAGTTTCATGTAAAAAGCTGTGATTTTTGTGTGTTTGGTCTTAGCGTCATAGAAAACTGTGACATCCCAGGAATGAGTTTTAGGGCCTATTTTTTCGATTAAAACCATAAGGCGAGAACTTTAAACCGTGCGCCCAAAGAAACCGTAACCCTAGCTTTCCGAAGAAGAAAACCCTAGTTTGCAAAGGAGGCAATGTTTCAGGCTCTTAGTTTCCGCGTTCAAACCTTTTGGAACGTAGCCTATTTTATCTCAAGTTGGTCTACAGAAAAGTTGAGCCAAAGAATGAAAAAGTGTTGGGCCGAAAGGAGCATTAGACGAAGCGTCGGACCTATTTCGGGTTAAGGAAAAGCCCATAAGAAGAAATGGGTATTGAGGCCATTTTAAAGTGGATCATAAGGTTTTATGAGCACATTTTCGTGGCCCTAGAGGAAGGAGAAGAGAAGCCCAAAGTCGCAAGCCCAATAAGATCATTAAGGACAATTTGGACCTTCCTTGTGCAAACCTAGGGTTCCCTCTCCACCTCTATATAAGTGAGAGCCACGACTTGGAGGATGTAAGAGAGTCTTGGTGCGGCGAAGCCCTGCCGGAATTCCGCTGGAGCCACCACCGTTGAGCCACCTAGAAGGAGAAGCCACCGTAGCCTTCTAGAAGGCAGATCTGCCCCGTTTTGGAAGAGAAGAGTATCAGACAGATAAATCAGATCGGATGAAGCTGAAACTTGGTAAGAATATTCTAGACTCCCATATCTAGCCATAGTCGAAATCGGATCTTGATTTGGAGCTATAGAGCTAAAGTTATTGCCGTTTTTCTGAGACCGATATTTGTTGTTAGAATCTTTGGACAGCCATATTGCAAGGAGATTATCCGGCGAACCAGGAGGAACCAGGAAGCGATCTACATACCTCTAGAAAGCTCCGAGTCTTAGCTTTCTGGAAATCTCAAGTTCATCCAATTCGGAGATCCGTGATGAAAGTTATCGATGTATATTTTTGTCTGGTACATTCTGGCCGAACCTCCAACCATCGCAGATCAGACCCGTTTTGGTAGAAGGGAGAAACGGATGAGAATGTGTTATCCGAATGTTATGAAACTTGGTAAAGATATTCTATATTTCCAGATCTAGCTACAGCCAAAATCAGATTATCATTTGAAGTTATGGTTTGAAAGATATTTGTGTTTTCCCGAGACTATTCTTCGCAGCGCACAGATCCGACCAGGCTGGAGAGTTGGGCTGTTTGGTTGGGCAAATCAATCCGGATCTGATAGGATTCGACCTAGGACCGTCTTGCTCGAGTAAAGGTGATGATCGGATAATCCTTGACTTCGAAGGATTCAAGAAGAAAGATGCTAAGGCGTGGAAATTAATCCGAAAATCCTTAGGCCCAATCTTTCGAGAACACTAGGAAACGAGGCGGTGGCTACGCCGATGGGAGAATTCGGGAAAGAGGATGATAAGGCGTGGATGTTAATCCGAAAATCCTTATGCCCCACTTTACGAGAAGAACGCTCACGATCAACGGATCGAAGATTACGTCTAAGAGTCGCGGAACACTCTAAGATAAATCGAAATTGTTTCTAAGAATAAGCCTTCTAAGAAACGAAAAATGAAGAGTAAAACTCGACAATGAAGAAGAGAAAAGATTGATTATTGATTGAATGATGAAATGAGATTACAAGGGGGGGTTTATATAGAGAAGGAAGAAAGAGAAAATAAATGAGTCAAAGTGAATTAACACTTGTCTCGAAAATGAGAAAAACAAATTACAAGGATTTTGACCAAGACTAGAATTAATGTGTTTTGACCAAAGAAGGTCTCTTGGTATTCCACCGAAAATCTGCAGCAAATTCCCTCGGGAAAATCCCTCGGAAATAAATTCCTCGGAAAAATTCCCCGCGGAGTTCTCTTTCGGAAACGGACCGTTAGCGGAGTAAGCCGGTTGCCTCGTTAAAACCTCTTACGGAAAACCCATTGGGACAAAACCGTAACAGGAAAAATAGTACAACGCAACTTACTCAACGGCCGAACCACAAGAAGAACTCGAAGATAAGGAGTTAAGGATCGGGTGCGTAAGTTGATCCTCCTCGATCCGGATATCGCCAAGTAAGCTCCGAACTGCTTCCTCCAACTTCCGTGCCTTTGCGCGGGTGATTTCTCCTTCCGGTACGTGCAATGCCTCGGCTTGAACCTCCGTGTCCGGAATCATATCATCCTCCCTCTCTTGAAAAGGATTTGACCCCAAATCGATTTCATCTGCAATATAAGGAATGATATCAGTAATATTGAAGCTAGAATTAACGGTGTACTTACCTTGGAGATCAAGTTTGTAGGAGTTGTCGTTGATCTTTTCCAAAACGGTGAACGGCCCATCGACTCGTGGCTTGAGTTTGGAATCCCTTTCGTTCGGGAACCGTTCCTTTCGAAGATAGATCCACACAAGATCACCGGGTTCGAACGTCTTTTTCTTCCGTCCTTTGTTGGCGTGTTTGCGGTATTGCTCCGTCTTGTGTTCGATGTTCGCCTTCGCCTTTTCGTGCATAAGTTTTACCAATTCAGCCCTTTTCTTTCCGTCCAAACTCACATGTTCACTCAAAGGAAGAGGAGTTAAATCAAGCGGAGTAAGCGGATTAAAGCCGTAAACAAGTTCAAATGGCGAAAACAAAGTAGTAGCATGTTGCGCATGATTGTATGCAAATTCTAAGTGCGGCAAACATTCTTCCCATGCTCTAAGATTCTTTTTAACAACAGTTCGCAAGAGAGTGCCTAAAGTCCTATTGACTACTTCAGTTTGACCATCGGTCTCAGGATGACAAGTTGTAGAAAAGCAAAGTTTCGTTCCTAATTTCGACCATAAGGTCTTCCAAAAATAACTTAGAAACTTTGTGTCCCTATCTGAAACAATGGTTCTAGGCATGCCATGCAATCGAATTATTTCCCTAAAGAATAATTCAGCTATGTTCGATGCAGAGAAAAGCCTTCCTAAATACTTCATACATATATAACGTATTTAGGAAAGCCTTATCAAATTTAGGAACATATATAACGTATTTAGGAAAGCCTTCCTAAATCAAAAAAAAAAGTATGATTTCACTTAAGTCATGCAGAGAAAAACTATAAAAGACTATATTATAAAAAAAAGTAAATGAAGCATCAGAACATGTGTTGTTGTTTGACTACACAAAAAAATAAAATAATGAAAAATGATTCTTTCTGGAAATGAAACGTATTTAGGAACCATTTAGGAACATATATAACGTATTTAGGAAAGCCTTCCTAAATGATGAAAATTGATATTTTCTGGAAATGAAACGTATTTAGGAACATATATAACGTATTTAGGAAAGCCTTCCTAAATGATGAAAAATGATATTTTATGGAAATGAAACGTATTAGGAACATATATAACGTATTTAGGAAAACCTTCCTAAATGATGAAAAATGATCATTTCTGGAAATGAAACGTATTTAGGAACACATATAACGTATTTAGGAAAGCCTTCCTAAACGTATTTAGAAAGAAATATACAAATGATGAAAACTGATAATTTCCTTGAAATGAAACGTATTTAGGAACCATTTCGGAACATATATAACTAAATTATGAAAGCATTCGTAAATGAACAAGAAACAGGAAAAACTCTAAAAGACTATATAAACTGTTGATTATCATGCGTAAATGATGCATCAGAACATGTGTTGTTGTTTGACTACACAAAAAAAGAAAGATAATGAAAAATGATCCTTTATGGAAATAAAACGTATTTAGGAACCATTTAAGAACATATATAACGTATTTTATGACATGGAATGAAATGTGCCATTTTTTGAGAACCTATCAACAACTACGAAGATAGAGTCACTACCTTTCCTAGTCTTAGGCAAACCCAAAATGAAATCCATAGAAATATCAGTCCATGGTGCACTAGGAATGGGTAATGGAGTATACATACCTTGGTTTTGGCGTTTGGACTTAGCGTACTTACAAGTCGTGCATCGGCTACAAATGCGTTCCACATCACGTTTGATATGTGGCCAATAAAAATGGTCTTGCACGATGTGAAGGGTTTTAGCAATTCTGAAGTGACCCATGAGTCCACCGCCGTGAGCTTCCCTAACAAGTAAATCTCGCAAAGAAGAGTTAGGAATACAAAGACGGTTCTCGTAAAACAAGAAACCGTCGCTTTGAAAATATTTCCCAAAAGCGAATTTAGAAGAGGAAAGAAAGACTTCCTGAAATTCGGAGTCGGTTGCGTAAGCATCTTTGATCATTTCAAACCCGAGAACCTTGGCGTCGAGTGTAGAGATTAGCGTGTATCTCCGGGACAAGGCATCGGCGACCACGTTTTCTTTTCCTTGTTTGTATTGAATGACGTACAAACGGTTTGGAAGTGTCGCGCCGGGTACGAAATCTATTTGGTGTTCGATTCCGCGAATCGGTGGCAAACCGATCGGACCGTCTTCCGGGAAAATGTCGGAAAAATCCTGCAAAAGAGAAGATATGCTGCTCGGGATTTCCGGCTCGGGATTAGACATACTCGAAAGAGCATCCCTAAAGATTAATAAAACAAACGGTTGCCGAGAAATGAGAGCATGCTTAAGTTCACTCGGTTTGATAAGTAAAGATTCATTTACGAGTGGTTTATCATTTTTCTTGGATCCATCACTTTTGATTTTAAGAGAAGAAGTGGGTGAGGGATCGCTTACATTGCTTTTGCCCTGATTTTGTTCGAGCCTGAGTTGGTCGAGAAATACCTCATGTGGAGATAATGGTGCCAAAATGATTTTTCGACCCTTATGCTCAAACGAATGCTTGTTGGTGAAACCGTCGTGAACGGCTTTGCGGTCATACTGCCACGGACTTCCAAGTAAGATATGGCCAGCCTCCATAGGCAAAATCGCACACGACCTCGTCTTCGTATCGTCCTATCGTCAACGGAACCGAAACTTGCCGGGTAACTTTGAGTTGACGTTGGTTGTTCAACCACCGAAGATTATATGGTCGGGGATGTTTCTTTGTCTCCATACCTAGTTTCTCTACTAGAGTAGTACTAGCCACATTAGTACAACTACCACCATCAATAATAAGAGAGCAAACCTTGCTTTTAATCATGCAACGGGTGTGGAATAGATTCTCTCGTTGCTCGTTCTCAACGACCGGTTCTTGGGCAAGAAGAACTCGTCTAGCTACTAATAGCTCACCATCTACCGCATGCTCCTCATAATCATCGAAGATTGGGGCGGTTTCGGTTTCGTCTTCTTCCTCGTCGTCGGTAACGATATCGTCGTTGGCAAGGATCATCATTGCTCGCGGATTTGGGCACTTGTTCGCGAAATGTCCTTTGCCTCTGCATTTAAAACATTCAATGTCACGGTTTCGAACAACATTAGATTCAATCTTACCTTTGAAGTCGTGTCCAGAAGAGCTCGGCTTATAATCGGCCTTTGTCTTGGAATCGATCCGGGAAGGGTAAGTAGATTTTTCTCCTTTCGGGTAACTCGGCTTAGAGTTGAATGGTTGGCGTGTGATGCCTTTGCGTTTGAGCTGTTGTTCGAATAAAATGGCTTTGTGTAACATCTCCTCGATGTTTCACCCGCACTAATTATAGCGCGGAGTAATGTTTTTTTAAAGAAATTGTTTTGAAATTTGAGAAAATTGCTTTTATCTGAATTTTACAATATAGCTAACTAATGATTATAGGTAAAAATGTTAATTTGTAATAATTTGTCTATTTAATCCGTTTTACAGTGAACTAAAATATTATTCTGGCTAACCCGCAAAAACTTATAATCTTGAAAACATAACTCTAATATGCACCGTTAAATGATTCTAGTTTTTGTGGTTAGTTTACGAACTCTTAAAAAAATAGTTTTTTTGTGTCTAACTTTTTATAAAATTAGTAAAATATTTTTCAACTTTTGTTTTAATATATATATAAATAAAATATAATAAATTATAGTGAAAAATATAGCAAGATTTTGAATAGATTTTTTTTCTTTGAATATATATGAATTGATTATTATTTTAAAATATATAGTATAAAAATAATTAAGAAATCAAATAATAAATAACTTTTTAATGCAAAATATATACTTTCCATATTTTAATCAACAATTTTAAAAGACTATAATATTCTTTCCTATTTTAATTATTTTTTGTTATTTGTAATGGCATTTCATGTAATAACTTAAAAAACAAAAGTCATTTTTTAAAATGTCTTTTTAAATAATATTATAGAGATTATTACAATCACTATTATATACAAAATAATATTTCAATAAATATAATTGATCGCATATGATTTTTTATCAAAATAGTATTAAAAATAATATTCACGCGTAGTGTTTTTGCAAAACTAAGTCGAACCAATAAAAATAAAAACGAAATCAAGACTTTGCTCCAATTTTGTTCCTTGTGAAGTTTGATTGTGGGCTAATAATCCCACATCGATTAACCGGGCTTGTACCGTTTTTTACCCAATAATTTTGGAGAGCCGGTTTGGTTATTCTGAAAAGAATACACCGTCTTCTTCCAGTAACAGCCCTTATCAGTTTCTAAAGAAATGGGGATTTTCTGGAAACGGTAGCAGAAAATAAAAGATTGTAGCTTTGGGTCAACCACACCAATTGGTGATGTTCTCTTTCATCTTCTGCTCGTTAAATGACTGCAACTTGATGATAATGGACAGAGGAAACTGTTGGTGTTTGGTGTTTTACGGTTATGAAGAAAAAACAGAGTATGAATGTAATAAAAAAAAACGTTTATTAACTTGATTGTATTACACTCTTGCTGATGTTACAAAGATCAGACTCGATCTATACTTATACAAACTGAACCATTGTGTTTGAAACAACATAACTGTATAAAGAGATACAACTATATGAAGAGACACAACTGTACGAATGTCAATTCGTGACTCTTAAGTAAGTAACTAACTTATACGAATGTGACTTTGATTTATAAACCTTATACGAGATTTGATTATGGTTCAACACTCCCCCTTAATCATATCTCGGCTTCACTCCAAGCTTTCTTCTAAGTTCTTCAACGCTACGTTTTGTGAAATATCCACATTCTTCACGTCTTCTTCCTCATGGGCAATTTTTGCACTTTCTTGAGAAGAGTTCCACTTGATTGAAAAACTTTTCTGAACCATTTGTATCTCCATAACCTTCTTCCCCTTAGGATCATAGATTATGCATAGCTTGTTCTCAAACAAAACCCTATATCCATGAGATATCATTTGCGGAACACTTAGCAAATTCTTTGCCAATCCAGGAACTAGAAAGACATCCTTCATCACTCTTCCTCCTCTAATTGTCATGATAGTGATATCTCCTTTCCCGGCAGTCATTACGATTTCTCCATTTCCAACTTTGATTGGAACTTTAATGTTTCTATCTAGCCTTGTGAAGTGATTATCTTCCTTCATCATGTGATTTGTGCAGCCACTATCCACCAACCATTCATCTTCTTTTATGGTTTTCGGTGATTCTTCACTTGCACTAAAAATCATGTGAACTCCATCATCTTCATCCTCAAGACTCATCTGCGCTCGTTCGTACTTCTTCGAACGACACTCTCTCGATAAATGTCCAACTTCTCCACAGTTGTAACATTTTTTTTGTTCCTTGAACCTTTTTGCCAATCAGCCGTGCTCTGTTTCTTCCAACAGTCGGCTTCTGTGTGATTGTTCTTCTTACAAACACCACACCACTTTTTGCCTTTGTTGTCACACCAATTGTTTTCTGGTCTGACAACCGCTTTTCCTTCTCGTTATAAAGCATGAAACGCTCCTTCTGTCATGCTTTCACTGCGAGACGACACACGCTTCTCATGTGCCTTCAGAGTTCCTATCAACTCTGTTACGGACAACGAAGTCAGATCCTTCGTTTGCTCCATCACAGCCACTATGCTGTCAAATCTTGCGGGAAGAGAAATTAGGATTTTTTGGACAATTTGATAATCTGTTTTCTGTTCTCCATGAACTCTTAATTGATTTCCCAAATCAATTAACTTGTCGGTGAAAACTTTGATGTTGTCTCCTTCGTTCATCTTTAAGTTTTCATATTCCCTTCTCAACGATTGCAGGTTGATCAATCGTACTTGTGGAGATCCTTGAAATTCAGATTTCAAAGCATCCCACGCTTCTTTCGAAGTAACCGCCGGTGCTATGCGAGAGAAGATCTTATCTGAAACTGTCATTTGAAGAATTTGCAGTGCCATTAAATCCTTTGTTGATGCTTCCTCCCACCGGCTTTTTAATTGGAGCGATGCCGGTGATTGATCTATTTGTGTCGGCTTGTCTGGAACTCCTTCTTCCACTACTTCCCACAATTTTCTGGTCTTCAAGATGGTTGTCATCTTAATACGCCATAAATTGTATTTATCCCCATCGAATATAGGAATCATTTGTTGTGATGATGCTTCCATCGTCTCTGTTTTTGCTGTAGCTTTTTGCAGAAATTTTTGCTTCAATTGGCCCTTGAATCAATAGGGCTCTGATACCATGTTGGTGTTTGGTGTTTTACGGTTATGAACACTACAAGAAAACACAGTTTTTGTGACCACTTTTTGCGACTCTTTTTTTGGTCACAAAAATGTGGGACGAAAGTGTGACTAATTTGTGACTACTCATAATGCAGTGGCAAAACAGTCGCAAATTAATGACGAAACAGAAGAGTCATAAAAGAGTCGCAAATTTGTGACTGGTTTGTAGTATGACTTTGTAGTCGCAAAATTAGTCCCAAATTTGTGACTGATTTGCTTCGGTTTTGCCACTTCAGTCGATTTTTTAAAGCAATTAACGACGAAACATAGTAGTCACAAAAGGGTCGCAAATTTGTGACTGATTTGTAGTCTTACTTTGTAGTCGCAAAAGTAGTCCCAAATTTGTGACTGATTTGCTTCGGTTTAGCAACTCCACTCGAATTTTTCAAATAAATTCATCAATATATAATTGTAAATATGTTAATTTATAACTTTTAACATATATTTGAACTGCTATATACACAGAATCATTGTAAAGTCATATTCAAACATTCTAGGTTCTTAAAGTTTAGGGTTTAGGGTAATTGTTTTTTATTTAAAAAAAGTGTCACAAAAGGGTCCCAAATTTGGGACCGTTTAGCAACTCCACTTCATTTCTTTAATACTAGTCACAAAAGGGTCCCAAATTTGCGACCGTTTAGCAACTCCACTCGGATTTTTTTAATAGTAGTCACAAAATGGTCCCAAATTTGCGACCATTTAGCAACTCTACTCGATTTTTTTAAAAAATCATCAATATTGGATTGTAAATATGTTAATTTATACGTTTTTTCATAGATTTGAACTACTATATACACATAATCATTATAACAAAGAAAACAAATTTTAAATTCCAATTTTTTAAACTTATGTTTGTATATTCTAAAAAATGTAGTAAATGTATATGTGTTTTATATGGAATGATTTTGAAAGATAGAAATTTTAAAAAATTTATTTACCATATCTTATTTTAGTGTTTAAATAGAGAGTTTTAGTGTTAGAATTAGAATAAAAATGATTGCAAATTCATATTTATAATAAAAATGATTGAAAATTTAGGGTTTAGGGTATAGATTTGTGATTTATTAAGTATAGTCACAAAACAGTCTCACTTTTGCTACCACTTTAAGACAATTTTGCGACCATTTCAAATTTTATCAATTTTTTTGATGAAATATTAAGCGGCAACTTATCCCTCCTATTTTTTCTATTTGCGACCAATTGGAATTATTTCCTTTCTCTTTCTCTTCCCTTCTATTGTCGATGTCTCAATCTCTGAAACTCTCTCAATCTCCGATAATACTTCCCAAGGCAAAAGCAAGTAGAGGCCAAGGTGGTCTCTCAACCACAATTCCTCATACTCAGGTATTTTTCTCTACCCCTCTCTCTCTCTCTCTCGAGATCTATCGCGATCTCTAGGCTTAGGGATTCCGGATTGTTCCCGATCTGGATTCCTTGTATGGAATTTGAAATCTAGGCTTCGATTTCCTAGATTGAGCGAGAAAGCTAGAAGCTTTATCAAAATTAGATTTCTATTTTCAGTTTACTATTCCGATTGATAACGGATATGCTGTGAAGAACGCAGAGGCTGATTCACAAAGAACACTGTAAAAAAACTCTCTTTCTTTTCGATTCTGAGAAAAATTTGGGATTTGGATTTTCAATTTTTAGGGTTTTGTGTTGAATTTTTTTTTTGTTAGGTACCCATATGTTACTGGAACTTCAATTGTTGCAATCAAGTACAAAGATGGTGTTTTAATGGCTTCCGATATGGGAGGTATGTTTTATACATGCATGAACAGTTAGTAATCAGGATGTATGTAATGTTAGCTTCATGCGTATGGTTACATTTCTGTTTCTTTATTGTGTATTCAGCCCGCATTTTCTGTATGATTAGTAACTTTTGATACAGTTCTTCAGTTGTTACTGTATTTTTCTATTATGCTTGTGAGATTTAGAAATGATAATGTATGTGTATGAAGTCATTAACAGTTAGCAATCAGTATGCCTAGATTGTTAGATTTGTGCGCATGAATCCTCGTGATTTATGTCTCATTGGTGTCTATTAGTATGGTAAGTATATATCTATTGTTACAGTTCCTTAGTTGTTACTGTGATTTTCTAATATGCTTGCGAGATGTAGAAATGATCAAGAAACCGAGATGGAACGTTTCTGGTTAACTTGGTTTTTGCATCTTTTAGAGGGGTCTGAGATAAGTCAAGGAATTAAGTTCCAAGGCTATTATGTAGAAAATTTTTTGAACTGGCTTTTAGCCACCCGGTTGATAAGAATATGTATCTGTTGCTAAGCATCTATGCATGCCACTGCGTTCTTGTGTCATTAGTTTCACATTCTTTGGGCGTTTGTCTTGCCTACCTACGTATTCTTTCTAGTATATTTTGTTACTGTTCGTTGGTTTGTTACTACTTCTTATCGTTATTAATTTAAGATATAGGATGGATTATGAATTGAGTGCTTCTTTCATCTAACTGAGTGTGCAAGTTTGAATGAATCAGAGAATAATGTTGAAAAGTTATGCACTCCTTTTGTTTTCTGCTTTGGTTTTCTCATTGCCATCTATTGTTAATTTTGTCGAAAGATGACAACTGAGAATAAACATTAATACCATTAAAATAGTTTGATTTAGAATAGCTTAACACCAACTCACGATGTAAGAACTATGATTTGTCTGTATGGTTTATGCTTTTGATGGTATATCTATGTAATTTCTGCACCAGAGAGATGATGTTTACTGTGGCTTCGACTCACTTTTAAACTTTTACGAATCTGCAGGTTCATATGGATCCACCTTAAGATACAAGAACATTGAGAGGATGAAGGCTATTGGTAAGCATTCTCTTCTTGTTTTTTTTTTTTTGCACATGAACACACACACTTATAGGAAAACAGAGCGTTAATCTGATGATGTCGTTGCTTGCTTCAAATTTTTTCACAGTTCATTGATGGAGGAATGGTCTCTCCAACAGTCTGTGCACGCCATTTCGGGTGGGTTTCCCGGCGGCTACTTTGGTGCTAGCAGTCGCAAGATCCGAAGCGGTGCTTGACTTGCAGGTGGCGCGTGGGGATCACAGGGTTGCACGAATGCTCCTTATATTGAATCTAAATTGTTTTTTGATATTTTGGTTTTTGATATTTCTGATACTGAATAGGAATTTAAATTTTCGGATATTGAATCGGAATTTTAATTTTTGGATATTGAATCGAAATTTTTTTTTTGTTCTGTTTTTACTAGAAGTGGCAAATTAGTCTTTAAATTGCTACTAATATTTGGAGTCACATATCAGTCCTAAATTTGCGACTAATATCGAAAGTCATATATCAGTCCCAAATTTGCGACTAATATTGGGAGTCACATATCAGTCTCAAATTTGCGACTGTTTTTGCGACCATTGAATTTAGCGATCAAATATTTGCGACTACTTTGTTTGGTCACAAAATGGTCGCAAATAACTCATTTGCGACCATTTTGGGACTCTTTTGGGGGTCGCAAAAACTGTGTTTTCTTGTAGTGGAAGAAAAAACAGAGTATGAATGTAATAAAAAAAACGTTTATTAACTTGATTGTATTACACTCTTGCTGATGTTACAAAGATCAGACTCGATCTATACTTATACAAACTGAACCATTGTGTTTGAAACAACATGACTGTATAAAGAGATACAGCTATATGAAGAGACACAACTGTACGAATGTCAATTCGTGACTCTTAAGTAAGTAACTAACTTATACGAATGTGACTTTGATTTATAAACCTTATACGAGATTTGATTATGGTTCAACAGAAACTCGTCCGAGGGAGACGTTTGGTTTGGAGAATGGGCGGAGAGAAGATTGATATTAGGGTTTGAAGAAAAAGCTCAAATGGGAGGAGAGAATATTGAAATTAGGGTTTCAAATTAATGAATTTGGGAGAAGACGATGAAAGGAGCACGTGAGAGTGGCATGCGTTTACTTAATTTATCCCACAATAAGGTTTGCTTAACTAAGTGTCCGTAGTGGTCACATTCCCGTCCATACTCCTTCTGACAAAAGTTCCTAGGGGCAAGTCTATCATCTCTAGATAGATGGTCTCAGATACTATTAATGGAAATTAGGGTTTCTTTTTGAATCAAAACAAATGTATTAATCACGAGCCGAGTCCATATCAATGGGCTGAGCCCAAATTGTCTGTTCCCCATATCAGTATGTATATAACTAAAAGGGGAAACTGTTTTAACAAATAGCACCAGTGGTCTAGTGGTAGAATAGTACCCTGTCATGGTATAGACCTTGATTCGATTCTCGGCTGGTTCAATGAGCTATGAAGATTTAGGTTTTAGCGTTGGTTGGGTCCTTCACACTATTCTCATCTCTCAGATGTGATATACCCCTGTAACTGAGCTTTGTATATATATATTTTTTTAATCGTTCTGAGGACAAGAACCTTGTTGTGGAGTCATTTGATTGTGTTTGTTACACTACAAGAAAACTGAATTTTGGCGACTGCAAAGGGCGACTACATATTTAGTCGCTAAATATTGTGACTAATTACCGACTATTTTACAACTATTTGGCGACGAATAAAATATAGTCGTAAAGGAGTCGCTTATTGACGACTACAGTAGATAGTCGGTACAATAGTCGCTATTTTACGACTAATGTCCGACAACATTTTAAACGGGATATAACAGTCGCGTAATAGTCGCTAACTCTGCGACTATTAGGCGACTATTTCGGCGGGTCGCACTGTAATCGGTAAACAGTCGTTAAATACCGGTGGAAAAACACGTGTAAATCGTTTTTGGGTTTGTGTACCTGTTTTTTGCGACTACATGTAGTAGTCGCTATTCAGACGCCTTATAGTCGCTTAGTAGTCGCCATAAATGTTTATATAACTAAAATTCACCTCATTTCTTCTCTTCATCCGATCTCAAAAAAAAAAAAAATCAGTTTTTATTAGTTAAATAATGTCGGGAAATTACAATTATAGTAATTTCCGGGAGTGGATGTATAAGAGGTTCGATGAAGCGACGGGAAATTTCTCGGCAGAGTTCACAACGGGGGTGGAGAAATTCATGACATTTGCAAATAGCCAGCCTCTAACACAAAGTAATGGCGGTAAGTTTTTCTGCCCTTGTAGTGTTTGCAAGAACGAGAAATTTATCCCGGGAAAAAGAATTTGGAATCATCTTTATAGCAGAGGATTTATGCCAGATTATTATGTTTGGTATAAGCATGGGGAAGAAATCAATATGGATTTAGGATCGAGAAGTTATGTTGATACGACGTATGTAAGTGGGAGTGAAGAAGTGGGTAATGTAGTAGAAGATAGATATGTGGATATGGTGAATGATGCATTTCGTGATAACGTGAGTTTTGATAACTATCATCAGGATCATCAGGATGGTAGTTATCAGAATGTAGAAGAACCGGTACGTAACCATTCAATGAAATTCTACGACTTGTTAGAAGGTGCAAATAATCCATTATATGATTGTTGTCGTGAAGGTCACTCGCAGTTATCCTTAGCTGCTCGAGTCATGCAAAATAAGGCAGAATATAATATGAGTGAAAAGTTAGTGGATTCGGTTTGCGGAATCTTGACAGACTATTTACTAAAAGGAAACAAGTCAACCGGTTCACATTACGAGACAGAAAAATTGATGCGCAATTTAGGTCTCCCATATCATACAATTGATGTTTGTATTAACAATTGTATGATCTTCTGGAAAGAGGACGAGAAGGAGGATAAATGTAGGTTTTGTGGTGCACAAAGATGGAAGCTTAAGAACGACCGGCGTAGAACCAAAGTACCATACAGTCGTATGTGGTATATACCTATTGCTGACAGATTAAAGAGAATGTATCAGAGCGAGAAGACTGTAGCGGCAATGAGATGGCATGCCGAGCACCAAGCAAAGGAGGGAGAAATGGGTCATCCATCTGATGCGGCGGAGTGGGGATATTTTCAAGATCAACATCCCCGGTTTGCTGAAGAACCCCGTAACGTTTATCTTGGATTATGTACAGATGGGTTCAATCCATTTGGCATGTCTCGTAATCATTCGTTGTGGCATGTGATCTTGACGCCATATAATTTACCCCCGGGGATGTGCATGAATACAGAGTATTTATTTCTTACAATTCTGAATTGTGGGCCAAAACATCAGCGAGCTAGTCTAGATATCTTCCTCCGACCTCTTATTGAGGAGTTAAAAGAGTTATGGTCTAATGGCGTCGATGCATACGATGTGTCTTTGAATCAAAATTTTAATCTAAAAGCAGTGCTGATGTGGACGATAAGCGACTTTCCGGCGTATAGCATGTTATCTGGATGGACAACCCATGGTAAATTGTCTTGTCCAGTTTGCATGGAATATGCTAAGTCATTTTATCTACCTAATGGAAGGAAGACGTGTTGGTTTGATTGTCACCGAAGATTTCTTCCTCATGGTCATCCATTGAGGAGGAATAAAAAAGACTTCCTAAAGGGAAAAGACGCTTCGAGAGAGTATCCACCTCCGTCTTTGACGGGTGAGCAAGTTTATTTCGAGCGGTTGGTTGGTGTAAAACCATCAAAAGCAAAGGATGTTGGTGAAAACGGTCACGAAAAGAAGAAGTCGGGCTATGGGAAGCAACATAACTGGCACAAGGAAAGCATATTCTGGGAGCTGCCGTACTGGAGGGACCTTAATCTCCATCATTGTCTTGATGTGATGCATATAGAGAAGAATGTTTTTGACAACATCATGAATACTCTTATGAGTGTGAATGGTAAATCGAAAGACAACATCATGTCAAGATTGGATATAGAACAATTTTATTCTCGACCACACTTACATATTGATAGTGCGGGTAAAGCTCCTTTCCCATCCTTCACATTGACAGAAGAAGCCAGAAAAAGTTTATTGGAATGTGTGAAGAATGCGGTTAAGTTCCCAGATGGTTATTCGTCAGACTTAGCTACCTGTGCTGATATGGACAACCAAAAGTTTTCAGGCATGAAGAGTCATGACTGCCATGTTTTTATGGAGCGGTTACTTCCATTTATCTTTGCAGAACTCCTAGATCGGAATGTCCACCTTGCGTTATCAGGTACTAATTACGACAATTTATTTAAATAAAATTATAGTAACTTATCTAGTAACCTAATGCAGTTTTCGCGTATATTGTAGGGGTTGGAGCATTTTTCCGGGACTTATGTTCGAGAACTTTGCATACAAATCGCATTCAAATTCTAAAACAGAACATAGTTTTAATACTATGCAATTTAGAAAAGATATTTCCACCTTCATTTTTTGATGTGATGGAGCACCTGCCTATACATCTCCCCTATGAAGTTGAATTAGGAGACCCTGTCCAGTATAGGTGGATGTATCCTTTTGAAAGGTTTTTCAAAAAGTTGAAAGGGAAAGCAAAGAACAAAAGATATGCGGCAGGATCGATTGTTGAATCATATATCAATGACGAGATTGCTTATTTCTCAGAGCAATACTTTGCCGCGAATATACAAACGAAATCAAGGTAAATGCTAAAATCAATCACATCATATCCACTTTGCCATTTAATTTGTATACACATGCTACTCATTCGTCAGGTTAACAAGATTCGATGAAGGTGAAGTCCCCGTATATCATGTCCCTGAAGTACCTTCTATATTTACTCACGTAGGCCGTCCAAGTGGAGAAATGCATTAAATATGGCTCTCAGAGAGAGACTATCAATGCGCACATGCATATGTTTTACGAAATTGTGACTATTTTCAACCAATTGAGAGGTATTTAAGTTGGCATCGCTCTCAGATTGCGTTTTAGTATATTTAACATTTGTTTAATTTCTCATATTTGTGTTGGTCTTGTGAAGTATGTTCGATGAATTTATTTTTGCAAAATATCCAGGACTTTCCAAAAAAGAACTCGCCGCAAAAAGAGCTGCCGAATATCATTTATGGGTGAAAGAATATGTATGTCTCAAAAATTTCATAACTATTCAAATCTGTATACTTATATATATTTACGCTATTTTTTATATATATGCAGGTTTCTTACTGGAACGCCACGAATCCATTTCCTACTTGGGTTCAAGAGATAGTGCATGGACCTTTGAATAAGGCCAAAACCTGGCCAATGTATTTTACAAGAGGCTATTTGTTTCATACGCAGAATCACGGCGCTGGACGAAAGACATGTAACTATGGGGTCAGTATTAAAGGTGAAAATTACACTGATGCATCCGATGCAACTGATTTCTACGGGACCTTAACTGATATCATAGAACTCGAGTACGAGGGGATGGTCAATTTGAGAATCACACTTTTTAAGTGTAATTGGTATGACCCTGTTATCGGTAGAGGCACTCGGAGGAGCAATGGTGGCGTTGTAGACGTTCTTTCATCGAGAAAATATAATAAATATGAACCATTTATTCTAGGTACGTACTTATGACAATATTTATGTATAGCATTTTATTAATGTCGATATACATATGTATAACTTATATATACATTTATATTACAACAGCTTCACAAGCGGATCAAGTTTGTTATATTCCGTACCCATATACAAAGAAACCGAAGCAGTTGTGGCTCAATGTTCTAAAAGTGAATCCGAGGGGAAATATTTCAGGGGATTATGAAAAGAAAGAACCGACTCTTTTGCAAACAGAAAATGATGATGCTGTATTGATAACAACAATTGAATATCTCGTACTCGACAATTTTGTACAAGGAGACCCAGTAAACCTCGATTACGATGTCGGATATGCAGACCCAGAAGACGAATTTCTATGTAATTTGTCGTCTTCTGATGAAGAATCAGATGACGAAGAACCCTACTAATTAACTATGTTACTTATGTCAGAATTTCGGTGTAATTTGTCGTTTACATTATTTGTCGTTATGAGTAAAAAAAAAATACATCTCCGTATATTAATAAGTAAGTAGAAAAGATTAAAAAAATAAAAAAACATTTTCGTACTCACTAGGATTCGAACCGTGGGTGAATCACAGTTAAATATTAATAAGTAGAAAATGTTAAAAAAAAGAAACATTTCCATCTTCACGGAGACTCAAACCGTGGGTTAATGGATCAAGAGAGGAAGAATTACCAATATGCTAAAGTCATTAATTGGTATTATTCACACATAAATATTAATAACTATATTGAAAAGATAAAAAATAAAATAAAACATCTCCGTATTCACGGAGAATCGAAACTGGGGCTGATGGATTTGGGTGTTGGTGAATTACCAATATGCTAGAGTCATTTCAATGGTTATGAACACACAAAATGTTTAATAAGTATTTTTTTTTTTCGATTAAAAAAAAATACTTTACCATTTCTGAGTCGCGAAAACCCTAAGTCCTTTTGCTCTCACCCCTTTGCGACTCTCATCGCCTCCGATCTTCTTCTTCTTCTTCTTCTTCGATATTCTTCGCCTTCGAATCCACAGAACGATGTCGGGAGATAAGAGCAAACGAGCAGGGAAGAAAAGATTCACTCCCAATGTTTCTCAGTGAGTCGGAGTGTCGCCTTCTTCGTCTCGAACCCCAACCTCTCTACTGCCGCAGTACAACTTTACGCCGCTGCCCCAACTTCCGAATCAGTCGACAACACCTCAAGTCCCCGTGAACGCTCAACCGGCATCGTCAGCACCAGGTTTCCGGAGCTTTCCACCGCCACAAGAACTATTCCCGGACTCGATGCCTCAACACCGTGAAGAAGAATTACCTGCGGCGGCTTTGGCTCCACTGGAGAACACTCCGGCGTCTGGAGAAAACAGCCATCCATCTTCTGGAGGGCACAGCTTCCATGACGAATCTGCACCAGGTTTACCAGATCTGCAAGAGGACACACTAAGGGCGCTGGATGCCTTGCTTATGGTGCCAAACTGGGATAGATTCACCACCGTCATCTCTCCCACACCGACACCAAACTCAACCTGGTAAGTGTATCGCATCTGATTTCGGATTTCTTAATGTCTTCTAGCTGTATTTTGAAGTTGTTAGATTCTCAATGTTGGATACTCAATGTCGGATTTCTTAATGTCTGATTTCTTAGGATTCTCAATGTCGGATTCTCAATGTCTGATTTCTTAGTGACTGATTTCTTAATGTCTGACTCTCAATGTCCGAATATAGCATTTAATTTGTATAGAAGAGATTAAAGACTAGAATTGAAATGTAGAATCAGTTTCAATTGGCATCAAAACCTATCTTTTATAAACAAGAAAACCAATTTCAGACAGCTTAGTATTCGGAAATTCACAGAACAATGGTTAGAAACTTATTCGTGTTTGTTTTCTTTCTGAAAACATAGATTATTTACTTGAAACTGATCTTGTCTTGTCTTTCTGAAAACATAGATTATTTACTTGAAACTTATTTGTGTTTGTTTTCTTTCGTGTTTGTTTTCTTTCTGGTTTGTTTTCTTTCTTTACTTGTCTTGTCTTGTCTTTCTTTGCTTTGTATTGTCTTAAACTTGGTCAATGTGTGTTATGTTTTATGGAAATGCATTGTGCTGTGTCTTAATTCGGATCTCAGATTTTTGTCAATGTGTGTTCTGTTTTGTGTGTGTGTCTGTGTGTCATCCAATATAGATAGTTGTGTGTGTGTGTGTCAATGTGTGTTCTGTTTCTAGGATTGCAACGTTGATTGTCTAGGATTGTTGTGTACTTGTTTTATTTTATGATTGTCTAGGATTGTTGTCGTCTAGGATTGTTGTCTACTTGTTTTATTTTCTGTTTCTTGTCTGATTGTCTAGGATTGTTGTCTACTGGTTTGTTTTCGTTTAAGTAGTACATTACAGTATTTGATTAAATTGTAATGTACTACTAAACTGTAACTGTTTCTGGGTTATATTAATCTAGATTCTGACATTCTGATTTTGCAGGTTTACACGTGACAGAGGATCTAAACTGGTTAGGTCAATTACTAAAGTCTTTACAAACAAATTTGATGCTCCCTACTATAGCCGGACAGTTGTGCCTCAGGAGAGACAAGAAAGATACTTTCTCGAGTTCGCGGTAAGTTTTCTGTTCTTTCGCATTCACATATATCTTTGCTTGTGATGTTTTTACTAACATCATTCTATTCTCTTTGTAATGTAGAAAACCCACACATGGGATCCATTGATAACAGGGACGGTTCAAGGCTATTTCAAGGAGATTTGTCAACGCAGGATGAAAGACATGGTTAGCACCGCGAGGACTAGTCGAGAGAGACCTAATTGGATCAGCGACACTCTCAGGGCAACGATGACATCATACTGGGACACAGAAGAAGCAAAGCAAAGGAGTGTCACCTATTCAGCTGCTCGTCTGTCTGATCGTAAAGGTCTAGGTTATCACATCCACTTATCAGGGCCTAAGTCCTATCAACAAATCCAATCCGAAATGGTTAGTAACTTTTCATTTTTTTTTTTGGTCATATTACTTCTGTTTTGTCATATTCTGTTTAGTGTTGGTTGTATATTGTATTCAGTCCTAATCCTTGTATTGTTTTGGTCACATTGCAGGAAGAGGAATTAGGAAGACCGATAAGTCTTGGTGAGGTTTTCAAAAAGACACATACAAAGGCTGACGGTACATATGTCGATAGGAAGGCGGAGAAAATTGTTGAAGCATATGATAAGAAGGTGGAACAGAAGTTATCTGAGCTCGGGGCAGAGAGTTTAGAAGTTTTTGACGGTGCGTCGCGACCTGGAGACCTAACACCAGATGAGTATACGTCAATCTTTCTTGAGGTAACATTTCATATACTTCATACTTCATCTTTCTTTCATATTTCATATTTCATACTTCATCGTTTCATATTTCATATACTTCATACTTCATATTTCATATACTTCATATTTCTTTCATATTTCATATACTTCATCGTTTGTCATACACCAGATGGTTTTTTTCTGTTCCTTTTCACAGGCAACCGAGAAGGATTCAAGAGGAAATCTTTATGGGCTTGGAAGCCTGAAGGAGAGTCTTCTCAATGGCAAACGCAAGCAACCAGGAGACTCTTCATCGTTTTTCGCACTGCAAGAGCAACTGAAGGAATCTCAGAAGAAAATCGAAGAGCAGGCTGCTTACAATGCACAGCGTGATGCTGAGGTTGCTGCCCGTGAAGCAGAGCACAAAAGAGATGTGGCTGAGCAAAAGGACAAGCTCGAGCACTTCTCATTGGTGGAAAAGTACCTGAGAAAAACCGATCCGCGGTTTCTAGACTTCGTGGCATCACATTCAACACCAGCAACAACCGCAATGCTTCCATCAGCCTCTCTACCAGATCCAAGAAACATACCTTAGGTCACTAATCTCTTTTTTTGTGAACTTGAACTTGTTTTTATTTATGTTTTGGCTTTTGTAAACTCATGTTTGAAACAATAATATTGGTAATGAAATGGTCTTTTCTGTATAAAGTCTTTATTTTACTTTGTATCTTTTTATTTGTAACACAGGTTTCAAAGAATTTGAAAAACAAAACAAACGTGATTCAATTGTACCATATTCTTGTTTTGTTAACAAATATAGTCACTAAACATTCGCCTATTATTCGCCAAATAGTCGCATAAGAGTAGCTGAGTAGTCGCAACATATTTAAATCCGCAAAGTTTGATGACCCTAATAGTCGGCAAATAGTCGTTTAATAGACATAGAATTAGTCACAACAATTACGACTACTTAACGACTACGTTACGTCTACAATGTCCTGTCGTAAAGTAGTCGTAAATTGGCGACTACATGTACGACTACTTACTTTACAAAAGTTGTGACTACTTTACGACTACGTAACGTCTACACTATCCAGTCGTTACGTAGTCGCCATTTGGCGACTATATTGACGACTACTTAATTTAGCGACTAAATATTAACGACTACAGGTTTTAGTCGCTATGTAGTCGTATTACAACTTTTAGTGACTACTATGCGACTCCTTCTGCAGTCGCCAAATCGCTGTATTCTTGTAGTGTTAGTTGGATTGGATTATATCTTTTTTTTTTTCCTTTTTCTTTTCATTTACTTAACAACATTGTATAAGATAATGTTTATGTGTCTCCTCCACAACATTATTTATTGACTGTCTTACAGATTGACTAAAATAAAAATAAATCTATGAGTCGATGCTAATGCAAATAGGCTAATAGGCTATTTTACAAAATTACCAGACGAATATGTAAAATTGTAAATCAACAAAATAGGAAACAAAATTAAAGGGATGATTTTGGAAAAAAATATATAATAATGTCAGGAGTTTTTTTTGTTGTAAAACTTAATGTCTCCTCTCCAATATTTTTCCGTTTCCCTCACATTATCAAGTGTTTCGTCTTTCATATTCTTCTCTTAAAAACCCTAATTAATGTGGTCTTTGTAGTCGCATAGTTTGGTGATAAACAGAAATGAGGAAAGTTGAAATTAGGGTTTGCAATTAGAGTATTTGGGAGAAGATGATGATGCGGACGTGAGTTGGGCATGAGTTTACTTAAAATTAGAGTATTTTATGTTCCAAACAAAAAAATTGGAGTATTTGGGAAAAAATGATGATGTGCATGTGAGTTGGGCATGTGTTCAGTCCCGGCTCAACCATGAGGGCGAGCGGAGCAACCGTCCCAGGGTCCATGATATTTGAAGCTCAATTTTTTTTTTAAAGGTTTTGATTTATATATTTTTTTTTTAAAGGGTGCAAATGTCTGTGAGTGAGAATAATAAGAAGAATAATGATAATGGACAAAACAAATTAGTGGAATTAGACACATCTTCCTATTCCATATTTT
Source organism: Eutrema japonicum (assembly GCA_030161315.1). Lineage (NCBI taxonomy): Eukaryota > Viridiplantae > Streptophyta > Magnoliopsida > Brassicales > Brassicaceae > Eutrema > Eutrema japonicum. The sequence goes on along the minus strand of BSQW01000014.1, from coordinate 41,027,996 downwards.
ATCAAATCTCTTATAACAGAATTAAGCACGTTTTCTTCTCCTCTATTGTAGAGAAATAAATTTTAGTGGAATTATATTTATTTTCCACTTTTTGGTGGGGTTCAATATAATTTAGAAGAATGTAAATTTAACATAAATAGTTGATTTTTAGAGGAATCGAAAAGAATAAATTCCGTCAACCATTTGCACGCGAAGTATGTACAAAATATGATTAACTTTAACAAAAAAAATTAGATATATATTTTTTATTTCCATAACCAAATTTCTAAGAAAATATAATATAAAAGAGATTAAAAAATGTTATATTTAAAAAACGATTCAAAATAGAAAAAAATCTAATTCTTTTATTTTTGTGTAAGGGCCCGAAATTGTTTTTTTTTAAGCACAAGGACCCCGTAAAATCATGAGCCGGTAGGGCTGGGAACGGAGCGGATATCCGGTTTTTTTAAGGTATCCGTATCCGTATCCGTATCCGCCGGATAATCAATTTCATTATCCGAATCCGGATCCGAAAGCTCCGGATATCCGAGTTTCGAATATTCGTTGAAAAACTCGGATATTCGCGGATATCCGGATCCGATCCGGTTTTTTTTTTTTTTACTCACGGGTTGAGACTCTCGCTCACCGGCGAGAAAGTTCCAACCTTCCTCCTTAGCTCTGGTTCAATGGCTGTTGCTCCGCATCCACCTCCAATTCCTCCAGATCCGCTTTCCTCTCCGCAAATCCCTTCTCCCACTTCAGCCCCTGAGCAAATCGATGATGTCCTCATCCGATCTCAATCGGCGATGTCCAAATCGGCGACAAAACCGCCATCTGACAACACCAAGGAATCACGATCTCCAGCCTCCGATTCGAAACCCTCCGCCTCCGACAACAGATTGCTCTCGTCGGAGGTAACGATAACGGGACGAATCTCGTGAGAGAGAGAAAAAAAAATTGTACAAATATTAAAACGGATATCGGATATCCGATCCGAAATTTTTTATTATCCGTATCCGTATCCGTATCCGGCGGATATGTTATTTCATTATCCGTATCCGTATCCGGACTACCCGGATATCCGTTTTTTAGATCGGATCGGAGCGAATACCGGATCGGATACCGGATACCGGATAATAATCCCAGCCCTATGAGCCGGCGCTGCATGCGTATAAGGGCCCGAAATTGTGTTTTCCATTTTTTTTTTTTCCACATCGGCTAATTACTACCATAATCATAAGTATACAACTGTTGGTTATGCTAATAATAACATCTCATGGGACATGGTGGTTTGGGATAATAAGGTTTGTTTAAACAAGTGTCCCGAGTGGTCACATCCCGGTCTGTACTCCTGGCAAAGGATCCATTCTCGTGGACACATCGCCACTTTTTATATATATTCAGTGAGGTTATTAATGGACAACTTCAATATTTTTATTATTATTATTTTTTTTTGATAAACTCTATCGGCTGATCCGGTTAGCTTCAGTAGGAACGCACCGAGGTGCTACGAAGTGGACTACTTCTAATGGTTCAACGGTTCAACGGACACCATGAGCTCCACAGCTTTGCTGGGTTGTCAACGGGCCATGAGATCCATGAGATTCATATGGACCACCACACCGCCTGTCCCGAGTTTGAATGCTTTCCGACTAATGATAGGGGTAGCCCGGCCGCCTGCATTTCGGACTACCATGTAAATCAATTGGGTCAAGGCCCAACTGACAGACTTCCCAACAAAGAGTGTTTAATAGCTAGGGAAGAGGATCGAACCCAGATTTTGGAGTTGCACCCTTTGCTGGACCTGCTCTACCACTAGCCCACTATCATGCGGGCGACAACTTCAATATTAATAAACCATTCGACTTTGTTTTTTTTTCCGCCATTAACACTCATGTTTAATATATGTCGACACTTTTGATATTGTTCATTATTGTTTCCAGATAGTTGGAAGAATTTTTTTTGGAAACCAAGTGGTGGGTTGTGCAAGACGATTATGAAGGTTTGTGATACAGATCGTCTTGATATTAGGTCACGTTTCATTATTAGCCTTTGTTCTCTATGAACTTTTTTTTTTTTGAATTACCTGGAGGTTTTGGGCCGAAGCCCGTAATCCCCTAGGCCCGGAACCATATCATGTAATATTAGTTCCGTCACAAACATCATTCGATCATGTGACCTGTAGACTTTGTCTATCATTCGATCATGTGACCTGTAGACTTTGTCTAAGATACTTTTTCAGTCGAGCTAATGACGCTTGATTCTCTATGAACTTATTTCAATTGGGTTTCAAATGCTTTATGTTTGATATTATCTTCTTCTAACAAGTTAGGGTTTATTAGAGACTTAGAGTCTTCCTTTTGGTATTTTAAGTTGACGTGAGTTGTAGGGTTCAACACCTTTTGATTATTAAATAAATAGAACATTCAAGTTCTTCTATCATTTGAGCATCGTTTCGATCCTCATGTCTTGTTCGTCGATCAGCTATCCTTTGTGTATCAACGAATTATTACATTTACCATGCGCCAGTCTGTGTATCGTCTTCTCAAATTAATGTACTTTGCGTATCTTATCGCAACAAGTATTGATCTTTGTCATGCTTCGGTTCCTTTATTACTGAAGTTTTTATTTTCTCTATTTAAATTGTCTCAAGTTCTGTGTAATGAGTTAGTGAGAAATAGCAATAAAGTTTGAATCTTTTCTAAAAACAGATGCTTTGCTGCTACTCACAGTAAAGAATATTAGAAGTACGATGACTAAAAATTGATGGTAACCATTAATGTGACTTCACATCAACAACAAAAAACTTGTTAGAATAATAAAATACTTCATATTTAATAGAAAAATTAGAATTAAACATTAGTACGACATCGTTTAGACTTTTCACAACTAGCATGGTAATGGTTAACCGGAACTTTGACACATGAATTTGGATTTTCAGAACTGAATCCCGGAATTCTGTCATTTGCTATAGCTCCATAACCTAAAGATTTTCTTGCTTCTCCGATTCCACAAAACAGTGATAGTATAATCACTATTGTAACAACGAAAAAGGTTGTAAGGGTCTTTTTGGATGCAACCATTGTTCTTCTTCAAAATTTATTTTAATTTTCTTGCTTTCTTAGGTGTTATTATATTTTGTAATTTGAATAAGTAAGTAATTAATAGTTTTGTGTTTCTTTGATTTATAGCTAAAGAGTTGTTTCTAAATAAGAAGGCCAGTGCATAGTGAATGTACTTAAAGAGTTTAGGGACTATTAATATGTCATTTATGGTTTTTAGTTTTGTTTTATTGATCAGAAATTTCAAAATAGAAAGATATTTAGTGGTTTTCGACCATATCAGCAAATTTTAAACTGTTTAACAAATTCAGAATGATACATAAACATCGCATAAATAAATTTAATTTTATACTCCATTCAAATTTTTGAGCCATTCAAATGTTGAGCCATTCAAATTGTTGAGACATTCAAATTTTGGCAAATGTGTGGTTAATGTATAGTAATGCTGAAACTAACTTTATTGGCAATTTAAGTGTGTTCACCATATAATGAACTAATTTTGTTGGTAAATAGATAAATACATGCGCATACTCTTTTTTAAAAAAAAAAATATAAATATAAATATATATATATATATATATATACTGTTATGTTGTATATTAATATTATATTTAAACGTTATAGATATTGGATTATTTTTGGGTATTATCTTTACGCATAACTTGTAAAATAGATTTTCCATTTTTAGTTCTTAAAATATCCAACTTTTTTTCTTTAACAAACAAAATATCCAACTTTTTTTTAACCTTAAAATATCCAACTTCTTACACTAGAAACAACAATTCATTATATTAAAAAATAACTATTGCCACAAAACTCAGCAGTGGTCATACAAGAACTCGGTTGTAAAACAAACATTTAATAATTTCATAACGACATCTTGGGTTGTAAAATGGTGAAAGGGCTGAAAGCATTAGCATTAGATGCAAGCAAGAACTCCGATATGTTATTTCTGAGAAAATATTTTCCTTTCACTTAAACATTTTTTTTTTTTAATCATGAAACGTCTCAATTTGAGAACAAGACTCTGAATGGTAAGTTGTGGAATGGTGAAATTGTGTTTTTAAACGCGATTCCGTAAGTATTTTACCAATTATAAAAAATCTGCGGAATAAAAATTAAAACACAAAAATGCACATGCAGTTTTTGCTTAAAAAATACAAAGAAACAATCAATAAGAAAAAAATAAGTTTCAAGTAGATTATTGGTAGAATTAGTTAAATTAAATTAAATTTCCACATTATTTAATTACATCACTAATAATATTTTTGACTTTTTAAATAACTAATAATATTTTTAATTATTTTGTTCGCTATAAATATTTATTGAATAAGATTGGGTTTTACATCATTATTAGATTTTTATGTATTATGAATATATTGAAAAATAAAGAAGAAATCATTACAATGAAAAATAAAGTTTTTCTAATGATATTTAAATTATATAAAATATATGGAAGTTTTATTTCAAATAAATTTTTTTAGATAGTTTATATTCCGTCATCCCACAGAACTTATTAAAAAAGAGTTAGCATCTTCATAAACAAATGCCACATACTAAAAAAATATAAGTTTATGTATAGGCATAGATTAACAAGAGTTTTTTTCGTAGTCAATGGACCACAGTACTAGACCGGTCTACTAGCCCATAAGGCCATAATCCTCACAAGGAGGAAGGTGGGGATGAAACCCGAGATGGCCGAGACGCATGGCAACCGGCAAGAGTACACTGTTGCACTACGAGGCGCTCGACGATTGATTAGAGTTTAGGATTGGAATATAATATATTGATTCTCATAAAAATAAATTTTAGGTTACATAGGTTTATATAGTGAAAGAATTTATTATTATATATAACTAGATCAGGACCAGGATATACGTGGGTTTATAATTTAATATTTTATAATCCATAAACAAAACTAAAAATAAAAAACAAAATAAAATCAAAAATAAATAACATAAAAAAATTAAAAACAAAATTTCGGATGGAATAAATATATATATTTTGAAGGAAGAATTTGATGGAACATATACAATAAATAGTTTTGGAAACGATTATTAGACTTTTAATTTTTGGTAGGTACCAAATTATTAATATAGAAGTGAGATATTATATTTTTGGTATGTACCAAATTATTTTTGGTATGTACTAACTCCGTTTCTGATATATGAATCCAACAATTCTAAGATCCGGTCATTTCAACAAGTGAGTTGTCCGGAAACGCCACCGGAATATGGTCTAAAACCATATGTTAATCCAAAAACGAGTTCCAACACATCCCGGTTCGTACTCCTTCTAGCAAAGGGTCCTAGGGTCAAGCCTGTTTCTCGACAGGTGGTCCATTCTCGTGGACACATCGAGTGGTTCTATCCATTCTCGTGGACACATCGCCACTTTTTGTATATTCAGTGAGGTTATTAATGGACAAATTCACACTCATGTTTAATATATGTCGACACTTTTGATATTGTCATATATTATTGTTTCCAGATAACTGGAAAAGTTTTTTAGGAAACCAAGTGGTGGGTTGTGCAAGACGATTATGAAGGTTTGTGATACAGTTCGTCTTGTTATTAGCATTTGTTCTCTATGAGCTTATTTCAATTGGGTTTCAAATGCTTTATGTTTGATCTTATCTTCTTATTCCAAGTTAGGGTTTATTAGAGACTTAGAGTTTTCCTTTTGGTATTTTAAGTTGACGTGAGTTGTAGGGTTCAACAGCTTTTGATTATTAAATAAAATAGAACATTCAAGTTCTTCTATCATTTGAGCATCGTTTCGATCCTCATGTCTTGTTCGTCGATCAGCTATCTTTTGTGTATCAACGAATTATTACATTTACGATGCGCCAGTCTGTGTATCATCTTCTCAAATTAATGTACTTTGCGTATCTTATCGCAACAAGTATTGATCTTTGTCATGCTTCGGTTCCTTTATTACTGAAGTTTTTATTTTCTGAATCAGACTACAAATAGTGTCAATATGGAAGAACTTTTGGTTTCATTCTTGCTCTATATGGTTCCTTTAGGGCCAAGCAACACTCGAGAGAAACACATACACAAGACATTTAGGAAGCGTAGATTGAAATAAAAGTTTACCAAGACAATTGAATGAGATGAGATGCACGTCACTTGGGCTTTGGTTTAGTTATTAGAAATTACCGTGTTATGTTGTCTGTACTTCAATCATGAAATCAGCAAAAACAAATTTCTATGGCATCACAACATATGATTGAATGGTCCATATTAGAAATGGTTTAGATAATTGTATTGATGGAAATGGTTATGGTTAAGTTAAACCGAGTGGTTTTGCATTCTTTGGTTCAATGTATATAAAACAAACGTTGATGTATATAATTTGTTGAATATTTTTTTTTTCCAGTTCTCTCTCATCTTCTAAAAGACGATTCTACAGGCGATACAACAAAACCGTTTTTCTGGCATAATCTCCGGTGTCGGTCGTACTCTTCTTTGCTCTTGCTTATTGTTTTCTCTTTCAAATAAAGTCCATAATGTTGAATACCATGGAGTTCGACTTAGTGATTCATCTTCAAAGCCTCTGTTTTCTTCTCTCTCTTTTCGAGAGTGTTTCTCCGACCATAATCCAATGATTACCCAAGAGATTAAGTGTCGGCTTCACTCTGTTAAGGATCCCTCTATACGGCTTATGTCGGTTCATCTTTGTAACCGTTCATATATGGGATCCTGGCATATCCACTTTCGTTGTCGGTGATGATGTTCCCAGGATTTGGAAGATTAAACTCAGATTGCTCTTGAATCTGATCGACATTGACCCGATCCAACACCGGTTCTCAAAACAACGACAGTTTTGAGACTTATACTTGACTTGATCAATACGACATCAGATTCCATTTCAAAAATTTCACAGAAAACATCTCTTGGCAGTGAAGACACTCCATCTACTTGTGTTATTGTTTCAATTCATTTTGGGGTTTTCTCTACCCAACATCGTAGTTACGAAAGAAAATCGTATTATGATTTTGCTCACCTTTGGAATTGGTGAAGAAATGAAAAACTTTCAATCTAAAGATCATATTTTTGCGAGGGTTTTGATAATGAAATGGGGATCATGGATATTTAAGTGCATTTTCTATCGAACTAAATGGAATCAATACACTAAGGAAGGTTTGGTTACTAAAGGATGTAGAAAAATTATTTCAAATGGAAGAAAATCAAAGTCAACGATTGTTAAAGCGACTCTGGTACGGAAGCATTGGTATCATATTGTCCAAGTTTCAGAACAGTGGCCGAAAGTATCGGGTTTTGTCATGCGGTGTGCAATTCAAAGGTTTAGCCAAGAGATGCTACCGTCGCACACATTTTGCATCAGATTAAGATCAAATACGGAGAAGGAAATAACGGATTTCATGATTCGTTTGCGAATAAGAATTGTCTACGGAAAGCATCGTCAAAATCACTTCTTTTGTTGTATCTTTTTCACTATATGGCGCATATATATCTTATGTAATAACTTGTTTTCCGAAAGTTCTGTAAGACTTTGTAATTCCAATTTGAAATCAATGAAATTGTTTGCAAAAAAAAACACAAAGCGTTTTCCTTTTTCCCTCTAACATGGTATCAGTAAAGAAAGCTTTCTGTGATTTTTCCTTCAGATATGCTCATCAGACTTCCATTTCACTTTGATTTTCAAAATTTTCAATGATATCTTTTATCTGATTTGTACACATCGAAACTTGATAAGCTTTTACCTCCACAGTTCCATATTTTACCTCCACAATTCCATATTTTGTGTGATCATCATGGTTGGGGAAAAAACATATTTACTGGCTATTACCTTCTTTTTTTCGAGTCGACTGCGTTTATTAGTTAATAAAAATCAGTCTTATAAAATCTGTGTTTAACAAACTCATATGTATTTTGGATTAAAACATATGAAAAATCAGTCTTATTCATAAATTTTTGGATTCCAAAGACCAAATGTCAGAATACAGACTAAAAGTTTTCTTTTATTTTAGAGAAAATTACCTTTAATAACCTTCAAAAGTATGGATATTACTAAAATAACTCTTACAAAAGTTCCACTAATTAAACTAACCTTCCAAAGTTGGTAAAAGACATTTAAGTAAGCTTTTTCGTTTTAATAACGAAAATGCCATTATATATTTAATTTTTAAAATAATTTTAAGATTTGTTAGAAAATAAAATGAATGAAAGAAATAAACTGAAATAAAAAAGAATCGTAACCTATAAAAAACATTTCATCTGTTTCTTTAAAAAAAAAAGGTGTGTCACGACTTTTGTAGAACCGGCGATTGGCGATTTCTTCGAAGACCTATCGTCTTCCTCGACGATTTTTTTTCAAGTCGATGTGGTAGACTTGTGTTTCATTTTGGTGGTAGACTTGTTTTCTGTACAAATGATGGTAGACTTGTTTTCTGTACAAAATAGTGGTAGACTTGGTTTTATTTGATTGTGGACTTAATATGATGTTTCTGACCTTTGACATATTATGTGTTACATGTTTACAGAGATGGCCTAATCTAGTGAGTCGAAGGATTATGCTCCGAGATTGTATCCGCCTGGAAAATCTCCCTTGCATAACCGGAGTTTTAATAACAGGTGCCAGTTGAGTGATTTTGGGATGATGATGGAAGCAGTGGGTGACGAGGTCTACAATGATATTATGAACACTTCTCAAGTAGGAGTAATTCTTAAGCTTGCATCAAAGCAGTATGTTTGGAGTTCCAACACAGTTCATAACTTCCTAACCAACCAATTTTCAGTTAAAAGGCGGTATGAGATGTGGTCAATTATTGGTGGGCGGCCGTTGACATTTTCTCTGCATGAGTTTGCTGACATTATGCGGCTTAACTGTGATCCAATTGATGCGGAAGATAATTGGGACATGGATCACAAAGATTTTTGGGCAGAGATTAGTGTCAAAGACTCGGAAGGCCTAATTGGACTGAGTTAGTTGAAGGGTTGGAGAAATGCGCAACTTGGAGCTATGAGAAGAAGAAAATGCTTGCAAAGCTCTTCAACTAACATGTTGGAATATTAGGGCTTCATAGGAATATATAGTCGAGTTCCATTGACTATCGCTAAAAGGGTGTTGGACGAAGAAGCTTTCGAGAGACATCCGTGGGGATGCCTTTCCTTTCAGAGTTTGATTGACTCCGTTAAAGTTGCTTCTTTAGACAAAGATAGTTATACTCTTCATGGATTTGTGCATGCGGTGCTCATATGGGTATATGAGGCGGTACCTGATGTAAGATTCAAGGGAGATACTCGACCTTGTCACAAACTCTTCAGATATAGATCTTTAGGCAGCGGAATGGATGGTGTTGGTTGATCGAAGAACGCCACTCAAGGGTGTGAAAGCCCTTGTGATGAGTTCACAAACCTAGTCTCAAAGAATCCACACATGAGACATAGATCCAAAAATAATCAAGAACACATCTTGAAGAAACGAAGAAAATTCTTCACTTAATTTTTATTAATTTCAAAACTTATCCACAAAGTAAATACAAAGAGAGCTTTTATAAGCTCGTACACGATCTTTACAATAAAAGAAATTATTTACATTTAAACTAAAGAAGGAAAATTTGCTAAATCAAATAATAATCTTATTGCCACCAATTTAGCTTTTGACTTTGAATATAACTCCTTTGATTTTTTTCTGTAAAGTATGAGGTATTGAGATTTTCATAATAAACTCATATTGAAGACCTTGATTAACTCTTTTTGATATTGCATCATTCTCTCCCTCTTCAAATGGCAAATGGTTTTGTCCTCAAAACCGTACCGTTTCACCTTGAGGATGTTTTTTTAATTGTTATTATAGAAAAACAAAACAAAGCAAAAAGGGATCTTTTTTGGTATTTTTGAAATAGATAGAAAAATTGCAAACAAATGTTTTTTTTTTTAGAAACGAATCAACACAATAAAAAACATAATTTTTATGGGTTTTCGTTTATGAAAATAAAACAATAAACCAACAAATCAAAATGAAAAAAAATAAACAAAATAAGGGTAAAGGTTGATAACAAGAATAAGCTTGTTATGATACTCACTCAAAGACTTGTCCTTAAGAAATCAACAAATTAAAACAGAAACATATTTTATTTTATTGTTTGTATGAAAACAAAACAGAAAACAGAGGATAGAAAATGTTGGGTTGATGCAATCTTTTGATGAACCTTCGGCTCTGATACCAGATGATGTAAGATTCAAGGGAGATACTCGACCTTGTCACAAAATCTTCGGATATAGATCTTTAGGCAGCGGAATGGATGGTGTTGGTGGATTGAAGAACGCCACTCAAGGGTGTGAAAGCCCTTGTGATGAGTTCACAAACCTAGTCTCAAAGAATCCACACATGAGACATAGATCCAAAAATAATCAAGAATACATCTTGAAGAAACGAAGAAAATTGTTCACTTAATTTTTATTAATTTTAAAACTTATCTACAAAGTAAATACAAAGAGAGCTTTTATAAGCTCATACAAGATCTTTACAGTAAAAGAAATTATTTACATTTAAACTAAATGAGGAAAATTTGCTAAATCAAATAATAATCTTATTGACACCAATTTAGCTTTTGACTTTGAATATAAATCCTTTGATTTTTTTTGGTAAATTATGAGGTTGAGATTCTCATAATAAACTCATATTAAAGACCTTGATTAACTCTTTTTGATATTGCATCAGTACCTATCTTGGGAGAAAAGTTTGGGAGAAGAGAAAACAACGAGCACAATCCTGATATTGTTCCTCTACTTCGGTGGCGTTCATCACGGTGGCAGAGGATAAGAGTACTTCCGAGGACAAGAAGGTATGTTTTCTTGAATCGTGGTGGTAGACTTTGTATATGATAAAAAAAATTAGGAGGCAGTCTTATTAAAAATGTATGGTGGTCGACTTTCAAATGAATATTGCTGGTAGACATATTTATTATGGTATGCTATACTTGTTTATTACGGTATGGGAGACTTGTTTGAAACGATATGGTAGATTTGTTTAACACGTTGTGGTAGATTTGCTTAACACGTTATGGTATATTTGTTTAACACGTTATGATATATTTGTTTAACACATTGTGGTATGGTAGATTTGTTTAATCGATGATGTGTGGGTTATCTGATTGTATGTTTATCATTGATTGTAGGTTCGGGTTAGACACTTATTGGTGAAACCGCTATAAGAGATTTATCCAGTTTGGCCAGATGAAGAGTCAAAGCCTGATGATGATAGGAAGGTGGATAACATGATCCACGATAGTATTGATGAATGCTTGGATGAGACGGTTTGGGATAAGGCTGAGCCGGCTGTAATATCCCCGATGAAGAAGCGTAATAATGAATCTGTGGAGGCTAGTCATGTGGCGAAGAAGAGGGAGAAGATGGAGAAAGAAATTTATAGTGGTAGTGATGCGGAGAGGAAGATGCGGAAGAAGAGGAAGGAAAATAAGAAGAATGAGAAGAAGGAAATCGAAGAGGAAATTGCTGAGGAGGCGGCAGAAGAAGATATAAATGTTCGTATGGCTGATTTTAAGAAGCAAGCTCAAAGGGAGAAGAAAAAAGAGAAAAAATTTGAGAAAGAAAGGATTGGTGCTGCTGAATCGAAGAAGTCCGGGGAGACTAGTGTGGATACCAATCAACAGATCATAAACGCCCTTAAGTCGTTGGCAAACAAAGTGGACTTAATGGACAAAAATATTGGAGGCCGACTTAGTGGGTTGGAAAACAGGCTGTGTACTCTCGAGGCCAAAGATCAATTGAAGGAGAAGGAAGTTTTGGTCGATGAGAACGAAGATTCGGTACAATCTGCAGTCAAAAATGGAGAATCAAAAGCCAAAGATGCACCCTCGAAAGCCAAAGATGGTTCCGGGGAAAAAGATATGGTACGCAAGTCTCTATTCTAATGAAAGTAACTTAGAGAAGTTACTTGGCGACTGACTATGTTTAAATCTCAACACATTTCAGAACATTGTCTATTTTAAAACAAGATGGTACCAAGTTTTCATAACATAGTTTTGTGACTTTTTCTTCGTTGTGGTAGACTTGTTTAAAATGAAACGGTAAACTCAAAATGGAAAACTTCCTTAAAACGAAATGGTAAACTAACAATGGAAGACTTCTTTAAAACGAAATGGTAGACTTGTTTAAAACGAAATGGTAGACTTGTTTCATAGGTTGTGGTAGATTTGTTGGTTACATTGTGGTAAACTTGTTATATACGTTGTGGTAGACTTGTCTTGAACAATATGGTAGACTTGTTTAATACGTTGTGGTAGACTTGTTGCTTCGTTCTAGTAGACTTTTAGGAATTTTATGATAATGTTTTTTAACAGATGGTGTTTTGATATTTATGTCTCTGAAAACATTTTCATGTGGACTACCAAAGTCGTGAATGTTAGAGATTCAGGAAACGTCTGAGCCAGAGTTTCCAATTGCACGGGTTGTTAGAACACTGAAGTCACACTCAAAGCCGTTTCATAAAGTGAAAATAGAACTGGCTGACCCGAACGTGAAGAAGCAACACATGAAAACCAAAACCAAATCTCAGGTTCGAAAGAAACATGATGGCAAAGACTGTGTCAATATCACTGACCTATTTAAAACTCCTCCACGACGGAAACCTTCATCACCAATCCCACGACAATCTAAACCTTCATCACCAATTCCAAAATTATCTGACCCCGAGAAAAATGCAAAGATGGTAGAATTTGGCAATTGGTTGAATAAACTGATGGCTTTTCTAGGAATGAAAGATCATGGACTCCGAAAGGAACGTACTAGGGCTGGGCAAATTATCCGAATCCAAAAATCTGAACCGGTATCGAACCGAAAATACCCGAACCGAACCCGATCTAATTTTTTAAAATACCCGATCGGATCCTAAATTCCTATACCCGAAGAACTGAACCCGAACCGGTACCAAACCAAGAACCGAATGGGTACCCAAAATACCCGAAGTGTAATTATATACCCAAATATATTAATTATATTTATACTTGATATAAATCAAATACCCAAAATTACAACTATAAGCCCAAATATATTAATTATTTTTTGGGTATTTCGGGTATTTTAGTTATATTTTCGATATTATGGGTATATCGAATACACATATTTTGTTTTTTCTAAAATTTTTGGGTATTATGGATACTTTTGTTTGAAAGTATATTAGTTTTATTGAAATGAATATTCATGTTTTTGTGTTTTGTCTCGGATTTTGGGTTATTCGGGTTTTTGGGGTATTGTGGATACTTTAGGATCCGAATCCGAACATATCTAAAAAATTTCAGATCTTAAAGAAATACCCGATCCGATCCGAACCCGAACCAAACCCGATCCTAATTTTTAAAATATCCGATCGTTACCTAAATCTCTAAACCCGAAATAACCAAAATAACCGATCCGAAGATCCGAACGCCCACCCCTAGAACGTACCCTTGCTCCCACCCAACGGTCACCATTCTTTGGAAGTTCAGCGGTAAAACGCATAATGTTTGGTGTAGTTGCTTTTGACGCTTTCTACGATCCCTTTGAAGAGGTGGAGAAACATAAATTGGATCGATTGATCAAGTTCGTGGGGACAGATTTGTAAGCCATTCAACCATGTTCATGTTTATATACGGTAGATTTGTAAGTCATTCAACCATGTATTTCTCATTTCATCCTTATATGACTTTCATGTTTTTAGGGAGAATGGAATGGATGATACCGATCCACTTGTTGAATTTTACCTTCATCTAATAACACCTAAACACATGTGGTGTATTCCGAAGTACGGCTCGTTGAGTGATAGATTTATTTGAATAATGGTTTATTGGCGGTATATTTATATACGGTAGATTTATTTGAATCATGATTTATATACGGTAGATTTATTTGAATCATGGTATATTTACGGCATATTTAAATATTTTGTATATTTTTAGCATATGACAACGACAATGAATATGTTTCGACAACGGTCTTTGAGAAACCCATCTCCTTATCAAAGATGTGGAAAGGTTGCTTTCCTCGACCCACTATTCATCTCACAATGGTTTGTAGAATACAAACGAGACTTCTTAGTGAATGAGAAGAATTGGGTGTTTGACACAGGATATTTCGACGTGGCCAATGGCCTATCTTCTGACTTTGCTAAGACAAACAAGAAATGGTTGAAGAACGTGGAACTCTTGTACATTTGCCACAATGTCAAAAATGAACATTGAGTTGCCGTTGAGGTGGACATTCTGAAGAAAAAGGTGAATGTGTATGATTGCATCAAAAGTTTATATGACGACGATTTCTTAAGAGAAGATATGAGGGCATACGCAAAGATGATTTCACTTTTGTTGAAGAGAATTCATCCACGAGAATGGAATAGTGAGCAAACCTTCACATTCTACAGGTTTAAAAATATTCCGCAAAACGACCAATGTGGCAATTGTGGCATGTATACGTTGAAGTTTATAGAGTGTTTGGCTCTTGGGAGTGTTTGGGTTGACCTTAATGATTCTAACATTGCTGTCACTCGTATGAAATATGCAACTGAGATCATGGACGAGATACCAGCGGAATGGTTTGTAGAAACTATTGATAAGCTAAAAATTTAATACCCTAAAGGTACAAGCAGCTATGTCGATGTAGTACTTAGGGGTCGAATCCACATAGACTCAAGATCACACAATAGACTATATAGGTTCGAATTAAGCTAAGTAAAATCAATGAGAATAAGAAATAAAACAAAGTAAACAGATCTAGTGAGAATTCGATGGAGGTAAAAGCTAAGCTTAAGGAATCTCGCAGAGATTCAAGAAAAGCATATGGATAGAACGTAGAGATTCTAATTAAGCACGTTTCTAGAACTCAGAACACTAAACCAAATCAACCAACTTTCGCTGCACTGATTACTATGTTTAAGAAGTTAAGAAACCAAATTTCCTTGCGAAACCTAGACAACTAAACATGCAATAAGCTCAAGTCTGATTTGTTCACAATTCTCCCTAGCCAAATTTCTTTGCACTAAACAGAATTGCTCATCTAAGTCTTTCAAGTTAACTAACCAACTTTCGCTGAGAGAAATAACCTATGATTTTAATTCTAGGTAGCTAATCTAGAACAAGTTTTAAGAACTACTTAGATAAAGAACTCAATAAGATAAATCTCTAGATAGTTTAACAATTTAACAATTCATGAAGAGCTCTTTGAAAAACCCTAAACATAACTAGCAAACTACTTAGACATGATCAATGGAACAAAAATCATAGATGAATAGAATTGCATAAAAGAAATCAATAAGAAACAAAGGGGTTCAAAATTGTCTCCCCAAAAACCCTGAAACCAATCTCTCTCAAAGTATCAAAAATAAAATAAAGCTTAGCCAAAAAAGTGGCTGAAAGACCTAATTATAAGCTAAAACACGTTTTGGGGCTTCTTGTAAATCATAAAGACTTCTGGACCAAAGTGCAATTTCTTCAGACTTGTAAAAACTCGCGTTTCCTTTCTTCAGGTAGTATGTGTTGACCGACACCAGGTTGTATCGCTCGACACAATGTGTCGTCTGTATCGACCGACACCAGGTTGTATCGCTCGACACAAGGACCATAATGCTCCAGAATGCTTCAATATCTCCAATTAAGCTCCACACGTACCTAAACCTGAAAAAACTCAAAAAGACTCCAAAAAAACTAGAAAGACTCTATAAATAAGACCTATATCATGGTTAAAAACGGGTAAAAACCATGATATATCAACTGCCCCAGACTTAGCATTTGCTTGCCCTCAAGCAAACAGAAAGCTAAACAAGAGAAAGAGGTTTGAAAAACACGGAGACTCACCTGTTCTTGAAACACTGCAATGACCATTTTTCTTAGTGCTCCATATATTACTTACCCAGTTCCAAATCTAACCACCATGTACTTCTCTGTTGACATTCGTAGCTCCCCATAATCCACACATAATTTCGTAGCAGTATCCATCAAAGCCTTCATCGCCAGTTTCATCGCTGTGATCAATGCCAAGAACCTTATAGACTCTTTCCCATACAATATCATGACAAAAGAACCATCAAATCCTCACACCTTTTTTGGTATTGGTTCCTCTCCCCCATACTTATTTCACATCATGTTCTTTCATTTTTTTTTTTAGATTCGCATATACATATTAAGGTTTGAGACGCGAGTATTTATGGTGTTTGCCACCAAATACCCGGTTCTTCCCCTCTCTATGTATCAAAGGTGTATGCGAATAATGGTATCACAGAAAATTTTCCTAACCTCGCTTCCAACCTTTGTGTGATCATTCCTTTCCAAGAAGAATAATGGGATTGTTGGAAATTTTCCTAGCCCTCTACTCAGAAGAAAATCATTTCATCTTTTCATGCCTTAACTTATAACAAGGGAGATAAATACCATTACTTTCTACACATGGGTTCCTTTGTCAGATATGAATGAGGAATCAAGCTCTATGGACATCGCCCACATCGATGAAGTGCAAAGAATTAACTCAGGCTTGAATGAACTCCGCTGGAAACATGAGTGTCTTCTAGTTAACTGGCCAGCCTTTGGATTTTTCATTAGTCTGATCTAGAACTGATTCTGTAACAATGGTTACTTAGAAGCAAAGTCAGAACAATAGATTCAAGAAAAAGATCATAATCTCCAACAAGTTTTGACTCAATAAAACGATTTTTGACTCAAAAACGAATGACTCTAAGAAAAACAAACACACTGTCAGCAACCACCTCCCCCAGACTTAAATAACATTGTCCCCAGTGTTATCTAGTCTAGGGTCGGTAAAAGAAACTATAAGAACTGAGTGGAGGTGTGAAAATCAAAGAAGTTACCGGATTGGGGGTAGGAGTGTTGACCGACACACAGCACTGGTATCGAGCGATACCAGGCTTAGGTCGACACATAAACTTCTTTTCATCGACATTGTCGCGTAATAAATACCCAGCTCCTTTGTCACGCAAGTGGTGTCGATCGATACCATTACTGGTATCGCTCGACACAGCTCCTTTGTAACTGATTCACGCAAAACACAAGACACAAAACCAAAACCCAAAAAAAATAAAAGAACGTATGTACAGACTCACCAGTGGGTTGCCTCCCACCAAGCGCTTGTTTTCAGTCATTAGCTTGACTTTGGCTCATGTATTAGTCAGGATAAGAATGAGAACTTTCTCCAAAACAAGCTCCACAACTAGACATCTCCAGCTTCAGAATTCTGCTCAATATACCCTTCACAACATCCTTTCCTTTCTCTTTCAACTCTGAATTGAAAATAGCTCTAACCTTAGAGAGTGGTTTTCGAGGTTCCCTTGCACTTCACCTCATATTCAATCGAATCTCCATCACACTTCTGAAGTGTTAAAGTCATATACGCATCACCCTTGACTCTTTTGCTCTTCACCTTCTTTTTTGCCTTAGCCGTTTTGATGTCTCTCTTCGTGATGATAGAAGGACCATCTAAAACGTCTATGACATTTGGCTCATCATAAGGCTCTTCCAAAAGATCAACCATCAACGTCTCTCCTGTAACAATGGTGATGCAAAAGACATGTTTGGGAGCTCCTCCAGAAGGAATGGATTTGTAGGAGACCTCTTTGTCAATGTATGAAAACGAGATTCTCTTACTGGGCGTGTCTATAACTGCACCAACTGTAGCCATGAACGGTCTACCAAGAATCAAAGGTATATTAGAACTTTCGCTCATCTCCACAATCTGAAAATCAGTAGGAACCAGACAATTTCCTACTTTAACAAGCAAATCAGGGATGGTACCATATGGAATTGAGGTTGAAGAGTTCGGAAATGCGAGAGTCATCTTAGCAGATCTAATATCACCAATTCTCATCCTCTCCGCAATTGCCTTTGACAAGAAATTGACGCTAGACCATGAATCAACGAGAGACTCTTTGAATTCAACTCCAGAGATAGAGCATGAAACCAAAAATTTTCCTGGGTCTTCTCTCTTAGTCAATTGCCTCATTGGTGGTGGTGTGCTTCTTGTCTTGATGAAGAGGCTTTGATCTGTTCCAGAGTTTCTCTGCAATCTCGGAAGTAACCAAGCAAAGGACGGTTTTCCAAAGCTTATTCAAAAGATATCGTATGGGGAATCTTCCTCACCATCTTCTCAAAAGCGAGCAACTTCTCTGCAGTAATTTGATCGCTGAGATGTCTAGATGGTTTAGGATATGGCACCTTAGGCTTGTAAATATTCTCCTCAACAATCTTCGGTGTTTTCACAATTTTTAGCTCAGCCTGCGAGGGGTGTCGACCGACACCAGATTGGTGTCGATCGACACAAGGCTTCTGTGTCGTCTCTTTAGGTTGGTGTCGATCAACATAAGTAGTGGTGTCGCTCGACACAGGTTGGTGTCGATCGACACAAGTAGTGGTGTCGCTCGACACAGCCGTATCAGGCTCAAAATCACCTTCAACCTCTTCTATCTCCACGAATGTTTCTGCATTCAAACCATTCTCTACCACTGCAGTGACCTCTTTAGCACTTATTAAAGTGATTGCATTGACGTATTCATTCTGTGAATGCACCATCTTTCCCTTGACAGCTGCTACAGTCTGATATTTTTTAGTTTCCAGCATCTTCTGATGAGTGTTGAGAGACTCAATTCTCTCATTCAGATCTGTATACATGGCATCCATCTTACCATTAAAGTCTACTGTCATCTTCCGCTGTCCCTCAAGAATCTGTTCCAACATAGATTCAACTTTGCTTTCAAGAGTTTTGGGTGGTGGAGATTGGTAGGACGAATTCCCATAGGCTCTAAAACCAGCTGGGTTGACTTCAGATTTGTACCCTCCTTGCTGAGCATTGTTGGTGAAGTTTCGGTTGTTGTTTTGCTGGTATTGATACATTTGACCTTGAAATCCAGCTCCACCAATGTAGTTAACATCTTCTACTTCATATTTTTCAAAATTCTTGACATCAGCAGCAAAGAGGAGATCCTTCTTTGTCTTTCCCATCAACAAATTGTGCATCGAATCCAGCTTAGCCTTCACCTCTGCGATTTTACTGTCATCCAAGTTACCAGCTTGCTTCTTGCGCTCCATGTCTGCATTCTTGGTACTATTGCTAGAAGCCAAGTTTTCGATAAGCACATAAGCATCTTCAGGATATCTGGTGTTGAAATTCCCATTACTCGCAGCATCTAAAGCCATCTGGTACCTCCAATCAATCCCTCTGAAGAAAATACCCAACAACTGAACCTTAGTGAACCTGTGATGTGGACAATCCCTCTGATATGATCTGAATCTGATCCAAACAGCCTTAAACGCCTAAGGTGCTCCTTGAGAAAATTGGGAGATCTTATTCCTAAGCTCCTCAGATCTTGCATCATCATAGAAATTTTTAAAGAAGGCATCCTTAGTCTCCTCCAGGTAGTCAGTGATCCAGATGCCAACTGCTTAAGCCAATAAGCTGCATCTCCACCAAGAGAGTATGGGAAGAGCTTACAGAAAAGGAAATCATTGGACACTTCATTGTACTTAATGCTAGTAATCAAGTCCTCAAACCTCTCAATGTGATCCATGGGGTGTTCATGAGAAAGACCATGAAAAGGGTGCTGACCCACAAGAGTGTAGTATGCAGGTTTAAGCTCAAAGTCATTCCTCTGAAAAGCAGGAGGGTGAATCGCTGATCGATTGACATAGAACTGATCAGGTCTGTTGTACTCACCAATTTTCCTACCACGATCAACCACAACATTCCCCTCGTTGTCGCGCGCAGCTGGCGCGACAATCTCATCAACAACAACTGTAGGACAATGACGTTTCCATCTCCATCAAGTCGTTGCCCTCTCTCATTGCACAAATGACCCTCTTGGTCTCTCAAAGCTCCAGCATCATCACGAGTCAATACCATTGGATTATTCATCTCTGCTGGCGCCTTTGTATTCCTGTTTGTGCATTCCAAATTTGCTAGCTCCTTGTTGGAAAGATTAACTAGCTGAGTGCTCTTGTTTCTCCTGGTTTCGCGAGTAGGCATACATCTGAAACAAAAAAGACAAGGCACGTAAGTAACAAAAATAAGAAAAAGAGTAAAATAAAACGATGAGTTTCGACTGACACTATGTGGTGTCGCTCGACACTAGCGAACTTAGTCGAAATTCTCGACTAAAATCTAATGGCGAATTAAGAGTCCCCGGCAACGGTACCAAATTTTAATAAGCTCAAAATGTAATACCCTAAAGGTACTAGCAGCTATGTCATTGTAGTACTTATGGGTCGAATCCACAGAGACTCAATATCACACAACAGACTATATAGGTTCGAATTAAGCTAAGTAAAATCAATGAGAATAAAAAAATAAAACAAAGCAAACAGATCTAGTGAGAATTCGATGGAGGTAAAAGCTAAGCTTAAGGAATCTCGCAGAGATTCAAGAAAAGCATATGGATAGAACGTAGAGATTCTAATTAAGCACGTATCTAGAACTCAGAACACTACACCAAATCAACCAACTTTCGCTGCACTGATTACTATGTTTAAGAAGTTAAGAAACCAAATTTCTTTGCGAAACCTAGACAACTAAACATGCAATAAGCTCAAGTCTGATTTGTTCACAATTTTCCCTAGCCAAATTTCTTTGCACTAAACAGAATTGCTCATCTAAGTCTTTCATGTTAATTAACTAACTTTCGCTGAGAGAACTAACCTATGATCTTAATTCTAGGTAGCTAATCTAGAACAAGCTTTAGGAACTACTTAGATGAAGAACTCAATAAGATGAATCTCTAGATAGTTTAACCAATTTAACAATTCATGAAGAGTTCTTTGAAAAACCCTAAACTTAAATAGCAAACTACTCAGACATGTTCAATGGAATAGAAATCATAGATGAATAGAATTGCATAAAAGAAATCAATAAGAAACAAAGGGGTTCAGAATTGTCTCCCCAAAAACCATGAAACCAATCTCTCTCAAAGTATCAAAAATAGAATAAAGCTTAGCCAAAAAATGTGGATGAAAAACCTAATTATAAGCTAAAACACGTTTTGGGGCTTCTCATAAATAATAAAGATTTATGGACCAAAGTGCAATTTCTTCAGACTTGTAAAAAGTCGCGTTTCCTTTCTTCAGGTATTCTGTGTCGACCGACACCAGATGGTGTTGATCGACACAAAGACCCCATGCAGTCGGTATCGACCGACACCAGGTTGTATCGCTCGACACAAGGCTTATGTGTCGTCTGTATCGACCGACACCAGGTTGTATCGCTCGACACAAGGACCATAATGCTCCAGAATGCTTCAATATCCCCAATGAAACTCCAAACGTACCAAAACCTGAAAAGTGAAAAAAGACTCCACAAATACTAGAAAGACTCTATAAATAAGACCTATATCATGGTTAAAAACGGGTAAAAACCATGATATATCAACTATTCAGCTATCCGATCCTAACCCTTGTAGTGAGTACGATGACAGGGTTCCGCTACAGACATAATCTGAGTAGTTGTTAAATTTTGTAATCGCGGTAGGTTTGTTAAATTTTGTTGTGGTAGACTTATTGACTTATTTGCGGCATGTTAATTTATTTAGTTGTTGTAACTATACTTTCAAAGGACCATGTTTTTTTGGCATGAAATTGGTCCTTTGAATGTTTGGTAGATTTGCTTTCCCAGACCACGTAATATTCTTGCGCAACCATGTTTTTGTTAAAGGGAAGCTTGGCAGATTATTTTGTTGTTTGAAATTTGGTAGATTTGTTGGCTAAAGTTTGGTACATTTGTTGTCTAAGAACCAAAGTTACATCATACACCCAAAATAGTTCATTTAAGCATAGAAGCAAACACACAGCACGGTCAAACTTATTACAGATCCCAACTTATTATTACACATAAAATAGAAACTAAAAAATAACGAGTTCAAGGTTGGCATGTAGTAAGATTATGCCCGCATTCACCACATTTAGAACACTTAGTGTTCTTTCCTAAGACGTTTCTTCTCCATTGCCATTTCCAATGCACTTTTCATTCGTGATTTCTTTGGCCGACCGAGTGGTTTACGAACGAAAGGAGGCATACAAACTTTATTAGCCACTTCTTCGGACACATGTAACACAACATCTCTTGGCATTATTGTTCCCGAGTAAGCATTGTACAAGTAACTAGTTCGAAAATATAGATGGCATAGAGAGATCCGTGAAATTTGTGCTGCTTCCGCCGCTGCAATGGCATTGACGCAAGGGATTTTATCAATGTCAAACCTTCGGAAAGTACACGTTTTCTCTTCCAAATTGACAACATGCAAAGATGTCCCGCCTGTGACTTGTGCTTGATGCTCATCTATCTCTTGCACAGTCAATTGCTTAGCAGCCTCAACTCTAACCTGTTTACAGTAAATTCAAATCTACTATCAAATGATATAAATCTACCATCAAATAAGTAAATCTACTGTCAAAATAAAGAAATCTACCATGTAAAATAAGTAAATCTATCGTAAAAATAAGTAAATCTACCATCAAAAATAAATAAATCTACCATCAAAAACAAAAAACATGTACCCGTAGCAATTTTCGCAAATAAATAAATCTCAACACCAGTAGTAAGCTCGGTTTTCATTAAACTTGCAGTCCGGCGCCTTTTCGCAAACCACCTTGTTACAACTGACCTTATCTCGTCCAAAAGTGTCACGATTGGAAAACTTCTTACCTTTGAGAGGACCTTATTTATGGATTCCGCTATGTTTCTAGTCATGATTGTACCTATCTCCCGGGAAATGAACCCGAGTCCACAAACGTACATCCGCTTTTTGCAAATAGTTATAAAGTGGAGGATTAGTAGCTTCAATCTGCCCAAATAAGGCATTGAACTCTAGAAGCCTATATGCGGTCGTGGCCTTCTTGACAAGTCGGAAAGAATTTCCGCCTTTAAATTTCACCAAAATATTCTTATGAAAATGATATGTGCAAATACCATGACTAGAAAGCGGGTAAACCTTCCCTATCACATTTCCAATTGCTCTATGCCTATATGAAATGATGGCAATTTCCTTCATCATCTGGGATAACACGGTGTAGTTGTCTAAAAAACTATTCCCAAGACTCATCATTCTCGGTATCAATGACAGCGAAAACAATCAGAAATATATTAAAATTCCCATCTTGCGTTGAGGAGATGAGTTGTGTACATTTGTATCTACCTTGCAAAAACGTCCCATCAACAACGACAACTTTCCGCATATACGGGAACCCAAGTATGCTGGGACCAAATGCGATGAACATAAACTTGAACTTGTCTTCCTCGTCAACTTCAAGCTTTATAAGTGTCCCAAGATTGGCCCGCCTAATCATGTATAAGTACGACGGAAGGTCCTCGTAACCATTCTCCCAACTTCCTGTTACTAATTCTCGAGCATAATTTAATACACGATGGGCCTTCCAATACTCCACCTGTATTAAATCTATCAAAATTATATCTACCAAAATAAATCGACCAAAATAAATCAACAAAAATAAATCTACCAAATTAAATCTACTTGTATTACATATATCAAATATAAATCTACCAAACTAAGTCGACCAAGTCTACCTGTATTAAATCTACCAAAAATAAATATACCAAACTAAGTCGACCAAGTCTACCAAATTAAATCTACCAAAAATTAAATCTACCAAAATAAATCTAAAGGATGTCAAACATTTATTCCATAACGTTTGGTAAGAGCATCGACAACATGATATGGCAAAACGCTTGGTCCAACACCACCTACAAAGTCTTTATATAGACGTCCTAGTATCTCATGAGTTGCTTGCCGGGCACGAGATGAACGCATCGTAATAGAACACGTGTGCTCTCCAACATAAGTCTTAATATGGAAGCTTGGATTATCTCCTACCATTGATGCACGAACCCTCTATTTACATCTTTCCACCCAACACTTAACCGTCAAAAATTTTGGCGTTGAATAACCAACATCAAAGTCAAATTTATTTGCAACAGCATGGATCTTCAATCTCGTCTTCAACTCCTCTTTTGTCTCATAACATTGGCCAACACCAAAGTCTACTGACTTCATTTCCATCTGCAGAAAATCAGGAATTGTTGTTGAACCCCGTTTCTTTGGTGGTAGATTTGGCATATCTTCTTCGTTATCAGAATACTTTCCACACGTTCCATACTCTTCATCATCAGAACTTGCACCATCCGGGTCTTCGCAATTGTCAAATATGTATTCCTCATCTTCTTCATCTTCTTCATCCACTAGTTTTTCTTCTTTGCATGATCTTCTTGAATTTTTTCTAACGACAGGATCACCTTCTGAGTTTAATGGTTTGACATCTTCGACGACATCCTCCGCTTTCTCTATAATCTCCAAGCATAAACGAACTGTATCGTTTTGAAATTATTGCAAAAAACCAGAGAATTGTCTACTCGTTGCTACAAATACCGGAGGTGTATCTTGTGGTAATTTTTGCAAATACTTTTTTACCAACATATAACTCAATTGCACCTCATAATAGCGATGATCCAATCCAAAATCTTCATAAACCATCCGAAGGAAATCACCAAACGAGGTTTTATGATCCACTCCTAAAATTCGACACCCTTTTGACTTATCAACCAAGAAGACCCAACGATTTTTCTGAAAAATCCATTTCCCACAAACTAGAATAGTTTGCTCCATGGTTTAAAATGATGAAGAGATGATGAAGAAGACGATGAAGAAGATTGATGAAGAAGAAAAAAAAATTCAAGATACAATTGAGAAGCTAAAGAGATAGAGAGGTAGAGTTAGGAAGAGAGGAACTTGAAGTCTTTATTTCCCGAGTATGTATTTTGGTCTTCCGTGAGTTTCTTCGGAGTCGGGTAGCGGCGTCGGGGCGACGGAGTCGGATATCACCGGCAACAGTTGCGGTGACGTGCGAAGGAGTCGGGTAGCGGCGGCGACAGTTCCGGTGACGTGCGAAGGGTTTGACAAAAAACAAACTAAACAATTATTGTTTTCTGTTCCATATATCTTACAAAATCGGCGGTCCCGGATAAAGGATAGAAGTTCCGGTGAAAGGAGACAATTTTCCGGTGAAAGGAGACAAATTTCCGGTTAGGTTTTGGTTGATTTATTAACTGATGGTTGTAGATTTATGTATACGATTCGGTAGATTTATTGTTATTTGGTGGTAGATTTGTTTTAATTTGCAAATAAATGGTAGACTTATTTCATTTGGTGGTAGACTTGTTTTAATTTTCAAATAAATGGTAGACTTGTTTCATTTGGTGGTAGACATGATTACTTTTATGGTAGACTTACTTCATTTTGTGGTATAGTTGTTTTAGTTAAAGGTAGACTTACTTCATTAGCTCTCCGGTTTCTCTGCGTGGTTCGATTTGGTGGTTCGAAAATCGTGTTCTTCTTCGTTACAGTTAAAATGCCGTTAAGTTACACTCAAAGTTCTTCCCGAGCGAGTGTCGTTAGCGGGTGTGCACGAGCGGATGCTGATTTTGGAATTCCGCTGCGTTGTTTCTGTGGTGCCATACTTGAAGTATCTACTGATATATCATGGTTTTTACCCATTTTAGGCCATGATATAAGTCATTTTTATAGAGTCTTTCTAGTATTTTGGAGTCTTTTAGAGTCTTTTCAGGTTTTAGGTACGTTTGGAGCATAATTGGAGATATTGAAGCATTCTGGAGCTTTTTGGAAGCAAGTATAGATCCTGTGGCTGAGACACCGATTTGATGCCTGAGTATCGATCGATACACTTATGGTATCGATCGATACCCGTCGAAGAAACAGAAGGATCGCGACTTTTCTGAAGATTTAAGAAACTGCAAATTGCCCCAGAAGACTTTATTATTTACAATAAGCCTCAGAACGTGTCTTAGGTTATTTATTAGGTTTTTCAGCCAGTTTTGTAGGCTATGCTTTATTCTACTTTTGTTTTGTGAGAGAGCTTTTGAAGGAGACAAGTCTGAAACTCTGTTCGTCCGAGAGAAGATTTCGAACCCTTGTTTTACTCTCTTCTTTATTATTTATTCAAGGATTTATTCAGTCATGTTTATTGTTTCAATCTCCATGTCTGAGTAGATTTCCTATTAGGTTTAGGGTTCTCATAAGGGATTTCTCTGAATGCTAGGTTGATTTGTTGACTATGGTTCATAATCTGAATTAGTTCTTCGCCTTAGGTTGTTCTCAAAGCTAATTCTGGATTGATCACCTGGAACTTAGATTTTAGGTTAATCGATTAGGCACGACAGTGCAATTGAGAAACCTGATAGAACCACTACAAGAAAACTGCCTTTTACAACAAACAAAATCGTCGTAAATCGGTCGTAAAACTTGATTTACGACGGATTAGCGACGATTAACAATTCGTCGTAATTTGATCGTCGTTAATCGCAAATCGTCGTAAATTGGTCGTAATATTAAGGAGGACAAAAAATCGTCGTAAAATCGATGTAATATATTCGTCGTAAAATCGTTGTATATTTACATCGAATGTACGACGAATATGTTACATCGATTTTACGACTAATATGTTACATCGATTTTACATCGATATAACGATAAAAATTTACATCGATTTTACATCGAATTATACAATTTGTTTTTCGACAAATCGTCGTAAATGCGTCGTAATATGATTAAACATTATTACATCGAATTTACAACGAATTATAAAATTTCTGTTTTTAAGAATTCGTCGTAAATTCGTCGTAATACGTAGATGTAAATACGTTGGTAAATCGATGTAAAATATTCGATGTAAATTCATCGTAACTTATTAACGATGTAAAATCGATGTAAAACTATTGATGTAAAATCGATGTAAATTATGGAACGATGTAAAATCGATGTAAACTATTCGATGTAAATTCGTCGTAATTTAAATTATTTTATATAAATTAAATAAAATTAAAAAAAAAATTAAAAAATTATATTTAATAAATTATATTTAAAAATTAAATTTTATAAATAAATTCAAAATATAAAATAAAATTTATATTGTGATTTGGTTAACTTAGGGTGAGCAAAATAACTATTTGCAAAGAGATTTGGTTTAGTTGTTTTGTGAACAAATCGAACTTGAACTTTAAAGCTGGTTTAGATCTTAGGATTTGCAAAGAGATTTGGAATTCTAGAATTTAGACTTAGATAATTCTCGCAACGACAGTTGGTTAATTATAATTTTTAACATGAACCCTGACTAGTTAGTTTATCTGCATTCATTGATTTCCTGAGAAATACTATGAACCTATCTTTCTCCCATCGAACTTACAACATTTTAATTTACGTATTGCTTTCAATTACATTGATCACTTAGCTTAATTCTCATTTATACAATCTATTGTGTGATTTCTTGAGTCTCTGTGGATTCGACCCTTAAATACTACAATCGACAAAGCTGTTAGTACTTAGGGTATTACATTTGAGCTTATCAAATTTGGCGCTGTTGCCGGGGATTCAATTCGCCATTAGATTTTAGTTTGAGATTTTCAACTAAGCCCGATAGTATCGATCGATACCCTACTGGTATCGGTCGATACCCGTCGTGAATTTTTTTATTTTTTTTACTTACGTTCTTTGACTTTTTGTGTGTTCAGGTGTATGCCTATTCGCAAAACAAGAAGGAACAAGAGAACTCAACTACTTAATCTTTCCAACGAGGAACTAACACTTTTGGAACGCACAAACAGGAAAGCAAATAAGCCAACAGAGATGAACAATCCAATGATATTGACTGGTGATGATGCTGGAGCTTTGAGAGACCAAGAGGGTCAATTGTGCAATGAGAGAGGGAAACGACTTGATGAAGATGGAATGATGTGATTGATCGTGGTAGAATGATTGGTGAGTACAACATGCCTGATAAGTTTTACGCTAATTGTTCTGCGATTCGCCCTCCTGCTTTTGAGAGAAACAATTTTGAGTTGAAGCCTGCTTACTACACTCTTGTGGGTCAGCACCCTTTTCATGGTCTTTCTCATGAACACCCTATGGATCACATTGAGAGGTTTGAGGATTTGGTTACAAGCATCAATTGCGATGGAGTATCCGATGATTACCTCTTCTGTAAACTCTTCCCATACTCTCTTGGTGGGGATGCAGCTTATTGGCTGAATCAGTTGCCAGCTGGATCATTGACTACTTGGGAGGAGACTAAGAATGCCTTCCTGAACAACTTCTATGATGATGCACGATCCGAGGAGCTCAGGAATAAGATCTCCCTGTTTTCTCAAGCACCGACTGAGGCATTTAAGGCTGCTTGGCTCAGATTTAGGTCATATCAGAGGGATTGTCCACATCATGGGTTTACTAATGTTCAGCTGCTGGGTCTTTTCTTCAGAGGGATTGATTGGAGGTACCAGATGGCTTTGGATACTACGAGCAATGGAAATCTCAACACCAGGTATCCTGAGGACGCTTATGTGCTGATTGAGAACTTCGCATCTAGCAATAGTACCAAGAATGCAGACATGGAGCGCAAGAAGCAAGCTGGTAGCATGGAAGGTTCGTAGATTGCTGATGTTCAAGCCAAGTTAGATTCTATGCACAGTCTTTTGATGGGCAAGACAATGAAGGCTGTTCACTTTGCTGATGATGTTGAGGTATTAAATGAATATGAAGTGGAAGATGTTAACTACATTAGTGGCTCTGGTTTTCAAGGTCAGAGAAATCAATACCATAATAACAACAGAAACTTCAACAACAGCGCTCAGCAAGGAGGATCGAATCAGTTTGTCCAGAAACCATTCCAGAGCAGTGGGTATACTAGGAACTATGGGAGTTCATCTTATCAACCTATACCTGCTAAGACCCTAGATAGCAAAATTGAGTCTATGTTTGAACAGCTTGTTCAAGGACATATGAAGCTAACAGTGGATTTCAATGGGAAGATGGATGCTATGTACAATGATCTGAGTGGAAAGATCGAGGCTCTTAGTATTCATCAGAAGAAGCTGGAAACTCAGGTTGCTTAAACAACAAGTGCTGTGAAGAGGCAAGAAGGTTTTCTACCATGGAAAACAAAGGATCCAAGGGCACACATCAATGCAATTACCCTGAAGAATGGAAAAGAGGTCAATCCAAGAGTGAAAATTGGCCAAACTGCAGAAAATTTCGTCGATCTTGACGATGTGGATTCTGAAATCACCCCAGTATCGATCGACACTAGCCAGCATCGATCAATACCGGTCAAGATACTTTCACTAGACAATTTAAAGTATCGTGTATCGATCGACACTGATCCTGCAGTCGATACAGCATCTGAGATTTTGAAGGAAGTACCTGATGTAGTTGCAGAGAGAGTTTACATACCGAGGATACCTTATCCCAGGGCTATTGGGAAGACTAAGAAGGAGGTAGAAGACTCTAGATGCAAGGCAATTATGGATAAGTTGATTGTTGAACTTCCTTTTGTCGATGCTATCAAGACTTCTCCAGCTTTCAGGAGATATGTTACGAGGATGGTATCGAGCAATATGAACCTTTAGGATGGTGTTCTGATGATCTCTCATGAGTGCAGCGCAATCTTGACTAACAAGATCCCAAAGAAGCTACCAGATCCAGGGAGTTTTGTGTTGGATTGTACAATCTTCACAGAAAGGTTCGAACGTTCTCTTTGCGACGTTAGTTCAAGTGTGAACCTCATACCATACTCAGTTGCCAAAAGGATGGAGATGACAGACTTCATAGCCACAAGGATCTCCCTGATACTTGCTGATCGCTCAGTTCGACTTCCAGAGGGATTACTTGAAGACGTCCTGGTTAAGATTGGGAATTTTTTAATTCCAACTGATTTCATTGTCCTGGAGTATGATGCAGAACCCAGAAATCCTCTTATCTTGGGAATGCCATTCCTAGCAACAGCTGGTGCTTTGATTGATTGCAGGAATGGGAAGACCGCTCTTAACATCAGTGATCTGGTCATGAATTTTAACATGGAGAAGATGATGAAGAGACCAACCATCGATGGGCAGACTTTCTTTGTTGATACCTTCAACGACATAGCTGAAGAGTACTTCTTGGAAATGCATCCTGAGGATCCAGTAGAGAGAGCATTGGTTTGTTTGGCTGAGTCAGAGGAGTACTTTGGTGATGTTACTGATATGCTCAAATTAATACCCTAAAAGTACTAAGCAGTAGTTGCAGTATAGTAGGGGTCGAACACAAGGACTCACAGAAGCACACAATAGATTATGTAGATGAGAATCAAGCTAAACAATTCAGTTGAAACAAAAAGCAATAAATAGTAAAGAGTTGTAAATTCGATGGGAGAAATATAGATTCAGGGTATTTCTCAGGGAATCAATGAATGCAAAATAAATTAACTAACAGGATTCAGATTTAGCGCGGTTCTTGAACTCAAATCACTGATGAATAATTAACCAACTGTCGTTGCGAAAACTATCTAAATCTAAATCCTAGAATTCCAAATCTCTTTGCGAATCCTAAAGTCTAAATCAGCTTTTAGATCAGGTTTGATTTGTTCACAAAACAACTAAACCAAATCTCTTTGCGAATAGTTATTTTGCTCTCCTTAGGTTCTATAAGGTAATTAATCGCACTGTTGTGCCTAATCAATTATTCTAAGATCTATGTTCTAGGTATCTAATCTAGAACAAGCTTTGAACACAACCTAAAGTGAAGAACTAATTCAGATGGTGAATCCTAATAAACTAATCAACCTAGCATTCAGAGAAAACCCTTATGAGAACCCTGAACCTAAAGTGGATCTACTCAGACATGGAGATTGAAGCAGGCAACATGATTGAATAGATCATCAAATAGAATAATAAGAAAAGAGTAACAAGGGTTCAGAATTGTCTCTCTAAAAACCATGTAACCAATCTCTCCGAAGAACCAAAGTAAGAATTAAAGCATAATTAAAAGCCTAGAACAAGCATAGCCAACAAAGTGGCTGTAAAACCTAATTAAATAGTCTAAACACGAATTGGGGACTTCTTGTAAATATTAAAGTCTTCTGAACAAGTTCTGCAATTCTTCAAACTTCATTAAGAGTCGCGACTTGTAACCTCCTCGATGGGTGTCGATCGATACCAAGGGGCATGGTTTTTACCCGTTTTAGACCATGATATAAGTCCTTTTTATAGAGTCTTTCTAGTATTTTGGAGTATTTTAGAGTTTTTCAGGTTTTAGGTACGTTTGGAGCATAATTGGAGATATTGAAGCATTCTGGAGCTTATTGGAGCCAAGCAGAGATTATGTGGCTGAGACACCGATTTGATGCCTGAGTATCAATCGATACACTTATGGTATCGATCGATACCCGTCGAAGAAACAGAAGGATCGCGACTTTTCTGAAGATTTAAGAAACTGCAAATTGCCCCAGAAGTCTTTATTATTTACAAGAAGCCCAGAACGTGTCATAGGTTATTTATTAGGTTTTTCAGCCACTTTTGTTGGCTATACTTTATTCTACTTTGGTTTTCTGAGAGAGCTTTTGAGGGAGACAACTCTGAAATTTTGTTCGTCCGAGAGAAGATTTCGAACCCTTGTTTGACTCTATTCTTTATTATTTATTCAAGAATTTATTCAGTCATGTTTATTGTTTCAATATCCATGTCTGAGTAGATATCTTGTTAGGTTTAGGGTTCTCATAAGGGATTTCTCTGAATGCTAGATTGATTTGTTTACTAGGGTTCACAATCTGAATTAGTTCTTCGCCTTAGGTTGTTCTCAAAGATAATTCTGGATTGATCACCTGGAACTTAGATTTTAGATTAATCGCTTAGGCACGACAGTGCAATTGAGAAACCTGATAGAACTTAGGGTGAGCAAAATAACTATTCGCAAAGAGATTTGGTTTAGTTGTTTTGTGAACAAATCGAACTTGAACTTTAAAGCTGGTTTAGATCTTAGGATTCGCAAAGAGATTTGGAATTATAGAATTTAGACTTAGATAATTCTCGCAACGACAATTGGTTAATTATAATTTCGTGATTTGAGTTCAAGAACCGGGCTTTAACCTGAACCCTGACTAGTTAGTTTATCTGCATTCATTGATTTCCTGAGAAATACCCTGAACCTATCTTTCTCCCATCGAACTTACAACAGTTTAATTTACGTATTGCTTTCAATTACATTGATCACTTAGCTTAATCTCATCTATACAATCTATTGTGTGATTTCTTGAGTCTCTGTGGATTCGACCCTTAAATACTACAACCGACAAAGCTGTTAGTAATTAGGGTATTACATTTGAGCTTATCATCTACCGCTGGAAGAAAGTATTACACATGCCCAGACCTGTTGAGTGAGGTAAGATCTAAATTGGTTAGTTGTTGATGTTGAGTGAGTAGTTTGTATTAGTTTGATAAAATTGAAGCATTAATGTGAGGTTTTATGTGTAGGATGGTGGAGAACACATATGGATATCATGGGATGACGCTATTACTGAGGAACTAACCATCGTAAGAATACGACTAGAAGAGCACATCGAAAGGATGCTCAGCGTTAACAGACTTGAGCTTGCAAGTCAGTATAATTCTCGTTTGGAAGGAATGCGGGTGACGATGGAGACCAACTGTGATGAAGTTCTGCAAATGAAGGAGCTCTTAGCCGGGATTGAAGTAGAGATTAGTAGGCTCAAGGAGTTGTTTACCACTACAAGAAAACAATCGATTTGCAATGGACTTTGCGATGGATAATATCCGTCGCAAATTTGCGAGGGATTTGCGAGTGACTTACTAGTCGTCGCAAATCCGTCGCTATTTTGCGAAGGAAAGGGTCGTCGCAAATTGCGACGATTTTGCAACATATTTGCGATGAAAGTGCGAGGGAACTTCTAGAGTCGCAAATCCCTCGCAAATTTGCGAGGGACAAAAGGTCGTCGCAAATTCGTTGCAAATTTGCTAGGAATCTGCGAGGGATTAGTGAGGACTATAGTGGTCGTCGCAAATCCGTCGCAATTTTGCGACGGCAAGTTTCCCTCGCAAAATTGCGACGGATTTGCTACGGCAATTTGCAAGGGATTTGCGATGGATCTAGTTAGGTGGAGTTAGGTGAGGTAGGTGGACCACGTTTAAAAGAAAAATTAATTTCCATCGCAAAGTTGTTGCAAATCCCTTGCAAATTCCTTTTCCGTAGCAAATCTGTTGCAAATTGCCGTAGCAAATCCGTCGCAATTCTTTTTGAAATCCTCTAAATACAGATCACGTTAAGAGCTCTCATAACACAACAACTTCGAAAACAAAAAAAAACAAATTTTTTTTTTTTTTGAGATATAGATTTTGAGTGGTGGGTGTTTAAAAAATGTCTTCGGGGCACGAAATATACGCATTACGATCATGGATGTACAATCAAAGAGATCCAGGGACGGGTGAAGTGACGAAAGAGTATCGGGACGGGTTGCGAGCATTCATGTACCAGGCGACAAGCCAACCATGTGCGACTCGTGACGGTAAAATTTTCTGTCCATGTATAAAGTGCAAGAACACCCAATATGTGGATATTGATACTGTGAAGAGGCATCTATATAACAGAGGATTTAAGCCAAACTATTATATATGGTTTTCGCATGGGGAAGGTTGTAGTGTTGATGCTGGAAGTAGTAGTACGAGTCATGGCGTTGATCAACCTAGTTATAATTATGGGCATGATCATTTATTCGTAAATATTGATAAAGGGTATCAACAGGGAAATAGGTTTCATGATATGGTTACAGATGCATTTCATGAAAGTACAACTGCATTTGCTGATGATAATACTATGGAAGATCCCAACATAGAAGCAAAGCGTTTTTATGATATGTTAGACGCTGCGAAGCAGCCCATCTACGATGGATGTAGAGAAGGGCAGTCTAAACTATCATTGGCATCTAGGATGATGACAATTAAAAGTGATCATAACCTAAATGAGATTTGCATGGATTCATGGGCTGAGCTAATTAAAGAGTATTTGCCACAAGATAATATTTCCGCTGAGAGTTACTATGAAATACAGAGGTTGGTTGCGAGTCTTGGGTTACCATCAGAAATGATTGACGTATGCATTGACAATTGCATGATTTTCTGGAAAGATGATGATAAGTTGCAGGAATGTCGATTTTGTGGGAAGCCGAGATATCAACCAACAACTGGAAGGACCCGCGTTGCATACCAATGTATGTGGTACTTGCCAATCACCGATAGATTGAAACGGTTATAACAATCAGAAAGGACATCGGCGGCAATGAGATGGCATGCACAACATACCAAGGAGGATGGGGAGGTTACGCATCCGTCAGATGCAAAGGCGTGGAAACACTTTCAGACTGTACATTCAGACTTTTCTAACGAGAGCAGGAATGTCTATCTTGGCTTATGCACCGATGGATTTAGTCCATTTGGTATGTCCGTGAGACAATATTCTCTATGGCCTGTCACATTGACGCCATACAATCTTCCTCCGGAAATGTGCATGCAACGGGAATTTTTGTTCATGAGTATTCTAGTACCCGGTCCTAAGCATCTGAAGCGATCCCTTGATGTACTCCTCCAACCTTTGATTAATGAGTTGAAACAGTTGTGGTATACAGGTGTTCGCACATTCGATTATTCACAGCAAAGGAACTTCAAGATGCGTGATGTGCTATTGTAGACCATTGGTGACTTCCCGGCGTATGGAATGTTATCGGGGTGGACTACGCATGGAAGGTTATCTTGTCCATATTGCCTTGATCGGTCAGAGGCCTTCCAGTTGAAGCATGGAAGGAAACCATGTTGGTTTGACTGTCATCGTCGGTTTCTTCCCATGCATCATCCGCATCGTAAGAACAAGAAGTTGTTTAGGAAGAACAAGGTCGTGCATGTTCCCCCCCCCCCCCCGTCTATCTTTCAGGGAATAATTTGTTTGAGCAGATTGATTATTACGGTGCTCAAGAAACATGTAAACGTGGGGCCAATTGGCACACTAAGGCAAACATGCCTGACGGATATAACGTTTCTCACAATTGGCACAAACAAAGTATTTTTTTGGGAACTGCCATATTGGAAGGATCTTCTATTACGGCATAACCTTGATGTGATGCACATCGAAAAAAAAAAATTCGATAACATCATGAATACGATTTTGAATGTCAAGGGAAAGACTAAAGACAAAATGAAATCAATGTTGGACATGGCCGAAATATGTGTAAGAAGCGAGTTGCATATTACACAAAACGGAAAAATGCCGATTCCAACTTTTCGATTGTCTACGGATGCGAAACGAGCGTTGTTTGGCTGGGTTGGTTCAGAAGTAAAGTTCCCTGATGGATATGTGTCCAAATTCTCAATTAGATGCATAGAGCAAGGCAATAAATTTTCCGGTATGAAGAGCCACGATTGCCATGTATTCATGCAGCGATTACTACCATTTGCATTACTCGAGCTCTTGCCGACAGTTGTTCACGAAGCAATTTCGGGTAAACAAGTAATTAAATATGTATTTATAATATAATTTTCTTATTTAATTACTGATATATATTATTGGTAGGCATTGGAGCATTTTTCAGGGATCTATGCACTCGAACACTGACTAAGGATGGCATAGCGCAATTACTCAATAATATACATGTTTTGCTTTGTAATTTAGAAAAAATATTTCCACCTTCTTTTTTTGATGTCATGGAACATCTCCCAATCTACCTACCACATGAAGCAGCTCTTGGGGGGCCCGTGCAATTCCGATGGATGTACCCGTTCGAGCGATTCATGGGATATTTGAAAGGAAAGGCCAAAAATCTTGCAAGAGTGGAGGGTTCCATCGTTGCAGGTAGTTTGACCGAGGAAACATCTCACTTCACGTCATACTACTTTAGCCCAACCGTCAGAACGAAAAAAACCGCTCCTAGAAGATATGACGATGGTGGGGTTGCACCTACGTATAACGTTGATGTCCCGGATATCTTCGCCCAAATAGGGAGACTAGCTGGAAAGTTGAAAGAAGTTTGGTGGGAAGACCATGAACATTGTCGTGCAGCTCACAATTATATATTGAGAAATTGTGATTTTGTTCAACCGTTTGAGAGGTATTAATTAATTAGCTGCACTTAGATTACTTACATTTATATATCTCACACGTTGTTTAATTAGTTTTATAAAAAATTATTGCAGCGTTTTCGACATCCAGATCCGAGAAGCCTATCCCGGTTTACTTGAAAAAGATTATGAGAAGTACAAAGAACGTGACTTTGCTGTATGGTTAAAATACTATGTACGTAAGATATATATATACATACATATATATATATATATATAAGTTAACTATCATTTCACGAATATTTTTAATATAATTTGTTAAGATTAATTAATTGTTATTCAAATTATATATATGTAGGTAATGAATGGATGTGCAAAACAGCCCTTGCCACTATGGTTGCACGAGGTTGTTCAAGAACCAATTGCGAAGATCACTACTGCCCCAATGTACTTCACTCGCGGATACACATTTCATACATATAAGCATGGCTCTCGAAGGTCAACCGCATATTATGGAATCCATGTGACAGGTGAAAACGACTACTACGGCGTCTTGCAATAAATTATAGAAGTCACATATCCTGGAATTATCGGTTTGAAATGCATTTTATTCAAATGTGATTGGTACGATCCAACAGTCGGTCGAGGAGTCCGCACAAACAACTTAGGGGCGATAGATGTCAATGCAAACAGACGTTTTCCAAGTTCGAACCCTTCATCCTAGCATTGCAAGCAGAACAAGTGTGTTTCATTCCATATCCTCGGATTAAGCAAAGACGTGAGACATGGTTATCGGTGATAAAAGTGAACCCAAGAGGCCGTATAATTGGGTTAGGCATCGATGATGCTATGCAAAATGAAAGAGTCGGAGAAGTCTTCATCGCAGTCGAATCAACAGAAGATATCATACATATCGATCCACAAAACAGAGAAGTTGAAGACATCGTGGATGATTCA
Source organism: Eutrema japonicum (assembly GCA_030161315.1). Lineage (NCBI taxonomy): Eukaryota > Viridiplantae > Streptophyta > Magnoliopsida > Brassicales > Brassicaceae > Eutrema > Eutrema japonicum. Next base: position 40,991,092 of record BSQW01000014.1, on the reverse strand, counting down.
AGCGAAGATGCAGCCGCATCTGACGAGTTCGAGGAGAACGATAGCGGAGAAGACAATGATGAGCATAGTGAACACTCCAATATGTCTGAAAATGAATCTGAAAACGATTCTGAATAATGTGTTATATGTACGATAATGTAATTTTTAAAATAAAAATATGTATATGTTGTAAATCCGTATATGTTGTAAATCCGTAAAAAAAATAAAAACTTTATTATGATAATAAAACGTATACCATAAACCATAAACCTTAAAAAATAAAACTCATGAATTTGCAACGGATTTGCGATGGATTCGTCGCAAATCCGTCGCAAATAAAGGACCCATCGCAAATCCGTTGCAAATTTGCGATGGATTTGCGATGGATCCGTCGCAAATCCGTTGCAAATTTGCAATGAAATTGCTAGGGATTCATTCCTTATTTCCAGCGAGGATAAAATTGTGACAAGTGTCTAACGGTTTTAAAAGTGAATCTTAAAAATCATATTTCTAAAGTTATTTAATGATGTGCATTCATAAACCGCGAATTTTTGGAAATGTCTCCGTATGATATATAAAATATCATATATCCGTATATGTTGTTTATGAATATATATATATATATAGAAGTTCAACATTCCTCGTACCATCAAATTCATTATATTTTTGAAAAAAAATGCTTATGATCATGACTCTTATGAGATTATAAACCATGAGATTATAAACCGTAAACTTTATTATGATAATTAAACGTATACCCTAAACCCTAAACCTTAAAAAATAAAACTCATGAATTTGCAACGGATTTGCGATGGATCCATCGCAAATCCGTTGCAAATTTGCGATGGATCCATCGCAAATCCGATGCAAATAAAGGATCCATCGCAAATCCGTTGCAAATTTGCAATGGAATTGCTAGGGATTCATTCCTTATTTCCAGCGAGGATAAAATCGTGACAAGTGTCTAACGGTTTTAACAGTGAATCTAAAAAAATCATATTTCTAAAGTTATGTAATGATGTGCATTCATAAACCGCGAATATTTGGAAATGTCTCCGTATGATATATAAAACGTCATATATCCGTATATGTTTTTTATGAATCAATATAGAAGTTTAAGATTGCTCGTACCATCAAATTCATTATATTTTCGGAAAATATGCTTATGATCATGACTCTTATGAGATTATAAACCGTAAACTTTATTAAGATAATAAAACGTATACCCTAAACCCTAAACCTTAAAAAATAAAACTCACGAATTTGCAACGGATTTGCGATGGATCCGTCGCAAATAAAGGATCCATCGCAAATCCGTTGCAAAATGAATTTTTTTTTTGAAATTTGGTACGAACATTGAATTTTTTCATCACATTTTGGGCCAAATTAAACCGTGAATTGGTAGTGGACCACACATTTTGCGATGGATCCTTTATTTGCGATGGATTTGTGATGGATCCGTCGCAAATCCGTTGCAAATTTTTGGTCCATCGCAAATCCATCGCTTATTAGTTTATAAACCGACTGTTTCTCTTCTTCTTCCCTTCTCCCTTCTCAATCTCCACTCGATCTCAATCCAGTCGATCTCAAATCGATCCTTCTCCGGCCCACTGTTCATTTCCGGCGACCCCACTCCTCCTCCTCCTCCGGCGATCGGTTCCTCGTCCCTTCCTCTCTCCTCTCCTCCTCGACCTCCTCCCTTCACCTCGCAACCTCTTTCTTCTCCTCCTCCGCCGGCGAGCACTCATCTCCCTCCGATGATCTCCTCTCCCTCCGGCGACGTCCTCTCCCTCCGGCGAGCCCCCTCCTCTCCCCTCTCCCTCCGGCGACATCTTCCTCTCCTCGGTGAAGGTTGGTTTTTTTTTTTTAAATTTCATTTTTTCTTTCTAAAATATATGTTGTTATCTTAAAAAAAAAATGGATTTGTTAGATTTGTGAAATTTGTTAGATTTGTTAGATTTGTGAAAAATATTTTAGATTTGTTAGATTTGGATTTGTATTTAAATTAGATTTTTAGATTTTTAGAATTGTTAGATTTTGTTAGATTATTTAGTTTTTTAGATTTGTTAAAAAATTATATTTGTTAGATTTGTATTTAAATTAGGATGAATTTAGATTGTTAGATTTAGATTTGATATTTATTAGTTTGTTAAATTTGTATTTCAATTATGATGAATTTAGATTAGATAATTTTATAATTAGTATGATTTTATATAATACATTATATAAAATGATTAGTTTGATTGTAATTTTTTTTGTATTTTCTAAATTATAATATAATTATATGAATTAATTATTAAATTTTTTTTTTAGATGTCGGGATTTCGAGGTAACGACTACACTCGATTTCTTTCGATGGGTTCCACAAGTACTCCTCCTGTTATTCAGATGGATTTTGCGACTTCTGCTGTTCCTGAGACCGTGGAGCTTGCCCCAGCACCGGCGGATCCCGCACCGTCGAACCCCACGGCTGACTCCATCCCCATTGATATTGCGATACAGCAGATTCTCGAGAGTCCTGGTCATGATAGTCTACCACGACTCGATCCAAGCCGTCCTCCAGGAACGTTATGGTATAATTTATATTTTCTAAGTTATTTATGTTTTTGTTTACAATTATAATAATTTCATTTTTAATTTACTATATTTTCTAATTTCAGGTTTGATGATGACGGAGTTGTGGCTTCTCAGATCCGTTCGATCTTTGAAACAGATTTCAAAGAACCGCATGCCAATTACTCACAAACACCGGAATATATCATTGAACGTTGGTATAAAACGTTTGTTGTAAGTTTTCTAAATTTTATTAAATTTATTTTTATTATTATTAATAATATTTTTTATGCATTTAACTTCTTATTTTTTTTGTTATAGCAATCGTTTCATTGGGATTTTGCAATTAACGGCGAGGTCCGAAAAAAATTTGAAAAAAAGTTGAAGGCTCGCATGTGCGGTCAGGTTGGGCGTTGGAAAGAAAAGCGGAAGATTAAAGGGATGAGTCGAAGCCTAAGTGGATGGATCTGCTTGTTTGGAGCGGTCTTGTTCGATATTGGATGGATCTGAAGAGCGAGAAGAAGAGTGCCGATAGTCGCAAGGCCCGATACTCTGATCCTGATGGTTACGGGCCTTCTACGAATCGTTCTGGACAAACCTCGTTTAAAGCACGGGGCCGAAACATAGTAAGTTTTTTTTTTTTTTAAATCTTACATTCGTAATTTAATTTAATCTTATGAATCTATGAAATTTTTTTTAGGCCGCAAAGACCGGATCATCAATTCCGGATTTGTTAGCGGTTCTCGAGGAGACAAAACGGAAACCGGATGGCTCTTTTATCGATGGACGCTAGGAGAAGATCTACCACGATGTCACTTCGCGGATCGAACTGTTATCTCAGACAGTCGATAGTGATGATCCCGAGAGCACAGCATCTGGCGGACTTACTCCTTTCGTGAAGAACCAAATTTTTACCGAGGTACTTATTTAAAAATTAAATTGTTGTATTGTATTTAAATATTTTTAGAAATATTTATAATGTTTGTTTTTTTGTCTTTCATAGGTTGCTCCCCGCAAAAAAAGAAGAATTTACGGAGTCGGTTCGCTTCAACCGCAAATTGAAGCTTCTTCTACATCGGTTTCACGTCCATCCCAGGACGATTTACACCAGATCATAACGAGTCAGGCCGATATGATATGGAGTCAAGCCTTGATGCTAACGATTCAGGCCGAGAAGATTAATTCCTATGATGCTTTCATGGACTACTTTGCTGAGAAGGATCCGGCTTTTGCAAAACTTCGCGCAGCACGTAACCCTTCGGGATCGGGATCCGGAACCGGAACTGGAACCGGGAACGGAACCGGAATCGGAACCGGTACCGGTACCGAAACCGGAACCGGTACCGAAACCGAAACCGGAACCAGTTCCGGAACAGGTCCTTTGTAAACATTTTAATTTGTTTTTTTGTTTTTTTTTAAAAAACAATTATGCACTTTTTGTAATAAATAAATAAATTATATAATTATGATTTTTAAATGTTAATTATTTTAATTATTATTTAATTTTTAAATTAAATTTTTAATTTTTTTTAATTACAAAATTCAACTTTCCTCGCAAATCCATTGCAATTTTGCGATGGCTTTGCGACGACGCGAAATTTGCAGTCGCAAATCCATCGCAATTCGATCGCAAATTTGCGACGACTTTTGCGTTGGTTTAAAGCCCTCGCAAATTTGCGACTGCAAATATTCCCTCGCAAATTTGCGACGGAAATTTACCGTTGCAAATTTGTGAGGGAATATTTTTCGTCGCAAATTTGCGACGGATTTGCGAGGGAAATTTGCCGTTGCAAATTAGCGAGGGATTATTTCTCGTCGCAAATTTTCGACGGATTTACGAGGGAAATTTGCCGTTGCAAATTTGCGAGGGAATATTTTTCGTCGCAAATTTGCGACGGATTTGCGAGGGAAATTTGCCGTTTCAAATTTGCGAGGGAATATTTCTCGTCGCAAATTTGCGACGGATTTGCGAGGGAAACTGTTTTGCGACGACTGATTTGCGACGGAAGTAGTGTCGTCGCAATTCCGTCGCAAAACGTGATTTGCGATGGATTTGCTATGGATTTGTCCATCGTAAATCGGTTGTTTTCTTGTAGTGTACCAACAGAGGTGAAGGCTATGTGCTTCTTGCGTTTCTCTTTGTGTTTGCAGCAATTTCGTATCTTTTTAAGTAGAAGAGATGACTACAAGTCTTTCTTATGCTTAAGAATTTATATGTTCTTCTCAGTGCATGTGCTACTTCTAAATATATGTGCTAATTCTAATTATGTGATCTAATTATGTACTACTTTAAATGTGTCTAAGATTTTGTTTTGATAACTTGATAGTTTTGTAACCTTACCCAATAACACAATAAGTGTGGCAAAACCCAACACATGTCCTTAACCAATAACACAATAAAAGTTTGTTTTGATAACTTTATATTCATGTAATATTAACCAAAAACACAATAAGTGTAGCAAAACCTAACACATAATCATGAAGTCTACATCACCAAACACATAAAAAAAGAGTTTGTTTTGATCACTTCTTAGTACTCTTCCCATGATAATGTAGACTTAATTGCATACGATATGGTCGACTTGTTTCATATGATATGGTAAACTTGTTTGCATATGATATGGTAGACTTGTTTCATACGATATGGTAGACTTGTTTCATACGATGTGTATTTGGATATTGATGCATCTAATAACATTTTAATGTGGACTACCATGGTTGAAGATGATGAAGAATAACAAAAATTGCAAAATAAAAGTTGTCGGAACTATCGTGATAAAGAAGAGAGGATGTTAAAGATATTGAAAAAATATTGTGATGAAGAAGGGAGGATGTTGAAGATCTTCAAGAGAGGATGTTGAAGTATCTTGAAAAAATACTTCATGGTTTTTCTGGGTTGGCGGCGCAACCCTAGATGAAGGTGGGTGCATGGTTTTTTTTGTAAATCTGAAGATCTTTGGTGGGCAAAATCGTCATTTGTTAATCTCCACTTTTAATAAGTTTAACGTCAATAAAAATGATCAATGTCAGATATATCTACTAAATTCAGATCTATCTACCAACTTCATATAAATCTACTAACTTATGATAAGTCAACCAATTTCGTGTATCCATAAAGTTTATATAAGTCTACCGTTTTATAAATAAATCTACCGACCTTTAATAAAACTACCGTCATTAAAAAATAAATCTACCGTTTTAAGAATAAGTCTACCACGACAATATTAGTCTACCGTCATTACAATAAATCTACCGTCACCAAAAAACGAACCATCTGATGATAAGTTTGCCGCCATTACAAATAAGACTACCGCGGAGGAGATAAATCTACCATCAAAAGAAATAAATCTACCAATTTGGTCAAATGTCTAACAAAAAGTCAACCGAACGCTCGTTAAATCTACCAACTCTTAATAAATCTACCGTCATTAAAAATAAATTTACCAAAAAATCAATAAATCTACCGCCCAAAAACATATCTACCACCTTGTAAAAATATGTCTACCGAAATAAGTCTACCGTCCCGAAATAAGTCTATTGGCCCAAAATAAGTCTACTGACCGAAAAATAAGTCTACGGTCGAAAAATAAGTCTACCGGCCAAAAATTAAGTCTACCATCAATAATTAAATCTACCGTCAAAGAACGGTAGACTTGTTTATCTAAGCTCGCTGATGTGGATTAAAAATATTAATGGCAACATCATAATTATAATTTGTCAACAAAGGCCAAAATGGCAAAATCGGTACTCTAGATTATTCTAGTAATTTAAAAAGATTTGTATTGTTCTAGTAATTAAGACATTTTTAAAGGTTAGTTTAGTTATCCTCCCTTTATTTTATTTTGAAATCAGTAAAAACAACCACTAACAAAAAAAATTAAGTAATGCATAATAACACATAAGTTTATATTTTTATAAATAAATAATAACATTTTTGAATCGAGAACAAAAGACATGTAAAGAATTAGTCATATCATTTTAGAGCTAAACATGAGGCGGCATATGACGACAGTGTTCAAAATCGTCACAACCAGGATGGTAATGGTTAACCGGAGTTTTGACACATGAACTTGGGTTTTTAAAGCCGCATACTGGAAGTTTGTCTTTCGATATAGCTCCATAGCCTAAAGATTTCCTTGCTTCTCCGTTTCCACAAAACATTGATAATATAATCATTATTATAACAAATAAAAAAACAGTAAGGCTCTTCTTGTATGCAGCCATTGTTTTTTTTTTCAATTTTTTTTTTGATTTTCTTCTGCTTTCTATGTATTGTTATATTTTGTAAATTGAATAATTGAGTAATAATTAATTTGTGTTTTCTCATTTATAGCTAGAGAGCTTGCTTCTAATAAAAGAAGGCCAGTGCGTAGAGCAAATGCATACAACTTTTAGTGGCTATTAATATCTCATTTCGTTGTTTTCAGTTTTGGTAGCAGAAATTTTCAAAATAGAAAGATATTCAATAATTTTTAGAATGACAGAAAATTTAAACCATTTTAACAAATTCTGAGCGATGTATAGTTATCGCATAGTTAAATTTAATTTTACAATATTATTCATCAACTTTTGGCTACCAAGTACTTTCTTTACAAGCCAATGGCTTCAAGTGTATTCACTATATAAAAATAACTAATTTTTGTTTTTTGTATTGTATTAGTAGATATTAAATATAACACGGAATCATGCGCCTCCATATCCATGTGTCATCGTGAATATCCTTAGCAACAAGCTCCTACGAAGATGGTTACGTCGAATAAATCATAACAAAATATTGCTAACGATTCCAGTCCCTATCATACAAATTTAATAAGAACAAGAGCAGACTATTTTCAATAAAAAAAATTCTCGATGTTAAGGAAATAAATCTATCTTTATCATAAATTTAATAAGAGCAAGACGTCCTAATGAGTAATTTTCCAGTAACATATTTGGAGATATCACGAGAGCCGCATTGTCAAGTAGATGGGTTTTTGCATAGGGCTGAAACTGTCGGCGGCTCGGGTTGGGATTTCCTTGATGCTCACGACATTCATCTTCTTGAATTGAAAAGTTCTCGCAGGTGTTTATCCCCTTTTCTTTGTAAATTTAATAAGAATAAGAACAAGAAATAAAATCATAAACATCTATATACTTTCTCGATAACTTGTAATTTTTGTTTATAAGAAAGCATTGTTCCTCCACCAAAGAAAAAAATATTTTCTCAGCTGCTTGCGGGAAGAAGGTTTTCATTTTTGGCGATACAAAACGATTTCTATGATTGTTATCAAACGCCACCAACCGCTACCACCCGCAAACATAGAGTTTGTCGGTGGTAACTAGTGAACCAATCAACATCTAAGTGTAGTAAGTCATCATCGCCCACATTCGCATAGTCAAGTTTGAGTTTCCTAATGTGATCCTCATCTTGAACTTAATGAATTTTTTGTTCTTTCGAGAAAAATACTGACGCTTTTATAATTTCCAGTACACTGCTGACCCAGGAGAAAGTAACAAGTAAGAAAAGTTGTATTTTAGCGTGTTATTTATCTATAAATTAAATTTAGGAGTAAGATACAATAATTGGTATAAGAATCAAGGCCAATCATCAACTGTTGTGTACGAGTAGCAGCCAAGATCAATAAGTCAGGAAGACTCTTGGGGAATCAGAGTGTCTTAAATGAGCTGGTTAAGCTCAGATGACCAAGGATTCAAGGTATGAATCCGGTATGGTTTAATCCACTAGATGTAGCTCTCTCATTGGTCACGCGCGTAGATGTCTTGAACCTGTAACAGTCGCTTGATGACTTATCTTCTTGATTCCTCTCGCTCATTAGATTCATTCATTCTGTTACGGATCTAGAGAGAGATAGAGAGAGAGAATCTTGTAAAGAGAGAGAGTGACATTGTTGTAGCTCGAAGCTCGGATTGAGCAGAGATCTAGTGGATTCCGGTGAGGTTATCGCCGGCGAAAAATCGTTGGTGTTCTTTCTTTCAAGTCTTTCTCATTCTTTTAGCATTTAGATCATTCGAGTGTTGTGAGCTTAATCGCGAGAACAAGAGATTAGTTTCACAAATTGGTATCAGAGCTCCACGTTCTGGAGAAAGGTTCGACTAGATCTAAGATGTATGGGCCTCGATCTGATATCGTTCCGTTCGATGGTGAAGGAGTTTTCGGTCTGTGGAGGAGAAGGATGTACACACATCTAAGCATCCAAGGCTTGAAGGATGTTCTTATTGAGAAATCAACGAGCGAAGAAACCTCCGCAGAAGATGAAAAAGATCCGGAGAAACAAAAGAAGAAGATTGAATCAGAAGCTTCAAGGGCTGAGAGATGTGAGAAGGCAATGAATCTCATATTTCTAAATGTCGCAGATAAAGTTCTTCGAAAGCTAGACAAGTGTACGACTGCAGCTAATACCTGGGCAACATTGGAACGACTATACATGGTGAAGTCATTACCAAATCGTGTCCATGCACAACTCATGGTGTATTCCTTCAAGATTCAAGACTCAAGATCGATTGACCAGAATGTTGATGACTTCTTGAAGTTGATCACGGATCTCAGCAATTTGAGTATCGAGATCCCGGAAGAAGTACAGGCTATACTTCTCCTGAATGCATTACCTTCGAGATCCTGGAAGAAGTACAGGCTATACTTCTCCTGAATGCATTACCTTCAAGGTATGATCAACTAAAAGATACTCTTAAGTATGCGAACAAAGAAATCAAGCTTGAGGATATTACAAATGCTGCTAAGTCGAAGGAAAAGGAATTTAGGAGTACTTCTAGCTATATGTCTGATGGTCAAGTTCACTATGTTAGGGGAAGAACCGATACTAGGGACTATCAATCATGAAAAAACAAGAACAACCAAAACAACAGGTCAAGATCTAAGTCTAAAGATGGTAAGGGAGTCTGTTGGATCTGCTGTAACGAGAGACACTTCAAGAAGCAGTGTTATAGAGAATAACAAGGGCAAGTTTCAGCCTCAAAACAGTGGAGAAGCAGCCATGGCAAAGGAAGCAAAGGATGATGCTTCAGATCTAGTTGGTCTCCTTGTGGCAGAGGTAAATCTAAGCATGGGTGAGATCACTAGAGAAGATTGGATCTTGGACACAGGGTGTTCATTCCACATGACTCCGAGAAAATAATGCTTTATCAACTTTAAAGAAGCTGCAAGTGGAAGAGTTAGAATGTCCAATAATTCTATCTCTGAAGTCAAAGGGATAGGTTCCATCAGATTCAACAATCCTGATGGAACAACTTTCGTGTTTCATGATGTAAGGTATATGCCTGAGATTTCAAGAAATCTGATTTCTCTAGGAACACTTGAAGAGAAAGGATGTGAATTCAAAGGAGGACAAGGAGTTCTCATGGTTATCAATGGTTGTACAGTCTTCATGAAAGGTGTAAGGAAGGAGTCACTATACATTCTACAAGGTACAACAAAGGTCTCAGAAGTCTTCAATGCAGAATCAAGTAATGTGACTCCAGTTCAACAAAGGGATGATCAGACTCAACTGTGGCATAGTAGAATGGGACACATAGGTCAGAAGGGTCTTGAAGTATTATCAAAGAAAGGCTGTTTCAAAGACAACAAGGTATCTGATCTTAAGTTTTGTGGAGATTTTGTAATCGGGAAAACACACAGGACATCATTTGGCCAAGCTCAACATGTTACAAAGGAAAAATTGGATTATGTTCACTCAGATCTTTGGGGTTCTCCTAATGTCCCAATGAGTCTAAGCAAACGATAGTACTTCATCTCCTTCACTGATGACTTCAAAAGGAAAGTGTGGATTTACTTCTTACGGTTCAAAGATGAAGCTTTCAGACACTTTGTGGATTGGAAGAAGATGGTGGAGATCCAATCAAAGAGAAAGGTTAAGAGACTTCGTACAGATAATGGTTTAGAGTTTTGTAATCAATAGTTTAACAGTTTTTGCAAGGAGGAAGGGATCGTAAGACCCAGGACATGTACTTATACACCTCTGCAGAATGGAGTTGCGGAAAGGTTGAACAGGACAATTATGAACAAAGTAAGAAGTATGTTGAGTGAAAGTGGTCTAGAGAAAAGGTTTTGGGCAGAAGCAGCTGCCACTGCAATTTACTTAATAAACAGATCTCCTTCATTTGCAGTGGATTTCAGTGTACCAGAAGAATTGTGGACATCAGTAATGCCTTCACTAGACGGTCTAAGGAAGTTTGGCTGTCTAGCATATGTCCATTCAGATGAAGGAAAGTTGAACCCGAGAGCTATGAAAGGAATTTTCACAGGCTATCCAGAAGGAATGGATTCAAAGTGTGGTTATTGGAAGACAAGAAATGTGTCATCAGGAGAAATGTTGTCTTCTGAGAAGATAAGATGTATAAAGACATCAAGGTGGAGCTTCAAACAAGTATTCCTAATCCCTCAATCTCAACTAACAAGTTTGTTAGTTTTGATTTTGCAGGAAATGATAGAGAACATGTAACATACAGTTCTCAAGGTGGAGCATCTACAGATGAGTCTCAGCAAGTTCATAGAGCAACAGGGAATACAGATAATGAGAGTCAGGAGCTGAGTGATTATCAACTGGTAAGGGATCGGCCGAGAAGAGAAACAAGACTACCAACAAGATTTGAAGACTATGAGGTTTATGATGACAAAGATGATTATGAGAATGATTATGCAGAGTTTATTTGTGGGTTGACAGAAGATGCAGAAAATTCATAACCATCTGGCTATGAAGAAGCTATGAATGATCCATATAGTGACAAGTGGACATAAGCTTATGTCGAAGAAATGCAGTCATTATGGAAGAACCATACATGGGATCTGGTGGATAGACCAAAGAACAAGAAACCAATTAGTTGCAAATGGGGGAAAACGTTCTATTTCCCCGTGAGAACTTTCATATAATAACAGATCCCCTGAAGTTTAATCCTAGTTCTATTTCTCCATCATTTTAAAGTTCGAAACCTATTTCCCCACATATATCAGTTTGATATTGGTGTTGAGCGGTTTGTAACCCAATTTTGACCATACCCGATTAACCCGATTTTAGAGCGAATTAAACCTGATTTTGACCATACCCAACCCAAAAAATACCGATCCGTAAACGACCCGGCCAGAGCTTCTTCTTCACCCGTAAACAAAATCATCAACATCAAGGATCATCTTTCCCGTCAATTTTTTTTATTCATCTCCGAATCTCTATGCCCTCTTTAGAATTCGACAAATTTGAGTTATGAATTTATTAAGCTCAGCCTCTGTAATATTTGTGGTAGACGAACACAGTAGTGAGAATCAATAAAGTATCACAATTCAACGACAAAAACTTAATTAGGCAAATAGAAAAATCACAATTCAATGAAGAGATCAAATAAGTCACACATTGATATAGCAATTTCAATTGAAAATTCAATGAACAAAGAAGAGCGATAGAACCAAATAACAACAATCACTTTTTAAAACAAAATCCCTATTGAAATTTTTAAGAGTTGATTGCTTTATTTTGGAGCTCAGTTATCCACGACGCCGCGAAACCACCACCAATTCCTAGACCCACGACGACTCCTTTGCTATCGCACATCTTGTTGATCTGGTTAAGAGCTGGCTGGAGAATGTTGAAGAGGACCCAACCAAACTTAGTTCGAAAAATTCAGGAAAACAAAAATCGGAGACAACAAAATTCACGTTTACAGAGATGTAGAGATTTCGCCGGTGACGGAAGACTTCGGCAGTGATAGAAGGAAGTTTCGCCAGAGAAAAAATATGTGTTTGAGGTTCATGATTGAGTTCGTCGCAAAAATTTGGGTTTTGGTTTTTCGTGTCGCAAAAGTTTTTATAGGGATTTTGGATTTTGGATTTTGGAGTGTAATTTGAGATTTTTTTGGGTTTAGATTTTTGATTTGTGTAATTGGTTTACCCATTTTAATCGGATCGTAAAGCGGTTTAGTTTTGATTTTAATTGGTTAAAGTTCCTTTGGGTTAATTCGGGTTGTGATCGGGTTTTGGGGATGAATCGATCTTAATTAGGTTAATTTTGGTTTTATTTTGGTTTATATTACATGGTATACAGTAAACCGAGTCAAATCGTGGTCCACGGGGTAATAGGTTGCGAACTTTGATTTCGTGGGAAAATAGGTTTCGAACTTTGATTTCGTTGGGAAATAGGATTCGAACTTTAAAATTGTGGGGAAATAGAACTAGGATTAAACTTCATGGGATATGTTATTATATGAAAGTTCTCATGGAGAAATAGAACGTTTTCCCTGCAAATGGATATTCAAGAGAAAGGCTGGAATAGCTGGAGTTGAGAAGCCAAGATACAAAGCAAGACTAGTTGCTAAAGGGTTCTCTCAGAAGGAAGGTATTGGCTACCAAGAAATCTTTGCTCCAGTAGTCAAACATGTATCTATAAGATACATCTTGTCAGCAGTCACTCATTTCGACATGGAGTTACAACAACTAGACGTCAAGACAGCTTTTCTTAATGGGAACTTAGATGAGTATATACTGATGGATCAACCAGAGGGATTTATCGACAGAAAGCATCCGGACAAGGTATGCTTATTAAAGAGGTCCTTGTATGGCCTAAAGCAGGCTCCAAGACAATGAAACAAAAGGTTCGAGGACTTCATGATTCAGAATGGATACATCATAAGTAAAAATGATGGTTGTGTCTACTTCAAGAGGTTAGAAGATGATGCTCATATATATCTTCTCATTTATGTTGATGATATATTGATAGCATCTACAAATAAGTCTCAAGTCCAGAGTTTGAAAGTTCTACTGAGCACTGAATTTGAGATGAAAGACCTTGGGGATGCATTGGGAAACCTGAAGATTTCACAAGAAGGTTATCTCATGAAAGTTCTGGGTAACTTCAATATGTATCAGGCTAAGACAATAGCTACGCCTATGGGAGTTCATTTTAAACTAAAGTCAGCTACATAGAAGGAATTGAGATATCAAGAGGAATACATGAAGATTGTCCCGTATCAGAGTGCAGTGGGAAGTATAATGTACTCGATGGTTGGAACCAGGCCAGACTTGGCTTATTCAGTAGGTTTGATTAGTAGGTTCATGAGTAATCCGGTTAATGAACATTGGCAAGCAGTTAAATGGGTTCTCAGGTACATCAACGGGTCAGTTGAAACAGGTTTATGCTACAAGAAGAAAGGAGAATTCACAATCAAAGGGTATTGTGACTCAGACTATGCAGCGGACAGAGATCACAGGAAGTCTATCACAGGAATGGTTTTCACGGTAGGAGGAAATGCGGTCAGTTGGAGATCCACATTGCAGAAGATTGTGGCATTGTCAACTACAGGGGCTGAATATGTTGCTTTGGCATAATCAATAAAGGAAGTAGTGTGGTTAAAGGGATTTGCAACTGAGTTGGGCTTTGAACAGTCAACAGTTGAGGTATTTTGTGATTCTCAAAGCTCAATAGCACTATCCAAGAATGTTGTGCATCACGAAAGGACTAAACACATGGATGTGAGATATCATTTTGGAAGAGACTTAATCAGAAAGGGAGAGATTCAGGTGTTGAAGATTTCCGCAGATTACAATATGGCTGACATTTTTACAAAGGTACTACCGGTTAATAAAGTACAAAAAGCATTAAAGATGCTTCGGGTCTCGAAGAACTGAGATGTGCATTCACAAGGTGAATACAAGCGTCCGGGCTTGGATGCAAGGAGATCCACCAGATTTTACTTTGATCATGGCTGCAGGTGGAAATTTGTAGAAGTAGCAGCCAAGATCATTAAGTCAGGAAGACTCTCGGGGAATCAGAGTGTCTTCAATGAGCTGGTTAAGCTCAGATAACCAAGGATTCAAGGTATGAATCCGATATGGTTTAATCCACTAGATGTAGCTCTCTCATTGGTCACTCACGTAGATGGTGTGAACCTGTAACAGTCGCTTGATGACTTATCTTCTTGATTCCTCTCGCTCATTAGATTCATTCATTCTGTTACAGATCTAGAGAGAGATAGAGAGAGAGAATCTTGTAAAGAGAGAGAGTGGCATTGTTGTAGCTCGAAGCTCGGATTGAGCAGAGATCTAGTGGATTCCGGTGAGGTTATCGCCTGCGAGAAGTAGGGTGCTGGTTAATGCCCGAACTCGTTAAATCGTTGGTGTTCTTTCTTTCAAGTCTTTCTCATTCTTTTAGCATTTAGATCATTCGAGTGTTGTGAACTTAATCGTGAGAACAAAAGATTAGTTTCACATGTTGGATGGGTTGTAAAAGATGAATGTGGGTATTGACAATCTAAAGAAAAGCTCTGATATTTAAAAGATGAATATGGGTATAAGAATCAAGACCAATCATCAACTGTTCCATAGGGGATTGAAGCGAAATTCTTAGCACTTTTGATCGCAATGCAGAATATGTGGGTGCAAAAGGGTCTAATTAAACGATCAAGAAAACCATTTGTAAAACCGAGTTTATCAAAATATAGAGACCTACCACACTACACTAAATCCCGAATTAAATAATCTGAGTTTTGACATCCATGAGACGACCTACCTATTCTTAATGAGGGGTTAGTTTTCACTTCTTGTTCCGCTTCTTGTTCTGCTTCTTGTTCAGCTCGGCTCTGAGATTTAACACCGTCTGCTCCAGCGACACAAATTTGCATCAGATTTGACCTTCTCCTTGTCTAGTTCAGCTTTGAGATTCTTGACTTGTTCCTCGATTTCTTTGACACGAGAACCATCCGCATTTGTTTTCTTCCTCTCCAAGGAAACCTCATCAAGCTTTTCCTTCAACCAGTCTAGGTTGAAGTCTGCTTCAGTTAGATCGATCAACTCGCTCTGAGCATTGATTAGCTCAGTCTCGGATAAGCTATGCGGAGGCTTGTTCAGTGTCTCGATGAGGCCGAGGAGGATATTCATGTATGCTGTCTTCACCGATTGGCTCTTTAGTCTGAAATTCACTGCAATGTCAGGGTGTTCCAAGAAAATCCAACTTACTGGAATAGCCCTGTCAACAAGAATCTTCTTATAATTAATAGAAGAAAAAAAAACAACAACAAGTATCATCATTATAGTTAGTCATACCTGAGAATAAAGAACTTGGAAACCACCAACATCTAACATCTCCTTCCCAGTTACTTTTGCTTCATCAACAACTTCAATTACTTTTACTTTGACTTTAACTATCAGATTGTTCTTCTCCAAAAACCCTTTTTCTTGAAGCTTTTTAAGAGGCACGGCATTTGCCCTACCCCATCCTGGGGCCTGAGCGTAGAACAATCGGCACGGCGATTCTGTAAGACAAAAAACAGAAATATTCATTAAAATTATTTTCTTCTTCAGTCAGATATATTCATGGAAAATAAGTTAATTACTAGAACGAATGATTCAACATAACGAATGAATAACTAGCTCGTCTTTTCCATCCAAGTCGCAATGATTTAGGATTCGCAACGTAGAGGTACAGAGACAAGTGATCTTCAACACGATCTCCTTTGGGATGAACCTTAACAAACCTGGAAAAAAAGGGAAACGGATTAAATAACAGAGACAAGCTATTTTGTTGAATGTTAGTCCATAATTCTTCAGAAACGCATATAATATTTTCCTTTACCATTCGCAGCCGCCGCTTGAGAAGTTCGGTGATGATATCACAGCTTCCTTCTCGGAGAAGTTATCTATCTCAAACGTGAAACTCGTCTGCTTTTGATCCTCCATATCTCTCCTAAAACGCTTTTTTTTTCTTAGGCTTTGTAACTTCCGAGCAAAAAAACGAATATAAGATGATATTCCTTTCTTAGGCAAAAACGACTTTTAATTTCTTTCTTAGGCAAAAACGACTTTTAATTTCTCACAAACTTATCGACTGAAATTTAGGGTTCTCACGACAAATATGGAGAATATAAGATGACGATATGCACGTGACAAGGCAATGGCCCATGGGCTTACTTAATTTAAAATAATAAAATAAATTGACGATATGCACGTGACAAGGCCAAAGCCATGGCCCATGGGCTTACAAATTTTGATCCTTCATTTTTCTATTTCTATCAATTATATTATTTTTGTTGACCAAAAAGAGAAACTTTATTGTAATTTTTTAAGAGAATTTGCAATCGGTTGTTGTATTAGCAGGAATTACAACGATCAAAATTTGTAAATAGGAATATACAGAGGATTTTGGCTTATCTTTAATAACAAAATAACGGAAGAACTATCGAGCAATGAACATAAAGTTTGTAGCTAGAGAAGACCAAAACATATCTAGAAGCGATTTGAACAAGGTTTTTGCGGGGTACACAGGATTTTGTATTTCGATCTCAAGAATGGTTTTACAAGAACAAGAACAAAGAATTGCTAAGTGTTTAAGTGTGTAGTGATTGTTACGGTAAGAAAAAGTTCCTTTTCTCTTTGTCCTCGTCCTTACTTTATATTCTGAAATCATATTTAACGATATCGTTTACTATGTCTGATTCGCCATAAATGGTTTTTAATACGGAAGATCCGACCGTTACGTCTAGGTGCCTTAATTCACCGGTTTGAATATGAGTATTTAGTTTCGTCGGGGTTGACTAATGGTTCTGCATTTAATCCTCTTTGATCGTGAACTTCACCCCCGATGGGCCTTTCAGCTCGGCATGTCACATCGTATGCACCTTTGACCTCGTCAGGCCTTTTTCACCATTGGCTTATTAGGCATATTTTATTGGGTCGGGATTTTCATCCCCACAGTTAGCCCCCCAATTCTTTTAAACGGTACTTGGACCATTTGAATGAATTTCAAGGAGTCACCTCTTTTCGGACTGAAATCCCAGCAAATAGACTTTTTCCTTTTTCTCCTTCGCAAATCGCTTGATTTTCTGATTTCTGATATGTTTTCAAGATTTTCTCTGTCAATTGCTCCGCCTTCCTTCTTCTCTCGTTGCCACTTTTGCCTTTAAATTCTTCTCCTTTCTCTTGGATATTCCACAACTCCATATTTATTTTCCTTCGATAAGTGATATTTTTACGACTTCCTTTGTCCATTGCTTCCCTAGACATCGTCTTTCTTGCTAAGACTTTCTTCTGCTGTTGCAGATATGGATCTTTTTGTTTCGGGTCTGAAAACATTGGTTTTACCACCACATAACACAATATGTTCTATTCCATATCTCAGAGTTGGCTATTGGGTTTTTATATCAATACGTTTGGCCCATATATAAAATTGAGCCTAAAAGGGAATCAAATAGACCAAATATAAAAGTCCATACACGTAAACATTCGTCCGCGCGCTTAGCTTTTTAGCGATGGCGCTCTTTTTAGCTTTTGTTCAGTCTCTCACCTTTCTTTGAATCTTGACTTTCCCTTCCGCGAAATTCGAAGTAGAACAAACAAATGTCGCCTCTCTTCTTCTTCTTCCTTTTCAATTTCATGTGACTTTTCCCCCTTTTTATGGATTGCCCTACTGGATTCGGTCACAACACTCGTTTAACCCTTCGCGAGCTCTTAAACGGTCACAGACTCCGAAGGGGACTCGTTCCAGAAAAAAATATTATCAGAAATCAAGGTTGGGAAATTAAAACACGTCAGGCCTGACTGTTACCTTCTTCTAAAGTCGATGACGTTTGTCATACAAGCCTTTCTTTAACAAACTCGTTTGTATTTAGCTTTTCAAGACTTATTAACATTGTTACATCGACAATGGTAAGTTTGACAATATTTGTCAGAAATCTTGTAACGAAACTCGCATGTTTTACTAACAAAGCTCACATGTTATCAAATTTATTATGTGAATCTCTACAACGCAACTAATATGTAGGGAACGAGTTTCCAAATGAATTTAGACGTATGTTGAGAGTTACTTGTCAACCAAAAAAATAAATAAAAATTCGGATTTCAAAAACCAAATGTCAAAATGCATGTTTGATTAAAAGATTTTTGAAAAAGAAAACAAAAACAGTAAAGACAACCATTTACAAGAAATGTAAGTAATTCGTAGTAGCACATAATTTTATAGTTTTATTAAAAAGTTAATAATAACATTGTCTAATCGACAAAAACAGATGTAAAGAATATTAGGAGTACGATGACTAAAAATTGATGCTAACAGTTAATGTGACTTCACATCGACAACAACAAAAACTTCTTAGAATAATACTACTTCATATTTAATACGAAAAATTGGAAATAAACATTAGTACGACATCGTTTAGATTTTTCACAACAAGCATGGTAATGGTTAACCGGAACTTTGACACATGAATTTGGATTTTCAGTACTGCATCCCGGAATTTTGTCATTTGCTGTAGCTCCATAACCTAAAGATTTTCATGCTTCTCTGATTCCACAAAACAATGATAGTATAATCACTATTGTAAGAACGAAAAAGGTTGTAAGGGTGTTTTTGGATGCAACCATTGTTCTTCTTCAAAATTTATTTTAATTTTCTTGCTTTCTTAGTGTTATTATATTTTGTAATTTGAATAAGTGAGTAATTAATAGTTTTGTGTTTTTTTATTTATAGCTAAAGAGTTGTTTCTAAATAAAGAAGGCAAGTGCATAGTGAATATGCTTAAAGAGTTTAGCGGCTATTAATATGTCACTTATGGTTTTTAGTTTTGTTTTATTAACCGGAAATTTCAAAATAGAAAGATATTTAGTGGTTTCCGACCATATCAGCAAATTTAAACTGTTTACCAAATTCAGAACGATACATAAATGTCGCATAAATAAATTTAATTTTATAATATTGTTGAGCCATTCAAATTTTGGCAAATGTGGTTAATGTATAGTAATGCTGAAACTAACTTTATTGGCAACTAGGTGAGTCACCGCGCTAACGTGCGTGTATTTTGATTTAGAGGGTTTTTGTACCTTTTTTTTAAATTCTTCATAACAAATGCATATCTAAAGAGACATCATGCCAGATGATATTCCGATTACTACCACAAAGTCGTTACCCATTATATATATCCATTAAGCTAAATACATATGCTCATACTATGAATCATGCAACATATGCTTATCCAAAGACATTTAAACCACAATATGAGCACATGCTTTGCTATAAAACACAAGAGGTTACAGCGAGAGCGTACCATGAATAGTTTGAGTAGCCATGAAACGAGCCGCCAGCATCCGAATCTTTACCATTCCCTCATTTCCCGGTATCCGAATCACGATAAGCATTAGGCAGGCTCTGACCTCTAAAGTAAGATCCCATAACTGATAGACCAGCACCAACGCATGGCTAACCAATACCACCCATCTGGCTCGACTACAACAAAGCATGGCTCAACCCACCATGGGTTAGAGCACCCTCCAACATCAGATACATGTAACCTCCTCCGGCTGCTGCTGCTAAAGCTGGATTCCCCAACATTCCGGTTACATAAACCGGATGGTATTGGTTCCCTAGTATAAACGACGATGCATCCATTCCACCACCCGTAAATACATGTTTTCCTTGCGCTTGTTGTTGCTGGGACTGATCATGATTAGCCATCGAACCTAAACTCATCTTCAGCGGACCCGCCTGGTGATGCCCCTTTCCCGACGCCGCATGCCCCATTGAAACAAGCTGGCATGTCGCCGTTCGATCAAGAATCCTCTTCTTCGGCTCCTTAAGCGCCTCTCTTGCTCCTTTCTGATACACTCAGAGTTTAACCCTAAAAATAACTACCACAAGAGCACAGCTGACGAAGTAGTAATGTAGGGATCGAATCCACAGAGACCAAATGCAACACTACGAGAATGCAAGATGAAAGTAAATCTAAGACGAATGATGTTTGTTAGTGGTTTGTAACTTCTAAAGCTAAGAATAACGAATGAAAGGATGTAAATTCAATAAGTAACAAGTAATTGATATTTGTCATGCTTCGGTTCCTTTATTACTGAAGTTTTTCTTTTCTGAATCAGACTACAAATAGTGTCAATATGCAAGAACTTTTGGTTTCATTCTTGCCCTATATGGTTCCGTTTAGCGCCAAGAAACACTCGAGAGAAACACATACACAAGACATTTAGGAAGCGTAGATTGAAATAAAAGTTTACCAAGACAATTGAATGAGATGAGATGCATGTCACTTGGGCTTTGGTTTACTTATTATTGTTCAAAAGGATATTGTATTATGAAATTACCGTGTTATGTTGTCTTTACTTCAATCATGAAATCAGGGAAAATATTTTGCTATGGTATCACAACATATGATTGAATGGTCCATATCAGAAATGGTTTAGATAATTGTATTGATGGAATTGGTTATGGTTAAGTTAAACCGAGTGGTTTTGCATTCTTTGGTTCCATGTATATAAAACAAACGTTGATGTATATAATTTGTTGAATAACACAAAGCTTTTTCCTTTTTCCCTCTATAACATGGTATCAGAAGAGAAAGCTTTCTGTAATTTTTCCTTCAGATATGCTCATCAGACTTCAATTTCACCTTGATTTTCAAAATTTTCAATGATATCTTTTATCTGATTTTTACACGTTGAAACTTGATATGCTTTTATCTCCACAGTTCCATATTTTACCTCCACAATTCCATATTTTGTGTGATCATCATGGTTGGGAAAAAAACATAGTTATTGGCTATTACCTTCTTTTTTCGAGTCGACTGCGTTTATTAGTTAATAAAAACTAGTCTTATAAAATCTGTGTTTAACAAACTCATATGTATTTTGGATTAAAACATATGAAAAATCAGTCTTATTCATAAATTTTTGGATTCCAAAGACCAAATGTCAGAATACAGACTAAAAGTTTTCTTTTATTGTAGAGAAAATTACCTATAATAACCTTCAAAAGTATGGATATTACTAGAATAACTCTTACAAAAATTCCACTAACTAAACTAACCTTCAAAAGGTTGTAAAGGACATTTAAGTAAGCTTTTTCGTTTTAATAACGAAAATGCCATTATATATTTAATTTTTAAAATAATTTTAAGATTTTTAGAAAATAAAATGAATGAAAAAAATAAACTGAAATAAAAAAGAATCGTAACCTTAAAAAAACATTTCATTTGTTTCTTAAAAAAAAGGTGTGTCACGACTTTTGTAGAACTGGCGATTGGCAATTTCTTTGAAGACCTATCGTCTTCCTCGACGAGTTTGTCGCCGACTCCGACGTGGATTCCGAGTTTCGGCGTCGATTAGGTAAGAAAATCCTCCGCGACTCTGTCTTTTGGTCTTCCGCGACTTTCCTAAATATGTCTTTTGGTCTTCCGCGAGTTTCTTTGGAGAGTTTGGCGAGGCGACGTGCAACGGGTCTGAGGGGCGACGGGTCTGAGTGGCGATGGGTCTGAGGGGCGACGTGAGACGGAGTCGAGTTCTCGGCGAATCCAGTTCGAGTAGCGGCAGCGAATCCAGTCCGAAAGTGGCAACTTTCTAGAAAAAACTAAGCCATAATTTTTTTGTGTTGCAGATTTCTAACAAAAGCGGTGGTTTCGGTGAAAGGATAGAAGTTTATGGTGAAAGGAAAAAATTTTCCGGTGAGATTTAAGAAAATCTATGAAAGTTATTTGTTGGTATATTTGTTAACGCTGGTAGATTTGTTGAGTAAAAGTTTTTGTATGTAGAGTAGGTTATCTAAATGGTGGTCGATTTATTTAAAGGCGTGGTCGATTTATTTATAGGCTTTGGTATATTTGTTTGAATGGCTATGATGGAAACATTTGATAGACTTTTATTTCACTTCGAAGTAGATTTGTTTTGCTTGACGGAAGATTTATTTTCAATTCGATGTGGTAGACTTGTGTTTCATTTTGGTGGTAGACTTGTTTTCTGTACAAATGATGGTAGACTTGTTTTCTGTAAAAAATAGTGGTATACTTGTTTTTATTTGATGGTAGACTTAATATGATGTTTCTGACCTTTGACATATTATGTGTTACAGGTTTCAGAGATGGCCTCATCTAGTGAGTCGAAGGATTATCCTCCGAGATTGTATCCGCCTGGAAAATCTCCCTTGCAGAACCGGAGTTTTAATAACAGGTGCCAGTTAAGTGATTTTGGGATGATGGTGGAAGCAGTGGGTGACGAGGTCTACAATGATATTATGAACACTTCTCAAGTAGGAGTAATTCTTAAGCTTGCATCAACGCAGTATGTTTGGAGTTCCAACACCGTTCATAACTTCCTAACCAACCAATTGTCAGTTAAAATGCGGTATGAGATGTGGTTAATTATTGGTGAGCGGTCGTTGAGGTTTTCTCTGCATGAGTTTGCTGACATTATGCGGTTTAACTGTGATCCAATTGATGCGGAAGATAATTGGGACATGGATCACAAAGATTTTTGGGCAGAGATTAGTTTCAAAGACTCGGAAGGCCTAATTGGACTGAGTTAGTTGAAGGGTTGGAGAAATGCGCAACTTGAGCTATGAGAAGAAGAAATGCTTGCAAATCTCTTCATCTAGCATGTTGGAATATTAGGGCTTCATAGGAATAATCGAGTTCCATTGACTTTCGCTAAAAGGGTGTTGGACGAAGAAGCTTTCGAGAGACATCCGTGGGGACGCCTTTCCTTTCAGAGTTTGATTGACTCCGTTAAAGTTGCTTCTTTAGACAAAGATAGTTACACTCTTCATGGATTTGTGCATGCGGTGCTCATATGGGCATATGAGTCGGTACCTGATGTAAGATTCAAGGGAGATACTCGACCTTGTCACAAACTCTTCGGATATAGATCTTTAGGCAGCGGAATGGATGGTGTTGGTGGATTGAAGAACCCCACTCAAGGGTGTGAAAGCCCTTGTGATAAGTTCACAAACCTAGTCTCAAAGAATCCACACATGAGACATAGATCCAAAAATAATCAAGAACGCATCTTGAAGAAACGAAGAAAATTCTTCACTTAATTTTTATTAATTTCAAAACTTATCTACAAAGTAAATACAAAGAGTACTTTTATAAGCTCATACAATATATTTACAATAAAAGAAATTATTTACATTTAAACTAAAGGAGGCAAATTTGCTAAATCAAATGATAATCTTATTGCCACCAATTTAGTTTTTGACTTTGAATATCACTCCTTTGATTTTTTCTGTAAATTATGAGGTATTGAGATTCTCATAATAAACTCATATTGAAGACCTTGATTAACTCTTTTTGATATTGCATCATTCTCTCCCTCTTCAAATGGTTTTGTCCTCAAAACCGTACCGTTTCACCTTGAGGATGTTTTTTTTAATTGATATTTTAGAAAAACAAAACAAAGCAAAAAGGGATCTTTTGTGGTATTTTTGAAATAGATAGAAAAATTGCAAACATTTTTTTTTTTTAGAAACGAATCAACACAATAAAAAACATAATTTTTATGGGTTTTCGTTTATGAAAATAAAACAATAAACCACCAAATCAAAATGAAAAACAAATAAACAAAATAAGGGTAAAGCTTGATAACAAGAATAAGGTTGAGGAGATACTCACTCAAAGACTTGTCCTTAAGAAATCAACAAATTAAAACAAAAACAATTTGTTTTTTGTATGAAAACAAAACAGAAAACAGAGGATAGAAAAGGTTGAGTTGATGTAATCTTTTGATGGACCTTCGGCTCTGATACCAGATGATGTAAGATTCAAGGGAGATACTCGACCTTGTCACAAAATCTTCGGATATAGATCTTTAGGCAGCGGAATGGATGGTGTTGGTGGATCGAAGAACGCCACTCAAGGGTGTGAAAGCCCTTGTGATGAGTTCACAAACCTAGTCTCAAGGAATCCACACATGAGACATAGATCCAAAAATAATCAAGAACACATCTTGAAGAAACGAAGAAAATTCTTCACTTAATTTTTATTAATTTCAAAACTTATCTATAAAGTAAATACAAAGAGATCTTTTATAAGTTCATACAAGATCTTTACGATAAATTACAATAAAAGAAATTATTTACATTTAAACTAAAGGAGGAAAATTTGCTAAATCAAATAATAATCTTATTGCCACCAATTTAGCTTTTGACTTTGAATATAACTCCTTTGATTTTTTCTGTAAATTATGAGGTTGAGATTCTCATAATAAACTCATATTGAAGACCTTGATTAACTCTTTTTTTATATTGCATCAGTACCTATCTTGGGAGAAAAATTTGGGAGAAGAGAAAACAACGAGCATAATCCTGATATTGTTCCTCTACTTCGGTGGCGTTCATCACGGAAGCGATACACTCTTGACTCTATTTTGGCGGAGGATAAGAGTACTTCCGAGGACAAGAAGGTATGTTTTCTTGAATCGTGGTGGTAGACTTTGTATATTATAAAAAAATTAGGAGGCAGTCTTATTAAAAATGTTTGGTGGTCGACTTTCAAATGAATCCTGCTAGTAGACATGTTTAATATGGTATGGTAGACTTGTTTATTACGGTATGTGAGACTTGTTTGAAACGATATGGTAGATTTGCTTAACACGTTGTGGTAGATTTTTTTAACACGTTAGGGTATATTTGTTTAACACGTTATGGTATATTTGTTTAACACGTTGTGGTAGATTTGTATAACACATTGTGGTATGGTAGATTTGTTTAATCGATGATGTGTGGGTTATCTGATTGTATGTTTATCATTGATTGTAGGTTCGGGTTAGACACTTATTGGTGAAGCCGCTATAGGAGATTTATGCAGTTTGGCCAGACGAAGAGTCAAAGCCTGATGCTGATAGGAATGTGGATAACATGATCCACGATATTATTGATGGATGCTTGGATGAGACGGTTTGGGATAATGCTGAGCTGGCTGTAATATCTCCGATGAAGAAGCGTAATAATGAATCTGTGGAGGCTAGTCATGTGGTGAAGAAGAAGGAGAAGATGGAGAAATAAATTTATAGTGGTAGTGATGTGGAGAGGAAGATGCGGAAGAAGAGAAAGGAAAATAAGAAGAAGGAGAAGAAGGAAATCGAAGAGGAAAGTGTTGAGGAGGCGGCAGAAGAAGCTATGAATATTCGTATGGCTGATTTTAAGAAGCAAGCGCAGAGGGAGAAGAAAAAAGAGAAAAAAATTGAGAAGGAAAGGATTGGTGCTGTTGAATCGAAGAAGTCCGGGAAGACTAGTGTGGATACCAATCAACAGATCATAAACGCCCTTAAGTCATTGGCAAACAAAGTGGACTTAATGGACAAAAATGTTGGAGGCCGACTTAGTGGGTTGGAAAACAGGATGTGTACTCTCGAGGCCAAAGATCAGTTGAAGGAGAAGGAAGTTTTGGTCGATGAGAACGAAGATTCGGTACAATCTGCAGTCAAAAATGGAGAATTAAAAGCCAAAGATGCACCCTCGAAAGCCAAAGATGGTTCCGGGGAAAAAGATATGGTACGCAAGTCTCTATTCTAATGAAAGTGACTTAGAGAAGTTATTTGGCGACTGACTATGTTAAAATCTCAACACATTTCAGAATATTGTCTATTTTAAAACAATATGGTACCAAGTTTTCAGAACGTTGTTGTGTGACTTTTTCTTCGTTATGGTAGACTTGTTTAAAATGAAACGGTAAACTCAAAATGGAAGAGCTCTTTAAAATGAAATGGTAGACTTGTTTAAAACGAAATGGTAGACTTGTTTCATAGGTTGTGATAGACTTGTTTAATAGGTTGTGGTAGACTTGTTGGATACGTTGTGGTAGACTTGTTATATACGTTGTGGTAGACTTGTCTTCAATAATATGGTAGACTTGTCGCTATGTTCTGGTAGACTTTTAGGAATTTTATGATACTGTTTTTAACCGATGGTGTTTTGATATTGATGCCTCTAAAAACATTTTCATGTGGACTACCAAAGTCGTGAATGTTAGAGATTCAGGAAACGTCTGAGCTAGAGTTTCCAATTGCACGGGTTGTTAGAACACCGACGTCAAACTCAAAGCCGTTTCATAAAGTGAAAATAGAACCGGCTGACTCGAACGTGAAGAAGCAACAAATGAAAACTAAAACCAAATCTCATGTTCGAAAGAAACATAATGGCAAAGACTGTGTCGATATCACTGACCTATTTAAAACTCTTCCACGACGAAAACCTTCATCACCAATCTCACGACAATCTAAACCTTCATCACCAATTCCACAATTATCTGACCCCGAGGAAAATGCAAAGATGGTAGAATTTGGTAATGGGTTGAATAAGCTGATGGCTATTCTAGGAAAGAAAGATCATGGACTCCGAAAGGAACGTACTAGGGCTAGGCAAATTATCCGGATCCGAAAATCCGAACCGGTACCGAACCGAACCGAACCCGATCCAATTTTTAAAAATACCCGATCGGATCTTAAACTCCTATACCCGAAGAACTGAACCCGAACCGGTACCGAACCGAGAACCGAATGGGTACCCGAAATACCCGAAGTGTAATTATATACCCAAATATATTAATTATATTTAGACTTGATATAACTCAAATACCAAAAATTACAACTATAAACCCGAATATATTAATTATTTTTTGGGTATTTCGGGTATTTTAGGTATATTTTCGATATTTGGGTATATCAAATACACCTATTTTGTTTTTTCTGACATTTTTGGGTATTTTGGATACTTTTGGTTTGAAAGTATATTAGTTTTATTGAAATGAATATTCATGTTTTTGTGTTTTGTCTCGGATTTTGGGTTATTTGGGTTTTTTTGGATATTGTGGATACTTTCGGATCCGGATCCGAACATATCCGAAAAATTTTGGATCTAAAAAAATATACCCGATCCGATCCGAACCCGAACCAAACCCGATCCGAATTTTTAAAATAACCGATCGGTACCTAAATCCCTAAACCCGAAATACCCGAAATCCGAAATATCCGACCCGAACCCGATCCGAAGATCCGAATGCCCACCCCTAGAACGTACCCTTGCTCCCACCAACGGTCACCATTCGTTGGAAGTTCAACGGTCAAACGCATAATGTTTGGTGTAATCGCTTTTGACGCTTTCTACGATCCTTTTGAAGAGGTGGAGAAACATAAATTGGATCGATTGGTCAAGTTTGTGGCGACAGATTTGTAAGCCATTCAACCATGTTCATGTTTATATACGGAAGATTTGTAAGTCATTCAACCATGTATTTCTCATTTCATCCTTATATGACTTTCATGTTTTTAGGGAGAATGGAATGGATGATACCGATCCACTTGTTGAATTTTACCTTCATCTAATGACACCTAAACACATGTGGTGTATTCCGAAGTACGACTCGTTGAGTGATAGGGTAATTTTCCTTCCTGGTATATTTATTTGAATAATGGTTTATTGGCGGTAGATTTATATACGATAGATTTATTTGAATCATGATTTATATACGGTAGGTTTATTTGAATCATGGTATATTTACGGCATATTTAAATATATTTTTTATATTTTTAGCATATGACAACAGCGATGAATATGTTTCGACAACGGTCTTTGAGAAACCCATCTCCTTATCAAAGATGTGGAAAGGTTGCTTTCCTCGAACCACTCTTCATCACACAATGGTTTGTAGAATACAAACGAGACATCTTAGTGAATGAGAAGAATTGGGTGTTTGACACGGGATACTTCGACGTCGTCAATGGCCTATCTTCTGACTTTGCTAAGACAAACAAGAAATGGTTGAAGGACGTGGAACTCTTGTACATTTGCCACAATGTCAAAAATGAACATTGAGTTGCCGTTGAGGTGGACATTCTGAAGAAAAAGGTGAATTTGTATGATTGCATCAAAAGTTTATATGACGACGATTTCTTAAGAGAAGATATGAAGGCATACGCAAAGATGATTCCACTTTTGTTGAAGAGAATATATCCACGTGAATGGAATAGTGAGCAAACCTTCACATTCTACAAGTTTAAAAATATTCCGAAAAACGACCATTGTGGCGATTGTGGCGTGTATACGTTGACGTTTATCAAGTTTTTGGCTCTTGGGAGTGTTTGGGTTGACCTTAATCATTCTAACATTGCTGGCATTCGTATGAAATATGCAGTTGAAATCATGGACGAGATACCAGCGGAATGGTTTGGATAAACTATTCAGCTATCCGATCTTAACCCTCGTGTTGAGTACGATGACATGGTTCCGCTATAGACAGAGTCTTAGTAGTTGTTAAATTTTGTAATCGCGGTAGGTTTGTTAAATTTTGTTGTGGTAGACTTATTGACTTATTTGCGGTAGGTTTATTTATTTAGTTGTTGTAACTATATTTTCAAAGGACCATGTTTTTTGGCATGAAATTGATCCTTTGAAAGTTTGGTAGATTTGCTTTCCCATACCACGAAATATTCTTGCGCAACCATGTTTTGTTAAAGGGAAGTTTGGCAGATTAACTTGTTGTTTGAAATTTGGTAGATTTGTTGGCTAAAGTTTGGTACATTTGTTGTCCAAGAACCAAAGTTACATCATACACCCAAAATATTTCATTTAAGCATAGAAGCAAACACACAGCACGATCAAACTTATTACAGATCCCAACTTATTATTACACATAAAGTAGAAACTAAAAACTAACGAGTTCAAGATTGGCATGTAGACGACTATTTCATCACCAAATCACTAACATTAAGTTTTGCCACAAACAATTCGAGTATGTGGCTATAGATAAATATAGCCAACTAAAAAAATAGATGAGTTATGTTCGACAAACAATAAATAAATAAAGGGAAATCTAAGCATTGAAGCACTATGATTTATGTTAGGTAATTGAGTAGATGCCTACTGACAAAAATAATCCTTGAAAAGTAGATGACTATTTTATCAGAAACTATATGAATTATGTATGACAAACGATAAACAAAAGAAGAGAAATTTTGAAGCATTAAAGCACCATAGTTTATGTAGGTACTAGAGTATGTGACTACTGACGAAGATAGTCTTCTAAATGTAGATGATTATTTCATCACGAAATCACTAACATTAAGTTCTGAAATAAACAACTCGAGTATGTGACTACATATAAAAATAGTCGCCAAAAATAGATGAATTATGCAGACAAACGATAAACACATAAAGAACAAAATTTGATGCATTAAAACACCATAGTTATGTAGGTACTCGAGTAGGTGACTACTGATGAAATAGTTGTCTAAATGTAGATGGCTGTTTCATCATCAAATCACTAACATTAACTTTTGGCATAAACAACTCGAGTATGTGGCTATAGATAAATATAGTCGACAGAAAATATATGAATTATGTACGACAAACGATAAACAGATCAAGAGAATTTTAAGCATTGAAAACCCATGGTTTATGTTAGGTAAGTGAGTAGGTGAATACTGACAAAGATAATTCTTGAAACGTAGATGACTATTTTATCAGAAAAATCTTAAGCATTCAAGTACTATAGTCTACGTTAGGTAACTGAGTAAGTGACTATTGAAATTCACTATCTTGTATACCAACCAAAAATATGGTACATGAAATTAAATAGTTGAATAAGATATACAGATCTAGATCATCACCAACCCTAGAGGAATTTGTAACACCTACGATAACATAATTCATAAAATAGACAACCAACTAAGATGACATATTTCATAAACATAAAGATAGTCCATTACCATTGTATTATTTTAGTGATTCAATAAAAGAAAATAAAATTTTAGTGGTAAATGTAAAATAGAATAAACTGAAAACTGAGAGAAAGAAATATAGTCAATTAAAAATTTGCGTGGTAAGGTTTTTGGAAATATATAATAAAATGAATTTAATAAAATAATATTTTGTTAAATTCCTAATATAGTTCTCCAAAGATAATATTCATTGCAATTTTCTTAATATTTTTTTACTTTTTAAATAACTAATAATACTTTTAATTATTTTGTTCGTTATAAATATTTATTGAATAAGATTGAGTTTTACATCATGCCACATACTAAAAAATTATATGTTTATGTTAACAAGAGTTTTTTTTTTTTTACAAAACAAAAAAAAAGTAACCAGTTTTTGAAAAGTCGCCTTAGCCGCCCTCTGCAAGGCGAAAAGTCTAAAAGTCGTTGTCGGTATGGAGCCCCCGCCTCCAGCGGATCCCGCTTCCTAGGTTCCTCTAGCAACCGCTCAACCGCCTCAGAAATATTCATGGTCCTCTGTTGTCAAGGAAACTTCTCCCACAATTGCCCGTATTCAACCAGATTTTGTTCTTACCAATAGAGTTGCGGAAATCGCAATCCCTGACGAAGCTTTCGTGGACGCGACCCCCCTCTGGAAGAGTTTTGTCGTGGGTTACTTCATGGGAGATGCTCCACATGTCGGTTCTATCCATGCCACTGTGAATTGCATTTGGACATCCGTGGAAAAAGACAGGAAGATCGATGTTCAATTCATAAACAAAAAGACAGTGCTATTCAGGATTGAAAATCCTTGCATTCGCGAACGGGTTCTTAACCGTCGCTACTGGCACATAGCATACATCCCTCTGGTGGTAAATGAATGGAGCCTAGACACTGCAAGCAATCCCCCGGATCTGTCGGCGATGCCTCTTTGGGTCGATTTTCGAGATGTGTCGGGTTATCTCTACTCGAATGCGGGCTTGAGTTTCATCTCCAGCACGGCGGGTACTTTTGTAAAACTACACCCCAACACAAAAAGAGGTTTGCGATTGGATGTTGCGAGAGTATTGGTTGAAGTCAATTTGTAGAAACCTTTAGTGGAGAAGATCTGCTTCAAAGACAGGCAGGGGCACGCCGTAACGGTGACTGTTACTTATCTGTGGCTCCCACCTCACTGTAATTCATGCCTCAAGTGGGGTCACATGGACAAAGAGTGCACGGAGAGAAAATCAGTCACCATTCTCTCAAAGGAACAGAGTTCAAAAAACCCTGTTGGGATCGCAAATAATCAAGCAGAGTTGGAGACAATGACGGAGACAGGTTCGGTTCAGGAAATAGAACATAAATTGTTACAAGATCTTGAGCATTCCCCCACCTTTCAACTATCAAACGCGAAGTCGGGTATGGACAATGAGAGTGGACCTCCAAAAACCAAACCAACTGAGCAGACAGTAGAGGAGACGGAGACGGTAAATGCTTGGACTCTTATTACGAAACAGAGTCGGAACACATCTCCTGTTCGGAACAGCAAACAGTTGGACAAGAGAAATGGCTCTATATCTCCAAATGGCTTCCAGATACTAGATAGCATACAAGAAGAAGGGAATACCGATGTCCGAGATGCAGTACAGAGGAAGGCGGATAAGCAAGGTGCAAACCAAAATCTGAACTGGAAATCGGAAGACAGAGAGGAAGGAGAAGTAGAGGAGTCGGATACTGAGGAGTCTGCTAATTTGGACTATGATCACATTACTCAGGCGGGCAAAAATAAGGACCAACAAAACAAACAAAAGGGGGGAGGTCATCGGAACAGGTCAAAGACTATCCCGAAACCGATTGTTAGTCGTAAAGAGCTTGGTCTTAAACACAACAAAAAAGCTTCCTTTCGGAAGTTAAGCCGTCATTTTTTGCATGGAATACGCGGGGATTCAATACGCCTCGCAAACACAATGTGGTTCGTAATTGGCTACAAGTGGTGAAACCATCCTTTGGTTGTTTACTTGAAACTCGGGTGCAAGAGTCTAACTCAAGCGCCATTTTGGCTCGCGTTTTCCCTGGTTGGTCGACTCTCACAAACTATGACCATCACCGGTTAGGGCGTATTTGGGTTGTCTGGTCAAACGACGTAACAGTAACTCTTCTACTAAAAAGTGCCCAACATATCACTTGTTTGGTCACCAATACAAGCTCAGGGGTGCGGTTCTTATGCTCGTTTGTTTATGCTTTCAACTTTGTTGCTGACCGTCAAGCTCTATGGTCCGAACTATGTTATACTCGTGCCTCCTTGCTACAGAATTCAGAACCGTGGAAAATACTTGGTGACTTCAATGAAATCTTATCACTAACAGAGCACTCACGGGCAACAGATTATAGACCTAACATGGCGGGATTGAGGGATTTTCAAAATGTTGTTTCATACTGCAGCATTACATATATTGCATCATCAGGTGCTGGGTTCACTTGGATCAACAATCAAGACTCAAATCCTATTGGAAAGAAGCTTGATCGGGCCCTAATAAACTCAGACTGGTTAAGTACTTTCCCTTATTCCCACGCCACTTTTGAAGTCGGCGGCATCTCCGACCACTCGCGGTGTCTAGTACACCTGTCTAGCATCAACGCTAATCACCGCAAACCATTCCGGTTCTTCAATTTCTTAGCAAGTCATCCTCTGTTCTTACCTACTGTGGCAAATACTTAGTCAGAATCCGCTCATCTTTACCACTCTCGCGTTGCGCTATCTCTCTTCCACAAAAAGCTCAAATCACCAAAGTACCCTTTAAGAGAGTTGAATCGCACCAGGTTTGGGGATCTTCCTCGCAAAACATCTGAAGCTTATGATGTGCTCTTCTCACTCCAAAACAGAGCTCTCTCTGACCTATCTACTGAAAATTTGGCTACCGTTTCTGTAGCGTCTGATCATTGGCAAAAATTGGCTGCTATAGAGGAGCAGTTTTTATGCAAAAGTCTCGAGTTCAATGGTTACGTTGTGGGGATCAAAACACTTCTTTTTACCACCAGGTGGCTCAAGCTCAAGCATCGCGAAACTCCATCCGACGGTTATTAACGGATTCTAGTGAGGTGCTAACACAACCTGAGGAAATCAAGGCCGAGGCGGCAAATCACTTCCGAAAATTTCTCCAGCACAGATCCACGGATCTCCAGGCTATCTCACCAGAATATCTATCTGATCTCCTTGATTATCGCTGCCCTGAGGAAAGCTGCGCTCTTATGGTCTCTCCAGTCACAGGTGCGGAAATCCGTAAGGCTCTATTTTCTATGCCATCTGACAAAGCCCCGGGCTCCGATGGGTTTACTAAGAAATTATATTTTGGAGCTTGGAGCATTATTGGACCTGATTTCATTGTGGCAGTCCAATCTTTTTTTCTCTACGGGTTTATGCCAAAGTCCGTAAATGCTACTCTCCTTGCTCTCATATTGAAACGACTGGACGGTACAACCCTCTCCATGAAAGACTACCACCCGATCGCTTGCTGTAACATGTTGTATAAGGTAATTTCGAAGATTCTCGCAAACCGCCTTAAGCACACTCTCCCGGGATTCATAGAGCCTAACCAAAGTGTGTTCGTCGAAGGTCGTCTCCTCCTTAAAAATGTCTTGTTGGCCACCGAGCTGGTGAAAGATTATCACAAGGAAACTATTGCTCCCCGTAGTACTATCAAATTTGACATTTCGAAAGCATTTGATATGGTGGAATGGTCCTTTATTGTGGGAATTTTCCGCGCTCTTGGATTTTCGGATATCTTCACCAACTGGATCTATCTATGTATGTCGACAGCTTCC
Source organism: Eutrema japonicum (assembly GCA_030161315.1). Taxonomy (NCBI): domain Eukaryota; kingdom Viridiplantae; phylum Streptophyta; class Magnoliopsida; order Brassicales; family Brassicaceae; genus Eutrema; species Eutrema japonicum. The sequence goes on along the minus strand of BSQW01000014.1, from coordinate 40,957,308 downwards.
TTCTCTGTGGCAGTTAATGGTGAATTGGAAGGGTTTTTCACGAGCTGCCGAGGTATTCGTCAAGGGTGCTCTTTGTCCCCATACCTGTTTGTAATTGTTCAAAACGTTTGCTAAAGATTGTTAAACCGGGCAGCCATCCACGCTGTACACAAGTTCTAGTTTCGCACTTGTGCTTTGCCGATGATATCTTGGTTTTTACGGATGGCTCTGCATCTTCTCTTAGGGAAAGTTTTGTGGTCTTTGAAGATCTCTCACGAATATCTGGCCTTCACATTAATGCTGCCCAATCAGCTCTCATCGTAGGAGGAAGAGACCGACATGATCTCCTAATTGCAGCTTCAAATCTTGGCATCCCTATAGACACCCTGCCCATACGCTACCTTGGACTCCCTCTCACAACAAAGACCATGACCTCACACGACTATGCTCCTCTCATCGATAAGATTCGCACTCGGATGCTCTCATGGACAAGTAAGAAACTCTCATACGCAGGTCGTCTTCAACTTATTGTCTCAGTAATATCGAGCATCTCAAATTTTTGGTGTTCGGTGTTCCAGCTACCTTCTCGTTGCTTTGATGAGATATAATGTATGTGTGGGGCTTTCCTATGGTCGGGGAACCCAAACACACCTACAGGGACCAAAGTATCATGGGAGGAGGTTTTTAAACCAAAATCGGAGGGGGGACTTGGTTTGAGAAGACTCTGAGATGTCTCGAAAGTGTTTGCGATGAGTCTCATATGGAGATTATTTACCATGTCGGGTTCACTTTGGGTGGCCTGGACAAAGCAGAACCTAATGAAAAACTCAAACTTCTGGACGGCGCGGGAAAAATATGTGGGGTCATGGATATGGAGAAAGCTTCTGAAACTTCGAACTCTTGTGGCTCCGTTTTTCAGGGCGGAAGTGGGTAATGGTACAGCAGTATCCTTTTGGCACGATCACTGGCTTCCGATGGGGAGGATTATCGACATCACGTGGATAGATGGACCACGCATTCTCGGGATTCCGATAAATTCAATCGTCTCTGAGGCAGCTGGGCCTACCGGATGGAGGATCCGCCGCATGCGAATTAGGCATCTCTATCCTCTGCTAGAGTAGATCCGATCACTGCCCCTCCACCAGGCAGAAAGGGGACCCGATCGTTACTTATGGAGACGAAATAGTGATGATTTCACCGCAAAATTTTCTTCCTTCCACACGTGGAATCAGATTCAAGAGCATCATACCGAAGTCCCGTGGAGTCGTACCGTATGGTTTAACTATGGGGTCCCCCGCTGTGGCTTTATAACGTGGCTTGCAATGCGAGACAGATTAACAACGGGTGATCGTATGCGACGTTGGGGTGCTCACCAAGCATGTGTGTTGTGCGGTGAACCAAACGAAACCCGAGACCACTTATTTTTTGCTTGCCCTGTCTCCTTCACAGCATGGTCTGAAATTGCAGGTAATCTTCTCAACCAGACCCAAGATCCAGATTGGGAATTGACCCTGCAAAGCATCATCATGTATATTGGGTATCGACTCAACACAATTTTGATCCGTCTGGTGTTCCAAGTGACTATCTACACGATTTGGATAGAGTGAAACTCACGAATACACCAATCTGGATACCAATTTGTACCACGACTTGTGCGATCCATTGACAGGCTTATTCGGACTCGTATCACTTCTCTGGATTACTATGCGAAGCCAAGACTCCACGACTTGATGCAGAGGTGGTTCGCACACTCGACTAACCTCCGCCCAGCAGAACAAGATTAATTGCGTTCCAGATTTTACAAACGGTTTTCGCAGTTGGGGTTTGCCTGGTTCGTTTTGGTTCATGTTGGTTTAGTACCATTTTTTTATTAATTACCTTGTAAATAATTCTTTTTCACATTCAATCAAAAAAAAAAAAAAGTTTTTTTTTTCATTATTTTTTGTCTTAGATAATTTTATGTTTAACAAAAATTATAAGTTTATGTTAACAAATGGCATATATTAACAAGAGTGTTTTTGTAGTCAATAGACCACAGTAGACCGGTCTACTAGCCCATAACCCTCACAAGGATGGCCGAGACGCATGACAAGAGTACCACTGCTGCACTATGAGGCGCTCGACGATGGATGAGAGTTTAGGATTGGAAAAAAATATATTCACTCTCTTAAAAATAAGTTTTATGTTACATAGGTTTATATAGTGAAAGAATTTTTTTATTATATATAATAAATGTACAATATTTTAGATTCTTCTATACATAATACTAGACTTTAACTCGTGCGTCTGTACGAGAATTTTTGTTTTGTTTTTGTTCATGAAATTTTGTAATATAATTTGTGTTTATTTTTGTGTTTATATATAATTTATTTTTGTAGATTTAATTTTTGTAATATGAGACACATATTTATTTTGTGTTTAGATATAATTTATTTTTTTAGATTTAATTTTTGTAATATGAGACACATATTTATTTTGTGTTTAGATATAATTTGTTTTTGTAGATTTAATTTTTGTAATATGAGACACATATTTATTTTGCGTTTAGATATAATTTATTTTTGTAGATTTAATTTTCTTAATATGAGACACATATTTATTTTGTGTTTAAATATAATTTATTAACAATTTTATTTTTGGTATATAATATATTATATAGTTTTCTAAAATTTTAATCCACAATAAGGGCATGCGACAATTTTTTATTTCTTATTTCTTATTTGTTTTTGTTTTTATGTTTTCTATTTTTGTGTGGAAAAATATATTTTTGGTATGACATGTATGATTCAAAATTTGTGATTTTGGCTACCCAAATTTTCCGACCAGTTTTGTTATATATATTTCCAGTTATATATTTTATTTTAAATATATTTTTAATACCTAAATTATCCATTCGGATGTTTTATACAAAAAACAATGCATAAAATATATATTGCCCCACATACAGCACCTATTAAATATATTTCAGTTATATATATTTTTAATAGGTGATGTGCGCGGACCAATATATTATTTATATATTATTTTTTGTATAAAAACGTTATGTAGACTAAACACTAACGAAAACAGTTTAACTATAATTTTAATAAAAACTTCATAATTATGTGATTTTTGTAATTGATAGCAATTTGCTAACGAAAATAATACTTCAAAGTATGAGTCAGTGTCTGGGCAACAAATCAATTTTGCTAAATCTTCTTTACAATTCGGACACTCATTAAATGATCAGTACAAAATGAGGTCAAGCAATTGTTAGGCATTCCGGAAAGTCTCATAGGAGCAAAAAGTAAAAAAATTAATTTTGTCGGAGAGAGACAACAGGACCGAGTTAACAAATAGACATCAAGGTTATTATCTAAATGAGGTAAAGAGGTTCTACTTAAATTAGTGGCATCAGCAATGCCAACTTACGGTATGTCGTGTTTTGGGTTACCCAAATCTATAACTACAAAATTAACTAGTGCGGCGGGCACGGTTCTGGTGGAGTTCAAATTAATGGACAATAAAAAGGAATGCATATGTTAGCGTGAAAAAAATGTGTCAAAGCAAATCAGACAGGAGAATTGGTTTTCAAACAGTAGAGGAATTTAACACAACGTTATTGGCAAAACAGTTATGGCGGCTGATGGATAAACCAGATTCATTGTTTGCGCGAATTTTTCAGGGTCGATATTTTCGGAATACATACCCTTTAGACAATATACGTTGCTACTCCCCGTCGTATGGATGGAGGAGCATTATATCGGCTAGACCTCTGGTTAAAAAATGGCTTATTAAAAGACTTGGTTCAGGATGTTCTATTTCAGTATGAAACGATCCTTGTATACTATCTTCTCGCTCGAGGTCAGCACTATGTAAGGGGTATAACTATTACCTGAATCTCATGGTCAATCACTGATTGACCCAGTGACAAAAACGTGGAATATGGGGTTGATAAATGCAGTTATTGACCCGGCGGATGTGACAATTATTCGAAGTATGCCTATAAGCAGTACTTACTCACCAAATACTCTGGGATGGTACTATACGAAATCGGGAAGATATATGGTTAAGTCGGGATATCAAGTCGAACAACAAAATTCATATAACAGTACAAATATTTTCTATGGCCCGGATGTTAAGAAATTACAGGCCTATACATGGAAGCTGCGATGCTCACCGAAATTACAACATTTTATTTGGCAAACCATAACGGGATATCTCTCGGTTTTAGCAAATTTACGATCTAGAGGGATCAATTGTGATACACAATGTGTACGGTATGGATCGGAAGAGGAAACGATCAATCACGTACTTTTTGAATGTCCTCCATCTTTATAAACGTGGGCACTTTCTCATATACCATCACCCCCTATTGTTTTTCCAATGTCATCGGTCTTTTCAAATTTTGATTATCTCTTTTGGAAATTTCCAAAAAAAAATCAGATTGGAAACTTTTCTTGGATTGTGTGGTATATTTGGAAAGCGAGGAATGATAAAGTTTTTTCAAATATAGATAGAAATCCACAACAAACTCTAAAGATTGCAGAAACTGAGGCAACAAGCTGGGAATCGACACAAAGTAGTGATCAAACAATGGTATCCCAAACTATTGGCCCTTCTCCTGTGATTTCACCTTACGACGGATGGTGGTGCTATATTGATGGCTTTTTGAAGGACACATAATTTTTCTGGACTAGGATAGCATTGCTTTCAGGAAGGAGTTGAAGAAACTATCGTAGGAGCAAGGAATTTACGAAAAAGTCTCTCTCCCCTAAACACGGAGTTATAGGCACTTTGGGTCATGCATTGTATGATTGCAAATCAGAAGACGACGATAGTTTTTGTAACAGATTGCTCCGAGTTGGTGAAGATAGTGTCTACACCCGAGGAGTGGCCAGCTTTCATATTACACTTGGAGGAATTCGTGAGGAGTAAGGAGGTGTTTACTTTTTTCTCTATCTCACTCATCCCATCCGCAAATAACACAAATGCAGACAAGTTAGCACGGAGTGCTCGTATCTACCTATTATATATTACTTATGTAAATTCGGTATCTCCGGTTTGGATCTCCGAACTGTTCTAAGTATTTAGGTTGTTAATCCAAAAAATGATTTTTTGTGATGCATTGCAGTAATCTTTTTTTTTAACTATAGCATTGCGGTAAATTTGGTATACAAAATTCATTTAAGTAAAATTTAATATTTTGAAAATGGGAATAATTTTTCTCATATAAATTACCACATTAGCTTTAATTTTATCAATTACCTATAAATCTAATACAAGAATAAGTTGGCAATTAATCATCCAAAGAAACCAATATATACTCATCTAGTGCATACAAGATAATAAGAACAAATGATTTGAATAACAAATACTGCAAAATATCTTATTGGTACTCTTAAGAGTTAAGACATTCATAGTTGAAGTCTATTAATAATCACAATCATACATTTCACGGCAACACCAATAGAAAAAAAAAGAAAAGAAGAGAGAGACTCTAGTGTTCGATGTAGGAATTATACTTCCATCTCTATAACATTATTTAAGAAGACATTTTTAAAAATGAGCTTTGTTTTGTAAGTTATTACATGAAATACCATTACAAATAACAAAGAATAATTGAAATAGGAAAATATATAATAGTCTTTTAAAATTATTGATTAGAATATGGAAAATATATATTTTGCATTAAAGAGGTTATTTATTATTTAATTTCTTAATTATTTTTAATAATATATATTTTAAAATAATAATAAATTCATATATATTCAATAAAGAAATCTATTCAAAATCTTGCTATATTTTTCACTATAATTTATTATATTTTATTTGAATATATATCAAAACAAAAGTTGAAAAATATTTTACTAATTTTATAAAAAGTTAGACACAATAAAACTATTTTACTAAGAGTTCGTAGACTAACCACAAAACTATAGTCATTTAACGGTGCATATTAGAGTTATGGTTTCAAGATTATAAGTTTTTACGGATTAGCCCAAATAATATTGTAGGTCACTGCAAAACGAGTTAAATAGATAAATTATTACAAATTGATAATTTTATCTATAATCATTAGTTAGTCATATTGTAAAATTTAAATAAAAATAATTTTCTTAAATTTTAAAACAATTTATTTAAAAACAATTACTCCGCGCTTAATTAGCGCGGGTTAAATTCTAGTTTTATAATAAGTGTTATTCTACTCGTTACTCTCCAGTTTAATAAGAATTATACATATTTTAAATATACTAGGTTAATGCCCGCGCTACGCCGCGGGTAATGCTTTATTAAGATTTTATTTTCCTAATCTTATTATATTAAGCTGAATCTTTCAAAGTGGACGTGACACGTAGGCAAAATTATAACTCATAAGATCGTGGCATGTGTTGTGGCTAATTAAGATCACGACATGTGTCAATTCAATAAAAATAAATTCCATTCTTAATTATTTACTTCAGAAAAGAAAAAAATGAAATATGTTTTTTTTTCTAAATTGAAAAGGTAAAATAAGTTAAAAAACAGAAGCAACGTGAGCGTGACACGTAGGTAAAATTATAACTTACGAGATCGTGACATATGTCATGGTTAATTATGATTGCGACATGTGTCAATTTAATTAAAAAAATTCATTCTTAATTATTTACTTCAAAAAAGGAAAAAAATGAAATATGTTTTTTAAATGGAAATTACTAAATTGAAAAAAGTAAAGTAAGTGAAAAAACAGAAACTACCATATAATGAAAATTATGTTATTGGAACTTCAACATTTATTTAGCAAGATTGTTTATCAGATTTATTGATAATATGGATCAATTTATATTCCTTAATTGCGAGTTATAAAATGTAATTTGTGAATAACTTAGCATAATCTTAATTTAGAATATAATTATACGGATCAAACTTACGCGTGTTATAAATTTTAAAATCTAATTATATTTATTAAAACAAAAATTACTAAATTGAAACAATAAGAGAAAAAATATAAAGTACAATATTATGAAACTTATGTTTTTTGAACTTTATTATTTATTTAGAATGATTGTTTACCAAATTTAAGGATAATATGGATCATTTCCAATTTTTAAATTGTGAATCATAAAACATAAATTGTAAGAAACCGAACAGAATCTTAAGTATACAATATAATTATACGAATCATAATTACGCAGATAATCAATTTTAAATCTAAATATTTTCTTAGTTTCCCGCGTATTACGCGGAGCCAAATCTAGTTTATTATAATTTTGTATGTAGTTTCAAGTTTAATAAAATTAATGAAAACAAATTTTTAAAAATTGTAGTATATATGTTTCGTGAATTTTTTTTATTTTTATATCGTTAGATAAAAAATAAAATAAAATTCCAAAAATGAATAAAAAAAGAATAAATATTTTCTACATTTTGAGGATAAACGATTCCAAAAATTGTAATCTAGGAGTAAAATATCACATTGCCAACAATAAAATAACAAACTATTATTCGGCCTGAATAATATAGAATGTAACGAATCTATACTTGCATTAGGAGTTATGCATGTTTTAGGAAAGCAATGCACCCCCAACTTTGGCTTCACTTTTCTTATCTCATTCACTCTTTGACAGCCAATGACTTCGCAAAACTGGAGTATCTAAAAGATCGTAATTTCACTCTTTACTTTGGTCTTCCTTATACCTTCCTGAACTAAAACTTTTTTTTTTATGTTGGAACTCTTCATTCCTTATATTTTTGACCATCCCTTTTCTATGTCAAATCTTCATATTAACTACATAATGTTATAGTTTTTTCACTTAGATACTCTAAAAAGTATATTCTCAAAAGTATACATTTTGGCTAACTTTACATTAGGAGACAAAGAAAACGTTGAACGTCCTAACAAAAAAACTTTGAGAAACAATAGAAAATGATCAAATCGGATACTATTTTCTATTTAAATTTACATCAGAGTCATACTTCGGTGTCCTTCCGCAGCGAATCTCCCATTTTTTGCGGTTTCGTTTTTTCTTTTCTTATCCCGCTAACATCTCTCCAATTCCAGCAAGGAGTTCACCCGTCGACCTCCTCTGACTTTCTGAAGCTTGTGACACTATCTTGGCTCAACCAACTGCGAGTCTTGTTGCCAACTCCCATTCGACTATCTCGATATGTGGTTTGCCTTTCCCGGCGATTACTTTGATGTTGACTCTCTCTAGTAGATGTAGTTTCTCTCACACGTCACTATTTAATCCGCCAATTTTAATTTCTTACTGGTAGTGAAATTCTAAAATGTGTTTCACCATTGGCCGTTTTGTTCTCTTTTACAGCTTCTTTGACGTTCTGATTCGTCTTCTCCGATGACCACTACAACCCAACGAAACCTGATTCGGGATTATTGCTTCTTATTTCAGAACACCCGTGAAATTCGATGCAATTTTCGACTTGAATCTTTGCATCTTTCCTTTTCAGTTTCTCCGGCGAACCACTGCGCCTCCACATCTGTTAAGATATCACCAGGTTTCCATCTGAAATCAATCCTCAGTCTTTATACCCTCTGATTTTCCGAGACCCTCTGAAATCATAATTTCGGGTTTCATAAATCTTCTCGCAGTTTATCCACCTGAAGCCAATAACTCTTTCATCCAACTTCAAATTACAACAACTGTCGATTACTCACCATTCTTATGTTAATTTCCAGAAATCGTGATTTTTCCCAGAATTAATCATTAATCTTGATTCTTCTTTCTGTCAAAACATGTAAGGATTGCTTATAAATCCAATCTCCAACACTTGATGATTATTCGAGCAATAATAGAAAGATGATGCTAAACTTTCTGCCAACTGAAATACCTGCAAATTCACCATCTCCGAAAATCAAACCATTTTTCCCGAGCAAAAAGGGAGCTTTTCCCCTTAGAAATTGAAACCCGTCATATTCTTCTTCCTACAAAAAAACAATTACGGTGCAGAAGATTGAAAAATTAATGAACCGCACAAAAGGTAAAGCAAAAGAAAATGCGTTCTTTCTTTACCTTTCTCTCTCTTTTACCTTTATAGTCTTTTATTTCGACTATGAACGCTTTGGGATTGTTGGAAAATTGATTTTATTTTGACTTTATCTGATTTTTCAAGAGAAGAGACGAAGAGGCATCGATTTTTGTTTTTTCCATTTTATTTTGTAAAGAAATGATGTGTCATAAGAAAAAGAGCTGATGTGTATTATTTCTTTTGTTTTAATTGGTCATAGATTATAAATGATGTGTCAGTCCTAGGATGCATAAAAATGTTGATGTGTCCTCTCCTGGAGAGGCACAAGAGGATTTAAAAATAACAAGAAAGTAATCAAAGTTGTGGTCAGGAATTACTCGGCTCGTTTTTCAATTAATTTTTAGATGAAAATCTACAATTCTACAAGTTGTAGTTGATTATAGTTTTCAATTATTTTAGTTTTTTGGATAAATTTTAACCCTTTAAAGCCTTGAAGGCATTATAGTAATTTTCTGTACAGATTTGTCCTAGGTAAATACCGCGTTACGCTGCGGGCTCTTTTTTATTTATATTTTTGTATCTAATTTCATATTTTGAATTAAAAAATAGTTCAAAAAAATTATTTGGTGCAAACAGAGAAATGTAAGCTTTTATCCTCTTCACCATTTATCCGATCATCACTATTATAAAGCTGGTTTTCCAAGTGGTGGTTTATGAGATTTGGTAACAGCAGAGCGCATGAGTTCATCAAGCCGATTCCCATCCCGCTAAAAACATAATTTGTGATATAAATCTCACTATCTGTCGTAAGCTCGCACCCCTCCAAACTGATACAAATATTCACTCAAATGACACCTTACTTTTGGTTAACAAATAAAATATATTGAAAATTTGAGCAATAATTTCACTATGAATATCATGATTCACTAACATACTAACAAACAAATAAAATATATTGAAAAAATATTTGAGCATTTAAGCATTGAAAATTTTATATTTGTATGAGCTATAATTTCACTATGAATATCATGATTCACTAACATACCAACATCTTAGAAAGATATACGCACAATAGTTGCTTGAAAGTCGATGACCAAACATAAGAAAATCATTTGATCGTTCTATATTACCTTTTATGATCCCATCAACAAAATTGCCTATTTCCCTTTGAACGTGAGACTATTATCCCATGCACTCTTTCTCCCCCACATTTTTCACAACTTTTGTCAAACTTAAAAAATCAAATAAAGTATATACAAATAAAGTCAACCAGATTGAAATCATGAGCTAAACAGTTGAAGTCATGCACTGAAGTTTTTAAAAATACAAAGATATTGGCTTCTGCTAGAAAAAAAGTTTATAGTCTTGAAAAACTTACTCATGCTCTGATTTTCTATACAAAATAATTCAAAGATATTTGGTTCTTTTCTTTCTTGTGGAAAAGGAATAATAATGGTAAAAACCACATAAACATGTGACGACGAAAGAAACAATTACATAATCCCAACTTACTTTCAAAACGATCTTATTACAAAATGGTTTCATATTTGGATTAGCTTTGAGCAAGTGAATTTCAAGTAGAGGATTCCTTAAACTCCTGCAGCTGCTTGAAATTCATCCATGGCTTCACCCACACTTTGGCTTCGAAATTCTTAGTCTAGCCACCTTTGCTTGCTTCTAGAGTAAAGTGGTACATCGTTCCTGCAACAACCTGCTCTCTTGCTTTTACAATCTTCTTGAACTCAGGAACCTTGTTCTGCACTTACCCGGAAAAGAAAAAAAAAACAGAGGAATCAAAAAAGATTCTTATCACCAATTCATTCATAGGATCCATAACCAGAAAACAGAGAAATAAAAAAACCTCTCGGTTGTTATGCTCTTGAATGGCAAATCGAGCAAGACTCTCGATCTCTCCACAGTTATGGTTTCCTCGGAGATCATGAACGCCTCCTAGCTTCATCGTCTTCTCCGTGCTTATCTCTTCCGATCTGCAAATAGCTAATTGAATTGTTCCACAGAGAAGAAGAGTAATGATCAAGAATGCAATAGAACCGAAGGCTTTTGATTCCATCTTTAATAGAGACTTTTGGATCTTGCCATTTCAGATTCGCAAGTTATGCTCCTCGTCGGTTTCTTTACGTTGCTTCACGATGAAGGAAGGAAAGTGACAAGTCGAGGAACAAATGACACGTGTTCTCACCTGAGCGGGTGAGCGTTTCCTTCTTTATGAAAAGTTAAAGAGATAAGAAAACGGAAAAACGGTCAGATGTGTGTGGTTTACTGAGCGGGTGAGCGTTTCCTTTTTATTACTGAGCTGTATTAAATAAAATATTTTGATTGGTTCAATATTTTTATTAGTAGTCAACACTAAAATCAGTGAAAAAGCTGATGTGTCCTCTCCTAAAAAGGCACAAGAGGATTTATAGTATTGATAAGCATTTGCACTTAAAGAGTCTTGTTTTGTATTTTTAATACGAACTTTTAATCAAAATTTCACATTTATTTTTATTATTCCAACAAGTTTAAAAAAAACTTCTTAACGTCTGATTTATGTAACACACCAAAAATTAAACCGGTCTGGTTTGGTAAATTCTGAAAAGAATACACACCGTCGTCTTCTTCATCAAAAAACCCTAGGTATCGACAGAAAAAAACTATAAAAAGATTGTAGCTTTAGACCAACCCCACAATTTGGCAACACAGTCGACGATCTCCTTCCTCCTGAGTCGATTAAATTAGGGTTTCAAAGAGGAATGAAGAAGATGAGGTATGTATATAAGTGAGGCTGTATAGATCAATAAACCCTAAGCGTGTTACCCTCTTTAACCATGAATGATTTGAAATAGTGGCCTAATCTCACTTTGGTTTGATATTCTTTGTGTTTTTCTTCCAGATCCAATTATGCAGAGTGAGAGATAGATGATTTTTCTCGGCGGAGCTGCAAAAGAAGCTTCTGTGTGTAGAGATTTCATGGAATGTGGTAGAATCTGCACAGGTCGTCGAGTTAGCAATTTGGTAGTAATAGGTTTGTTCAATTAGCAATAAGTATTGGAATAACTCTTGAGCCAAAGAATCCGTCGTACGTTGCTTGTCCTCGTATGCCTACGGCTATGAAGATTACTAGTTGTATCCATTCGTGGACATGCAATGTATGACGGATTCTCGTGCTCAAGTGTTTTTTTAGCAAGATATTTATTGCTAATTGAACAAGGCCAATACTTGCTAACTCCTTGTTTTGAAGGAGCGGCTATTTTTTTATACAAGAACCGCTATAGATTATCCACAAAGACACCCTACGTAGATTATTGCTGGATATGCTTATTGCCGGATCTCTAATAGGTTGTTATAATTGTATATTGTGCAATTAAGTCACGGTAGCTTTGTATATATAAAGTTCTTGATTATGCCATTGTATATTGTGCAAAGGGTCTAGGGGCAAGTCTATCTCTCAGTAGATGGTCTCGGTCTATTCTTGTGGACACATCGAGAGCGGGTATGTTACCCATGAGCGCCACTTTTTGTGGACTGATATTGTGTCTAGGAGATTGAGGGGTTCCTCGTAAGACAATCATAATGGTTTTTGTTAGAAGAGTCTTAATGCTAGAATTCTGAGCATATAAGTATATAACTATATCAAGCTATACTTTTTCTGCTTTAGAGTGTAATAAACTAATAAGACATTCATTTTAGATGCAATAGATTATATACTTCGTTTCTTCGGATAGATTTGGTTGCAACAAGCATTGATTTGGCTACATTTTGGTATGGCAGGAACTTGAAAGACTGAACCAGATTTGCATTTCATCTCCAAGTCACAGATTAATCCCTCGAGTGAAACAGAATTGCGTCAATATAAAAACTTTACACTATGAACCATTAGCTACTTCAACAATCAATCAATGGAGAATGCACAACAACTTGCCCTCATATGCTCATATGATCCTCCCTCGGCAAGCTCTGAACTGTATCTGACCATCTCCCAGGTGAGTGATCGCTGCTGAAAGATGAGAACACTGCTGCTTCCGCCCTTGCTTCCTTCACCATCTTCAATACCTCTCTCATCACAGGCCGGTTTTCAGGCTGAATAGCTACGCAAGTTGTGGCGATGCTCAAAAGAGCTTGAAGTTTCTCCTCAGAAGAATTCAGCTCCTCTCCTGATTCAGTCTCTGCCTCTCTCACCGCATGCACCCATCTGGAGATATCAGACCCGTATTCATGAACAAGGTCCTGGAATGAACTTCTACCTGTTAGAAGCTCTAGAAGGAGGACCCCAAAGCTATAGACATCAGCGGGTTGTGTCGAGGACTTGCCTAAGTCTCTGCACTCGGGAGCTTTGTAAAAGAGAGATGCTGCACTTGTGTCTTCAACTGAGTCAGGATCATGGAGATCTCTGAGACCATAATCCGTGAGGCAGGACTCGAAATCAGGACCTAACAAAACATTGGATGATTTCAAGTTCCCGTGCGTTAAGCTTGGATTCTGATGAATGTAGACCAGACCCACGGCCAAATCCTCAGCTATTTTCAGACATGATGTCCAGTGGAGTGGCTTCCCACTCCCAGAAACCTTACTTCCTAAAAACAAGAGACAGATAAAAACACATGAAGCTTGGCTGAATCAGAGAGAACCAAAATCCATGGGTGTGTGTGCAATACATACCATGGATAAGAGAGAAGAGACTTCCATTGGGGAAGTAATCGTAAACGAGCAAGCATTCTTCTTTGGCTTGGAAATAGGCTCTGAGAGGCACCAGATTAGGGTGCTTGAGCCTGCCAAGGATCTCCATGTGTCTCTTGAATTCCTCCATTTGAGAAAACCCTGCATCCTTGAGCCTCTTAACAGTGACGATGAACCCAGACTCCATCACTGCCTTGTAAGTACTCCCTAATGTTCCTCTTCCCAGCGTTTCCGCTGAAGCTTTGAGTAGATCATCCATGGTGTATCTCACCACCGTGATGTCTGGTTCACCTCTTCCCAGAAAAACAAGAGTCCCTACCGATCCTTCTTCGCTTCCTCTCTCCCATGAGAACCTTTTGTTTTTCTGGTCACTGGTGCCTTCTCCTGTTTCCCCCGCCATTGCTCCTTCTGACTCTGTCACAGCTTTGCTTCTCCTCACTCCTCTCGTAGATTTGATTCGCCGCTGTTTCCGTATCAGACATATGAGAAGCAATGTCAGCAGAAGTATCACAATTCCACCACCGATGCTCCCGGCAATGATTCCAATGAGCTTCGTTTTGTTCCGCGTTTTGGCTATCGGAAATGCAGACGGCTTCGAAGAGATCCCGACGGTATCATTCTTTTTTCTGCATGAGTTTTGAATCTGATCGCCGCAGAGAGCAATGTTGCCAGCAAACGACGACTTATTGAACTGATTCAGTGCTCGTGCTGGTGGGATTTGGCCAGAGAGCTGATTATTCGAGACATTGAAGAATCTGAGAGTTGCTTGGTTGAGAGGAGGAATGGAGCCGGAGAAGAGATTGTCCTGTAGGTAGAGCGTGTAAAGGCGAGAGAGACGGTGCAACGAGCTGGGGATCCGGCCGGAAAACCGATTTCCAGCAAGTACAACGGTTTTTAATCGGTGGAGAGACGTCAGTGATTCAGGGAACTCGCCGGAGAAGTTGTTTTCATTGAGAAAAAGCGATTTGAGATTGACCAAACCTGAGAGATTAGGGACTGTGGCTGAGAGAGAGTTGCCTTTGAAACTAAGAACCCGAAGTTGGTCTAATTGGTTTAAGCTCTTCTCGTCGAGTGAGCCAGTAAGGTTCAAATTCTCAAGAACAAGCTTGGAGACTCTTCTTCCATTAATGCATCCCTTAACTCCTTCCCAGTTGCAGAGATCTGTTCCTCGCCATGGAATCGAGTTGGACGGATCAATGGATGATTTCAAACTCATTAGAGCTTCAACGTCGCTTGATCTCACCGGAGAAATCAAGTAGAAAGCTATCATCACTAAGAAGAACATACAGGAGAAAGAAGAAGAAGAATAGTCCATGATAGAATCAAATCGAAGAAGAAGAAATTTAGCAACTCATGATTTTTAGTGGCATCTATTATCGAAGTTCTTGGTCACGGACATAACAGCTAAGATGTCACGTGAAGACAATGCTTCTTCAAACTTTTTTATAGCAGAAGAGCAGTAGAGATTTTAAATCAAATCTCACTGTGCCTTTTTTCAATGCATTCATTATTATATTTCTTATATATGATGCACACACACACATATGTACATCATTCAATAATGGATTATAGTGGAGACCATGAAGTAACAAAATGGAAGAAAACAGTGAAAGTTTTTGTTGTCTTTTATCAGTCTCCAATGTTTAAATTTTCTCAAGATCCCAGGCAGGTTGGGGACAAATGCTGAGTGCTGACTAGGGGAGAGGAAATGCATTAGACCAATGGTGATATTGAGCAAAATAATCTCAATAATTTGAAGTAAACATAGACTTGTTGTATGTTCAATTTAAGTAATCTGATTTCTGGCTTCAAGCAATTATTGAGTTATGTTTCTAACCTCTTTTTGTTATTAAATGTATGCTTTTGTTTTCGTTTACAACTCACATGTATATATATACTTTCGGATTTAAACTCCTTTTATACTATGGCGGCAACATTAGTACAAACTACTAGGCTACAAACTCCGGTCTTTTACATTTTTTTATGGTTGTAAATTGTAGATGTCACTAGTTTGTTATGGACATATCTAATCTGATTTTCGACTCGAGTTAAGAGATGGGATTAGATTCGATGTAACGGTTCTCGAACCACCGATCGTTTGAATGGATATATGACGTCTTAATGGTCGATTTCACTTGAGATAGGTCTTTGAGTTCGTACCCTGAACCATATTCATGGTAGAATGCCCAAAACAGAGCATTGTATCTGCAAAATCAGTAAAAAAGCAGCAATTACTGGTTCTGGAATAGAAGGTTTCAATCAGAAGTTCATGGACACGCAAGATGAAGCAGAATTTAATCCTACATGATTGCCAGAAATTGCAGTAGACGACCTAACCTTGTAAGAGGAAGAGGTTCGAAAGATCAAAAATAACAAGTCGTAGTAGACATCAAAATTGCACAAAACAGAAACACAAGAATTGTATAACTCAAATCTCAATTAATAAAAATCATATATCAGTTACAAGCACCATATTTTGTAGACAAAAGCACATAATCTGACTAAAAACCGCTCCACTCTCCTCTTGTGTTTTCTTCATCTGTCCATCGATTTCCAAGTGAAAAAGATGAATCTTTCGGATCTCTCATATAGCTGGAAATACACTGGTTTCAATCATTAGTTTGACGCATTTTCTTTCTATATTTTTGTGTCGCATCTGCCTTTTCTCCGTCTGTGGTCGATGAACCCTGGATGTTCATATAAAAAAAATGAAGAGGTAAGGTTTTTGATAGACCAAGCATGGTCACAAGGTTACAGAAATGAGCAGACTACTTTTACCTTTTCCTGTTTTTGTTTACCCTGTCTTCGTGATCTTCGGTTTCCCTTAACCTGCTTCTCCTACATTTAAGAGTTTTGCAAGAATTTGGTTAGGACTCATCGGAAGAAGTCAAATCACTTGTTGGCATTTTCTAAATTGTTAAAAAGCAAAACCTGAGATGGCGTCTCTGAGTTATCCATTTCTTCGTCATTGGTTCTGAGCTTTCCTTCTTTCAGTGATCTCTTACCCTGTCTTTGTGATCTCCTGTTCCCTTTTATCTGCTTCTCATACATTTAAGATTTTTGCAAGAAAATGGTTAGGACTCATCAGAAGAAGTCAAATCACTTGTTGGCATTTGCTCAAATGTCAAAAAGAAAACCTGAGATGGCGCTTCTGGATCATCAACTTCTTCGTCATCGGTTCTGAGCTTTCCTTTCAGTGCTCTCTTACCCTGTCTCCGTGATCCTCTGTTTCCTTTGTTCTGCTTCTCCTACATTTAAGATTTTTGCAAGAACTTGATTAGGACTCATCAGAATAACTCAAAGAACCTGTTGGCATTATTCCAAATGTCAAAAAGAAAACCTGAGATGGCGTCTCTGGATCGTCGACTTCTTCATCATCGGTTCTGAGCTTTTCTCCTTTCAGTAATTTCTCAGAACGAGCGTGCTTCTGAAATGAGTCAAATAAAAAAAAAACTTTTTGATAACTACAAGATTGAAGAGAAAAAAGCTCAAGCAAGCCTCATGCTTATTATCTAAACTCTTTTCAAATCACCAACAGACTCACTAAACTACTCAGTCCTAAATCCAATGCTTTTAATGATAAAGCTAGCTACTTTACCTTTGATAAAACATGTTCTTGCATTGATTTCTCATTCAAACAAATGGTCTTTGGACAATATCTGCATTTGTAAACCGATTTGCGTTTAATCATACAACCTAGAATATAGTTCTCTTCTTCCTCTTCCGGTGGTTCTTCTAACTCAAATTTACGATTAATTGATGTCTCCTCCAATCTCCCTCCATATTCATAAGCATCAGAGTCATCATCATCATCATCAGCAGCTATAACAGAAATTAAGCCAAGATTGTCACTTACTTTTCTAACTTCTCTAAACATTCTCATCGAGTACAGTAACAAAGAGAGAAAAGACACAATGGCTCGATTGAAGAAGCAAACCTGGGGATTCATCTTCTCCTTCACGCTCAGAGACGGAATCATCATCGTCCTCGGAAACTTCTTCAACAGCGTCTTCGGATTCTGATTCTTCCGATTCTTCAGACTCAGGATCAGAATCAGAAGAGAAGCAAGATGAGTCGGATCCACTGTCTTTATCACCATGCTCAAGCTTGTAAAATCTTCTCTTTATCATTTTTTTTTTCAATTCTGCAAAGATTAAACCTGCAAAAACCCATTATTAAAAATCGGAATTTCTCCTAGAAAATTAATCGCAAAGGACCAAACTTTGGATTAGCTTGAACAGAAAAGAAGGAGACTTTGTTACCGTGAGTTTCGCCGAGATCTTGGAGACTGAAAGGGGGAGAGAGAGATTTTGATAAAAGAAGGAGAGAGGCTTTTAGGGTTTATAGGTTATTTTGTAATTGAATAACTTTTCTAAGGGTGTTTTAGTAATTTAGCGCAAACACTTTCTTTCTCGAGATTGTGTTTGTGTCAAAACAAAGCCCCAGTGCATCACAACGAAACGCAGAAAAGTCGTTACCTTTGGATTAGCGGTGAGTAATTAGGGTTTATCAATGCGAAATCTCTAGAGTTTCGTTCTTTTACTTCCGATTTCAGCAAGTTTCTCGACCCGATTCGTGGTTCTGATAGAAATTTCTTCACTTTTTAGAGTTTGGGAGTGATTTTTTGGAAAAAGATGAGTTTTTCGAGTTCGATATTGTGAGCTAACAATGTTTATGCATTTTTTGCTTCTTTGGGTTCAGGGAGAGTTGAAAGCGCATTTGTGACTAGATCTATGCGTTTGACTATACGTATAAGCATAAGGTAAATAACACATAGAGTTTTTTAACGAGGTTCGGTTTCCCTACATCCCCGGGACCTAGTCCATAACGAATCCACTAGAACAAGATCACAACATACAATTGCATATGGTATCCAGCACTACTATGCCTACCATTCTTTTCTAGATGGACGAACTGTGGACACGGTATCTCTACAAAGTCTACCGCTCGGCTACTACCGATACAAGCACCATCTCACAGATGTGCTTGTACTCCAGCAATCATCACCAACGGATCTACAAATCCTGTATGATGGGGCGACGTCACATACATGTGTGCCTCTGTCAATAAACCCTAGACGCGCGCATGTTTCTCTGGCCGTCTCTTGGTATTTATATGGTTAGGGTCGAAACCCTAAGAGCCCACACGATTTCTTCATCATTTTGGGCTTCTAGGCCTTTTCAATAAACCCATGTATTAGTTCCTGTACTACTTCTTAAACTGGTACAGCAACTGCATCAACTGCATCAACGCCAGATATACATTCCAGCGTTTTCGTCCAGCTCAACAACTCACTTGCCACGTCAGCTTCTGCGCCACGCCAAGTCCTTGCCTCCTGGTACAACGTCTAATACATCCTCTGATGCATCTCATTCTGACTCAGCTCCTGATACATCCTCGAATGCATCCAGCTGCAGTCTTCTTGATTACCACACTGTATTTCCATCATGTGTCGATCACTGATCATCACTTGCATAAAATACAACATCCGCTCTACTAGCACCTGCATCAAGTACATGCATCAAGTACTGCATCAGCAACTGTGTCAGTTCTTTCCAATGTCAATGTCTGAACTGCCACACCCTATATATCGCTTCTGTCTAGCATATGTAACACGTCGTGATCCCACAGCTCACACTTTATCTCCACGTCATCAGTTGCTCCGTACTGCTTCCTTGTATCACTTCGTGTACTACTTCCAACTGATACATCAACTGCTTCTGTAACACGTCATGTTCCTACAGCTGTATCATGTTCTATTCTAACAGCTTCTCAAGTCAGTCATCACAACACTTTCAATCTCTCCCTTGATGACGGAGTTGTAGAGCTCAAGCACACAACCAATACTACGTCGCCTGATGTATCAAATCTTACACTCTTTTATAGTTGTGTCACCCACGTTCAACCACTTCCTAAACTCAGTCAAACACCACACTTACAATCTCTCCCTTGTTTGCTGAGTTGTAGAAAGCTTTCCTGTATACATGCATTCTGATGATCTTGCAAACTATCCCTCAATATTATATCACCAGTGTTGATCCGTAAATCACACAAAAAGGGGTAAAACAGTACTTTAGTCGGAATCTCGTTTATTGATCAAGAGTCGGCGATTACAACAGAGTTTAAGTAAGAAGGCAAAGACGAAAGACTTGAGATCGGTAATGAGCTTTCTCTTGTATTCTCTGTCTCTGCGGAAGTTGTGGATGTCTCGAACGAATGAGGCTCCTCCTTTATTTATAGCGTTTTTGAGGCGGTTGAAAGGAAGATTTCTCCTTTTCCGAGTTCGATTAGAAAAAGGAAATCTTCCGGTTCTCTCTCCGAGATAAGGATAAGTTCCTGATATCTCGAAGAGTCGACCGAAGAGAATATTTCCTTTTCCGAGATCGGTGGGGAAAGGGAAATATTCCGGTTTCATTTGTTGTAACGGACTGGGCTTGTGATGGGCCTAGATCGGTAACCGAGATGGGCTTTTTAGCGAGATTCCGAGCTCGGCCCAACATTTTCGGGCCGACTTGTCTTTGATCCGAACCATCGTAAACCGGTCTTGATTGAACCGATCTCGGTTCGAACCGAGTTAAACCAGGGGGTGCTAATCCCCCCTCTAACAATTGGTCCCCCCCTCAGTTCGGCGAGGAAGTTTATGAGTTCGGTGAATTTTTGGGGAGTATTCTTTAGCTCGGTTGAAAACTGAGATCGGTACGATCTGATCAGATTCTATTTCGAGTGCGGCGGATTTTTGGGTTCGGCGAATTTTGAGTTCGGCGAACTTCTTTCGAAAGTGAAGATCGGAATTCCCGTGATCGAATAGATTTTGGAGCTTTCGAGTTCGGCAGTTTTTCTCGGGAAGAGTGTGCCGCTTTATCTTCTTTAGTCGCAGAATTCGAGGAGTCGCGTGTCGATTCGTATTCTTTGGCTACAGAATTCGAAGAGTCGCGTGTCGATTCGTATTCTTTGGCTACAGAATTCGAAGAATCGTCATCATTGCGTTTTTCCTTATAAATACCGCTCGACCCTCTTTCTGTTTTTCACTTCTGCTTTGCTTCCGAAAAGAAAAAGGTACTTTCTCTCTCTAAACGCTCTCCCTTCTCTCTAGAATTTATTTTTCTTTCCGTTCTCCGATCATTTCTCCGCCGTGGTTTCTCCGATCTGCTTGAAGATCTTCAAACTTTCCGGGCGATCTTCAACTGTTCTTTGTTAGTTTTCAAGCTGTTCTTCATTAATTCCTTCCTCCGATCGAAATGACCTCTGAAGGTGACTCTATATCTGTTAATGACCGATCTCCGAATCAAGACTTCCCAGACCTTAGACGTTTTATGGATGATTCTGTTTCGAGCTCGGATATGCAAGATCTACTCATACATAACTCGCGTCGTGGTGAAGCGAGTAGTTCCAGGGTTGCTGCTGCCGGGTTGAGTAATCCAAGGGTTACGATCGAGGTTCCTCAACTTATTGATGAGGATGAACTTGAAGAAGTCGTTGAGCCAGATGAACAGATTCGGGCAGATCGGGAATTTGCAGTTCGGCTCGCGGAGGGCGATGATGCTGCATGTCTGGACGATCACGCTGTATCGCCAGCGGCTCGTCAGGATGATGTTTCCAGGTCGGCTACCGGACGGGTGGTTGAAAAGCCTGCGAATATTGGGCCGTCTCGTTCCAAGGCCGAGACGGTCCAAGTTACTTTGGAAAGATGCAATGCTCCGGATGGTATCCTTATCAAGATCCCGAAAGAGACCGACCGCCCGTGGGACGCTCCTGACGGTTACCTTTGTGTTTACGAGGAGTATTTCAGGAGCTGCGGTCTTAAGTTTCCCATCCCAGAACTCTTCTATAAGTATTGCAAGAGGCGGCATATTGCGATCTCTCAGTTGATGCCGGCCACGGTAATAAATCTTATGGGTCTTCTCTCTCTTGGGGAGGAGTGCGGCATACCCATCTCGGCGAAGATTTTTGAAAGATTGTTCCGGGTTAATTTGTCGAAGGCAAAACCTTGGTACTTATCAGCTAATGCGAAGCCGGAGTGTGACCTCGTCACCGGGAATAAACCGAGCAAGGTTAACAACTGGAATGCTCGGTACTTCTATGTGAAGATTGACGAGTCTTCTGTCGAGCATCCAAACGGGAGTTACCGAACTCAGTGGAGGACGCCTATTGGTAGATATTCGTTCCTGACTCCTTTTAGTGCTTTATTTTGCCTAAGTTATATTTCTTCGTTTCTTTTTCAGATCGTCACATACCGGGCTTCCTTATCACCACGCCGGGATTCACCTTTATCCACGTGAAGAAATTAAGTGCGGCAGGGAAAGCTCGGTGGCCAGAAGCTTACCAGGAAAAGCTTGATTTGAAGGCGAAGAGAGTTCTCAGAGGTATAAATCTGTCATTTTTGTAGATCGTTCGATACCGATACTCATTTTTCCGGTGTTCATATCGCTTTTTCCCTTTTGCAGCAAAGTCATCACGTCGTCGGAGAAAAATGAAGTTCGATGATATCCCTAATCTTTCAGCCGAGATGGACGGCGTGGATGTTCCCGTGCCTGATGACCAAGTGAATCCCGAGGCTACGGCCGTTGACGAACAGGTTGGCCAAGAGGAGGTTCCTGCTGGGGATCGGACTCCTTCGGCGACCGAACGGGCAAACCCGGAAGCTCCAGCCGAAGAGATTGGCCAAGGAGACGTTCCTGCTGGGGAGCACACTTCTCATCCGGCCGAGAAGAAGAAAAAAAGGAAGACAAAACGGGGGTCTCGGCGGGCTGCTGGTTCAACCGCTGGAGTCGGTACCGAGCACGCCGAAGGTGGCGAAGGCGACGAGGGGATTACCGAACCCCAACAAGCTGATGGAGATACAATTGTCCTCTCGGACAGTTCTCCAGTGTCGAAGAAGCGTCGGACGTCAGATCCCAAGGTCAATTCCTGGGATTACGTCGAATCGTATCGGCGCTTGAGTTTCGGCCCGGACTTCCTTCCGCCAATCGATTGCCTTCGCCAATCTGAGGCCTATAAGAAACTGGCACAGACTACTGCCGTGGTAAACCTTTCTTTTTTTTTTTTTTAGTTCGTTATCCTTTTTCTTTCGATTGCTTATTTTTAAAGTTCGTTATTTCTGCAGATGGTTGCTCAGACGAACGAGATCGTCGGGTCTTACGACCGCGAGCTCGGAGAATCGCGCCGTAAAGCTTTCGAGGCGAGGGTTCAAGCGGCGGAGCTTCGCAAGGAGCTGCACATATCCGAGGACCGAGTGGAGGCGGGCGATCGTGCGGTGGACCAACTGACTCGCGAGATTGCCGCACTTAAGAGATCCAATGCCGAGCTGGGGTTGGAAAGAGACGCTCTCTCGATAAAGCTGTTCGCGGAAACTTCGCGATTGAGGGCTGGTCGTACCCAGCAGATCTCCAGGAGAAAAGCGGTCACTGAAAAGTGCCAAGTCCGGCTTCAGAAGGTAAAGGACCATTTGTCGGCGGTTGAGCAGGCGAAGAAACTGTTCCTCGTTATCAATCAGGTTCAGGGAGTACTTGATTTCTGTGAGGGCCTCAAGAAGAAGCACGGTATTGTTGTCCCTTCGTCTCGTATCGATCGGCTCGAGAAGCTTAAGGCCGAAAAGGTGAAGGAATATGCCGCGATCGACCTCTGTGAGCTGGATGAGGCGGACTTGGTTGTCACGCCTTTTAGTGATCCGGTGCATCCAGAGGTTTCGACGTCGATGGGCAATGAGGTTCCACCGGGCCTTGACGAGTTCGGATCCAATCAGGCTTCCATGTCGGCTGATCGCGCTGATGTGATGCGGAAGCAAAATGTCTAAGCCCCTTTTTTTGTGATTTGTTTAGTTTTCTTTTGCCCGAATGGGCTTATAACTTGACCTCTTGGACCGGAGGGTTTTTAAAGTCCAGTATCCGTTTTGTTGTTTTGTCCGAGGGGTTTTTTAAATGAATATCGGTTTTTGATCAATTCGTGTTCTTCAAATGTTTATACTTAGTTGTTTCCTAAGTTATTCTTGTGCCGAACTTTGATATATTTGAAGTCATACATTATACGAACTTCTCGAATCTATCGTACACAATGGTGCCATAATCAGTACGGTCTTAGCCGGGTGAAGAGGATAAATTCGACTGAACCTGTTCGAGGTCGGCAATCCATATTGTAGATCGGCTTACTGTTTTGCGATTGTTGAGAAATTGGCTTACTTGTTTTTGCGACTGTTGAGAAATCGGCTTACTAATTTTTGCGACTGTTGAGAAGTCGGCTTTGATTTGCGAGGAAGGACGTTCGGCTTGACCTTAGAGTGTAGTTTAAGAGTACGTGAACAGTTCATCTTAATATGCTCTAGGTTTTTCTCACATTGAGTCCGAGTGTGCGAGACGGACTCGGCTTATTTGGCTTGGATAATCTGAGAAGTTGATGCGAGACTGATCTCGGCTTTTAAATGTGGAAAGTGTGTTATCCATTGCACCATGAGGATGCGTGCGAGTTAAGCTCGACTTATTTCGATCGTCTGGCCAGGACGTCGATATGGGAACCGTTTGTGGTTGAAAATGCGAACTGTTGAAGTTCGGCAAACGTAAAGTTTGACTTAGAAAATACGAACTGTTGGAGTTCGGCAAACTAAAAGTTTGACTTAGAAAATACGAACTGTTGGAGTTCGGCAAACAAAAAGTTTGATTTAGAAAATACGAACTGTTGGAGTTCGGCAAACAAAAAGTTTGGCTTAGAAAATACGAACTTGGAGTTCGGTTGCAATGCCTTTGCGTAATAAAGTTTTATTGATGTTATAGCTGCGCCTGTGAAGGCTGCCTACGTACCTTCGAGAGAAGGATCAAGCCGTTCGTAGTTCATATTACATAGTGAAATTGAGCCTAAGTATAATAGCTCGGTGATCTTTTTTTTTTTTTTTTTTTTTTTTTTTTTTTTTTTTTTTTGGGCTCGAGATCTAGACTAGATGTAGTAGCGTTTGAGGTTCATCGAATTCCATGAACGGGGAATGGGGGTTCCGTCTAGCTTCATGAGCTGTTGAACGCCTGGTTTGACTACCCGCGTGACCTGATAAGGTCCTTCCCAGTTCGTGCCGAGCTTGCCGGCATTCTTCTATTCGGTGCCCTCGAAGACCTTTCTCAGAACAAGGTCGCCATCGGTGAAATGGCGTCCGCGGACCTTTTTGTTGTAGTAGCGTGCTGCCAAGTTCTGATAATTCTGAATCCGAAGTAAGGCTTGATCGCGTTGTTCCTCGAGATTGTCGAGGTTGTCGAGCATGATTTCGTCGTTAAGATCAGGATTTTGTACGAGCATCGTCCGACGGATAGTCGGGATGGTGAGTTCGGCGGGGCATAGGGCTTCCATGCCATAGGCCATGTAGAAGGGGGATTGCCCCGTTGACGATCTTGGGGTCGTTCGGTATGACCATAAGACTCCGTCGAGTTTATCTGACCATGTCCCTTTATGAGTATCCAATCGTTTCTTGAGGCCGGCTATGATTGTTTTGTTTGTTGCTTCGGCCTGACCGTTGCTCGGCGGGTATCTTGGTGTGGAAAAACTTAGTCGAATTTTCCACTTAGCGCAGAAGTCGTTGAATAGTGTTGATATGAATTGGGGACCGTTATCGGTGATAATCTCGTACGGAATTCCGTGTCGGCAGATAATGAATTTCCAGACGAATTTCTGAACGTCAGAGGCGAGGATGACGGGATATGCCTCGGCTTCTACCCATTTGGTAAAGTAATCCGTCATGACGAGGATGAACTTTTTCTGCGTAGTGGATCGTCTGAAAGGACCGATGATGTCCATCCCCCATCGCATGAATGGATACGGAGCTGTCGAAGTGGTTAGCAGCTCGGTAGGAAGATGTATCATTGGGCCATGCCTTTGGCATTTGTCGCACTTCGCGACGAACCTCTCGCAGTCTGCTTGCATACTTGGCCAATAATAGCTTACTCTCTTGATTTTCAGGGCTAGAGATCGGCCGCCGGAGTGATTGCCGCCATCGCCTTCGTGTATTTTTTTCATGACTTCCTGAATTTCATCGCCTGAGATGCATTTGAGGAGGATTCCTGCTGCACTCCAACGAAACAGTCCGTCCTTGATAAGTATGTAGCGAGCGGCTCGCATTTTGAGTCGTCGAGCGGCCCATCTATCGGCCGGAATTTTGCCATCGATGATGTACATTTTTATCTCCAGTGTCCAATTGGCGGGAGTCTGCTCGTCGGACTGTTCGAGGTCTATTGGCTCATGAAGTCCGTCCGTCTGTTCCTCCGTTTCATCGTCTGATCGGGCCGATTCGTCGACTTGCAGCGTGTCGTTGTTGCCTTCGGCGGTACTAGAGTGTTCGGGCTCGGTGTCTTGATCGGGCTCGATGGTTGGAGTCCGTCTCTGTCGACGTAAGACAGGTTCAGTCGCAGGATTTTCCTCGTAATCCCGTCTACGAGTCGTGACGATGCATTGTTCTGTGCTTCCGATACTAGGTTCTGATATACTTTCCACCGGGATCGTTCGTTTGAGGTGAGGGTCGGAGCTCGAAGCCAAAGCAGCGAGTGCGTCGGCTGGAGCGTTTTCGCCCCGCGGAATCTTGGTAAGTTCGAACGAATCGAATTCGGCAACGAGTTGTTTGACGAGCTTGAGGTATGCGTCCATTCGATCACTCTTGGCGTCATACTCCCCGCTGAACTGACTTGCGACGAGCTGTGAGTCGCAGTAGGCGTGAATGCGTGTAACGCCGATGGCTTTGGCCAAACGTAGTCCGGCAATTAGCGCTTCGTATTCTGCCTCGTTGTTAGACGCGTTGAACGTCAGGCGGAAAGATTGCTCCAAGATTTCTCCCGTTGGAGATTTGAGGCGAATGCCTATTCCAGAGCCTCGGTGAGACGACGACCCATCGACGTGAAGGATCCATTGTTCGGCGGTTATGACATCAGTGTTGACGTATTCCGGAGATAGTTCAATGAGGAAATCGGCGAGGACTTGTGATTTGATGCTTGTCCGGCTTTTGTAATCGATGTCGTACTCGCTGAGTTCGATAGCCCATTTAGCCAACCGACCGGACTGGCTTGGGCTATGTAGGATTGTCCGGAGTGGTTGATCGGTTAGCACGGTGACTGAGTGTGATTGGAAATAAGGGCGCAATTTCCGAGCTGAAACAACAACGGCGAGGGCCAGCTTTTCGAGAGTCGGATATCGCCCTTCAGCTCCATCTAGTGATTTGCGGATATAGAAGATCGGTTTTTGTTCGCCCCGGTCTTCCCGAACGAGGACCCCGCTGATCGCCGAGGTTGAGATCGCGATGTAGAGATAGAGGGTCTCGCCGTCTTCGGATTTTGCCAAAACTGGTGGTGTTGATAAGTATTCTTTGAGCTGCTTGAATGCTTCCTCGCACTTATCATCCCACTCAAGATTTTTGTTTCCGCGCAGCAATTGGTAGAAAGGGAGACACTTATCGGTGGACCGGGAGATAAACCGGTTGAGTGCGGTGATGCGTCCTGTGAGTCTTTGCACCTCCCTTCTCGTTGTTGGAGATGGTAAGTCAAGGATTGCTGAGATCTGTTTAGGATTGGCTTCGATTCCCCTTTGAGTCACGATATACCCGAGGAATTCTCCGGAGGTTACACCGAATGTGCATTTGGTCGGGTTAAGCTTCATGCCGTACTCGTTTAGGATGTCGAAACAGGTGTTAAGATGTCCGGCGTGATCCTTTGCAACCAGTGATTTGACGAGCATGTCGTCGATGTAAACCTCCATTGTTTTGCCGAGCTGGCTAGCGAACATCCGATTAACGAGGCGTTGGTAGGTAGCACCGGCGTTTTTTAGGCCGAACGACATCACTTTGTAGCAATAGATACCGCGATCGGTAATGAATGAGGTCTTCTCGCGATCGTCCGGGTGCATGAGTATCTGATTGTAGCCTGAAAAGGCGTCCATGAATGAGAGGAGTTCGTTCCCGGCGGTGGCTTCGACGAGTCTGTCGATATGTGGGAGTGGGAAACTATCCTTTGGGCAGGCTTTGTTTAGGTCGGTAAAGTCGACGCATATCCTCCACTTTCCGTTCTTCTTCTTCACAACGACCGGGTTTGCCAACCAGTCGGGATACCGAACTTCTGTAATCGATCATGCGCTAAGTAATCTTTCGACTTCATCGTTTACAGCTCGGGCTTTCTCGGGACCGAGCTTGCGTCGTTTCTGTTTGATCGGTTTGAAGGTGGGGTCGATGTTGAGTTCATGGCTTATTATCTTTGGGTTGATTCCGGGCATATCTGTGACTGACCAGGCGAAGGTCGTAACGTTTCTTTTGAGGAGTCGGATTAAATCCTCTTTGATGTCTTTGTCGAGCTCGGCTCCGATTCCTACGCATTTTTCTGGATTGAAATCATCGATATTGACTTGGACGATCGTTTCGCGTCGCGGCAGATCGGGATCGTTTGGGATTTTCTTTTTATTGATCACGCAGGTGCGGGGAGTGGTCCTTAGTTTGCATTCGTTTATGAAACACGTTCGGGACATCACCTGGTCGCCTCTAAGGGTGAAAACTCCGGAAGGTGTCGGGAACTTGACGCATTGATGATACGTTGACACGACTGCTTTCATCGAGAATATCCACGGCGTGCCGAGTATTACGTTGTAGATCGCGGGTTTGTTTAGCACCAAGAACTTGACCATTCGACATATTCCCCCGGTATACATAGGAATTTTGACCGTTCCTGCTGTCATGGTTTGCTCGCTTGAGAATCCGGTGAGTGGTTCGATGTTCGGTCTGATTTGGTTGTCGGGAAAATCCATATTTTTCAGCGTATCCTTGAAAATCACGTTAACCGAGCTCCCAGTGTCGATCAAAATTCGCCCGACTACGACATCACCGATGAGTGTCTCGACGACTAACGGGTCGTTATGCGGCATATGAAGTCCTTCCGTGTCGGCCTCAGAGAAGGTGATCGGCGTTCCGCAGGGTGTAGTCTGATGTGACTGTTTAGCGGCCACTGCTTCCTTACTGTATGTCTTCATAGCTCGGACGGAGTAGTTGCATGTTTCCAATGCACCCATGATCATGTTGACACGTTTTCGAACCTGCGGAGGTTGTTGAGTTTCCACGTTGTCCTCCCGATCTCGTTTCGGTTGTTCGTCGTCGGTTTTGTCTTTCTTTTGCTCGGCAGGCTTGTTCGGTTTGGAGTTACGTCTACTACCGTTATCGTTACGGCGCGGTCTGTTCGAGGGTTGGAAGGCTCCTTCGACTGGAACTTCCCCCTTTTTGTACTTCATCATCAGGAACTCCTGTAGATGTCGGCACTCTTCGGTCGAATGGTTTCCATACTGGTTATGGAAATTGCAGTACGGTGCGGATTCAGTGGTGTCAGGCTCTTTTGGCTCATCCGACCGAACCCAAGTGTTTGACCAGGATTGCTGAGTTTGGATCGTATTGACGGGTTGTTTCGGGGGAACGTACAGTTTGTCCTTAGTGGCGGGCTGTTTCGTGATTGCGTATCGCCTATCTTTCTCGGATCTTTCCTCCTCCTCCATGATGAAGATATGCGCCCTGTGCAGGATGTCCTCCAATGTCTTTGGATTATTGCGTTTGATCTCCCTGTGGAAGTCCGATTCGTACCAGGTGGCTTTGTAAAGAACCTCGATTTCGGCTTCGTCGTCGATCATGCAATGGGATACAACCGCTTTGAAACGTTCCATGAAGTTGCGTAGGGGCTCGTCCTGCTTCTGCTCGAGGGCCCAGAGTTCGGCGTTCTTTGTTTTCTGCTTAATAAACATGGTGAAGCGTTTGAGGAATTTGGTAGTGAGCTCGTTATAGCTGTTTACCGAACTTGGCTCGAGCGTTGAAAACCAATCGAGCGCGGCTCCGGATAAGTTCTCCACGAATAGTTGGCACATGGCTGCGTCCTTCTCGGTTTTCGAGCCGAAACGAAATCGGTTCATTGTGATGACAAACGAGGTCAAGAAGTGTTTAGGATCGGTAAACCCGTCGTATGATGTGATCTTGACTCTTTCCAATCGTCGGACTGGAGTGTTGACGATTTTGTCGGTAAACGGCGTCCTCTATGACTCTTGAATTACCCGGTCGATCTCCGGCGCCGAACTCGTAGCCTGATGGACTTTGGTCCGCATATCTTGTAGTTGGGCCTGGACCTTGGCGAATTCCAAATTCACGGCGGCTTGGTCCGTGATGTTGATTTCCGAACCGGTCGCGGAGGATCTTCTTGTCGGCAGGTCGATCGTGCCTGGGGGTTGAGCGTCGGTTAAGCGTACAAGAGATTTCGGCGTAACGTGTTTTCGTTGGCGGGGGTGACCGGGTTTGGATCGAGGATACCGATCTGATTTCGGCGCTCAAAATGGGATGCTATGAGAGATGCGATCCGCTCTTCGTTCTTTTTGTTAATTTCGGCGAACTGCGCTGTCATAGCTTCTATGAAGACGGTCGGATCCGTAAATATCGAAGCAGCCGGAGGCTGTGGAAGAGTCCGAGATGGATTGACCTGATTGTCTTCTCCAACAGGTATGGTCGGAGGGGGTCCTCCTCCGGTTGTCTGTAGTTCGGTATCGATAGGATTGAGCTCGTCGATCCGTGGGTTTTGATCGTCGGTTTCTGAGCCGTTGACGAGGGCTGCGGTGGTATCGACTGGAAGAACCATTGCCGAACTTCAATCAAACAATATCCGAAAGTACTGTTCTATCCTTCCCCACAGTCGGCGCCAATTGTTGATCCGTAAATCACACAAAAAGGGGTAAAACAATACTTTAGTCGGAATCTCGTTTATTGATCAAGAGTCGGCGATTACAACAGAGTTTAAGTAAGAAGGCAAAGACGAAAGACTTGAGATCGGTAATGAGCTTTCTCTTGTATTCTATGTCTCTGCGGAAGTTGTGGATGTCTCGAACGAATGAGGCTCCTCCTTTATTTATAGCGTTTTTGAGGCGGTTGAAAGGAAGATTTCTCCTTTTCCGAGTTCGATTAGAAAAAGGAAATCTTCCGGTTCTCTCTCCGAGATAAGGATAAGTTCCTGATATCTCGAAGAGTCGACCGAAGAGAATATTTCCTTTTCCGAGATCGGTGGGGAAAGGGAAATATTCCGGTTTCATTTGTTGTAACGGATTGGGCTTGTGATGGGCCTAGATCGGTAACCGAGATGGGCTTTTTAGCGAGATTCCGAGCTCGGCCCAACGTTTTCGGGCCGACTTGTCTTTGATCCGAACCATCGTAAACCGGTCTTGATTGAACCGATCTCGGTTCGAACCGAGTTAAACCAGGGGGTGCTAATCCCCCCTCTAACAACCAGCTTGTGTTATTTCTCTGGAACTCACTCTTTGACTTGCTGAGATCAGCCAACACTTAGCCATGCTTCTTGTCACCTATTTTCATGAAGTCTGATGTATCAACATGCAGCTCATAAGATCTAACATCATCTCTCCCTTTTTAGCTTAGTTTGATACTCAAGCTACTTATGCATCACAAGAGTAATCCAGGTATTCAAATTCACACAACCTTACTCTCCCTGAAACCAAGATGTGCATTACAAGTATGCTTACTCTCATGTATCTCATCAAGACTTCATCTCCCTCTGCTTGAGTGCACAACTAAGTTAAAACCAACAAGAGACATCCTCGAAGCATATTACCAAGCATCCCTATTTCCAAATTGCTAGGACTAAGAATTGCACATTTGAGTCTTCACATTCTCCTCCAACTAACGTGCTTGATCTTGTTCTAACCTATGGTCCAGACTCTGTTATAGATATTGATACAGTCTTTGCTCCATCTGGTCTCTTGAGAGTAGCTCAGAACCAGCTGGCCCAACATCAAAAAGGTTTCTACTGTCGCCAATAGAAACAAGATATGAGCTTGTCGTACGCACAGAACAGACTCCTTATGATATGGTAGCAGTTCTAAGAACAATCACATATAGAATACCATCTCAGACTAGAACACAGACTAGAACACAAGTTGTAGTACAGAACACTCATCTTTCATCCAAGCTCCAAATGAGTTCTCGTTTGGCCAGAAAATAGTTACATATGTCCAGAATACTCCTGCAAAGATTCAGTTCAAACCGATTTTGTTTGACAATTCAAACACAATTTCTCGTCATACTGGACACAATATTTTCTGTGCAGGCCTGTCTCATAAATTCTTGAATAAATCTCAAACCAGCCGTTGAAATTACGATCCCACCGTTGATCTCCAAGACAACAGTGCCAAAAAGCTTGCCACAAAAATTCAGTCTGATCAGAACAGTTTTGACCCTGCAGATGTAACTCTGAAGTTGATTTGACAGTTCTGTCTTCCTACTTGTACACTTCCACCTGGAGAATATGCTAAAGACCTGCATATTCTTTTAACTATTCTTGAATATACTCCTAAGCAACAAGAATCTCAAACCACCAGAGATTATAGCAGCCCATAGCACAAGACATTGACATGAATACTCATAATCTGCAGCATATTTTAAATACACAAATTCAAACCAAGACCCTGTCCAACAAAAGCTACGTCAACTTTCATAAATAATCACAAAACAGGGAGACTTCTTCAATTCCATAAGGTGGTGATCAATACAAGGCACTAAGTTTTCTTCTTTCACTCTTGTCACGTCTGATACACAAGCTTTCACCGTCGGAAATTCATGTTTGTTATTGTCGCAATCCTCATTAACTTTGTATCACTATGAGCTCGCAGCATATAGCAATCACCTTTTTTTTTTTTTTTTTTTGATTTCATAAAAGGCTACAACAACCATCAACGATTCATCTGTTCTTTCAGTTCATGAAGCATTCGTCTCCGTCGAATTGAACTCTCAGTCGTCTCAACCCAGATCACTTCTCCATGACAAAATTTTATATCCTAATGAGTTCCCAAAAACCAAAACATCTTCCCTCAAACTTATCCTCAAATCTCAGACACGTAGAATTCTCCATTTGAGAAGCTTGCATTAACCTTGCTTCATCCTTGCACGTGCTTATCTCCTTCTTAGGAACAGTGTCTTGACCAAGAATATCAATCATCTTCCTCGGAACACAGATTCTGCCAACACCTTTTGTTCCATAAAAAAGAATTACGTCATAGATCAGCATAACTCTCCTTCTGGATTTGTCCATCAAATTCTCTGTCGCTGTTGACTCCTTCTACAATTTCCAGAAATCATAACTCCAAGTCGAGCTCATTCCAGCCTTGGTACCCATCTTCCTCGCAAATCTCAGATTATTGAACCATCTCTTCCGTTGAGCTCACGAACGCCAAAGCTCCAACAACTGAGATACAGATGCAGACTTCTGCTCTTTCCAGCTAGCTCACTTTGGTCGCTAATCCTCAAACATAAGCATCTACTTTTTCAATGCATCAATTGTTTGTCAAAGTAAAAGCTTGTATTGGGCCCAAACTAAAATAAATTTACTCAGCCCATCTTCTTATTAACTCCACTTTGTGCTACAATTGGCCCAATCCAAAAGCTGCTTCGTTCTCAATGACTTCTTTCCTTCTCACGATGGCGACATCAACAAAACCCAGAAGAAATTTTCTCTCACGATTCTCAATTTGATCTTCATAACTAAACTAGAACCATTAGAAAATCTCCTGCCTGGCCGAGACTTTCTAAAACCTCAAAGCTTATCTCCATGCTTTATCTAACAACTTTTCTGCTTTTAATCGTTAAATTGATCGATGGTGATACTAACGTAATCTCCGACCACTGTCACTGTCATGCATCATATGACAATTTTACCTTCAATTCTGAAAATTGTCGAACCCTGAAATAGCTAGACCATGAGCTGCTTCGACGCAGAACTTCTTCCCCCAATCACTTTTAGTTTCTCAAAGCGAAAGTCGGATACAAGCTAGAAATACAAGTGATTCCGAGCAGCTCCTGAACTCAGGCAAGCTTTCCATCAGAAATTTGGTCCAGACTACTTGTCAACTGAAAACTCAATTTCACCACACTTCAAGTTTCTTCTTCCGATGGCACAAGAAGCAATGTCCGTCTATCTTCAGACAACACACAGACGACATGAATTTAACTCCGATAACTTATCCTTCATCGAGTTCTTCGTCCTCTACTTCGATCAATCACCATCACCATATTCTTCTCTTCCTCTTGATGATGATAACAAGTTTGCTTTCCCGATGAAGTTATAGAAGGGACTCCGAGACACTATAACAATAGCAGAAGCTCTGTAAATTCTGATGAATCGAGTGTTGTCGTAGGTCCAATCATCCTGAGATTACCGTGCAGTCTCTTTTGTTTATGATTGCCTTCTTCGCCATTAAAGTTAAGTTTTTCTTCTTCTTTTACATTGGACCTCATTATTTCGTCAAACCAAACACTGAAAATACCATTGCAATTTAGCATTGAGCAGCCTCAAACTCAGCTTCATTGTTTTCCCTTTTTGTCTTTCTTCCAAAGAGACGTCACTAGCAACTAGAGTTAGATTAATCCCAATCACACGGGCCTCTGACAAATCCATGAATAATCACTATTTGGGCCTAATTCAAACAGATGACTAAAGCCCATGTTTCTAAGAAACCTAACTTGTTCGTCCCGTACACCAGATTCTTCTCCTCCGATGGCTTACGACGGCACAAAAGCAATCTAAATCAGAAGCAGTTTCAGACCATTATCCTCAGCGAGATCTTTATTGTAGACCAAACCATCTATGAGACAGGCAATTTGTCGACAAATCATACATCTCTGAAACTCCTTCTCATGTGATGCTTTCAACATGATTCTATTCTTACACGGTGTGGAGCTCGTCTTTCTCATCCTCTTCAAAATTGCTCCGCTAGCCACAAATCCAGGATCATTCCCGAATTAAGAACCGAGTTCTGTCGAGAACCCTCTCTGATACCAAATGAAAGCGCATTTGTGGCTAGATCTATGTGTTTGACTATACGTATGAGCATAAAGTAAATAACACATAGAGTTTTTTAACGAGGTTCGGTTTCCCTACATCCTCGGGACCTAGTCCAGAACGAATCCACTAGAACAAGATCACAACATACAATTGCATATGGTATCCAGCACTACTATGCCTAACATTCTTTTCTAGATGGACGAACTGTGGACACGGTATCTCTACAAAGTCTACCGCTCGGCTACTACCGATACAAGTACCATCTCACAGATGTGCTTGTACTCCAGCAATCATCACCAACGGATCTACAAATCCTGTATGATGGGGCGACGTCACATACATGTGTGCCTCTGTCAATAAACCCTAGACGCGCGCATGTTTATCTGGCCGTCTCTTGGTATTTATATGGTTAGGGTCGAAACTCTAAGAGCCCACACGATTTCTTCATCATTTTGGGCTTCTAGGCCTTTTCAATAAACCCCTGTATTAGTTCCTGTACTACTTCTTAAACTGGTACAGCAACTGCATCAACTGCATCAACGCCAGATATACATTCCAGCGTTTTCGTCCAGCTCAACAACTCACTTGCCACGTCAGCTTCTGCGCCACGCCAAGTCCTTGCCTCCTGGTACAACGTCTAATACATCCTCTGATGCATCTCATTCTGACTCAGCTCCTGATACATCCTCGAATGCATCCAGCTGCATTCTTCTTGATTACCACACTGTATTTCCATCATGTGTCGATCACTGATCATCACTTGCATAAAATACAACATCCGCTCTACTAGCACCTGCATCAAGTACATGCATCAAGTACTGCATCAGCAACTGTGTCAGTTCTTTCCAATGTCAATGTCTGAACTGCCACACCATATATATCGCTTCTGTCTAGCATATGTAACACGTCGTGATCCCACAGCTCACACTTTATCTCCACGTCATCAGTTGCTCTGTACTGCTTCCTTATATCACTTCGTGTACTACTTCCAACTGATACATCAACTGCTTCTGTAACACGTCATGTTCCTACAGCTGTATCATGTTCTATTCTAACAGCTTCTCAAGTCAGTCATCACAACACTTTCAATCTCTCCCTTGATGACTGAGTTGTAGAGCTCAAGCACACAACCAATACTACATCGCCTGATGTATCAATTCTTACACTCTTTTATAGTTGTGTCACCCACGTTCCACCACTTCCTAAACTCAGTCAAACACCACACTTACAAGAGTTGCAAAGATGAAAGACAGAGAAAACGATGGGAATCTTGACAACAGAATCTTCGTGGGAGGATTGTCTTGGGATGTCACAGAGAGGCAGCTTCAGGATACGTTTGACCGCTACGAAAAAATCATCGAGTGTCAGGTCTACTATCGAATCTCCATCTTTGCTTGTGCTGCATACATTGTGATACGAATCGACTAAGGACCGGCTTGCTCGTCTAAAGGTGATGATCGGATAATCCTTGACTTCGAAGGATTCAAGAGAAAAGATGCTAAGGCGTGGATTTGACTCCGAAAATCCTTAGGCCCAATCCTTCGAGAATTCTAGGAAACGAGGCGGTGGCAACGCCGATGGGAGAATTCTGGAAAGCGGATGATAAGGCGTGACGGTTAAGTCGAAAATCCTTATGCCCCAGCTTTGCGCGAAGAACGCTCACGATCAACGGATCGAAGATCACGTCGTAGAGTCGCGGAACACTCTACGGTTTAATCGATTTGTTTCAAAGAATAAATCCTTCTATTGAAACGAAAATGAAGAGTGAAAAACTCGACAAAGAAGAGAGAAAATGATTGATAAAATTGCTTAATGATTTCGATTACAAGGGGGGAGTTTATATAGAGAAGAGAAGAAGGGGAAGGGGTGAGTCAAAGTGTATTAAACACTTGCCTCGAAAAAGAAGAAAACAAATTACAAGAAATTGACTAAAGACTGAAATTAAATAAGGTTGACTTTGCCGAGAATGACCCATGGAATTCCCACCGAGAATTCCACCGAAAATTCCCACCGAGAATTTCCGCGGAGAATTTCCCCGGGAAAAAGTTCCGTGGAGTTTTTCTTTCGTAAACGAACTGTTAGCTGAGTAAGCCGGTTGCCTCGTTAAAACCTCTTACGGAAAACCCATTGGGATAAAACCGTAACAGGAAAAAGAGTACAACACA
Source organism: Eutrema japonicum (assembly GCA_030161315.1). Classification (NCBI taxonomy): domain Eukaryota; kingdom Viridiplantae; phylum Streptophyta; class Magnoliopsida; order Brassicales; family Brassicaceae; genus Eutrema; species Eutrema japonicum. The sequence continues at coordinate 40,920,728 of BSQW01000014.1, read as the reverse complement.
ACTTACTCAACGGAACGAACCTCAAGAAGAACTCGTTGATACGGAGTTGAGGATCGGATGCGTAAGTTGATCCGACTTGATCCGGATTTCGCCAAGTAAGCCCCGAACTGCTTCCGCCAATTTCCGTGCCTTTGCACGGGTGATTGCTCCTTCCGGTACGTGCAATGCCTCGGCTTGAACCTCCGTGTTCGGAATCATATCATCCTCCCTCTCTTGAAAAGGATTTGACCCCAAATCTATTTCATCTGCAAAATAAGGAATGATATCAGCAATATTGAAGCTTGAACTAACGGCGTACTTACCTTGGAGATCAAGTTTGTAGGAGTTGTCGTTGATCTTTTCCAAAACAGTGAACGGTCCATCAACTCGCGGTTTGAGTTTTTGGAATCCCTTTCGTTTGGGAACCGTTCCTTTCGAAGATAAATCCACACAAGATCGCCGGGTTCGAACGTCTTTTTCTTTCGTCCTTTGTTGGCGTGTTTGCGGTATTGTTCCGTCTTGTGTTTGATATTTGCCTTCGCCTTTTCGTGCATCTGCTTTACCATTTCAGCTCTTTTCTTTCCGTCCAAACTCACGAATTCACTCAAAGGAAGAGGAGTTAAATCAAGTGGAGTAAGCGGATTAAAACCGTAAACAATTTGAAATGGTGAAAACAAAGTAGTAGCATGTTGCGCATGATTGTATGCAAATTCTAAATGCGGCAAACATTCTTCCCATGCTCTAAGATTCTTTTTAACAACAGTTCGCAAGAGAGTGCCTAAAGTCCTATTAACTACCTCAGTTTGCCCATCGGTTTCCGGATGACGAGTTGTAGAAAAACAAAGTTTAGTACCTAATTTCGACCATAAGGTCTTCCAAAAATAACTTAGAAACTTTGTGTCCCTATCCGAAACAATGGTTCTAGGCATGCCATGCAATCGAATTATTTCCCTAAAGAATAAATCGGCTATGTTCGATGCATCGTCGGTTTTATGACATGGTATAAAATGTGCCATTTTTGAGAACCTATCAACAACCACGAAAATGGAATCACTACCTTTCCTAGTCTTAGGCAAACCCAAAACGAAATCCATAGAGATATCAGTCCACGGTGCACTAGGAATGGGTAAGGGAGTATACAGACCTTGGTTTTGGCGTTTGGACTTAGCGTACTTACAAGTCGTGCATCGGCTACAAATGCGTTCCACATCACGTTTGATATGCGGCCAATAGAAGTGGTCTTGCACAATGTGAAGGGTTTTAGCTATTCCGAAGTGACCCATGAGTCCACCACCGTGAGCTTCCCTAACAAGTAAATCTCGCAAAGAAGAATTAGGAATACAAAGACGGTTCTCGTAAAACAAGAAACCGTCGCTTTGAAAATATTTTCCACAAGCGAATTTAGAAGAGGAAAGAAAGACTTCCTGAAAGTCGGAGTCGGTTGCATAAGCGTCTTTGATCATTTCAAACCCGAGAACCTTAACGTCGAGTGTAGAGATTAGCGTGTATCTCCGGGACAAGGCGTCGGCGACCACGTTTTCTTTTCCTTGTTTATATTGAATAACGTATGGAAACGTTTCAATAAACTCAACCCAACGGGCGTGCCTCTTGTTAAGCTTTTGCTGGCTCTTAAAATGTTTGAGGGATTGATGATCGGTGTGAATGATGAATTCCTTCGGCCATAGGTAATGCTGCCATGTTTGGAGTGCGCGGACTAAGGCGTAAAGCTCTTTGTCGTAAGTCGGGTAATTGAGTGTTGCACCTCCAAGTTTCTCGCTGAAGAACGCCACAAGCTTCTTATCCTGCATTAGAACAGCACCTACACCAACACCGGATGCGTCACATTCAATTTCAAATGCCTTAGTAAAATCGGGTAAAACAAGTAAAGGGGCGTGCGTAAGTCGGTTTTTGAGTAGTTGGAAGGCGTCCTCTTGAGCTTGCTCCCAACGGAATCCCACGACTTTCTTGATGACCTCGGTTAAAGGCGCGGCAATAGTACTGAAGTCACAGACGAATCGTCGATAAAATCCGGCTAAGCCGTGAAAGCTTCGCACATCGCCAACGGTTTTTGGAGTCGGCCAATCGCGGATGGCCTTGATCTTGTTCTCGTCAACCTGTATGCCCTGAGAACTCACAACAAAACCTAAAAAGACCACGTTATCTGAACAAAAAGAGCATTTCTTAAGATTGCCAAATAAACGTTCTTTCCTAAGCACTTCTAGAACTAATCGCAAATGTTCAACATGTTCGTCTAGGTTCTTGCTATAAATTAAAATATCGTCAAAGTAAACGACCACAAAAAGACCTATATATGACCTAAGAACATGGTTCATTAAACGCATAAAAGTACTAGGCGCATTAGTTAGACCAAACGGCATTACAAGCCATTCATACAAGCCGTGTTTAGTTTTAAAAGCAGTTTTCCATTCATCACCTTCATTCATGCGAATTTGGTGGTAACCACTTTTAAGATCAATTTTAGTGAACACGCTTGAACCATAAAGCTCGTCTAACATGTCGTCTAACCTGGGGATCGGATGGCGGTACTTTACCGTAATGTTATTGATTGCTCGGCAATCCACGCACATTCGCCACGTTCCGTCCTTCTTTGGTACAAGTAAAACGGGTACGGCACATGGACTCATACTTTCCCGTATATGCCCCTTGGCCATCAGCTCGTCAACTTGACGCTGAAGTTCCTTTGTCTCTACAGGATTGGTACGGTAGGCCGGACGGTTCGGAAGTGTCGCGCCGGGTACGAAATCTATTTGGTGTTCGATTCCGCGAATCGGGGGTAATCCAATCGGACCGTCTTCCGGGAAAACGTCGGAAAAATCCTGCAAAAGAGATGAGATGCTGCTCGGGATTTCCGGCTCGGGATTAGACATACTCGAAAGAGTCTCCCTAAAAACTAATAACACAAACGGTTGCCTAGAAATAAGAGCATGCTTAAGTTCACTCGGTTTGATAAGTAAAGATTCATTTACGAGTGGTTTATCATTTTTATGAGATCCATCACTTTTGAATTTAAGAGAAGAAGTGGGTGAGGGATCACTTACAATGCTTTTACCTTGATTTTGTTCGAGCTTGAGTTGGTCGAGAAATACCTCACGGGGAGATAAAGGTGCCAAAACGATTTTTCGACCCTTATGCTCAAACGATTGTTTGTTGGTAAATCCGTCATGAACGGCTTTGCGGTCATACTTCCACGGACGTCCAAGTAAGATATGGCCAGCCTCCATAGGCAAGACGTCACACACGACCTCGTCCTCGTATCGGCCTATCGTCAACGGAACCGAAACTTGCCGGGTAACTTTGAGTTGACGTTGGTTGTTCAACCACCGAAGATGATATGGTCGGGGATGTTTCTTTGTCTCCATACCTAATTTTTCCACTAGAGTAGTACTCGCAACATTAGTGCAACTACCACCATCAATGATAAGAGAACATACCTTGTTTTGAATTTTGCAACGGGTGTGGAATAGATTTTCTCGTTGCTCGTTCTCAACGACCGGTTCTTGAGCAAGAAGGACTCGCCTTGCTACCAATAACTCACCATCAACCGCATGCTCCTCGTATTCGTCATAGATCGGGGCGATTTCGGGTTCGTCTTCCTCCTCGTCGTCGGTAACGATGTCGCCGTTGGCAAGGATCATCATTGCTCGCGGATTTGGGCACTTGTTCGCGAAATGTCCTTTGCCTCTGCATTTAAAACATTCGATGTCACGGTTACGAACAACATTTGATTCACTTTTACCTCGATAGTTGTTTCCGGATGAGCTCGGCTTATGATCGGCCTTCGGCTTCGAATCGATCCGGGGATGGTAAGTCGACTTGTCTCCTTTCGGGAAACTTGGTTTAAATGTTGGGCGTGTGATGCCTTTGCGCTTGAGTTGTTGTTCGAACAGAACGTCTTTGTGTAACATCTCCTCGATGTTTCCGTAAGTTTCTATTTCGACACGGTCTTGTAGGTCGCGATTCATGCCGGCGAGGAACCTTACCATCGTAGCGTCTCTTTGCTCCTCGATGTCCGCCTTTAGCATTAGTTTTTCCATTTCCTGGAAATAATCCTCAACGCTCCTATTACCTTGTGTCAAACGTCTCAACCTTTGATGAAGATCGCGGAAGTAATGATTCGGTACGAATCGTTTGTGCATTAGATGCTTCATTTCGTTCCACGTTTCCACCGGGTTTTCTCTATTTCTCCGACGGTTGGTCACGATCTGGTCCCACCAATCTACTGCGTAGTCGTGAAACTCGGTTGCGGCCAAACTTACCTTCTTTCTCTCGGAGAAGTATTGACAATCGAAAACTAGTTCGATTTTCTTTTCCCATTCTAAAAAGGCGTCTGGGTCGTTCTTTCCATGAAACGCCGGGATTCGAAGTTTCATTCCACCTAAATCATCGTTTCGCCTTCGGTTCGGCAAACGTCGTTGCTGGTTCTCATCGGACGATCCGCTATAGTCATAGAACGGATTCTCCTCGGACTCGTGACGTCGCGGTAGATCTCGCCTATTCCTTGCCGGTTCATGGCCAATGCTACGATCGGACCGATTTCCTCCGCCATGATATCCGGGATCTTGTGCGGGGGTATGCACTTCTAAAGCTGCCATGCGATCACGTATCTCTCGGAGTAGCTGGTTGATGCCGTCGACCTTATGGTCCATTCCTTCGACCTTTCGGTCCATACCTTCGACCTTTCGGTTTATAGCATCCTCACGTGTTCTCCTCGACCGTGATGTCGTGGATACGCTTTCCTCGTCCATAGTACCTCGTAAGAAAATAACAAAGGGGTGAATGAACGAAATTCAAGAGAAATTACAGAACAAAGAAATGATCTTTAAAATTCTGAATTTCTCGAAAAACAATGGTGATAATTATATATATATATTTTTTTTAATTGTAATTTTAAAATTTGCGGAAATTTAAATGAACTAGGATCTAATATTTTTTTTTTTTTTGACTATGAAATAATTAAAACGAAAATTGCAGTAAATAAATAAAATTAAAAAGAAGAAGATGAAGAGATAGAATTTGATATCACCGATTTTTGAAGCAAGTGGCTCTGATACCACTTGATACGAATCGACTAAGGACCGGCTTGCTCGTCTAAAGGTGATGATCGGATAATCCTTGACTTCGAATGATTCAAGAGAAAAGATGCTAAGGCGTGGATTTGACTCCGAAAATCCTTAGGCCCAATCCTTCGAGAATTCTAGGAAACGAGGCGGTGGCAACACCGATGGGAGAATTCTGGAAAGCGGATGATAAGGCGTGACGGTTAAGTCGAAAATCCTTATGCCCCAGCTTTGCGCGAAGAACGCTCACGATCAACAGATCGAAGATCACGTCGTAGAGTCGCGGAACACTCTACGGTTTAATCGATTTGTTTCAAAGAATAAATCCTTCTATTGAAACGAAAATGAAGAGTGAAAAACTCGACAAAGAAGAGAGAAAATGATTGATAAAATTGCTTAATGATTTCGATTACAAGGGGGGAGTTTATATAGAGAAGAGAAGAAGGGGAAGGGGTGAGTCAAAGTGTATTAAACACTTGCCTCGAAAAAGAAGAAAACAAATTACAAGAAATTGACTAAAGACTGAAATTAAATAAGGTTGACTTTGCCGAGAATGACCCATGGAATTCCCACCGAGAATTCCACCGAAAATTCCCACCGAGAATTTCCGCGGAGAATTTCCCCGGGAAAAAGTTCCGTGGAGTTTTTCTTTCGGAAACGAACCGTTAGCGGAGTAAGCCGGTTGCCTCGTTAAAACCTCTTACGGAAAACCCATTGGGATAAAACCGTAACAGGAAAAAGAGTACAACACAACTTACTCAACGGAACGAACCTCAAGAAGAACTCGTTGATACGGAGTTGAGGATCGGATGCGTAAGTTGATCCGACTTGATCCGGATTTCGCCAAGTAAGCCCCGAACTACTTCCGCCAATTTCCGTGCCTTTGCGCGGGTGATTGCTCCTTCCGGTACGTGCAATGCCTCGGCTTGAACCTCCGTGTTCGGAATCATATCACATTGAGTGATTGATACAAACAGACGATCAGAAATTCCAGAGGCTCGTGTTGGAACTTGTGTTTAGTGAATGATATCTCTGAACTTTGATGATGGTTTCCTTTAGATGAACCTAGAAGTTCATCATCTATTCTGTAGAAGAATTGGTTTTATGCACAGATATTTGCCTTGAGGAAGAACACACGCATCTAGTGAGGTTTCTTGACTTGTTGAAGGATGCAGTGGAGGAATTAGTAGAGATTTCTTTCTTAGTAAGAAAACACGCATCTCTGCTCTCTCACTTGATTTGATCATATGTTTGAGGAGAGCACTATGCTTAGAATTTTGATACAGATCGACTTCCCTGGAACTGTGTTTCCTTTGACTTTGAGTAAGCGGTGTTGGAATACATATCAGTTTGTGAACTCAGTGTCCTAAGCTGGCCTTTTCTAATTCTCTGGGTATAATTTTACTTGTCTTAGTGGACACCTTTCCCAGAAACAGATCTCTGCCTGTGAAGAATTTTGTTTTGTCAGCTGCTTTGTTCTGTAACAAGTAGTCCGGACGCCAATGGACTCTCCATTTTGAATTAGAAGTAGAAATGTAGATTTCTGTAGCTTGTATAAAATTGCAGCTGAGACCTCTCTGATTCTCTTGCTTGTGGTATCTGCTTCAGTAGTCACTGAGATGGATTCCCTGTGCTCATTCACCATGAGCAGTTATATCGGAGTGTTTGTAAAAGTACAATTTGTTGGCACATGGAAGCATATCTAAGTAACCAATCAGTATGAATATATCTTAACACCAAAATTGCTGGTCATAATGGTCTTGATCAGAATATTAGGCTTCTTTTTTGGTGGGATTAGATTGGAAAAACATTTTGCTGTGGTTTTGTGTGGTCACATTAAGATAATGGGTAACATTCAGTTGCAAGTTAAGAGTATGGTTGGTTAGAGGCTAATCTCCAACATCTTTTTGCTAGGATTATTGATGTGGGAGATACTCCTTATGGATTTGTATTTCTACAAGTACACAGATGTAATTTGACATTGCGTTGTGTGATTCTAAGGACTTCCAATGAAGGAAATTTTTGTGGACGGAATGTTCTGAGCCATACTGTCTTCTGTTTGCTTGAAATTTTTCTATTGCCACTTCTGGGACATGCTATATAAGAGATAGGAATGTAATATATCTGCTTATTTCCTACCTCTAATGCTGATTCTATGTAATGTATCTTTTTCCTGGCTCTATTATATTCATTTTTATTTTCACATGATTTTGGCAAGGATTGCTGACAAATTTTTGCTAATATGATGTAAGATGCTTCAAGGTTCATTCCCCTTACTCTTCCATTGGAAATGTGTAATTAAATGAATGTGCTGTTAGATATCGGCACTGACATGATATCATTTCTTAGTGCTGTAACTTTTTTGTCATCACTTAGTTAGACGCTTCTCACAGAGGCTATTGTGCATTATAGTGAAGGATCAATGCTTTCCTTTTTTCCCATGTGATTGCTCTTGTGTGGTAGTCCCAAATCTCAGGTTTATTTTTTGGCTGTACTTTTGCTATCTCATAACATTAGTAGCCTTTGTTGTGTGATTGCAGATCATGGTGGGGAAAGATACTGGCCGTCCACGTGGTTTTGGTTTTATTACATTCACTGATCGCCGAGGAGCTGATGATGCAATTAAGCACATGCACGGGAGGGAGTTGGGTGATAGGGCCATCTCGGTGAACAAGGCTGAGCCCAAGGTTGGGGGAGAAGATGTAGACCATTTTCATAAGGGTGGAGGCTATTCATCCCGAGGGAAGGGAAGCCAAGGAGCTTCTGAAGATGAATGCTTTAAGTGCGGACGCCCTGGTCATTGGGCTCGAGAATGCACATCAACTGGTGGTGATCGAGGACGGTTCAGAGATCCGCCTGCAATGCGCTCTAGAATTGGAGAATTTGATGGACACCGAGATCGCTATGGAGATCGTGAGCTGGAGCATGAGCGTGATCGTTACATGGATGGACGCCGTGATGGGGGACGGTATAGCTATAGGGACCGCTTTGAGGGTGGAGACAAGTATGAAACTCGTGATCTCTATCCAATGGAGAGGTTTGTAGCTCTTAACTTTGGTTCCAACATGTATTGGTTTAGGAAAGTCCTGATCTTTTGATGCATTAACAACAATGTAGATATGGTCCACCTGGAGACCGTTTGGTGAGTGATAGGTATGGGATCCCTGAACACCATCATCTTGAGGATGATTATGGCAGGAGAGAGAGAGGCTATGACAGGGACAGATACGCAAGGGGTGCAAGTGATAGGTATGGAGGAGCTATGGGACCGTTACGTGATGAGGGAAGAACCTATAGAAGCAGACCAGGTCCTTATGACCGTCCTAGCCGAGCTGGAGGCCGACCTCCTTCATATGAACGTTGGTAGTTTGTTTGGTTAATGGCTTCTGTTTTTGGATTTAGGGCTATATCAGAATTGTTTTCTACAGATGGAACTCGAATTCTATATCTCCATTATACTTTTGTCGAATATTGTGATTGATTCTATAGAGAACAGAGTCTCTTACTGTTAAGTGTACTAAAAATTCTTGAAACAGAGTTTATATCAAGCTCAATATCATCTTTGCAGATTCAGAATAAAAGAAGTAAAAACCCTAAAGTTGAAACTCGAGATTTGCGATGAAAATTAACAGAAAAGGAGGAACCTTTTAGCATTACAATGGGAGAAAAAGAGTTAAAAGACAGAAACACAACTGACAACACAAAAGATTCCACAATCTCAAATCGAAAAAAAAACCCAATTTTTTTGTTTCTTACTGACGAAGTTGTCCGATGTAGAAATCCTCGATCATGTCGAAAACACGAGTGGCGTGTTGTGGTCCGAAAAACCCATCAGTAGAATCATCACCAGCATGATCTAGAATGGCGTCACCACCAGGATGCTCTTCAACATAAGAAGTAACATCATAGACCTTATCTTTGATTATGATCCAACAATCGTTTCTTTTGTTATGTAATGCGACTTCACTCTTGCTGTAACTTTTAGGCTTTTGTTCATCTACAGGCTCATTACTAGATCGCTTCTTCTCCTGATCACCGTTTGATCTTGTTCGCTTACCTTGGATTAAGAACAATGCTGAAACTAGAAAACCCAGAAGCAATCCAATCACAGTTATCATCTTCTTCTTCTCTACTCGAATAAGTAAATTGGGTTTCCACAGGATGAAATTGAGTTTTTTTTTTTGATTAGATCCAGCTTTGCTGACCCAAATGATTGAATTTAGGGTTTCTTCTATAAACGACGCTTTATATCAGGGGCATAAAAGTCAAAAAAAAAAACAACAACGTTTCTTCATTCATGTACTCTGAATCCAATCCCTGAGGTTCCTAAACAGATTCCTCCTCTAATGGGTATTGTTTTTGTTTGCTTCAATACCATTTTTAAAAGGCTCATGCTATACACCCAAATCTAGTGATGGAGATTGCATTTTCAGTGTAAAGAGAAACACCTTACACACTTACAGCACATCTGCAGCTGTAGACATTCAATGAGCTGTTTCAAAAAAAAAAACATTTTTAATTAAGTAATGAAAAAATAATAATAATAAAAATTAGATCAATACCCTCGCGTTACATTAGCGCGAGAACTCTTGGGGTGGGTGTCTCACAGTTTTTAGAAAAAAGCAAAAAAAAAAAGAAATTATTTTTATAATGGCACTGTCGATGGAGATGTGGTAGACACCCAATGAAGTGTCTCAAAAAAAAAAAAATTGGACCAATACCCTCGCGCCACGTCAACGCGAGGATGTCTCGGGGTGTCTCAAACGAGAGACCGTCTCTCTCTCTCCTTCTCTCTTTCTTTCTTTTTCAATTTTTTTATTATTTTTTTAATAGAGGGGTCTCAGACACCCTCGATGCGGATGCTCTTATAAGGTTTTATTGGTGTATGATATAGATAGCATAATAATTGTTACCGGAAATAATTGAAACAAATCAAATTTCCGTATAATATTTATAAAATGTTGAAAAGTTAGTTTTAGTAGATTAATTATGTTTTGTATATAGCAAAATTATTTTATAAAAACATGAAAACATAAAAATTTAATGAATATTATGAATAATAATAAATAGTGGAATCACATTTTCATTTCAAAACATGAATAAATGATATTCCATTCATCACCATAGTAATCATGTCACTTAGGTTTTTTTTTTTGGGGTTAAACTCTTGTCACTAAGGTTTGGATTGAATTTGAACCAATTTGTTCAAAAGCTAAATCCAAAAAAAGCCGCTAAATATATTTTTCTGAATTTGGGATGAGCTCTCTACTATTTTGATGTGGTTTTGTTGTGTTCAGGGATGCATTGTTGTAAGAACTTCAACAAGCCAACTTTTTGTTGGCGGAAGAGTGATCCAATCGCTCTTGGATTTGGAAATCTCTCTTCTCTTTGAGACCTCTCGCCAAGCATCTCATCGGCTGTGACATAGGAGATAAAGCTTTAGCGAGTTTTTGGATGGATAATTGGCTCATTCACAGGCAGCACCGGCTCGATATTTTTAGGGGCCTTAGGCCAAAATATTTTTTTTTGGGTCATGGGTAAGAAAAAAAAATTCGGGATCCGTTGGGCAATAAAAAAGAATTCAGGGTCCCTGTGCAATAAAATTTTTGAACCAAAAAAAAAAGTGCGAGCCCTGGGGCGGTCGCACTGCTGGCACCCCTAATTAAGTCGGGGCTGTTCACAGGCCTTTTATTGATTTTATTTACTCTGATGGGCCTCGGAAACTGGGTCTTCCTTTAGACTCTAAAGTCTGCGATGCAATAAATGAAGAATGAGGCTGGAGGCTTCCATCCTTGAGGTCTAGGAATCTAGCTATAAGGACCCTAAGAACCACACTTCTCTCAACAACTCCGCCTCATCCCTCTCGAGAATCCGATATCTACTCGTGGGGAATGGAAGGAGCAAGGGGAACCAGCTTTTCTACAAAGAAAACATGGGAGTTCTTAAGTCCTCAAGGGCAATTGGTTGGATGGTTTAAGGCAGTGTGGTCGAAGCATGTTGTCCATAGGCACGCATTTAATTTCTGGACTTCCCAGCTTGACAGGCTCCTGATACAAGATATTTTGGTATCTCTAGAGTCAATTCTCTAAATGCAATTGTAGCACAAAAGGTTATCAAACCTTATCGGGATTTATCCTAATCACTAAGAATGCAAGGAATAATTGTAAGTTAAGCTAAACAAGTGTGTTGTGATTAAGTAACCAAATTAAGGCAAATAAGCGATGCAAAAACTAAACAAGATGTAATTCAATTAACAAAAGCGGAACTAGAGATGAGGTTATTGATATAAGGTGATCCAAATCCAATTAGTGGTGTTCATTCACTCAAAAAAGCTAATTCCTAGGCAATAGATCTCTAATCTTGATTAGTTCTCTTTCGAGCAACTAATCACTATGTTAATTATCAAGTCCATTAGCAAATTATCATTTGTGGATTAACAATTAGCAAGAATTAAGAATCATAACAAGATCAACCAAAGATATGCCCTAAACAACTAATGTCTTAGGATAGGAGCATAAATCTCTTGTCTAGTTCATCAAGGCATTTCATCAAACACTTGGTGTGCATGAAATGCCTTATGATCTAGATCCACTCTTTCAAGCATGATCTAGCATTAGGGGCACTAGACAAGAAGGAATAAGAGATTATCTAACCATAAACACCACTAATCAAACCTTGGATCACCTTAATCTACCCTATCTCAAGATCCTAAAAACTACTCACTAATCATCATGGGTTCAACAAATCCAATAAAATAAGAGTTAAAACTCATGATCAAGAGGATTGGATGATTAGAAAGTAGAAGGTAGATGGATTCAATCAAGAAAACAATACTCAAATTGCATAAATCAAAATGAAGTAAGTTTGGGGGAATTGATATCATCATATTTTGCATAATTCTAGCATCCGTTTCACTTTGGTTTCGAGTCATTTGCATATAGTTCATGTTATCTCTTTAGCATTTTAATCATTTTAGGAGTCTAATGTGTCCACATTAAGTCCTAGAGAGTCCTTGCATGTTTTGGATCGTATTTCAAGTGCTTCGGAGGAGATTCGAGACCCGAGGAGAGAAGACAGAGGCTATACCGACGTCACTGGTCGGTATCTCTCATCGGTATTGAAGGCAGAAGGATTGCACCGAGGTCACTGCTCGGTGCAACAGATCGGTATAGAAGACGGAGGAAGACATCCCCAATACCGACGTACAACACCGAGGAGTGACGTCGGTATCGAAGCTTCAGGGGATTGTACTGAGGTCACTGCTCGGTGCAACTGATTGGTATTGCTCTCGGAGGAAACCCGGGGGAAAAATCTCTTAACACCGAGCAACAACACCGACGTATGACCTCGGTATTCATTGAAGGAATCCCTTCAATACTGATGTCATTGCTCGGTACCCTCGTCGGTACACAAACCCAGGTTCAATACCGAGCTGTGGTACCGACGAGTAACCTCGGTATTAGCCGTCGGAACACTTTTACCCATCTAAACTGGGTCGGTACGCGGTTTGTCCCGGGTCGACCCGGTTCGACACTGTTCACTATTTATTCCCAAAAACCTAATTTTGATGGGATAAGTCTTTTTCTTAAGCAAAAAACCTCTCAAGCAAAAACATCACTAAAAGAGTTCAAGTCCAAGTGCAAACTTTAAGGTACGGTCAAACATGTCTACTCAAAATGGGCTAGCCATGTTCATCCTTACATGAATCAAGCTTAAGCCTCAACCTACACATCCAATCATCTGACATTCAATTAGCGGTTTCTAGTGGATCATGTTCATGCAAAGCAAATAAACTCATTTGGCTAAGGATACGGTTTTGAGACAAAGATGATCTCAATGCATGAGGCGGTTTCTGAACAAGGGATCTCTCATTGAAGGAATGAACATTGGCAAAATGCTAAGGGTGAAAAGCAATTGATGCATACAAGGCTAGACTTTCATCTACCCAATGTCCCAACACAAATTATACCATGATTCTAAACCCACAAGGAACCAATCCTAGCTACCCTTCTCAAGGCATTTTTGCCTTCTTATTCCACATCTCTTTATCATCTTTCTTTTCCATAAGCATTTAGGGGGTTTCTTCTTCAACCAATGGTTTGGCTTTCTTCACTTGCCTTGGCTTAGCTCCTCTTTTAGATTCTTTAGTCTCTCTCATTTTTCGTCATGACTTGCCTTAGCCATTTTGGCTTATTTTCTCTCTTTTCACAACTATAGACTATCTTTTCAACACTTTAGAGCTAAACCACATATATTCTTGCCAACCATTACAACCTTATTGCTTCTCCTAGTCATTCTTCCAAATTTCTTCATTTCTTTCCACTTTTCCAATCCCAAAATCTTTCTTTTCGTTCTTTTTCATCCATTCCCCTCGTCCCAAATACCATCCTATCTAACTTAGCCTAATCTAGCTCATGATGCGCGAGCTAGTTCTACATGAAAGCATTTCCTTGTCGCTCTAGACCCAACACTTTTTGCTAAGTCCATTCAAAAATAAGGCCTAACAACGATCACTAAACATGTAGGCTTGAAAGAAGGTTGAGTTTTAGGTGGGGTAAACCATTCCAAATGTGGGAATTGGCTACTTGGGCCAACAAGAGTGGTAAAAAGTGATAAGATGACCCAAGTATGTATGCGGAATCCATGAGTCCATTATGCAATGCATGAACACGATATTTGAATGTGTCAAAATTAAGGTTCTCACTTAGATAGGATTGGATTCAAATCAAAACTTGCTTCGGCTAAGACCTAAGTAATGAGTCATGAGATCCAAACATGGTTCGACCTTGATTTCACACACAAGATCTAGAGCATAGGACTTAAACTCTTAAAGCGACACTTCACAAGGAAGAATCATTCTAGCTCATAATGCACATGCAATGCATTATCTACGTGCTATGCATCTAGACTCAATCCTACATGAAGTGCAAATGCGTCCTAAATGACTTCTTTTTGTCTTTTCATTTTCAAATTTTTTTTCAAATTTGTTTGGTTTTTCTATGCCTTAGATGTATGCATGAGACTCAAGATGAAAATTCAAAATAAGACAAAGCAAATGTCATTAGATACCGGTCCCTCCCCCAAACTTAAATCACACCGTCTCGGTGTGAAATAAGCCTAAGAAAATGACCAAAAACAAGAGAAAACTAGACAATGCAAGACCTAAAAGAAAAATATATACAAGAGTTTTGGATTCGTACCTAGAAGCTTTGAGATGGGGATGAAGACCCCATCGAGTAAGATGGATTACTTGAGGCGGGAGACGGGGACCGCATCGCTCTCCTCTTCGTTGCCTTTTCCGGTCGGGCCGTGGGTCGGCTAGTGCTCACGGCCAATATCCAATCCTCTCCTCGAGGCGCGAGGTTAGTGCCCATGACGACATCCCCTCCTTCACCGGCCCTTGATGAACTCGCTCCGTAACCTCCGTCTTTGAGCTCATTGATGGTTCGACCCATGGCTTTAACCGTCTTCTTCAAAGACTTGATCGTCTTGACCATCTTCTTCATGTTTTTGTTTTGCCACTTGCACATGCGTTGGAGGAGACGAGTTTGGTGGTGAGCGTGTCATGTGGCCGCGTTAGTGATAGCCCCATCATAAGGGTCAAAGTGATAGCGCTCACTACCGTACACGGGCTCGGGTGACGACTCATTTGGCACCTTCTCGTCGAGATCAAGAGATTTGTCGGTAGCGGTTCTCCGTTGTCCTCTCTTGCAGAACGCTTTCATAGGCAGATCGACGGTGAAGTTGTAGAGGTGCTCTTGGGGATGAATAAACATGATGTTCCTCGGATCATGGAAGTTGGTGAGCGCGGGATTAGGCAAGAGGACTTGTGCCACAGATGTCTCGGTGAGTTGGAGGTTGTATGCCATCTTGCCTTCGATATATCCCTTGAAGAACCTAGTCTTGGAAAGATAGGCCGCATCCAAAGATTTCCACTCACTACTACTAACCGAGACCTTGATGCCCTTTGCCAAGAGAATAGGCGTTATGAACCATCCGATGCAAATAGCGGCCTTCTTCGACTTTGTCTTCCAAGCCCAATTCCGGTAAGCAAACAAGTGTCTCACCAAGAGCGTTGCGAGACAAGAAAGTCTTTCCAGCCCTTCGAATGCTTTACCATTGCGGAGAATGGGGAAAATGGGCTTTAAGCCGAGCCCCAACAACTTCATCTCCTCCGTAGTAACCGTGTCAATCTCCACCTTATGATAGAAATTGTGGACCAACGCCTTGTGCGCATACCGGAGAGCCGGGTGTCGTATGCTTGCGTTCTTAGAGTCACCGGCTTTAAATTCTCCGGATGCAATCGTTGCCCAAAGATTACGGAGCTCGTACCTCGGATAATCAAAGTATTGCCCACCGTAGGTGCCTTCTTCCCTAAACCCGAATATCTCGCAAAGCTCGTGGAAAGTGACGGTGTAGGTAGTGCCCATGAGCCCGAACTTTAAAATTCCAAACCCGGAATTTGCATCTTCCGTGTCGTAGAACCTAGCTCGAAGGGTGGCTAGGAACTTGTTGGAGAGTGCCTTGAAAGATTCGTGTTTCATGCTCATGAACTTCCTTAGCCCCATATTCTCAAAAAGAGTCCACACTTCGTCACTTATTCCCATTTTATCCATCACCTCCGCATCGACAAATTTGCCTTGCTCGAACTTCATTAGGCAAAACTTGTCGAAGTAATCTTGCTCGGTTGGCTTTGCCCGTGGCACTTCCGGGACTTCTCCACTTGAGCTCTCACTCTCGACCTCTTCTTCTCTCTTTCCCTTTCCCTTGGCCATTTTCTTGGCTTTAGAGCTCGTAGCCGTGGTTTTAGCCTTTGCCTTGGTACTACCTTTGGCAATCCTTTTTCCCTTTTCCGTGGCCGTAGCTTGGGCAATTCCTTTCTCTTTTCCAACTGTTGAAACCTTGGTTCGTGCCCTTGTCTATGGAACACCTTTGTCAGACATTGTACCTGGGTCGGGTCGGATATTACCTGGGTGGGTACCGAAATGTTTTTTAAAAAATGGTCAATACCGAGGTCACTCATCAGTATTGTACCTCGGTATTGACTAATTTTTAAAAATTCTTCGCTGAATACCGACGTCACTCCTCGGTATGGACATACCGAGGTCACTCCTCGGTTCAATAAATCGGTGTTAAAGAGATTTTCCTCTTGTTTCCATACCGACGTGTTGTACCGATCTGTGATGTCGGTATTGGCCCCTCGTTTGGTCCGGTCTACACCGAAGTTACTGATCGGTGCTAGGCATCGGTACTACCATACTGAGGTCACTCATCGGTACCACACGTCGGTGCTAAGGGATTTTCCTCCTGTTTCCATACCGACGTGTTGTACCGATCTGTGACGTCGGTATTGGCCCCTCGGCAAGTCCATACCGACGTCACTCGTCGGTATCTCTCCTCGGTATTCGCCCTTGACTTTGGAACCCCTATGCACACTTAACAAAAACATCAAAAGATCTAGTAAATATAGAAAAAGAGATAAAAAAAGAAGGAAATATATACAATGATAAGCTTGGGGTGTCTCCCAAGAGCACTTTGTTTAGCGTCACTAAGTTCGACGTTTGTTACCGTTCTCAAACTAGAGGGACATCATCGAGAAGGATCGAGCCTCCCTTTTCGACGATTTGATTTGCTCGGTAGAGTTTGAGCATTTGGTCATTTGAAATGAAATCTTGGCCCTCCTTGTTAACAAGTTCTACGGCTCCATATGGCCTTACTTCCTTAACCTCAAACGGACCCGACCACCTCGACTTGAGCTTCCCGGGAAAAAATTTCAACCGGGAGTTGAACAATAGCACAAAGTCTCCAACCTTGAAGTCCTTACGCAAGATCTTCTTGTCATGGAAGGCTTTGGTCCGTTCCTTGTAGATCATCGAGCTCTCATAGGCTTCAAGCCTAGTCTCCTCTAACTCTTGAAGTTGAATTAACCTCCTCTCTTGTGCGGTCTTGATGTCAAAATTAAACAGCTTCACCGCCCACAAAGCCTTGTACTTCAACTCAACCGGTAGATGGCATGACTTCCCATAGAGCAAGTTGAATGGTGTAGTCCCTATAGGAGTCTTAAAAGCGGTCCGGTATGCCCATAAGGCATCATCTAACTTGTTGGCCCAATCCTTTCTTGAACTCCCAACCATCCTTTCTAGTATGGTTTTGATTTGCCGGTTGGATACTTCTACTTGGCCACTCATTTGAGGATAGTAGGGTGTTGCTACCTTATGCCTCACACCATACTTCTTAAGTAGACTCTCAAACACTTTATTGATGAAATGACTACCCCCATCGCTAATGAGCACCCTTGGAACTTTGAGCCTTGGGAAGATTACGAACTTGAACAGTTTTAGAACGACCTTAGCATCGTTGGTCGGGCTTGCAATGGCTTCCACCCATTTAGAGACGTAATCAACCGCCACCAATATGTATTGGTTACCATACGATGACGGGAAAGGTCCCATAAAATCGATGCCCCATACGTCAAACATCTCCACCACAAGGATTGGGTTTTGAGGCATTTCATCTCTCCTCCCAATGTTCTCTTTCCTTTGGCACACATCACATGTGGAGACAAAGAGGTGCGCATCCTTGAACAATGAAGGCCACCAAAAACTAGATTGCAAGACCTTTGTAGCGGTTTTGTAGGATGCATGATGCCCACCATAGCTTGACCCGTGACAATGGAGTATGATCCCTTGGACTTCTTCTTCCGCCACGCATTTCCTATACAAACCATCCGAGCACAACTTGTATAAGTATGGCTCGTCCCAATAGTATCTCATCACGTCGTGGAAGAACTTCTTCTTCTTATACCCATCCAAAGGCGGTTCCTTCCCGCACACTAAATAGTTCACTAGGTCCGCAAACCACTGTAGTTTCTCGTCTTGTAACCCATTAGCACTCCCTAGTCCTTGCACGGTTTCAATCCCTTTCTTCAAGACACCAACAACCATGAGACTCTCCTCGGGGAGCTTATCATCAATTATGACAAGGTCTTCAATCCTCATTCTAGACAAGTGATCCGCGACTCCATTCACTATCCCCTTCTTGTCAACTATCTCCAAGTCGAACTCTTGTAGAAGCAAGATCCAACGGAGTAGCATTGGTTTTGTGTCTTTCTTGGCATGAATGTATCTCAAAGCTGCGTGATCGGTGTAGACAATCACCTTTGATCCCACAACATAAGACCTAAATTTCTCCATTGCAAACACCACGGCTAACAATTCTTTTTCCGTTGTGGCATACCGGGCTTGAGTGTCATCTAAGGTCCTACTTGCATAGTAGATGACATTGGTCTTCTTGTCCTTCCTTTGACCCAAGACCGCTCCAACCGCGTAGTCACTAGCATCACACATGATCTCGAAAGGAAGATCCCAATCCGGAGCTTGCACGATGGGAGCACTAACCAACGCCTTCTTGATTTCTAGGAACGCTACCATACATTCCTCATCAAATACAAACTCGACCTCCTTACAAATTAGCCTTGTGAGAGGCCTCGTGATTTTCGAGAAGTCTTTGATGAACCTTCGGTAGAACCCCGCATGACCTAAGAAAGACCGGATGTCCTTGACCGACTTAGGCGGCTCCAAGCTAACCATCACCTCGATCTTGGCTTTGTATACCTCTATTCCCTTCTCGGAGATTTTGTGTCCTAGCACGATGCCTTCACGTACCATGAAGTGGCACTTCTCCCAATTTAGCACCAAGTTTGCTTCCTCGCACCGTTGCAAGATCCTGCAGAGATTAGACAAGCAAACACCAAAAGTAGACCCATACACGGAGAAGTCGTCCATAAAGACTTCTACCATGTCTTCAATAAGGTCAGAGAAAATCGACATCATGCAACGTTGGAATGTCGCAGGTGCATTACACAACCCAAATGGTATCCTCCGATATGCGAAGGTGCCATAAGGGCACGTGAAAGTCATTTTCTCTTGGTCATTCGGGTGTATGGGAATTTGAAAGAAACCCGAATAACCATCTAGAAAGCAATAAAATGGATGATTAGCTAGACGTTCAAGCATTTGATCTATGAAAGATAACGGAAAGTGGTCCTTACGAGTAGATGAATTTAGCTTCCTATAGTCAATGCACATTCTATGCCCGGTTATTGTCCTAGTATGTATCATTTCATCCTTTTTATTTTTAACAACCGTTATCCCCCCTTTCTTAGGTACACAGTGAACCGGTGAGACCCAAGTACTATCTGATATTGGGTAGATAATGCCCGCGTCTAAGATCTTAAGAATCTCTCTCTTTACAACATCTTTCAAATTAGGATTCAAACTTCTTTGATGTTCAATAGAGGTCCTTGATTCATCATCTAGATGGATTCTATGAGTGCATAAGGTAGGGGAAATACCCTTTATATCATCCAAAGAGTACCCAATAGCCTTCCTATACTTCCTAAGTTCAACTAAAAGGGAGGATAGTTCATTCTCATTCAAACTATCATTCACAATAACCGGGTATGACTCGCTTGGACCTAGGAAAGCGTACCTTAGTCCCGCGGGAAGTTGCTTTAGGTCCACCTTTGGGGCTTTAAGTTCGCTCCAATCGTCCTCCTCAAGACTAGACTTACCCTTGCTAGTCTCTTCAACGGCTAGAACAAACTCCTCTTGACCCGTGCCAACTCTTAACCCATTTTGAACCTCGGTACCGTGAATACCCAACTCAACAAATGGCGTATCCTTTTCAACCGGCTTGTGCAAGTCCATTAGTAGCTCATACCCTTGACTCACTCAAGAACCATGATCACCACGCTCCTTAGTCAAAACCACTTCCAAACCGTCTTCTACTCTCATTTTCTCAAGCAATTCGTCGGCTAGTTCATCCATGGTCTATATGTAGAAACATTGGCCATCTATGGTGGGCTTCTTCATCACCTTGTTGATATCAAACTCAATGACTTCTCCTTTACCCAAATGGAGATCTATTTTGTCTTTCCTCACATCGATTATCGCTCCCGCGGTTGCTAGGAATGGCCTACCAAAGATAAGAGGGTCTTTCGGTTCATCATCCATTTCAAGTACCACGAAATATGTGGGGACAATGAAATCCTTTACCACGATAGGGAGATCCTCAAGCAAACCAATAGGAACCCTCACGCTCCTATCCGCCAATATTAGGGAGATGTTGCATGCCTTGTAGTGTGTGAAGCCTAGTCTCTTGGCTACCGAAAATGGCATGAGGCTTACACTTGCTCCAATATCACACAAACAATGGTTGAAAGCTAGGGGACTAAGTGCACAAGGTAGAGTAAATGATCCCGGATCTCCTAGCTTTTTTGGCACCATCTTCTTTTGTATGATGGCACTACACTCGTGAGTTAAGATGACCATAGACTCCATTTCCTTAGCCCTCTCATTAACGGCATCTTTCAAGAATTTGGCATATTGAGGGACAAGTAAGAAGGCATCAAAGGCATTGTAAGTTCTACCTTCTCCATTTGCCTATCAAAGATGGCTTTATACTTGTCCATAAGTTGCTTCTCGAACTGCCCGGGAAAAGGTAGCTTAGGAACGTATGGCTTAGGGACAAACACATTCTTCTTCGGTTTCTCTTGAGCAACAACAACCCTAGGCTTGACCTTCTCTACTTCTTCAACCTTGTCTTGCTATCTCACTACCTCATCTTCAACCAACTCGTCATCTTCTTGAAGTTCCACCCCCCCCCCCCCCACTTTACTTCTCAATGAGAGTAGAAGGAGCTTCTCTTGGAGGCAAAACCGTGCCACTTCTCAAGGTGATGGCGTTTACATACTCCTTAGGATTATCTTCGGGTTTGCCCGGGAGTTGACCTTGTGGTCGTGAAGAAGAAGTAACACCTTTGTTCTCCATGTGTTTTACCTTGGAGTTCAAAGCCTCAATCTTTGTGTTGAGGTCGTTGTAAGAGCAATCCACCCGCGTATTGATCTCCGCTTGTCCCTTGAATAATTGTTGGAACATGGAGCTCAAATCAAGCTCTTGCCGTTTAGACGTAGTTGCTTGACCTTGAGGCACAAACCCTTGTTGTTGGCCTTGAAAACCGGGTGGAGCTTTGGGTTGGAATCCACTTTGGTTTCCTTGGAATTGGTTCCTTGGGACAAAACCTTGTTGGTTGGGATTAGAGGCTTGGCCTTGAGGTTAGAATTGCTTTTGTGGGGCTCCTTGAGCTTGATTAGGTTGTGGAGGGTAGACTTGGTCTTGTGGGTTCTCCACATTTGTGTTCCGGTAAGAAAAGTTGGGGTGGTTCCTATAGTTTTGGTTGAACCCTTGTCTCTGGTAATTCCCTTGGTTTTGGTAATTCCCTTGGTTCCCCACGTATTTCAGCTCCTCTTGAGTGTTCATGTCCACGTTCTCCTCTTGATAACAACCTTGGTTCTCATCATAAGCATCCACAAAGTTGACCGTCTTTTGAGAAGACACTAGGAGTTTATCAATCAAATTGGCTTGCTTGTCCAATTTTTCATTAAGCGCTTTCATGTCCTTGGCCCGCTTGTTCTCATCAAAGTCGCTTGTCGTCCTTGTGGCGCGGTCATAATCGTCGCCATAGGTCCCGTCACTTTGGGCCAAGTTCTCCACTAGTTCCATGGCTTCGTCTACATCTTTGGCTAAGAAGTTCCCATTAGAGGCCGTGTCTAAGAGCATCCTTATCTTGGGTAGAGCACCGCGATAGAGGGTACTCAAAAGAGAGGCATTGGAGAAGCCATGATGCGGGTATTGAGAGGTGTAGCTTCTAAACCGTTCCCAAGCTTCATTGAAGGATTCGTTTCCGTGTTGTGTGAACCCCGAGATTTCGTTCCTCAACTTGGCAGTCCTTGAAGGAGAAAAGAACTTTGCAAGGAAAGCTCGCTTGCAATCGTCCCAAGACGTAATTGAACCTTGAGGAAGACTCTTTTCCCATTGATGAGCTTTTTCTAAAAGAGAGAATGGGAAGAGTCTTAGCTTAACACCGTCTTCCGAAACACCGTTCATCTTGGTTAACCCACATATCCTATCAAATTGATCGATATGATCCAATGGATCCTCCATAGATAGACCGTGGAATTTGTTACTTTGAACCATGTTGATCAATCCCGGCTTCACCTCGAAGTTGTTGTTCTCAACCGGTGGAGCCTGGATCCCTTGACGGTTTTGATGGGCGTTGGCGGCATCACCCGCACCGACCACGTTTTGAGCCCTTGGGGGATGGTTAGGGCCTCTCATTGACCGGCCGGGTGGATGTGGGGCGTTTTGGGCGCGGCCTCCTTGTGTGTGGTGGTTTCCATTACCACCTTGTGCGGGGTGGTTTCCATTACCACCTTGTTGATGATGTGGGAGGTTGTCCACATTGTCTTGAATGTCCCCAAGTGGAACATTTTCATAGTGATCCATGTCGTTCTCAATGTCTTGTTGTCTCACACGTGCTTCCCTTGTTCCAACCCCTCGGTATGAGCGATGTATGTCGTCTCTTGGTTCAACTAGATTGTCGTTGCCTCGAGATCGCGTATGCATGCACCTATAGGTTTAGAGAGAGCAATGGAAAGTGAAAGACATTAGTAACTTTGGTAGAAAATAAAACTTAAGCTCACTAAGAACCTAAATCCCAATGTTAAAACAAATCCCAATATGGCAACGGCGCCAAATTGATACAAGATATTTTGGTATCTCTAGAGTCAATTCTCTAAATGCAATTATAGCATAAGAGGTTATCGAACCTTATCGGGATTTATCCTAATCACTAAGAATGCAAGGAACACTTGTAAGTTAAGCTAAACAAGTATGTTGTGATTAAGTAACCAAATTAAGGCAAATAAGCGATGCAAAAACTAAACAAGATATAATTCAATTAACAAAAGCGGAACTAGAGATTAGGTTATTGATATAAGGTGATCCAAATTCAATTAGTGGTGTTCATTCACTCACTACAAGAAAAAACAGTTTTTGTGACTACCATTTGCGACTACTTTTTTAGTCGCAAAAAAGAGGGACAGTATTGTGACTGATTTGCGACTACCCATAAAGCAGATGCATAATAGTCCCAAATTACCGATTAAAAAAATTAGTTAGACAAGAGTCGCTTATTTGCGACTGTTAAAGGACTTGCAAAAGTAGTCCCAAATTTGTGACTAGTTTGCTTCGGTTTAGCAACTCCACTCGATTTTTTTTAAATACACATCAAATTATATACAAAAAATTGTAAACCCTAAACCATCAAATAAATAAACATCAAATAATATTAAAAAAAAAATTCAACATTTACAATTTTTTTAAATATTATAATTTTATAAATCCTAAATTATAAACCCTAAACCTCTAACCCTTAATCATAAACTTTAAATCTTAAATTGTAAAATATAAATCTTAAATCATAAACCTATAAGCCTTAATCATAAACTTCTAACCATTAATCATAAACTCTAAATCTTAAAGCATAAACCTCTAACCCTTAATCATAAACTCTAAATCTAAAACTCAGTTTTTGTAACTAATTTGAGACTAATTTTTAATATTAGTCATAAAATAGTCCCAAATTTGGGTCTAATTTGCAACTCCACTTGATTTTTTTTTAGAAATCAATAAATTCTAAATTCTAAATTCTAAACTCAAACCACAAACCATAAACCATAAAACTCTAACCCTTAATCATAAACTTTATCTAAATATTAAATTGTAAACTAGATCTTACAAATAAATATCAAATAATATACAAAAAAAATCAACACTTACATTTTTTAAATATAATCATTTTATAAATCCTAAATTCTAAATCTTAAACCTCTAACCCTTAATCATAAATTCTAAATCTTAAATTTTAAAATATAAATCTTAAATCATAAACCTCTAACCCTTAATCATAAACTCTAAATCTTAAATCATAAACCTCTAACCCTTAGTCATAAACTATAAATCTAAAACCCAATTTTTATGACTAATTTGGAACTAATTTTTAATAGTAGTCACAAAATAGTCAAAAATTTGGAACTAATTTGCAACTCCACTCGAATTTTGTTTAGAAAACAATAAATTTTAAACTCAAACCACAAACCCTTAACCCTAAACCCTAAACTTCTAACCCTTAGTCATAAACTTGATCTAAATCTTAAATTGTAAACTAGATCTTACCCATAAACATCAAATAACAAAAAATTCAACACTTACATATCTTTTAAATATAATCATTTTATAAACCCTAAATTATAAACCCTAAACCTCTAACCCTTAATCATAAACTCAAAATCTTAAATTGTAAACTACTTACACATAAACATCAAATAATATACAAAAAAATATAAACTTACAAAAATTTCAATCTAATCATAACATATACTAAGTGTTACATGTGTTTTATAAGGAATGATTTTGAAAAATAGAAATTTGCTCTAAATTTATTTATTTTAAGGTTTAACATATTTTTGAACATCTATATACACATAATTATTGTAAAGTGATATTCAAACCTTATAGGATCTTAAAGATTAGGGTTTAGGGTAAAGATTTTTGATTCTACTCCTAACATGATTCAAACCTTATAGTCACAAAATAGTTCCAAACTTGGGACTAATTTGCATCTCCAGTCGATTTTTTTTAATAGAAGTCACAAAATAGTCTCAAATTTGAGACTAATTTGCGATAAAATGTTTAAAATAATGAAAGCTTCTCATTGGCTACTTTATTGAGACAAGGATTGAGATCCTCCACCGTTGATTCGTTTAATCCTACGGTGGAGGATTTAAACTGCTTTTTCTTTCCCTTCTTTCTCTTTTTCTCTCTCTTTCCCAGGAGTCTTCTCCTTCTCTTCCTTCTTCTTCTTCTTCTTCTTCTTTGTTTTTTTTTCTTCTTCTTCTTCTTACTTCTCTTCCTTCGATCTCTCTTGATTCTTAACAGATTTCGAAGATTTTGGTGTCTATCTCCATCGTTTTTTCATCCTCTACAAAAACCCCAACCCATATTTCTCGATTAACCAAGGTAAGTTCTTCGAAATCCCTATTTACAGTCACGGCTGAAGGTTTGCTTTCATGCTTAATGCATTCACAACTCTATTGTATTTGTTTTCCAGATCGACGGCGGTGGTGTTGGGCTGCGGCGGCGGTGGTGTTGGGCTGCGGCGGCGAGTGGAGATGAAGATGAAGAGTGAAGATGAAGATAAAGGAGAGCGTGATGAGAGAAAAGAGAGAGGAGAAACTCATATGTGTGAAGCCGCCGGAGAGAGAAGCAGCTCGCCGGAGCTCGCCGGAGAGAGGAGCAGCTTGCCGGAGCTCGCCGGAGAGGAGAAGAGCGATTGGATTTGTTTATATTTTATTTTTCTTTATTTTTCTTTTTTGTAATTAATTAATTTGATAAATAAAAATATTTTTTGGAATTTTTTTTTTTTAATTTTTTTTTTTAACAAGAAGTCGCAAATCAGTCTATAATTTAGGACTGATATTATATTCACATATAAGTCGCAAAAAAGCGACTGTTTTGTAACTACTTTATTTAGCGACCAATTATTTACGACTTTTTTTAGTCCCAAAATAGTCGCAAATGACTCATTTGCGATTATTTTGGGACTATTTTGGTGGTTGCAAAAACTGTGTTTTCTTGTAGTGACTCAAATAAGCTAATTCCTACGCAATAGATCTCTAATCTTGATTAGTTCTCTTTCGAGCAACTAATCACTATGTTAATTATCAAGTTCATTAGCAAATTATCATTTGTGGATTAACAATTAGCAAGCATTAAGAATCATAACAAGATCAACCAAAGATATGCCCTAAACAACTAATGTCTTAGGTTAGGAGCATAAATCTCTTGTCTAGTTCATCAAAGCATTTCATCAAACACTTGGTGTGCATGAAATGCCTTATGATCCAGATCCACTCTTTCAAACAAGATCTAGCATTATGGGCACTAGACAAGAAGGAATAAGAGATTATCTAACCATAAACACTACTAATCAAACCTTGGATCACCTTAATCTACCATATCTCAAGATCCTAAAAACTACTCACTAATCATCATGGGTTCAACAAATCCAATAAAAAGAGTTAAAACTCATGATCAAGAGGATTGGATGATTAGAAAGTAGAAGGTAGATGGATTCAATCAAGAAAACAATACTCAAATTGCATAAATCAAAAGGATCAATCTCTTACAAATCACTCTTAGAGAGGTTTTTTGCTTAAGAAAAAGACTTAGCCCATCAAAATTAGGTTTTTGGGCATAAATAGTGAACAGTGTCGAACCGGGTCGACCCGGGACAAACCGGGTACCGACCCGGGACAAACCGGGTACCGACCCGGTTTAGATGGGTAAAAGTGTTCCGGCGGCTAATACCGAGGTCACTCGTCGGTACCACAGCTCGGTATTGAACCTGGGTTTGTGTACCGACGAGGGGTACCGAGCAATGACATCGGTATTGAGGGGATTCCTTCGATGAATACCGAGGTCACACGTCGGTGTTGTTGCTCGGTGTTAAGAGATTTTTCCCCCGGGTTTCCTCCGAGAGCAATACCGATCAGTTGCACCGAGCAGTGACCTCGGTACAATCCCCTGAAGCTTCGATACCGACGCCACTCCTCGGTGTTGTACGTCGGTATTGGGGCTGTCTTCCTCCGTCTTCTATACCGATCTATTGCACCGAGCAGTGACCTCGGTGCAATCCTTATGCCTTCAATACCGATGAGAGATACCGACCAGTGACGTCGGTATAGCCTCTGTCTTCTCTCCTCGGGTCTCGAATCTCCTCCGAAACACCTGAAATACGATCCAAAACATGCAAGGACTCTCTAGGACTTAACGTGGACACATTAGACTCCTAAAATGATAAAAATGTTAAGGAGATAACATGAACTATATGCAAATGACTCGAAGCCAAAGTGAGACGGATGCTAGAATGATGCAAAATATGATGATATCAGCTCCCAACTAGAGCTCGGCTTCAGTCTTGGGGAATTAATAAACTAGATTCATGTTGTCTTTGCAACTCCCATTCGGAAACGAGAGATCATTTACTGCTTCACTGTAGCTTCTCGGTCCAGATTTGGCATCTCGTTCTCATCAGGTTAGGCTCTCCAAACTTGTTTTTTCTAAATTGGAAGGTCCTAACGGATTGGATGATTTCTCGCTCTCGTCGGGTCTCAAGAATTCTTAAATACATAGCTGCCCAAACAACGATTTATATCCTTTGGAATGAGAGGAATAGCAGATTGCACAATGCAACCTCTCTTCCGCTAGAAACTGTCTTCAAGCAAAACAAATTGATAGATCGATTCGTGACTCTCTTTTGGCTCGTCTCTCCTGTAAACGATGTCAAGACCTGCTATCCCAATAGTTCACCCACGCCTAGTGTAAAACTCAAAGTTTCCTCTCAATTGTATAGTTTCATTCTGTTTTTTTTTTGTTTTGAGGCCTTTGAAGCTGCTTATTATTAAGTTTGTATAACTCTTGTTCATTTTTGGTAATATATTCACATTTTATCCCAAAAAAAAAACAAGTGTTTTTACGACTATTTATTTTACCGTTGGTTTTTAATAAAAATAGTTTTGATTTTTATACCTCAAATTTGAGGTTTCATTATTCAAAAATGAAGTTTTTGAGGTTTTTTTGGAGTACATAAAACTTCAAATTTGAAACTATAAAGTATTTTTTGAATATGCTCTAAAGCAGTTATGACTTGAAAAACGGTTACAAACTCGTGATATTCAATCTCGACTGAGAACGCGGGATCAGATGTCACAAAAACTGTAAAGACGTATCTGGAAAATGAGTGAGACAAAGAGGAGCAAGTTTTGTCAAACAAAATTTAGAAGAGCAAGTAAAATCACTGGGAGTTTTGGAGATTAAAAGTGAATATTCATTTCAATGCAAGAGTCGTCGATGTGTTTACAAATCACAACTTACCAAACTTTCGACACTTTCAATACTTAAGAAGTTGTTACACTATATAATAAGTTTCAACTCTTTTCTTTGTGATTTTTCGGGCGTCGGCCGTACTCTTTTATTTTATGATTTTGGTTATTTAGGTTTTGGAATAAGATTCATGGCTTTTATTTCTCTTTCGAGCAATGGTTTTATTTGTATTTCACGATTCTTTTTCTCTTCTTTTGGAAGAGCGTTGGTCCGGCGATGGATTTTCAATTTTTTTGGATCCAATTTGTTGGTTTTAGTCTTTGAGTCAAATTTCTGACAGTTGGCAAAAACTATTCATCTCAAATGAATTCAGAATTCATAAACCGCCATGGGATTTCATCTCTTTCAAAGCTCTTTTGATTTTCCTCGTTTGTTTTTCCCAATTATCGTTAATTGTGACTAACAATTTTCGATACCGACTGCAAGGCATCATCATCGGTGTTGATGATACATCAATAATTTCACAAACGGAAGTATGCCTTTATGCGACAGATCTGAGCCTTCTTTGTTGTTATTGGAGCTTTTTGTATATGAAGCAATTGCATATTCTCTGTTGGGATGACTTCAATGTTGGGGAGCGGTTAAAAATCTGTGTAGAGAATACAATGAATTCACATGAATTGTGGTGTTTCACTTTAAAATATGGTTTTTCGACAGCATTTTTCCGAGATCATTTTCCGTTGGAATCACATTCCACTAGTTTTGGTTTGCTCTGGAAACGTTCATTATGGCAGCAACCATAGAGGAGAAGACTTTTTAGAGCCTTCAGTGTATGGATTTGTAGAATTAATCGAACGCAAGAAGAAACCAAAGTCATGAGTCGGAAACAATTTCACATGTTGGTTTTAAAATGGAGAAAATCAAAGTCATTTTCTTATCGAATGACCCCGATACAGAAGTATTGGTATCGGTTTATCGAAGTTTCAAAACTTATGTCAAAAACAATGAGTTTTCTCATGCAATGTGTAACTAAAAGTTTTAGCCAAGAGATGCTAGAAACACATACACACTTTGCATTAGAGGAAGATCGAATACGACGAAGAAAATTAACGAGTTTTATACTCCGTTAGTGAGTAAGGCTTTATTATATAAAGTATTGTCAAATTCACTTTTTTTGTTGTATAGTCTTCATTGTCAAAGTAATTTGTTTTTTGAAAGATATGTATATTGACTTTATATTCCCAATTTGATATCAATGGAATTGTTTTGTCAAAAAACAAAATATATTATACAAGTGTCCAAAAAAATAACTAGTAATAATAAAACTTTATCAAACAAAACCAATTTTAGTGTTTTACGATTACTGAACACAAACTTAAAACTTTATTTTACTAAAGTGTTCTATGGTTCTATTATTGAGTTATTACATTATTTAGTTTAATTACGAGTCATCTCTTGGCTAAAAGTTTTAGTCTTTTATGACCCATCGCCGTAAAAGAACACTATAAGTCTATAATCAATTAGTTAAAATTTAATAAAATACTTAGTTTATCTCTAGTAATCACATCTTATATATTTTAGTTTTTCAAATGTTTGTTCTAAATTTTAGTTTTGTTAGTTAATAGCAGTGTTTAAGAAAGCGCTAGGCGCTAATCGGGCGGTGATATAACGCCTAGCGTCTAGAACGTTTAGTCGGTGTCTAGGCGATTCTTAAACGGTTTAGGCGTATACAAGATAAATCAATATATTAGACATATTTTTATAGACAACAACATATGAAGTACCATATTTTACTCATAAATAATAAAATTTAAATATTATAAATCTTAAAATAGATTCAAAATTCAAATTACATACAAAAATAAAAAAGAAATCTTATAAATAAGAAAAAACTAAAACATTAAAAATATCATATATTCGAATTAGACAAAAACATTCATTTGAAAAATCAAAATGTTAAATCATAAATGAGAATTAGACAAACACATTCTATTCATAAAAATACCATATAAACTTTTATAACCATGTATTTATGAAATCAAATTTTATAAATCTAATTATATGTAGTTAAAAATTCAACAATTACACCGAACAAAAAAAAATATTAATTGATTAACAATTTTTTTGAACCGACTTGGACCGCCTAGAGCTGTTTATGACCGCCTAGAGCTGTTTAGGACCGCCTAGAGTCGTCTAGGACGCCTAAGCGACCGCCTAGACCGCCTAATAATAACGCTTAATATCAACGTTTAGAAAGTAATCACCATGATTTATGAACGTCTAGCGCCTAGACACCGCCTAGACACCGTCTAGACCGCTTTTTAGAACACTAGTTAATAGAATGATTATTTAGCTATTTATGAATAAACTAGAGATCTGATAATAAATGATAACAAATGAAAAACAACAATAAATGGATACTCATAAATCATAATAAGTCATAACACATGTAAAAAATGAAAAATCTTGTTTTTATTGAAATGTATACTCATATTTTGGGTCAAAAAAAAGAAAATGGACACTCCATCTTTATATGATTTCTAATACCTTGTTGTAATATATATAAGATTAAAAATTTCCAAAGTGTATGTGACTGTGTTATTCACAAATTGCGTAAGATTAAAAAATTAATCACGAACAAACCTTCTTTCTTCATAGAGTGGACAAAAACAAAAACAAAAACAAAAGCAAAACCACAATGGAATAAAAAGTGGTTCTGCTCCCAAAAAAAAAAAAAAAAACCCACCATTTATTTACTCTCTCTCTCCTCGCCGGCTTCTTTAATTCCAAGTTCGCATCTCGCTGACACTCTCCGCGAATCACGCCTCTTAATCTTCAGCTCTATTTCTATTTGCGATCTCTCGGAGTTCGCGGCGTGTTTCTTCACGATTTCATCTCTATTTGCAGCACCAATCGTTGGGGTTTAGGGTTTTGTATCGAGTCCATTTCTAGCTCCTTAGAGGCATAATCATCTTTCCTTTGGCTTAATCCGAGGTGGGTTTCTTTTGGGTCTAATCAATTCTTCTTCTTCTTTTTGTTTTGCTTCCCGTGTAATTCTGAATTGCTAAAACCCTAAATCGCCGTATACAGCTCACCGGAGATGATTCCGATGGATAATTACTGTGTACCGAGCACTAGCACGACCGGTTTAGTATTCCCGGCGAATTCGTCCATGACTGCTTCTTCGGGATTCCACCTTACTGTAAATTCTCCGTCTGGACTCAAACATGAAGCTGCTTTGGCTGTTGACTGGTCTGTTGAAGAACAGTATATATTGGAGAAAGGCCTTGCAAAGTAAGTGTTTTTATTTTGTTCTCTGCGAGTTTTGTTACTTCGTTAGCTATTATACAATGTTAAAGCAGAGAATTATTATATCTTTTGAGAAGTAGTGAACACGTTAGATATCTTACTTTATGTTGGACGGTTTAAGGATGTAGATGTGAAGGAAAATGATGTGCCTTTGCGTCTCACACGAAATGTAATAGCACGTATTGTTATCTCGAATCATAAGCCGAGTCATGTTCTTATAGATATATCAGTTTTGTACCTTTAGTTTTCTAGGAAGGCTGGCTAAGATTTTCTTTCTTTCTTTCACACTTCAATTGTCTTATGTTGTTTCTAGTTCGTTCTTGTGTTTTTTTTTGTTTTTGCTTTCATGAAACCTTTTTCTTGCCTTTTTGTAGATTTAAAGATGAACCACAGGTCACTAAGTATGTAAAGATCGCATCAACTCTACCAGATAAAAGTGTACGAGATGTAGCAATGAGGTGTAAATGGATGACGGTAAGCTTCTAATGCCTTGTCATTGACTTTTAGCGAGCGGCATGCATACTTCTTGTTATTCATGAGTTCTTCGTAAATCGTAATGTCCTTTTGCTTTGAGTTGAACGAAAAAAAGATATACAATTCAGCAGTAATATGGTATGTAGCTGTCATAAAATAGTGGTGCAAGAGATATTTCTATAACTATTAAAGCATATGCAAAGTATTAGGGCACCAACATGGTGATGCTACTTTGTGTGTATGCTTTGTTAAAGATAAAGTCCTATAGGAAAAGTTCTTTTATAGTTTTTTTGGCTATAAGGTAACCTTAAAGTTCTATTGATCAAAAGACACCTTACCATATAAAGGTTGTCTAAAGTATGGTTAAGGGTGTGCAAGGAGAGAATAACAAGTATTGCTGACGATAGATCTGGCTTTCTGTTAGCTCCGGAGTCATGTTAGAACTTAATTTGACCCTAAGCCGATAAGCTTGATTTGATTTCTGTAGTTACCCCAAAACTAATTTCGCTTTTTGGGTGGTGTCGGATAACCCCTGGTCTTTTTGAACTTTCTGAAATTGATTTTGACATGTAACCTTTAATGGAGGATAGTATTTCATATGGCCGACTCTGGAGTTTTGAAGAAATGATTAAACATTGTTTGTATTGTCTGCAGTATGGCTTACAATGTATTGTTAGATTCACGTGGGAAAAATAAGTTAACAAATTATAGTGCTGAAAATTACCTTATCGTCTTATCCTTACTGTCTCTACCCTTTTATATTTCTTCTATGGAGTTGCCTGTAGAAATGGATAGATATTTTATGACATATGACTCGTTCAAACATAAAAGTTTCAACATCACCTACTTTGCTATTATTTTATCTTTTAACTACTTAAATCCATGATCTTTAAACTTGTCTTGGCTAAGAATGGCATCTATTTTTACAGCAAAAACGAAGAAAGGGGGAGGAACATTGTACCGGCACAAAGGTTAGCTATAGAAAGGTATGTTTGCTTAACTGAATCCTAGGGTATATCTTCTTGTGTAACTGAATAAACATATGAGGGTAGATGGCCTAGGTTATATTTTGCTTTAAAAGATGTTATCGGCTGCAAATGGATTTTTGTTCAACCGGCTACAAACTTGTTCTCCTTGAGAAAACCAACATACAACTAACTGATTTCTTCTTGATTAATTAAGGTGGTGGATTTACCCCCAAAACTGAACATGTTCTCCACCGTGCCACAACAAAATGCTACATATCTCATGAACCATATGTGCCAGAGTGCACACATGCCTTTTGAAGGTTAGCACTATTTTGGTCGCACTATTTGTCGGCATCATCTTCTTCTCTCTCTCTCCTGCGAAGAACATAACTGTAAAGAAGGATTATTTCAGAAGATATGGTCTTGTCTGGAATCTCAATTAGATCTACTAGGAAATTTGTGGTTCATCTTGTTGATGCCTGGATCTAAGCATTATCGATGTTGGAGAGTTCCTGTACTATCTTAATTATTGTCTCATCTCCTTAGTTGTGTTATCTTAGAAAGAAAAATCAATCGTGTTAGCTAGATACCTTTTCCTCAGCTGTTACATTTTTCAGGTTTCATATATTTTCCAAACTCTTGTTTTCTTAGGTTTAAGTGATGCGGTTATAGAGCTTCTACGGCAGAATGCTCAAGCATTCAGTCAAATTTCTTCAAACCTTTCTACGTGCAAGGTATTTGATTTGTATTTTTGTTTTTGCAATCGTAAATCTGAGCCAAGTGCTCGTTGGTAGAAAAAGATGGCATGAGCCGAAAATTGACAAAATATAATAGTTCATATTTTTCACATGCACAGTGTTTAGTCAATGCAACTTACTGTTTGGTTGGGTTACATCTCGTTGTCCTTTCACAGTGGAATTCCCATCCTGACATACTATTTTCTGCATACAGCCACAGGATAACATCAGTCTGTTTTATCTGGCAAGAAATAACATCAGTTCCATCTTGAATGAGTATGTGGATCCATTAGCACGTTGAATCACTAATGATACATTTCCTCTGTTGTCTTTCTCCTTATCTTTTATAAAAGATTGATTTGCTAAACTCTTACTTATCATTGCTGCAGCATGAAGGAGATGCCTGGTATCATCAGCCGGATGCCACCTCTGCCCGTTTCAATTAACAATGATCTTGCAAGCAGGTTAATGACGAGTACACCACAGGTAAGCAATCTTGTATTTTCTCTGAACGTGGTTTGGATAACAACCTTAAATAGGTATGACGTTCCTGATTATTAAAGGGATTTAAAAACCTCAGATGCTTCCCCTACCAAATCTGCCTTTGCTGCATGAAAAAATCTCATCGCTTCAAATAATCAGAATTCTAACATTTTATGGGACTGATCTTGTACAAGAACATTGGCTGAATTAGGGAGAACCTTACTGTATCGTTTGGTTCACTTCACATTTGATGTTAAAATTGAATGTTTTTATCTGTCTCTCAGCCGAGATCTTATATCATTCCTTCGAGCATCCATCTGAAGCAGGAGCCAAAAAACTGATGGGGAGGGAAACTGGATTTTGACCAATGCTAAAGGAAATAGCACAAGAAACCGGTAATGGCAGTTGTTCGATGTGACCCGGACTGAAAGAAGATGGTTTATCCACTGCAAACAGCCAAACACACAAGATTGAACAAGATGGGGATCTTGTGGAACCCTTTGTGCTGTCGGCTAATATGGTGTGGAAGGGTTTAACACTTAACCACAGGCTAGCCAAAAACCCTTTTCAAACCCTTTCATGTCTCGAAAACTGATTATTTTTCCGGTGCAAAAATGCCTTGGTGGTCAATCCAAGATATGAGTTTGTTACACAGATCCGTGGTAGACTTGGTTGTATAGATTAGCTGTTTCTGTAAGGTCTTAGATGAGAGTTATTTAAGTTTGTATCAAGAACACATCTTTTTGCGTGTGTTGTGACCATGTCCTAATTCCAACAAATTTGTCATTCACGAACCATTCTTTTCCTTGATGGTTTTAAAGGTGATGTACTGTTTTTAATTCATAGAGAACATCATACTAAAGACGATTAATTCTTGTACATAATTTATTCTTGAAGGCAATCATTACTGATACATAATTTATTCTTGAAAGCATTTTACATTGATATACATAATTTATTCTTGAAGATAGATGCAAGTATCACATCTATTTACCTTCAATATCAGGCACCACCACAACCAGAGAAACTAAGCCGGTTTTAAGCGGCTTTCCAAGAAGACAATGGTGGAGTCTCAGAGTTTTTGAAGGTGGGCACGGCGTCACTGTATCTTTCTCCTTTCACAGACTCTGGTTGTGCAATGGCCTCGAGCTCAGCCATCTCTTCTGGAGTTAATTTCACTGATAAAGCTGCAATGTTTTTATTGAGGTTTTCGATCTTTGTGGTTCCTGGGATGGGGCAAACATCATCTCCCTGGTGGTGAACCCACGCGAGGGCTAGTTGTGCGGGAGTGCACCCTTTCTTCTCCGACATTGCACAAACCTGCTCGTAAAGAATCTTGTTGTGGTCTAAGTTTTCTAGTTGGAATCTTGGTAGAGTCTGCAATAAGAAACAGAATTGAGCAAATATACAGTCACATCCGCCACCTTACCTATAAGGTTCATCAATAAAAAAAGTCCTACAAAACCTTTGTACTTGCCTTTCTGAAGTCAGCATTGTCTAGATTCTCAACAAGTTTGGGTCCAGATGCCAAGAAACCTCGTCCTAGAGGACTGTAAGCAACAATCCCGATCCCAAGTTCCCTGAAGAGAGGAAAGAGTGAACATGAAGTTACATGATTGATGGATACTGCACAAAGAAAGAAGGAGGATGAAATCTCAGATACCTGCAGGTTGGGACGATTTCTTCTTCCACGTCTCTCGACCACAAGGACCACTCTAACTGCACCGCAGTTATTGGGTGAACAGCATGCGCTCTTCTGATAGTTGAGGCAGAGGCTTCAGATAAACCAATGTACTTTATTTTACCCTCTTCAACTAGCTTCTTGAGTTCTCCCATCTTGGAATTAAAAAAGTTCAGCAAAAGGTAAGGAAAGACTCAAATTGCTATAAAAGTCAGCAAGTGTGGCAAACCTATTAGAGCTCAGAACCAACCCTAATTGATAGGTAAGGAAAGACTCAAATTCACTAAGTCAAAGAACACTTCACCAGAAAGAGTGTCCCAAGCCAAAGATGTGAAGCTCATGAGATGAACACTATATAACTTCCATTTCATTTGATAGTAAGAATGCTCTTACAGTGATTTCGATAGGGACACGAGTATCGACCCGATGCTGGTAATAAAGATTAACGCAGGCAACATCTAGACGCTTTAAACTAGCCTCACAAGCAGCCCTCACATACGCAGGATCTCCCTTTATCTCCATTTTTCCTTCTGCATCATAGATGATTCCGAATTTAGTCCCAAGTTCCACCTTCTCCCTCACCCCATCCTTGAGAGCCTGGCAGATTTCAAAACTTCAACAACCAATCTTTCTTCTTCATACAGATATGAAACAAATCAACCATCTAATAGCGGAAATCAAATAAAACAAGATCATTGGCTATTGGGAAATCGATGAAATCGACCATATCAAGATTATGGAAATCATGAACATCAAGAAAGATCTAGAAGACTATCTTGCCAAGTAAACCGAACCTTGCCGAGGAACAACTCGTTGGTGTGAGGACCGTACATGTCGGAGGTGTCAAGGAAAGTAACGCCGGAGTGAATAGCGTGGTGAATGAGAGCGATGTCGTCTTTTTCCGGCATGGAAGGACCGTAGCGAGCGGAGATGCCCATGCAACCAAGACCCTGCGCCGATACCTCAAGGCCTTGGCTTCCAAGCTTCATCCTCTTCACTCCGCAAGCTTCCGCCATTAATTTTTGCTCACTCCGCAAGAAATATATCTTTTATATATAGTAGAAGAGATGATTAGAATTTGTTGAGAACATTCTACGTGTCTTGAATAGCATTTAGAGGCGTGTCTTGACTTGATAGATGTCATGTCTTCTTTGAGGATTCATCATTCGTTGAATAGTCTTTGACGCAATCGATGATCTTGTACTTCTTTTGACTACATTGATTTGATGACTTTTGTTTTACAATAATTGAGGATATTGTCTTCATCCTCTTCCTTAGGTGATAAATTTTAAACACAAAAAAAAAAAAACTTAATTATTTTGTCTTTCTAATAAGTAACAAATTAATTTATGTTTTTAAACTTTCTTTTTTATAGAGTTTGGTCACAACAATGTATGGAAATGTAAATTGAAGTTTTTCACTTGGGGAACTCTGCATAATTTTATTCTTCAAAACACTGAAAATTTGGGTTTCCCTGGCAATGATAATCTTACTCTCGGAGACGCAACACTTCAGTTACCTTGATCTCGCTGACAGAAGTTAGACTGCATCAATGTCATGCACCACCACAACCAGAGAAACTCAGCCGGTCTATCCGGTTTTCCAAGAAGACAATGGTGGAGTGTCTGAGTTCTTGAAAGTGGTCATGATGTTACCGTGTCTTTCTCCTTTCACAGACTCTGATTGGCCAATGGTCTCGAGCTCAGTCATCTCGTCGGAAGTGAGTTTAACTGATAAAGCTCCAATGTTCTGATTAAGGTTCTCGATCTTGGTGGTTCCTGGGATGGGGCAAACATCATCTCCCTGGTGGTGAACCCACGCGAGGGCTAGTTGTGCGGGAGTGCATCCTTTCTTCTCCGACATTGCACAAACCTTGTCGTAGAGAATCTTGTTGTGGTCTAAGTTTTCTTGTTGGAATCTTGGTAGAGTCTGCAATAAGAAACAGAATTGAGCTTACCTTCATAAGGTTCATCGATCAAACAAGTCATACAAAACCATTGTACTTGCCTTTCTGAAGTCATCATTGTCTAGCTTCTCAACAAGCTTGGGTCCAGATGCGAAGAAACCTCGTCCTAGAGGACTGTAAGCAACAATTCCAATCCCAAGTTCCCTGAATAAAGGAAAGAGAAGATGATGTTAACATGATTGATGGTATAGTGAACCAAGAAAAGAGGAGCAAATCTGCATAGACTCCCTTACCTGCAGGTCGGGATGATTTCTTCTTCCACGTCTCTCGTCCACAAGGACCATTCTAACTGCACCGCGGTTATTGGGTGAACAGCATGAGCTCTTCTGATAGTTGAGGCAGAGGCTTCAGATAAACCAATGTACTTTATTTTGCCTTCTTCAACCAGCTTCTTCAGTTCTCCCATCTTGCAAATTGACAAACAGTAAAGGTGACGTCTTTCTATCAAGAAGCTGAAGAGCGATCGAAAACATGGTCCTAAAATCTATTTTCTTTGACCCTATAAGTCCGAACATATCCCGAGCCAAAGATATGAAGCTCAATGAGATGAACTCCAGCACCCTAGAAGTAGTGAGAGTAAGAAGGCTTACAGTGATTTCGATAGGGACACGAGTATCGATCCGATGCTGATAATAAAGATAAATGCATTCCACATCTAGCCGCTTTAAACTAGCCTCACAAGCAGCCCTCACATACACAGGATCTCCCTTTATCTCTCTCTTTCCCTCTGCAAAAAAGATTCCGAATTTGGTAGCAAGCTCTACTTTCTCCACCAACCCATCCTTGAGAGCCTGACAGAATTTGAACTTTCAAAAAATGAATCACTTCTAAAGAACCTGAGGCCAATTCCAATCTCTAAAGTCGAATCTTTGTTTCCCACAAGACAACAGAAACCAAATATCTTGGAAAATCAACCATCTAAATCATCTCGATTTAGCTAAAATCAAGGCAAAAATGATCAATCGCAGATCGAGAATTTCGAAATCCGAACCTTTCCGAGGAGCAACTCGTTGGTCTCAGGACCGTAGATGTCGGAGGTGTCAAGGAAAGTAACGCCGGAGTCAATTGCATGGTGGAGAAGAGCGATGGCTTCAGTTTCCGGCTTCGGAGCACCGTAGAAGGAGGAGATGCCCATGCAACCAAGACCTTGCGCCGATACCTCAAGGCCTTGGCTTCCCAGCTTCATCCTCTTCACTCCGCAAGCTTCCGCCATTGATTTCTCTTGTAGAGTTTTTGAATTGAGTGGAGAGGTTGTTGGAGTTGGGTTGGTGAAGGGTAATGATGAAGAAAACAAAATAAAGCCGTTTCAACATCAATAATTGGAATTTTATTAACAAAAAAGGTAACCAATTTAACTTGTCTATCTTTCTCTTTTAGAGTTCTTGAATTTAATTGTGGATACAGATTTCGTTTGAATTAAAAGCTCATCCTAAACTAACTAAAAAATAGAAAGATAGACACATAATTTCAAGTTGCACAAAAAAAAGGCACATAATTTCAAAAAATACGTTATTTTTTTTTCGATAGCACGCAATTTATTAGTCAAAAATACGTTTCTTGCTAATTTATTCATGATTACGATTGTTATTTCACCAAAATCCCTATATATTAATTGAAAAGATTGTTAAAAAAAAAATTTTGGTTTGACATG
This sequence comes from Eutrema japonicum, assembly GCA_030161315.1. Classification (NCBI taxonomy): domain Eukaryota; kingdom Viridiplantae; phylum Streptophyta; class Magnoliopsida; order Brassicales; family Brassicaceae; genus Eutrema; species Eutrema japonicum. Next base: position 40,881,618 of record BSQW01000014.1, on the reverse strand, counting down.
TGATTTACAATTGTGTGCTGACATGTTATCATCATAGAATTTCTCAAGACATTTATGAAAAAATATTTAACTTACTAGAATAATTACATTGTATAAGCATATAAATTTCATTATGAGATTTTATATACATTGTTAAATCAATATTAGTTTCTAACTTATTTTATTTTCTTAAATAAAATTTCTCTCTTCGAGTTTTTTTTATATTCGAATTATATTGCTTCGTTTCATAGGATTATGAATTTATATTCGAGATTTTTTTTATTATTATTGTGGCAAATATTATTCTTACAAGTTTTATGTTTACTTGCTCAATTTAATTTTTTTTGGTGCAAAATCTCTTTGTTATATTTCATTTCATACAAATTTTTGCATATTCAAATTCAAATTATAATATAAAATCTAGCCTTCATATTATTGTTATGATTATTGAGATATAAATCATATATTATATAGTTCACACACGTACTAATGATTATTGAGATATAAATTATATAATATTATTTGATGCTAGTGGTTTCATCAAATTATATATTAATTTGATATAGTTTGATGCTAATATAGTTTCATGTTAATGGTCTCATCAAACACACGTACCAATGAATATTCACGTGACGAATTTAAAATTCGAATTCAAAATGGATTAAATTGTTTTGAGATTACCATTTATTTTGCATATTCAAATTCAAATCATATGAAATTTCATATTAAAATCTAATCATATAAAATTACATATTTAAATTCAAATCAAATTAAATTGCATATTAAAATCTAATCAATTAATCATAATAAATTGTGATTTACAAATCAAATTGCTATAAAAGCGAGATTTTCATAGAAATAGAGATTTTCGTGGCAAGAGTATTTAAATTCAAATCAAATTAAATTGCATATTAAAATCTAATCAATTAATCATAATAAATTGTGATTTACAAATCAAATTGCAATAAAAGCGAGATTTTCATGGAAATAGAGATTTTCGTGGCAAGAGTGATTTTCGCTATTAGTAATATTCGTGGAAAAATATATTTTTGCTATTGATAATTAAAAACTAAATACAAAATTACATTTTATGATTGAAGAGATATTTGATTTTGAATTCTCATCCATATCTTCTTAATACATGAGAAATTCTTAATTTGAGCACTATATAACACTATATGACATAAACATTTCATTCATCAATTACACAACATCATTAACACACAAACCCCATCAAATTTAAACAAAATATATTATATCATTGTGCCTCAAATGGCTTACAAAATACCTATATATTAGATTCAGAATTTAAAATTCTTATGTTCCATATTATCATTGGTACGTGTGAGATTGTTGAAGCACCTAGGCAGACCTCTCGAAGATGCAACACAAACAACCTCAACATATTATTATCTCGTATTGGGCTGGCAGACATAAGCTACACCACTTCAATGCCATGATCATAACCAGAGAAACTCTCAACCGGTTCGGTTTTATGCGGCTTTCCAGGAAGACAACGGTGGAGTGTCGGAGTTCTTGAAGGTGGGCATGATGGCCGTGTATCTTTCTCCTTTCACAGACTCTGGTTGGCCAATGGTCTCGAGCTCAGTCATCTCTTCTAGAGTGAGTTTCACTGATAAAGCTCCAATATTCTGATTGAGATTTTCGATCCTGGTGGTTCCTGGGATGGGGCAAACATCATCTCCCTGGTGGTGAACCCATGCGAGGGCTAGTTGTGCAGGAGTGCATCCTTTCTTCTCCGACATTGCACAAACCTTGTCGTAGAGAATCTTGTTGTGGTCTAAGTTTTCTTGTTGGAATCTTGGTAGAGTCTGCAATAAGAAACAGAATTGAGCAACTATACAGTCACATCCTCAGCTTACCTTCATAAAGTTCATCGATCAAACAAATCATAGAAAACCCTTGTACTTGCCTTTCTGAAGTCATTATTGTCTTGCTTCTCAACAAGCTTGGGTCCAGATGCGAAGAAACCTCGTCCTAGAGGACTGTAAGCAACAATCCCAATCCCAAGCTCCCTGAAGAAGGAAAGACAACATGAAGTTACATGATCAATGGATAATGCACCAAGATAGAAGGATGAAATCTAGATACCTGCAGGTCGGGACGATTTCTTCTTCCACGTCTCTCGTCCACAAGGACCACTCTAGCTGCACAGCAGTTATTGGGTGAACCGCATGCGCTCTTCTGATAGTCGAGGCAGAGGCTTCAGACAAACCGATGTACTTGATTTTACCCTCTTTAACTAGCTTCTTGAGTTCCCCCATCTTGGAATCAACAGACAAAATAAATTGTTTAGCTCAGTAAAAGTGGCTGCCTTTTGATAAAGATCAGGAAGAGTGGCAACCCAATTAGAGCTCAGGAAGCAACCCTAAACGAGTCCAATTAAAGCTCATGAACCTATTAGTTCAATCAAATCCAAAGAACAAAATTTATGAAAACTTTGAAAACTTTGAAACCATGGCGTGAAGGAGGAGGGCTTACAGTGATTTCGATAGGGACACGAGTATCGACCCGATGCTGATAATAGAGATCAATGCAAGCAAGATCTAGTCGCTATAAGCTTGCTTCACACGCAGCCCTCACATAAGCAGGATCTCCCCTTACCTCTCTCTTTCCCTCTGCATAAGTAGCTCCAAATTTGGTCGCAAGTTCCACTTTCTCCCTCACCGCATCATCCTTCAGAGCCTAGCAAAATTCAAAATCTCAACAATGAAAAATCATTTCGACAAACGTGAAGTTCGAAGAACCAAGGCCAATTCCCACTTCAAATTTTGTGTTGTTCTTCGATTTTTTCAAATGTACATTTGACGATCGCTCCAAAATCAATCATCTCGAGAAGTGGAAATCAAACAAAACATGAACAAATCGTAGATCGGGAATTTCGAAATTCGAAACCTTGCCGAGGAGAAACTCATTGGTTTCGGGACCGTAGACATCGGAGGTGTCGAGGAAAGTGATTCCGGAGACGATTGCGTGGTGAAGAAGAGCGATGGCGTCAGTTTCCGGCTTGGAAGGACCGTAGAAAGCGGAAATGCCCATGCAACCAAGGCCTTGCGCCGACACCTATCGTTTATAAATCGTTAAAGGGACAACGAAAAACACGATAGTTGCTAGCTCCACGCGCATCACCTATTACTAGGTAATACTGGTACAACTGATGCTATATTATAGGGTCGATATTTCATTTAAAAAAACTCAGGGGTATTTTCGTCATTTCACTTAGGGTAGAGTGGTATTGAGATTAAGTGATGGTAATGATGATTAACTTGAATCTCATAGTGGTATAGGAGGTGATAATCCGATTTTAGTCTCAAATCTCCCTGTTATATGAGTAAGTTTATTTCCCTTTATTTTTAAATAGAAAAATGAGTAAATTACAAAAAAACCAGACCAAAATCATGATATTTATACTCTCTATCTAGGTGTGACCCGAGAGACGCGGGTTTGACCCGATTACACCCGAAAATATCGGTTTTATTGTTTTCAACATTCCTAAATTTCATCACTTTCCCCCATTAATTTCCAAAACCGCAAAACTCGGGAAAACTGAGGAATTCTCTCCAAATCCCTTCCCCTCCCCGCATTCCCCTCCTTCACTCAGACAATGGTGGAAACACGACGGTCCAAGAGAAGAAATCGAAACCCTAATAGCTGCTCAAAGGAGGCGAAAATGATGGAGAATCCGAAGAATGACGAGAATCCGGCGAAAACGAAGGTTTATGTGGGGAAGAAGAAGAATCCCAGTGAAGAAAAGAGGGCGGCGAAGAAGATGAAGATCGGCCCAAAAGAAGTAGGGGATTCGCATGCGGCGGAGACGGTGGTTCCGACGGCGGTGGAAGGTTCATCTTCGGTTCCAGAGACGGTGGTCGAAACTTCTACTTCGAAAGTGAAGGTTTATGCGAAAAAGAAGAAGAATCATGGTGAAGAAAAGAGGGCGGCGAAGATGAAGATCGGCCCAAAAGAAGTAGGGGATTCGCAGGTAGCGGAGACGGTGGTTCCGACAGCGGTGGAAGGTTCATCTTCTGTTCCGGAGACGGTGGTCGAAGCTTCTACTTCGGTGGTTCCTCCGGTGGTCGAAGCTTCTACTCCGGTGGTTCCTTCGGTTCCTCCGGTGGTGAATGCTTCATCTTCGCTTCCTCTGGTGGTCGTTACGAGTGGTGGTACGAATCAGGATGAAGAATAGAAGGAGTCTGAAGAAGAAGCAGAGGAGAGCGGTGAAGAAGACGAGAAAGAAGGAGAGGCAGCAGCCAAGGGCAAGGAGATAGCCAATGACTCGAGTGGAGAATCAACTGCAAGGAGATAGCCAATGACTCGAGCGGAGAATCAACTGAAGCAACCAAATCCGAATATGAATCGGAGAGTGAGGTAAGAAGCAATAGAAAAAACTAGTAGAAATAGGGAATAATGTATAGGAAAAACTAGTAATAATTGGAGCAATAGGACAACTAGGGAATACTTGGTATATTCGTGATACTTGTGATAAATAGGATAATTAGGGAATACTTAGTAAAACTATAGTAGTATAACTTTGGAAAATTTGGTAATACTGTAGCTGTAGAACTTGGTAAAACTATAGTAGTACAACTAGGAAAAATTGGTAAAACTGTATGGCATAATTCTTGTATAACTGAGTGAAGTTGATTATTATTTTGCAGATTGAGCAGAGGTTCATGGCACTAAAACCAAAGAGTTTGTACCTCCCTACTAGCAGCTATTAGCATCATGTGAAGGTAGGGACACGGTGCTATCTCAAAGACGTGTTCAAAACGCTTGACGGCCTGAACCTGCCCCTGACCGATGCTGAGAGGGAATGATTTGTCTCGTATCCTCAGTTCAAACACCTGTTCCACATGCCTAAGGACCATAACCACAAGGTTCAGGGCATGTGGATGCTCGTGTTGCGAACAGCCGAGATCCTGAAGAGGAAGGAAGTTTGTTTCGTTGTAAATGGAGTTCCTGTGCGTTATGGCCTCAGGGAACACGCGTTGATCTCGGGTTTGAACTGCCGAAACTATCCTCTTCGATATAAGGAAAGGGGTAATATGGATTTCATCACGCGTCATTTCGATATGGGAACGGTGAGGCAGGAAGATGTGAAATCATAGTTTGAAGAAATGGAAGCTGATAATGACAGATTGAAGATGGATGTTTTGTCCTTCCTTTCGAGTATAGTTTGTGCACAAACGAAGACTGGAGATGGTGCACCCGACGTTTTGGAAGTGTTTAAAAGGGTTGTGGATGATCTTGACTATTGTATGACATTTCCTTGGGGAGATTTTCTTACGACTTCATGGTGAAGGAGATCATGCACACGGTGGAACATTTTCAAGCCAAAGAGGGGGTGAAGGTAGGACATAGTGGCCCATTCCTGGATTCTGTATTCCTTTGGAGGTAAGTACAATGATTATGAGAATGTTGATGTTTCTTTAATTGAAAGTAAGTTTTACAACTCAGAATTATTTTGTAGCTACTAGTGTTTGAGGCAATTCCTCAATTGGGAAAACGATTTAGGGAGAGTGTCCCAGAAGCAGACTTGATGTGTCTGGGGATGTGCAAGTCGAAGTTCAAGAAAGGAGATATGAAATGCTTTCCGATTGAGGCAATCAATGAAGAGCTTGGTACTACTCATGTAAGTTGTACCTTGCATCTAAACATTTATTTAAGTTGGAAACATTTATTTGAATTGGAAACATTTATTTGATTCCTTCACAGCAGGACATTGACAGCAGTCTGAGAGAGGAAAAGAATCTATTGGCTCAAATCTTAGAGGAAGACGACGATCGTGATGAAGATGATCTCGTGGTTGATAGTTGGACCAAGCGCCTGGCCAAAGGTTACACTATCTTCTTTGAAGACCTGTTTGATCAAGACATTGCTGCGCGTGCCAAAAAGGATAAGGAGATGGAATGAGTAGAGGCTCCACCGGTGCAAACACCTCCAACCGAATTGGCCGAGATCTTGAAGAGCATAAAAGAGATTCAGGAGAAGGTGAATGGATTTGATGCAAAATTGGCTGTGGTGGAAGCATCTATGGAAGAGTAGAGAGCGAGGAATGGATAGATGTTGGTTGTTTCTCTCCCTTTTGGTTGTTTTTTGAACTTATTTCTCGGTTATTTGTTGGGTTTGTTTGGACATAGAACTTGGTGTTGGTTTAAACTTTTGTGGTGATTTGTAGATCTTATGTTGATATTCGTAAAACTATGTTGGTAATACTTGGTAAAAATATGTTGGTATAACTACATACAACTACGTACAAACCCGTTGATAAGATAAGAAACATACAAGATTCTCATAAACAAAGCCATTGATAAGATTAGCTGAGCAAACATAATATGTCTTATACAAAATAGAAAGGAAGTTTTGGGATTACATAGTATGTCTTATACAACATTTTAGATAATAGGTCTTAAACAACTACTTAAATCTTCTTTTGCATTTCTTCAAATTTCTCGCTCTGCTCTTTAACCTTCCGAATTAGCTTCGAAATCTCTTGCTCGACACCAAAAACCCACGGCTGGCGAAATTGGAGTCCATCATCCTAGCAATGAACATTCAAATAGTTTTACCTAGTTTTACTAGTTATCCATCGAAGAACATTCAAATAGTTTTACCTAGTTTAACTAGTATTACCCAGAAAAAACCTAGAAATAAAATTTTACCTTAATTCTTTGCAGGTGAAGTACCTACTGCCCGGTAAAGTGTCAAAATCATTCCGAAACTTTGGTTGTGTGGAGACATCTTGCTTGATTTGTCCACCACAGAGGCATTTGGTTGGAATCCCATATTGGGTGTCGGTGATAAAGCCAACCATGTTGAAATGCTCCTTCATCCGCTTCATCTCCTTATTGCGCCTCCTCTCCTCCTCGTATGGTTCAATGCAGAAGTTGTCCGTCCAGTGATAGCTACTTTCCTCCATTTCGGTTTCAGATTCTCGTGAAGGAAGGAAGAGAAAAGGAGAGAGAGAGAACAGAGAGAGAGGGGGAGAGAGAGAGTTGCGAGATTTGCTAAATAGGAGGATAATTGGAAAAGGCTGTTTGGAGGGGGGCGAGACAAAAGAAAGCTTTGCAAAAAATTAGATTTTTTATTTTGAAATTTTTAAAATTTAAAATTTCAAATTTTCCTCTAAATATTTGGTCATAGTTGTCCATAGTATACTAGTATTACGAGTTTGGGTCATAGATGGTCATTGTTGTACTTTTGCTGGTTTTATGTTTATCTAGTATTACTTGCCCTTAAGATATGTTTTACTAGTTTTACAGAATAGATAAGTGTTTAGACATATAGTTCTAATTGTTTTATGCAGTCATTTGCGTCAAATCTGTATTTAGGTTAGTAGGTCTTCCTAAACTAGCTATTACTATGTAAATGCTTTTAAAACTACAAGGACAATGTTGTGTAATTGTTTCCACAACAACTCATAAAAAGATGGAAATTTAATATTTTTTCTTTTTAATGTTACTCTCTTGATGTTATAACATTTTATTCGACACCAAATATCATTTCAAATATTTTATGCATACAAAAATTACTCATATTCGACGTACTATTGGCAAAAGTTTGAAGTAGTTATAGTAGTTATACCAAAGTTTGAAGTAGTTAGATTTTGGCTCCGCGGTACATTGCACCGTGTTTTAACATTTGTTAACCACCTCTACAACCCAAACAAGCCGGTTGAATAATTACGTGCACCTTGTAGATAAAGTATAGTGATGCCGAGTTATACCTAGTTGTTTCTAACAGAACATATTCAATTTTCAAGACATAAGTAGTTTTACATAATGAAATACCAGTTGTACTGAGTTGTTTTACAGAACTTATCAAAGATCACAAGTTCTTATCTCCAAATAAAATCCAGGGTAGTGTTCTTCGACGCTTTTTATTCGGTGTCCTTCGACGACGCCTTTCTCCTGCTGATGGAAACCTCGTCACTCTCCTCCTACCCTTTTTTATCTTGCGATCCGGAGGTAGGATTTGCTTCTCTTTGATGTAATCGGGGATAATCCATGCAGACATATTCGGGACAACATAAATGGACCTGTGATAAGCCAATGCCCACAACTCCGTCCAATAATATTTCGAACACAACTCATGGACTTCTATTTGGGTATCACGACAACTAACTCCACCACCATTGTTTCTGAATAAGATGTATGTTGCTAGTGCGTGGAGACAAGTATACTTCTGAATATCGAAGAACCTACAAGAGAAACTCTTCCTTTCCAAGTTCACCAAATAAACCTAAGTATCAATATCAACGACTTCGTATTCGAGCTCGTAACTGTTTACCTCCCTCACGATTAATTTTTTAGCAGTAGCCCAGTTATCATGGAAGAAGTTCTCAACCAAAGACACCAGTTTGTTATCAACATGTCCTGACACGGCCTCTTTTCTATGGTCGTTAAACTAATCAGAAAACTTTGCAATGATAGTATCCAGCATGGGTATTAAGGAGTACTTCCTCGCGTTGTTAAAAGTGTTGTTCAGAGATTCCGCAGAATTGCTCGTGTCTAGGTTGTATCGGGCACCGGGAAAAAAACATCTTGACCATTTTTCCCTCACGGTGCTTTCCTCCACATACTTCGCCACGGAAGGAAATCTCCTCTTAAACATGTTGTAACGACTGTAGAACTCAGCCTCTGTGTGAGCCCAACCGCACTCCTGGAATCTGAAAGCCACTACGAATTTTTTGCATTAGAAGCATTACCTTTCACGTTTTGGGCCAAATGCCATAAACAATACCCATGCCGAGCTTGTGGGAACACGTTTGCTATTGCGTTGATGAGGCTTGGATTTCTATCACTCACAAATACCAATTCAGAGGAGTCCCCTAGGTTGCCTAAAATGCTTTTCAACATCTCGAAAAACCATGTCCAACTCGCATTGTTCTCACCGTCGAGTACACCGAACGCTATGGGATAAATGTGACGATTAGGATCTTGAGCAACGGCGAAAACTAGTACTCCACCATATCCGTTCTTCAAGAAAGTTGCATCCACAATTATCACTTTCCTCATGCATGCAAACCCTTCAATGCTAGCTCCCAAAGCTATGAATAGATACTTGAATTTTCCCGCCTCATCCAGTTCCACACTAGTTATCGTTCTAGGATTGACCTCCTCTAACACGTACAAATAACTATACAACATCTTGTACCCATCTTCCGGACTACCATGCAAATCACAAACCGCTTGATTTTTCCCTCTCAACGCCGTCGAGTATGATATTTATACACCATATTCTTGCCTAACTAGTTCCCTGATGACATTAGGCCTTGGAGTTTCGAGTTTCCCGAGATATTTCTCACTCAAATAAGATGAAACTAGATGTGATGAGCCTCTCCTCTTATCAACTCTTGCACTCTGATCAACCCGGTTGCATGTGTGCATCTTCGTATATGTTCTAATCGAGAACATATCCGTGTTATCAATCCTTGCTGCTCGTAGACCCCAACTACATCTTTGTATAGAATATTTAACCACCCACCGTGTTCTATCAGAATGTTTTATAACATAATCAAAAGAGTTAAGAAATGACAATTTATGGACCAACTCTATAACCGCCTTCTTATCTCGGAATTCTTGACGCACACTCACACCAAAACCGTCTTCCCATGGAGCTACAAACTGACTACCTTCAACAACGGGTGCTTCCTCATAATATTCATCACGCATACCCGATGTATCCATACTGTTATCCTCCAATACATCATCATCATCCTCTCTCGCCTCCTCTTCTTCATTTGCTTGTTCGTTGTCTACGTACAACGTCAAGGCATTATGTCCTATTTCATCATCACTTCGATGGTCATAGTTCATACCATACGAGCTTTTCCCCGCTCTCGACTGCTGCGAGGGCAACTCCGGTCTAGTCATGACCTCCACATTCAAAATAGGTCTACGGTTCTCTTTATCAACGGTCATTACATAACCAGCAAGATCTTCATCATCAGAAATACTCAAATGTTCTTCACATCCAATCACCATAGGAAAGTAACTCAATTCCAATCTAACATTACTTTCATCTAACGCATACTTCTTGTGTAGCCTACCTTCTACCTTCTCCAAAGTTATCTCCTCTTTCAACACTACACTATAAATGCGCCCCTGACATTTATAATAGATGCAGACGCTGTTGCTCATTCTATCATGCGAAAACAACATCAAACAACTCAATATATACTTATAGTTGTACCCAGCTTTACACTAGTTGTTCCCAGCTATACTTTAGTTGTCCACAGTTATACGCAGTTGTCCTCAATTATACCACCATTTTTATTTAATAAATGATTATTCACAGTGATACCTAGTTGTACCTAGTTCTCCTCGTGCAGGAACACAAATTTATTCGATTTCGGGTTCCAATCTGCATACAATCCACAACGACTCTACCTCTAAAATGCATTTATACTCAATTTAAAGTCTCAATCGACACAAAATCATTGGCTAAACAACAATGTGCAAACTCATTGATTGAATCTACCAATCCAATCCCTAAACCCAATGGAGCTCAATGGAGATCGACGGAGATCGACGGAGATCGACGGAGAAGCACAAACCTCGCTGGAGATCGACGGACTCGTGACGGAGGCAATGACTGCTGGCCGGAGACGCGACGGCGCCGACGTCGGAGCTGGATGGATTCCCCGCGTCGAGTTTTCTGTTTTTTTTTTCTTTCTTTTGCCCAATAGAAACCATTAACTTGGGGTAGTGATGGTTTTGTAGAGTTTGATGGTTTTGTAGACTTGGGGTAGTGATGGTTTTTTTTTCTTCTCATAATGGTATAGGAGGTAAAAACCCGGTATTTGAATGAAGAAGAAGATAGCCGAATATATAAATTGACCATTTTAACCCTAGTTAACGGTTTACAAACTGGTTTACTATCCAATTCGTTGCATAATCTTTCATTGACTACCTCTAGTTAATTACAACGTTGAGCTAGATCTCTTACATCCCTCGTGAGTCAGCCAACTTAAAGACCATAGCTTTATCGTTTGAAGATGTTGTACCAGACATTAATCTGCAGCAAGCAAGAAGGTATGTTGTTGGAAACCAGAAAATTGAAGATGATTGTGTTTCATAATTTTCCTCGACATTCATGAAAAACTCTTCACCAGAATTTGTTTGCTCCGTTTCCGTTTCCATAAATTCACATGTTCGAGCATTAGTAGCATCGCCTAATCCAATCGCACTCCTACCCGACGCTACATTCTTTTCAAATATCACTTTGAGATCATCAAACTCTACAAAAGTTTCGTCACGAAATGTTTTATAGTTCGGATGTGCCTAAAAACTATGCATATATCAAAGAAGCCGTAAATCGTTTTTTGAAATAAAATTTACCTTTATGTACTTGCATGTGCTGGTTTACATAACTTTCTTCGAAAGTACTGTCGAACATATAGTTTTTATGAAGAAACAAATTTTGATGAAGAAAAAAAAGAAGATCTTGTAGATGTTAATAACAATGATGAAGAAATTCTTGGAACCCATGATCAAGAAAGAGAACATGCCAATCAATTGAGAGAAATAATTACAACAAATATGTGGACAGATTCTATACTTTATGAGAATAATAGATGATTAGTGAATGAAAAAGAACGAAAAGTCTTTTTGGTTTTTTATTTTATTTTGATTTTAATATAAATCTATTTGGTTGATTTACAATAATCCGTTTATTTGATTTTGAAATCCAACTTATTTAATTTTGAAATACAGTTATCTGATTTTAAAATCAATGGATTCATTAGGATTTCTAAATTTGAGAAATCCATTAAAATGCAAGAACTAATAACCTCCACAGAATCGATTGGTTTGGGAATTAGTAATCTTTTTCCCCTGGTTTTGTATTCTATTTGTCCCCCCTTTTCGTCGGTCCGGTCCGGTCTTTGATTTTGACTTTTTGTTACAGGTACAATTTTTTTTTTTTGGGAATAGTTGAGTTCTTTATGTTTTTGGAGAAGGGGTTTAAAAGGGGACAACACCTGGTTTACCACCCTCAGAAAAAACCAATCCTATATCTCCCTCTATTAATTTTAATTTTGTTTGCAATTATTTTTAATCCTTAAAATTGGTAAATTACTTAAAACCCAAACGATTTAACTTGATTTACCCTTCTTACATGGGTTTCACCCCGCCCATCCAAACAATTCGGATCTAACCCGACGAATATTACATTTTTAAAAAATCTATCGATTTCCCTGATTTCCCTTCCTTTCCCCAAATCAAATCCCTAATTTTTGATAACGGAACTCTATCGATCTCCTTTCTCTTCGTGAAACTAGGGAAAACTACTGTCCGTTTTTGATCGATTCTCCGAAAATCTCAGTCGTGCTTCCGATCCGATCCAAAGATGGGTCCTAAAACAAAATGGACGAGGAAAAAGAAAAAGAGTGCTCCAAAAGATACGGCGGAGAGGAGTACGGATCCGGCGATTGTTGAGGCATCACAAACAAACAATGAGGTTGAAGAAGAAGTAGAGATGGAGCGAACTCTACTTCCGGCGGTTGTTGAGGCATCACAAACGAACAATGAGGTTGAAGAAGAAGAAGAAGAAGAAGATGACGCGAATGAAGAAGAAGAAGAAGAGGACGCGAATGAAGAAGAAGAGGACGCGAATGAAGAAGAAGAAGAAAACTCAAGAAATCTCAGACATGGATGAAACGGTAAGTACTTGGATTGGATTTGCAGTTAAGTAGAACTAGGGAAAACTAAATTGTGAGTTTTAAGTAATTTTGGTAGATCTAGGTATAACTATGTTGATTTTCTAAGTAATACTGGTAGAACTATGTAGAACTAGGCATATTTAATATGTAATACTAGCATAACTTGGTACAAATAAATATTTGTTGCAGGATCCCGAGGAGGAAACGACAGCAATACAACCGCGAATGTACTTTCCGGCAACGGAGTATAAGAAGAAAATTAAGATATCGACGAGGTGTTATATCTACGATTTCTTGAAAACGTTAAAGGAGTTGAAGCATCCACTCAATAGTGTTGAGAAGAAATGGTTTGAGAAGCATCCGCAGTTCAAACACATTTTCCACTTGCCAGAAGACAAAAACCACAAGCTTATGGGCATGTGGATGCTCCTTCTTCGAATAGCATGCATCGAGAGGGAGAATGAAGTTTGGTTCGTCGTAAATGGCGTTTCCATCCGCTATGGTCTAAGGGAACACGCCTTGATTTTGGGATTAGACTGCCGCAACTATCCACTGAATTATATGGAAGCGGGCAGTACGGACTTCGTGATTAAGCATTTTGGGAAATCAACAATTAGACATCAAGACGTGAAAGAAAAGTTAGAGGAAATGGAACCTTCTCGAGATAGGTTAAAGATGTTGGTCCTCTACTTCTTATCCAACATTGTTATAGGGCAGACAAAGACTGGACCAGATGCTACGCCCGTGTTGGAATTCTTTCAAAGAGCGGTGGATGATCTTAAGTTATGTAAGAGCTTTCCTTGGGGGAGATTGTCATTTGATCACATGCTAAGTGAGATCTCTCACACTATGACGCATTTTGAAGGGGTCGTCAAAGAGGGTGTATTGTGGCCGATTCCAAGTTTCTGTATTCCTTTAGTGGTAAGTAAAATTTGTTTGAGGTATTAGTCATTGTTATTACTTCTTATATTGAAGCTAAATCTAACTATATGTGTGTTGTGTAGCTTTTAGCATTTGAGGCAATTACAGATTTGGGGATTAGATTCCGAGAAAGTATTCCAGGCGCATACATGAATTGCCCTAGGATGTGCAAGACAAAGTTTAAGAAAAGCGAATTGAAAGGGTTTCCTCTTGAGAAAATAAATGCAGAACTTGGTGAAACCACGGTTAGTTATCTTTTGCATATGTTTACATTGTTCATGTAAATGTTTATATTCATTGTTTACATTCACATGACATTGAAAGTATCATGGTAGCTAGAGATGAAAAATATTCTCTTCTGGCTCGAATCACAGAAAAAGATGACGACGATGATAAGCATGATATGGTTGTTAACGGTTGGATGCAGCGTCTTCGCCAAGGATATACCGTACTGTTTGAAGAGTTACGCAACCAAGATGTGGCTTCCCGATTAGCACCACCAAACCTGCCTTTAAATGAGAATACCGCAAATGAAAGCCCGGTAAACACGCCTTTAACTGAATTGGTGGAGCTGTTAAACACCATGAAAGCAGATATGGGAGAACGGTTGAATGTAATTGAGGGCAAGGTTGGTGGATTGGCCGAAAGAGTCCAACTGTTGGAATCTTTTGTGAATGAGTAAGTAGGAGAAGGAGAAACGTCAAAGGTAACCATCTTGTATTATTAAACTCTGTTGTTTAGTTGGTACTAAAGTATAACTGTATTTGATTGCAGGCTGCTGGAAAGAGGAAGCGGACAAGGTCAAGAAGAAATGAAGACTAGAAGACTATCTTTGTTTGTTTTTGTATTTTATTTCGTACAACTGGTAATACTGCGTAAAACTATGTTGTTTGTTTTAGGTATTCGATTTCGTGCAATGCAACTGGTAATACTAAGAATAACTATTTGAAAACATTAGTGGTAATACTATGTATAACTATTTGAAAACATTAGTGGTAATACTAGGTATAACTATTTGAAAACATTAGTGGTAATACTATTTGAAACAAAGACAGAGAACATTGATTGAAACAAAGACATAGAAACATTAGAAACAAACAAAGACATAGAAATAAACAACATAGTTTTACAAAACATTACAAAAACAAAAACATTGGATAGTCTTACAAAACATTAGGAGAACATAGAATTTGTCTTGGAAAACAAAGATAAGCTAAACATTTCGACCCACAACAGCCGCCAATAATTCCTTCAGCTTTGCAATCTCTTCAGTATTGTTGTTCAGCTCCATACGCATTTGCTTGATATGGAATTCATGGATTCCATGACACGCATTTACTTTTTGTCGAACCTCATTCTTTAACTTATCCATCTCTTCTTCGAAAGCCTCAACCCATTTTTCCGAATGTGGTAGCCATCATTCTACACATAAAGACAGAAATCCTACTGCTTTTATTTATCCTAAACCCAGAAATTAAAAATAGTAAACCCTAAAACGAAATTTAGAAACTATACCTCATACACATTGCAGGTGAAGTATATCATTCCTGGTAAAGTGTCTTCACTGGCTTGAGAGGTCTCATGGATGATTCGTCCACCACATGGACAACTTTTCGGAATGCCATAGTCACCGTCGGCTATGAAATAAAGCCTGTCGATTTGCCTCTTGGTTCTCTTGTCGTCGATATAGCTCGGGTCCATAATCAAGAGTTTGAGAGTAATGAAAAAGAGAAGAATCGGAATGAGTCTCGAGAGGGAGAGAAGTGAAAGAGAGAGAAATCGTGGATGAGAGGGAGCGAAGTGAAATGAGAGAGAGAGGAGAAAGAAATAAAAATAGATAATTCCAAAATTTGGGGTATTTTGCTTTTGAGTATTGGGCGCCAAAAAGTTTGGGGAATTTTTGGGTTTGGCACCAAAACATTTAGACGTAGTTACACAGAATATAGTAGTTGTACGAAAGTTACAAATAGTTTTACTTTGGGTGTTTTCCACTTAAATTAGTATTACTTACCCTAAATTTTTTTTGTAGTTTTACAGATGATTTTAATCGATTAGAATCTATTTCTAATTGAACTATGCATGAATATGTTTAAAATCAATTTTTGTGTAACTTTTGCATCCTATGTTGATTCTTATTTACAAAATGATCTTAAAAGTATAAGGAGATATAAGGATAGATTATACAATTAACATTCTAATATGATATTATTTTGTAATTTCCTACTTAATACATTTGATAACATTTTTGGTTTGTACATTAACATCCCAAATATGTAGAGTAATTTTAGCTTTATTACCAGTTGCACGTTCTTGGCTTAGTATTACAAAAGGAAAATCCAGTTTTACAGAACCAATATATAGTATTACATAAGGAAAACCAGTTCTACAGAACCAATACATAGTATTACATAAGGAAAAACCAGTTCTACAGAACCAATACATAGTATTACATAAGGAAAAACCAGTTCTACAGAACCAATACATAGTATTACATAAGGAAAAACCAGTTCTACAGAACCAATACATAGTATTACATAAGGAAAAGCCAGTTCTACAGAACCAATACATAGTATTACATAAGGAAAAACCAGTTCTACATAACCAATACATAGTATTACATAAGGAAAAACCAAATGTAAAGATACAATCAAACAGTACTACGATTTCCAAATAACAATCATTGGAGTGCTTGTCTTGGTCGCCTTTTATTTTGTGTCCTTGGACGCCGTTCTCCAGCCGATGGAAACCTTTTAAGTCTCTTTCTTCCCTTCTTTTTGAGGAGATCCGGAGGTATGATCTGCATCTTTTGAACACCATATGGGACATTCCATTCAGACCTATTCGGCACTAAATAAATTGTCTTGTGATATGCCAATGCCCACAACTCCGTCCAATAATATTTTGAACACAAATCAGGTAATTCTAATTGGATATCACGAACACTAATACCATCATTTTTGAATTCAATGAAAGCGGCTATTGCGTGCAGACAAGGATACTTCTCAATATCGAAAAACCTGCAACTACACATTTTCAATACCAAATTCACCAAATAAGATTTTCCATCAGTACCGGTGACGTCGTATTCAAGCTCGAAATGGTTTAACTCCGTCACAGTTAATTTCTCAGCAACAGCCCATAAATCGTGCAAGTAGTTCTCCACTAAAGGTACCAGTTTATTATCAATCGATCCAGACACGGCCTCCTTCCGATGTTCATTAAACCACTGAGAAAATGTTTTAATGATCATATCGAGCATGGGTATCAAGGAGTACTTCCTTGCATCCTCAAAAACACTGTTCAAAGATTCCACACTGTTGCTTGTGTCTATGTTGTATCTGTCACCTGGAATACAACACCTTGCCCATTTTTCTTTTACGGTACTGTCCTCTAAATAGTTGGCCGCGAAAGGATATCTCATTTTAAAAGACACATAAACAAAGTTGAACTCAGCCACCGTGTAAATCCTACTGCATTCCATGAATCTCCATGCGACTACGTCTCTGTTGACGTTAGTAGCATGACCTTTCACATTCTGGGACAAATGCCATACACAATATCCATGATGTGCTTGAGGAAACACATTACCTATGGCGTTGATGAGACTTGCATTTCTGTCACTCATAAATACCAATTCAGAAGAGTCCCCTATAACGGTTTTTAGCATCTAAAAAAACCAGGTCCAACTTGCAATATTCTCACCATCGAGTACTCCAAACGCTATGGGATAAATGTGGCGATTAGGATCTTGAGCTTAGGCAAAAACTAGTACACCACCATATCCATTCTTGAGAAAAGTTGCATCCACAATTATCACCTTTCTCATGACTTGAAATCCTTCAATGCTAGCTCCCAAAGCTATGAATAGGTACTTGAATTTTCCCTTCTCATCCAATTTCACACTTGTTATTGTACGAGGATTGACCTCCTCTAACATGTACAAATAACAATACAAAATCTTGTAGCTTTCTTCCGGATTACCACGCAAATCACTAGCAGCTAGATATTTCCCTCTCAACGCTGTGGAGTATGATATCTTCACACCGAATTTTGTCTTAACACGCTCCATGATAACTTTAGGACTTGTAGTTTTCATTTGTCCTGGATAATCTTCATGCAAAAGACATGCAGCTAATCGTGGATTGCCTTTCCTCTTAGAGTTGCTGGTACTCTGACTAACCCGAGAGCATGTATGCATCTTCGTGTGTGTTCTAATCGGAAAAATATCTGTTTTTTTAATTCTTGCAGCTCGTAAACCCCATTTACACTTTTCTTGAGAACATTTTACCACGTATCTCGTCTTATCCGACCATTTAATAGCATAACCAAATGAGTTTTCAAATGCGGCTCTATCCACGAACTCTTGCAATGCCTTCTTATTTGGAAATTCATGATGCTGACTTACACCCAAACCGTCTTCCCATGCCACTCTAAACTGACCAGATTCTACAGCAAGGGGAGGCTCAATATATTCATGACGCATATCCGATCTATCCACACATTCATCACGTGATGTATCATCATCATCCTCTATCACCTCATGTTGTTGTTTTGCTTGATCGTTGGCTACGTACAGAGTTATCGCATTAGAAACAATTTCATCATCATTCCTATTGTTTGCTCTCGATAATTGCTCGGGCAGTTCCGAAATAATCATGACCTTCACATACAAAATACATCTACGGTTCTCTTTATCAGTGGACGTCAGAAAAACACACAGATCCTCATCATCAGAAATAGTCCACTGTTCCTCAACTCCAACCATCAGTGGAAAGTAGCTCAATTGCAATTTAACCTTACTTTCATCTAACGCAAGCTTCTTGTATATCCTAGCTTCTATCATCGACAGAGTTATCTCCTCCACTGATGTCTTCAACATTAAACTATACATACGATCTTCGCATTTAAAATGTATGCTGACGTTGTTGTTCATTGTATCCTACCAAAACAATACAAAAACTCTTTCAGTAATACTAATTATCTACAGTTTACATTCTCTTTACTCAGTAATACCATTTGCACCAAGTTTTACTCAATAAATCATGATTTTTAGTAATACTAGTTTGACTAGTTTTACTAAATTTATCAGTAATACTAGTTTTACCTAGTTCTCTTATGGCAAATAAGAGGATCGTTACAATTCACTACGATTCAATCATTGAAATACATTGTTACCAAATTAAAGTCGACCCTGAAACCATGCTAAAACACCCAATGTGAGGGGAATGTGAGGGGAAGTACTAAAATAAAATAATCAAATCGAATTCGGGATTCCCATTCAATCCCCCAATTTGCACCACCATATCCGGAATGCAGCTCAACAATTCTTAGGTTGAAGAAGAACATACCTGGATTTTCAAGCTACAGCTCGACGAAGACGAAGAACGGCGGCAACGG
Organism: Eutrema japonicum; assembly: GCA_030161315.1. NCBI lineage: Eukaryota > Viridiplantae > Streptophyta > Magnoliopsida > Brassicales > Brassicaceae > Eutrema > Eutrema japonicum. Next base: position 40,862,639 of record BSQW01000014.1, on the reverse strand, counting down.
AGTGGTCGATGCAGGCGGCGGCCAAGAAACAGATCGGCGTCAGGGGAAGCTCAAGATCCGATTGTCGGGAGCGGGGTTTGTTTTTTTCTTTTTTTCTTTTTGATTATTAATTAAAAGGGTAAAAGTTAAGGGTTTAATTGTCTTTACACATATAGAAGGGAGATGGTAGATTAAGTAGGGAGATAAGAGATTAGTTTTTTTTTTAGTGGTAAATCAGTTGTTGTCCCGGTTTAAAAGTTGGGTTTAAAAGTTGAGTTCTTTATGTTTTTGGAGAAAGGGTTTAAAGTTGAGTTCTTTATGTTACAGTTACATAATCTAATTATGGTGATGGATGAGTCCTTTTTTTATCATCAATTTAAGTTAGATTTATAAGACAAAAACAATGACAATGGTCAACGACTAAACCATGCATGATCCATTTATTATTATACATTGCAACACAAGTAAACTGTTAATTGGTAAGAAGCACAAACCCGTGCCCTCCTTTGTGTATTGCATTATGAATATATAAGGTTACAGGAATCAATCTAAATCAGTATGAGTGAATACAAAATATACGGTATAATAATTATATTATTGAGTTTCCAATTCTATCACTCCCCCGCAGTCATAGCGTAAGGTGGTTGAACGCTTAGACTGGACCGAAAACTAGTGAAAAGGGAGGATGGAAGCCCCTTAGTAAAGATGTCTGCGTATTGGTGAGCGGAGGGGACGTGGAGAACACGAACACTGCCAAGAGCAACACGTTCTCGAACAAAATGAATATCGATTTCCACGTGTTTGGTGCGTTGGTGTTGTACGGGGTTTGTTGAAAGGTAGACTGCGCTGACGTTGTCACAGTAGACTATCGTGGCAGTGGTGATTGGGCAACGAAGTTCAAGAAGAAGGTTTCGGAGCCAAGTTGTTTCAGCTACTGCATTTGCAACCCCACGGTACTCAGCCTCAGCGCTAGAACGGGATACAGTGGGTTGTCGTTTTGACGACCAAGATACAAGATTGTCGCCAAGGAAAACGCAGTACCCTGAGGTGGATCGGCGAGTGGTGATGCAGCCTGCCCAGTCAGCATCGGTATAAGCCGTGATCTTAGAGATGTTGGTTGGTGTCAACTGAAGACCGTGCGTGATGGTGCCTTTTATGTAACGGATTATTCGTTTGAGAGCATTGAGATGTGGCTCACGTGGGTCATGCATATGAAGGCAAACTTGCTGAACGGCATATGCTATGTCCGGACGCGTGAACGTGAGGTATTGGAGGGCACCAGCGAGGCTGCGATAGAGAGTTGGGTCCGCGACAGGTGGTCCGGCATCAGCAGCTAGTTTGGAGGATGTGTCAACCGGGGTTGAGCAAGTACTGCAGCCTGTCATTCCGGCACGATGTATGATGTCCGCAGCGTAGTTGTGTTGGCTTAAAAACATCCCCTTTTTGTCCCTGGTAATAGCAATGCCGAGAAAATAGTGAAGTTCACCTAGATCAGTCATAGAAAATTCAGAGTTAAGGGATGTTATGATCGACCGTAATAGTGAGGTAGAAGATGCCGTGAGTCCAATGTCATCAACGTAGAGAAGAAGGTATGCCAAATCGTTCCCGCGGCTTAGAACAAATAATGATGCATCGCATTTGCTTTGTTTGAAGCCGATTTTGGTGGCGAAGTTGGCGAATCGTTGGTACCAAGCGCGAGGGGCTTGTTTAAGGCCGTAGAGAGATTTTTTGAGGAGACATACGTGCGTAGGCCTTGTGGGATCAACGAATCCTGGAGGTTGATGCATATACACTGTTTCGTCAAGGTCTCCGTATAGGAATGCATTTTTTACGTCGAGTTGACGCACATCCCATTGACGAGAAATAGCTACATGGAGTACGGTGCGTATCGTGGCTGGCTTGACGACAGGACTGAAAGTTTCATCACAATCTATGCCAATTTGTTGTGATTTTCCGTTCGCGACGAGGCGAGCTTTGTATCGAGAAAGTCGACCACCTGCATCAAATTTATGTCTAAAGAGCCACATAGAACGCACAACGTTAGTGTTTAAGGGCCTCGGGACAATTATAAATGTGCCACTCTTAATAAGAGCATCATATTCAGCATTCATTGCATTGTTCCAATATTTATCTTTTAGAGCTTGGACATGAGAGAAAGGGAGAGGAGAAATCGTATATGTATGAAGAGAGAAAATATGTTTCTTTTTAGTGATACCACTGCGACTCCGTGTTTGTATTCCTTGAGACGTGAGAGAAGCAGAAGTTGCAGCAGTGACTGTTGAGTGAGGCTGAACAGAGGTGGAGGGAATGGTAGAGGTTGAAGGTTCGAATGAAGATGATGGGTTTGTAGTTATTGGAGGAATTACAGAGGTGGGCGGTGGGGCGGTGGATGTGGGAGCGACGTCAATGGGAGGAACAAAGGGCGGAGCTTGTGGTGGTGGCAAAAACGAAGCTGGAAGAGATTGGAGAAGGGGATAATAAGAGTTTTGGGAATGTGGTGTTGATGAAGAGATTTCAGAAAGATTTTGAAAGGGAAATGAGTTTTCGTCAAAGATGACATGACGGGACAAGATTATTCGTTTTGTGTTAATATCTAAGCATCGATAGCCCCGATGATTAGAGGGATAACCCAGAAAAACGCATTTAGTAGAGCGAGGGGCAAGTTTATGAATGGAAGTTGGAAGAAGATTTGGATAACAAAGGCATCCAAAAATTCGAAGGTGGTCATAGGAGACACCTTTTTGAAAGAGACGAGTAAAGGGGATTTCATTGTTTATTGAAGTGGAGGGAAGAATGTTGAAGATGTGAGCTGCCATATGAAGAGCTTCAACCCAATATGAAAGAGGCAGATGAGCTTGAAGAAGAAGAACACGAATAAGATTGTTGAGAGTTCGGAGAGTACGTTCGGCACGCCCATTTTGCTGAGATGTATGAGGGCAAGAGAAGCGAGATTGGATGCCATTTGAGGAGATGAAATTTTGAAATTCACGACTTGTGTATTCACCTCCATTATCGCATTGAAAAGTTTTAATTGTTTTGTGAAATTGAGTTTGAACATAGCGAAAAAAATGCAAAAATTTTGAAAAGACTTCACTCTTTTGGCGTAAAGGATAAATCCAAAGAAAATGGCTGAATTGATCTAAAAATATAACGTAATATCGTATTCCACTGACACTAGGAACTGGGGATGTCCAAATATCAGAGTGTACAATATCAAAAGCAGAAAAAACTTGCGATGAGGAAGATAAAAACGGTTGCCGAGTATGTTTCCCTAACTGACACGGGTGGCACAAGGGAGACGTATCCGGTTTTGAACACTTGAGAAATCCAGAAGACACTAAAAAAAGAAGCGTCGAGTTCCCGGGGTGACCGAGTCGTCGATGCCAAACAGAAGAAGAATGAGATGTTGAAACAAAAGCTTGCGGGAAATGAGATGCGGTTGGAGTGATGGAGTAGAGAGGGCCATCACTATCACATCGGAGAAGAGGAGCCCGAGTTTGAAAATCCTTGATAAGAAAACCGAATGGGTCAAATTCAACAGAGCAAAAATTATCTTTAGTAAACTGACGAACAGAAACAAGATTTTTTAAAATTTCAGGGCAAAGTAAGACGTTTTGAAGATATAGAGGACGAGAGGAGGTTGAGATTTTAGAGTTTCCCATAGCCGTGACAGGTAAATGAGACCCATTACCCACTGTGACTAATGGAAGAGAAGAGACAGAGGGTGACGGAGATGATGAAGATAGAGAGATCATACCTGGTTGCGACGTGAGATGGGCAGTGGCACCAGTATCCATGTACCAACCAGAATCTGCTGGGTCTTGAAGTGTCATTGTGTTGAATGCAGTTGCGAGAGTAGTTGGGATGAATTCCTGAGTCACTGCTCCTTGTGTGTGAGGCTGGAATGTTTGAGTTAGGTAGGCAGAACCACGTTGATGTTGTGGCATTGCACCGAGAAGTCCAGAATTTGCAGAGGTAAATGGAGGTTGAAACTGTCGGTGTTGTTGAGGCCAAACAGGTTGCTGTTGTTGCGGCCAGGACCACGGAGGTGTAGAAGATTGGCGATTATTCCAATTGTGATTATAATTGTGGCGTCCGCGACCTCGACCCTTGTTTCCTCTATTATTGCGATTGCCTCTGTAATTATTGTTGTATCCTCGGTGATTGGAGTAGTCAGGAGGCTGAGAGTTTTGTTGAGGAGTCGTAGCAAGCAGAATCTGAGGCGATGAAGCGTTGTCGTCGTTGTTTGAGATAGTTTGGCGTTTGGTGTTGAGACGATCTTCTTCATCTTTGAGCATGGATCTTGCATTGCCAAACGTACAAGGGGGTGTCCGATGTTTGATAACATTGACTATGTTATCGAATTTGCTGCTGAGACCATTGAGGAGGTGCATGACTAGGACACGATCTGTAATCGGAGAGTTAACGTTGGCGAGCATATCGGAGATTGACTTCAGCTTTTGACAGTAATCATGAACTGAGAGGTCTCCGATTACTAAAGTGCGGAGTTGATTTTCAAGTTGAATTGCTCGAGTTTCTTTGTTGTCGCGGAAGAGATTTTCGAGCGTGATCCATAGTTCGTGAGCAGTACACTGGCTTTTAAGAACAGAGCTGAGGAGAGATTCTGAAATCGTACCATAGATCCACATTTTGACCGTGTTGTCAAGTTGTTTCCAGGCTGTGTCTTCTGGTCCCGTAGAGAGAGATGAGCCATCTAAGTGGCCTGTGACGGTGAAGCTGAAACAATGAGTTTCAAAGAGGATGCGCCAATGGTCGTAGTTCATCTTATTCATGTCAAGAATGATTGGGATGTGAGCACGAATCTGAGTGAGACTTGCAGCGGTTGGTGTTGCAGCGGCTGCCATTGATTGTTCTTTTTGATGGTGATGGAGGATCTGGAGAATCGGAGAGACAAAAAGAAATTTGCAGGAAGAGGAGAAAGAAATTAGATTAGAGACAGAGAAGAGAGAACAGAGAGAGATTTCGTGAGAGTGGCGGCTGAGACAATTTAGGTTAGAGACAAAGCTCTGATACCATGTTAATTGGTAAGAAGCACAAACCCGTGCCCTCCTTTGTGTATTGCATTATGAATATATAAAGTTACAGGAATCAATCTAAATCAGTATGAGTGAATACAAAATATACGGTATAATAATTATATTATTGAGTTTCCAATTCTATCATAAACTACAAAAGAAAACATTACATTTTGTACATATATACATTTCTTTCTTAGGCAATGGCTCTTTCTTATTGCAAACTCGCAGACCCATTTACCTAAACTTATTCACACACACACACAAACCTTAAGCACAACAATATGACCGCGATTTGGCCAACAGAACATAAACTCAGCATAGACGAAGAAACTTTTTGCAATCCAAAGATTTGTTTTAAGTTGCTTTCCAAGAAGACAATGGTGGTGTCTCCGAGTCCTTGTAAGTAGCCATGTTGTTGTCATATCGTTCTCCCTTCACGAAATCCGGTCGGGCAATGGCTTCAAGCTCAGCCATCTCTTCAGGAGTGAGCTTCACGGTTAGAGCTCCAATGTTCTGGTTTAGGTTTTCGATCTTGGAGGTTCCTGGAATGGGACACACATCATCTCCTTGGTGGTGAACCCATGCCAAAGCTAGTTGTGCAGGAGTGCAGCTTTTCTTTGACGCCATCGCCTGAACTTTCTCGTAGAGAATCTTGTTGTGGTCTAGATTCTCCTGCTGGAATCTCGGTAGACCCTGTGACAGAGCAATAGCAATAAGCATAACATACTAAGATGATCATCCGAAGCTTCCAAGTCTTGAAATGTGCTCTAAAGATCTAATCACATATACTTTCCTTTTGATAGTCATCTTGGTCCAGATTCTCAACAAGCTTGGGTCCTGATGCCAAGAAGCCTCTTCCTAAAGGACTATAAGCTACAATTCCAATCCCAAGCTCCCTATAGATATTACAAGAGATGAGATATGAAGTAAACATGTTAACGAAGAGGAAAGTTATGGCTGATTCTGATTCTGATTCCTCACACCTGCAAGTAGGAATGATATCTTCTTCCACGTCTCTAGACCACAAGGACCATTCTATCTGCACAGCGGTTATCGGGTGAACAACATGTGCTCTTCTCATAGTTGAAGCTGAAGCTTCAGATAAACCGATATACTTTATTTTACCTTCTTCAGCGAGCTTCTTCAATTCTCCCATCTTTGAAACCAGATTCACCCAAACCATAAGTTCAAAAAAAAAAAAAAACGGAGCAAAACAAAATATATAGCAATCAAAATCAAGACAAGAAACAGAGCATTAGTTTTCTCATGTATAAGCTATAATCATCACAAGCATATCTCAAACTCCAAGTTGTTCCCTTAAAGACCTATTTAGTACTCTATGAGATTTATCAGTAACTTTGAACTCAAGTTGGAGTAAAAGTCAAACCAAGAAGCCATACCGTAAGTTCGATGGGGACAGTGGTATCAATTCGATGCTGGTAATAAAGATCAATGGAGGTAACACCAAGACGCCTTAAGCTGGCCTCACAAGCAGACCTCACATACTCTGGATCTCCCCTGAAACCAAATTTTCCATCTTCAGAAGCAGTGATCCCAAATTTTGTCGCTAATTCCACTTTCTCCCTCAACCCATCTTTCAGAGCCTGCCAGCGAATGTAAAACCTCAACGATTGGTATGAACCCTAAATCACAGCCTAAACCCTAAATCATAGATTTGTTAACCTTGCCCAGGAGCAGCTCGTTTGTCTCGGGGCCGTATATGTCGGAGGTGTCGAGGAATGTGATTCCGGCGTTAATGGCATGACGGAGGAGAGCGACGGCGTTTGTCTCAGGTGTCGGAGCGCCGTAGAATGCGGAGAGACCCATACAACCAAGTCCCTGAGCCGAAACCTCAAAGCCTTGCCTCCCAAGCTTCATCCTCCGTACTCCGCAAGCTTCCGCCATTGATTAATCCAAGAAAAACAAAAAAAAGATTCAACGAAAATGGGTTTTGGTGGATTCAGAAGCAGATTCGAGTGGGATTTATAGGAGTGGAGACTGTGGGGGTGTGCCAGTGCTGTGTCGGTTCAGTCAAAGAAAGCAAAGAGGAGAAAAACAAAATTGTAGTCTTGTTAGGATTTGAAATTGTACATTTTATTGTATTATTTAAAGTTGTCATGATTAAAAGATATCTAATTTTATCTTTTTGACGTCATTGATGATTTCATATCAGCACTCTTCCTTCAAATATATTCTATTGTCGTATTGGAATTTTCTAAATACCCTAAAATAGCACAAAATTTATTTTTTTTGTTCCAAAACTAATCTCCTAAATTAAAAATACCGAAAATAACAAAAATAATTATATAAAAATATTTGTTAATTATATAAAAATAATTATATAAAAATAATTATATAAAAACATAAATTTAAAATTAAATTAAATATTATGTTTGGGTTCATTATTTTCAATTTAGGGTTTAGTTTTTTTTCATTAGGAAATGGTTTTATGTCATTTTAATATTAAATTTGTGTTATTATTGTCAAAATTTATGCTATTATTGTCATTTTCAACTAGTGATGCTAAATTTGGAACAAAAATTTAAAAGTGTGCTATTTTGGTCAATTGCCCATTTCAAAATGAGATGGACCTCTTACAATGGTATTTTTATCGATTGTTGAAATTTTTTATCAACTGTTGAAAAATTTGTAACGGTGTGTTAAAAAAATAAAAAAGATGTTGTGGCAAGTTTGGTGTTGTAAAATTTCAACACCGTGAAACTCAAAAGAATGGGGTCTTTTTTTACATGTGGTAACTTTTGATTGGGCAGAAAAACATATTGTATGATAATATATATAGAGCGGTGTTCATGAAACCATTCCAAATGCAGATGATTTAACTTCTGCTCGCTCGAGAAGACCCAAATGGACAAAATTCGGAATGTTCTGTGGTTAATGAGATTTTTAAGTTTGCGAGTTGAGTCTATTGTACTAATTAAGTTATGTGTGTTTTATTAGTTGTGTTGTGTGCTTCCTTGTTTATTGTATTGTATTTTCAGGTTTTCGTCATTGTATGTGTTTTAATAATAACTATCTATATTTCTCGTCTTTATCACTAGCAATTTTTTAAAAAAAATTAATATATACATTAAAAACCAAAAAAAAATTATTTCATAAAATTATTGAATTCTTAACTATTTTAATTTAATTTCAAACGATAATTGTAACTAATAATATGTAATTACAAAAACTAAAACATAAAAGAAAATAAAAATATGAAATAAAATTGGTGGGGAAGGGTGTTGTAATTTTATTAAACAAAACCATTGTAGATGATGAAAATTGAGTGAATGTTGAATTATGATATGGAAGAAAGAGAAAATGATGTGTAAGAGAGAGAAAATGATGTGGAATGTTAAAAGATAAAAAGAGGGTGTTGTAACTTTGGAACCAAAGTACATAGCCTTAGAGAAAATTCTAAACAAACACCAATGGTTGGAATAATCATGAGATTCTTGGCTGTTTAGTTATTTTTTGAAAATTTTATAAATTTTTAGCACTTTTTAATTTAATTGGAAAACTAACACTTTTTGTACTGTACACGGATTAATTTTCTAGTCGTAATCATGTATACTACTGCGCGCATCAACTGTGAACAGTACATGAACCAATAAAAAACAGGACCAAAATCGTCATTTGACACAGAAAAAAACCAAAAAGTGTTAAAAAACGTAATAAAAGTTTGAAAAAATAACCGTGGATGCAATTATCTCAATAATCATTCACAATATAAAAAATGTTGTTTAATAAAAAGTATATCTAAGAAAAGTAGATAAGGTTATTCCAATCATAAAATGCTCTGATTTTCACTCTTATTAGTAATCATCATCAATCGGATATTTAAGTGCAATGAAAGAAGGGATAATTGTAAATTTAGAGCAAAAAATGAGAACTATTGTTTCCTTAGTATTTATTTGAGTTTTGCCACTTTTACACTAAAATACACTTTATTAAATATAAAAAATGCCAAATAAATATTTATTCTTACTTTAGAAATTCCAAAAATTCATATAAGGTAAGTAATATATATTGTGTAATTTATATTAGGAAAAACAAATTTTTTTAAAATATTTATTTTCATGTTCTACTAATTGTAGAATTTGGTTTCTAGTATTTGATCTAAAATCTACCAAGTATAGAATATGTATTCTACTAATTGTTTTGCATTCTACTGTCCCTATAGAATCTGTTATCTACAATGTTGTATTTATTCTACCAATTGTAGAATTCGCATTCTACCATTTTCTCTATATTCTACTTTTTGTAGAATAGAAGTTATATTATTTTCTCTATATTCTACTTTGTTGTAGAATAGAAGTTCTACCATTTTGTCTTGATTCTACTGAATGTAGAATACATATTCTACCAAGCGGTTAACAAAATCTGAGAGAAATCTATGACAACACAACTGAAAATCTTCAGAAAATTTTTTTTTTTCCTTTTTTAAATCGTTTATTCTTTATTTTGTCGTGTAATCTTTTTTTTTCTCTTTTTGAAAACGTTTTTTCCTTTTTTGTTTGCAGCTAATGTCTACCATTGACCGGAACACTAAACCGTTTTTATCCGATCGTGAACCGAATCTAATGATCGGTTCGAACGGTTCATATCATCCGCGAGACCACGAGAGCTCAATCCCCATGAACTATAGCTGGATTAACCAACCCAAGGACAACAAGTTCTTCAACATGTTACCCCCAAATTACAACAATGTCCTCTCCGAAACATCCGCTTCGAATTCGATGCAGATGATGCATCAACCGGTTGTTAATTCATCCCGGTTTGAGGAAAACGCGATTCATCCTCCTCCTCCTGAAGATGAAATCATTAAGCCTAATAAGAAGAGGAAGGCAAAAAGCGGCACAAGAACAACAACACCAAAGGCTAAGAAGCTGCGGAAACCGAAAGTGGAGAGCGACACTACTACTAATAATGTTCAGCATCAACAACAACGTGTGAAACCGGTTAAGAAGAGTGTTGATGTTGTGATCAACGCGCGGTGTGACCGTGTGAGTATGGACATTTCCTGTTTACCTGTACCGGTTTGCACTTGTACTGGAACTCCTCAACAACGCTACCGTTGGGGATGCGGCGGATGGCAATCTGCTTGCTGCACGACTAACATTTCGATGTATCCTTTACCGAGGAGTACTAAGCGACGCGGGGCAAGGATTTCGGGTAGGAAGATGAGCCAAGGAGCGTTTAAGAAGGTCCTTGATAAATTAGCAAGTGTTCTTCTTCTTCTTCTTCTTAGTTCATACATTTTGATGGACTCTTAATGTTCTGTTCTGTTTGTTTGAAGAGTTCGTCGAGAAAATCTCTAGAAAAATTTGGCTTTCTTGTTTTTTTTTTGTATTCTTTCTTCTGCAACTATTTGATTCATCTTTAGGTCTGAAATGTTGTCTTGTTTTTTATTTATTTACTGACTAGTAAGTTGTAACAGATGTTATCAAAAATTTATTTATAAATTTTTGATCACGAAGAGAAGACATTTACATTTTGTTTCTCTCTTTTTTTTCTTTTTTTTTGTTGTTGCATTTTGTCCTTATACTAATTGAAGTGTTAACCATGAGTTAATTAGAAACTAATTAAATCTAATGTGGTGTTATCATCTCTCCGTCGATAAGCAGTTTCTAGAATCTTCGATCTCTCACCAGTCACCGAATCCGTCTCCGCCATTTCTACCGGCGTTACTCTCGCCGTCCGGTCTAACTCCGGGGAAACGGTTTAGTGTTCCGGTCAATGCTTTTAAGAAGATATCATGTTCTACACCACTTATTTTCATTTTCATGTTCTTTTTTTAGAAATTATTTTCAAAAGCAATTTATTTTTATTTAGCCTTTTTAAACTATTATTATTTAAGGGATAAAACTGGATTAACATTAATATACATACTAAAAGGATAATAGTAAATGATTAAATACTAAGGGGATAATAGTTTTGGTTTTTTACTCTAAATTTACAATTATCGCATGAAAGAATAATAGTGTGGTTAGAAATAATCAAAATTACTCTTATGAATGGATTAAGTTGTTTTAACTTCTTTCACCGTAAGGATAAGGGCAATTTCAATATCTAATTTAAACCATTAATATGGTTCCCTTGAGAAAATAACAATTTGTATTTTATAATGCTTAAAGACTTAAGAGATCGATCGATAGATTCTGCGTAAGCGGAAAAGGTGATGATCATGATTAATAATCATCTTATAAATGCTATCCCGAATTTTTTAGTTGCTTAAAACATATCAAACAAAATATGGTCCTTAAAATTATACAAAAATTACCCAAAATAGTAAAATAATTTTAAAAATACTTAAAAAATAACAAAAAATTAATAATGTAACAACGAAATACTATCTATGAAAAAACAGATCTTCTAGTTTAGTTAACGGCGAGGAAGAGGGATAGGAGAAGGGTTTTTTTTTCAAAAGGAATGCATTGGATAGCATAGAAGAAATTATGTTGAAGTAAATCGGAGGGAGGCTTGGGTTTTCGGGCGGTTGAAGACTTTAACACATCACTATTGGCCAAACAATTATGGAGGTTAATGGATAAACCGGATACTTTGTTTGCGCGGGTTTTCAAGGGTCGATATTTTCGGAACACATATCCTTTAGAACCCATTCGATCTTATTCTCCATCATATGGATGGAGGAGTATTATCTCAGCTAGATCTCTGGTCAACAAAGGGCTAATTAAAAGTGTTGGATCAGGCTGTTCTATTTCAGTATGAAACGATCCATGGATACCATCTTCTCAGCCGAGGTCAGCAACATGTAAAAGGTACAATTATTACCCGAATTTAATGGTCAATCACCTGATTGACCCAGTAACCCAGACGTGGAATACAGCGTTATTGAACGCGATTATTGATCCGGCAGACGTGACGATTATTCGGGGTCTGCATATAAGTAGCACATACCAACCAGACACCAATGGATGGCATTACAAAACATCAGGACGGTATACGGTGAAGTCGGGATATCAAATTGAACAATCAGAACCAAATATAGGTACCAAAAACTATTTTGGTCCGGACGTGACGAAATTACAAGCACACACCTGGAAGTTGAAATGCTCCCCAAAATTAAGAAACTTTATTTGGCAAGCTATATCAGGTTGTCTCGCGGTCTCATCTAATTTGCGAGGCAGAGGAATTAATTGTGGTACGCGATGTGCAAGGTGTGAATCGGAAAATGAAACTATCAATCATGTCCTTTTCGAATGTCCTCCGGCATTACAAACATGGGCACTTTCAAAAATTCCAACACCTCCGGGTGTTTTCCCAATGTCATCGGTCTTTGCTAATTTTGATCATCTTTTTTGGCGGCTTACTCCAAATAATACGGAAAATAGTTTTCCATGGATTGCGTGGTACATTTGGAAAGGGAGAAATGATAAGGTTTTTTCGAATGTGGACAGAGGTCCACAAAACATACTACAGCAGGCAGAAACCGAGGCAATGTCCTGGGAAGCGGCACAGAACAGTGAACCATATGTCATAATTCAAAACTTTACCCCTTCTCTGGTAGTTTCGATATATGACGGTTGGCGATGTAATGTTGATGGATCTTGGAAGGAGACCAATAGTTTTTCTGGAATAGGCTGGTATTGTTATCAGGAAGGAGTCGAAGGAACCATAATGGGAGCGAGGAACCTGCGAAGAAACATATCTTCTCTACACGCAGAATTTGAAGCACTCATTTGGGCCATGCATTGTTTGCTAGAAAACCAGAAGACGGAAATAGCTTTTGCAACAGACTGCTCCGAATTGGTGAAGATGGTGTCTACACCCGATGATTGGTCGGCTTTTGCATTACACCTGGAGGAATTCATGAAGAGTAAGGAAGCGTTTTCTTTCTTCTCAATCTCACGCATTCCACGCGCAAACAAAACAATGGCAGACAAGCTAGCAAAAAGTGATCGCGTCTACCCAGTGGATATTGACTATGTAAACTCGGTACCACCGATTTGGATTTTCGAATCGTTCTAGGTATTTAGGCTGTTGACAAAAAAAAAAAAAAAAAATTTACAACAAAGCGAAAAGCTAAGTTTTTAATTATCTTTTAAAAAAAAAATCTAACAAAAAAAAAGGAAAATTGCGACTTGAAAAAAATAAAAAATAAAAAATAAAATTGGGCATTGACTGACGTTCAAACTACATAAGTGAAGGGTATGATTTGAATAAAGAATGTCTCAACCATCTAAACTACAAATACACTAAAAAAATAAAAAATAAAATTGGGCATTGACTGATGTTGTCACAGATATAGATTTTATGGGTCTAAATGGGTTATGTTTTAAAAAAAAAACTCGTTTAAACCCATTTAACAGTTTGAAATACATTTAGACCCGTATAAAAAAGGGTTTTCAATCAAAATAAATGGGGTTCCGTTTAAACCCGTTTACACATAAATAATAAATAATAAATAATAAATAATAAATAATAAATAATAAATAATAAATAATAAATAATAAATAATAAATAATAAATAATAAATAATAAATAATAAATAATAAATAATAAATAATAAATAATAAATAATAAATAATAAATAATAAATAATAAATAATAAATAATAAATAATAAATAATAAATAATAAATAATAAATAATAAATAATAAATAATAAATAATAAATAATAAATAATAAATAATAAATAATAAATAATAAATAATAAATAATAAATAATAAATAATAAATAATAAATAATAAATAATAAATAATAAATAATAAATAATAAATAATAAATAATAAATAATAAATAATAAATAATAAATAATAAATAATAAATAATAAATAATAAATAATAAATAATAAATAATAAATAATAAATAATAAATAATAAATAATAAATAATAAATAATAAATAATAAATAATAAATAATAAATAATAAATAATAAATAATAAATAATAAATAATAAATAATAAATAATAAATAATAAATAATAAATAGTAAATAGTAAATAGTAAATAATAAATAATAAATAATAAATAATAAATAATAAAACGTATATTTCGTTTTTCCACGCAAAAAAAAATTATTTTTCCCGCCAAAAATGTATATTCCGGTTTCCCCCCAAAAACGTAAAATCTTGTTTTCTTATTTTCCAATAAAAAGCGTTATTTCATCTTTTCACTGCTAAAAAAGTAAATCATTTTGGGAAAAATGCCAAAAAAATCTCCAATTTACCACTTTCAACAAAAAAAAAACTCTAACTCTCCAATGGACAAAATAAATCGTAAACTTTACTTGACTTCCACTTTTAATCCCATATGACCAGACCAAATCAGACGCGTCGTTAAGTCTCTGTTCAGAATTTCCGTTAAACCCTAAAACGACGTCGTTTTGTTTAAAAAAAAAACATAAATCTGGAGACTCAAACCACTTACCTTAAGAATAAACAACAGACACATTACCAACTGAGCTAAATCATATTATTGGCAAATACACAAACACACATGCTTATATTGTTTAACAAAAAATCCCCAAATGAAAAAAAAATTAAGGTTCTTCTTCTTTTACCCGAGCCTAGCGCCGCCGATGGTCTTCGCCGTCGTCGGAGTTTCTCGGCTTACTCATTCACAGGTGCAGCTTAACTACCTCGCCGTCACTTCCGATCTCGGAAAGGTCTTCGGGTGGTCTTCGGGGCTCGCGCTCATGTACTTCCCGCCTTGGATGGTGCTTTTCGCGGCGGCGTTTATGAGATTTGTCAGCTATGGAGTCCAGTGGCTCGTAATCTTCTCCTTTGAAGAAATCGATTTTGGGGAATCGAGCGACTAGGCGACCAACTCCGACGACGGCGGACACCATCGGCGGCGCTAGGTTCGGGTAAAAGAGGAAAAACCTAATTTTTTTTAATTTGGGGATTTTTTGTTAAACAAATTAAGCATGTGTGTTTGTGTATTTACCAATAATACGATTTAGCTCAGTTGGTAATGTGTATGTTGTTTGTTCTGAAGGTATGGGGTTTGAGTCTCCAGATTTACGTTTTTTTAAAAACAAAACGACGTCGTTTTAGGGTTTAACGGAAATTATGAACGGAAACTTAACGACGCGTCTGATTTGGCTTGGTCAACAAAAATATGGGATTAAAATGGCCAGGTCAACGAAAATATGGGATTAAAAGTGGAAGTCAAGTAAAGTTTACTATTTATTTTGTCATCGTTTTAGGGTTTAACGGAAATTATGAACGGAGACTTAACGACGCGTCTGATTTGATGTGGTCAACAAAAATATGGGATTAAAATGGCCAGGTCAACGAAAATATGGGATTAAAAGTGGAAGTCAAGTAAAGTTTACTATTTATTTTGTCCATTGGAGAGTTGGAGCTTTTTTTGGCTAAAAGTGGTAAATTGGGGATTTTTTGGTATTTTTCTCAAATCTTTTTTATTAGTGTATTTTTAAATGTTATTACAATTTGTTTTAATCTAACTTCTATTACAATTATAAACACGTCAAAAAAAAAATTATAAACATATATAAAATATTGTTATAACAAAAATAATTAAATCGAAAATTAAAGTTGAAAATATGTTTTTTCATTGGTTAAACAAGATAATTAAAACATATATATCATTTACAACAAAAGTATTTAGAAATGTATAATGAAAAACACACATAGTTATAAATATGTTTAAATGGGGTCTAAATGGGTTTAAATGGGTTTAAATGGGTCTAAATGAGTAAGAACAACTTTGATGGATTTAAATGGGTAACCCTATTAGACCCAAAAACTAAATGGGTTTAAACGGTATGAATTTAAACGGTATGGATCTAAATGGGGTGAGTTTACCATGAAAACATCCCTACTAGCAAGTGTGTCCCAAATATTTTCTTATAATGTGTGACTTCAAGCCAATGTTTCACATGCTTTAAATGAGGGACGGGTCTGGTAATGACATTTACTTGTAACGAGATGTCAATGAAAAATACAAATAAGATTGAATGTTATATATAAATGTCATTTATACTTGTAAAGAGACGTTGCGATCTAAAATCTTAGTTTGTGTTGATATAAATGTATAAGTCTCTCTATAGTCGTTTTCCCCTAAAAAGAAGTTGAACCTCAAACAAGTCAAATGTATAGTTACCAAGAAAAAAATATATCAGAAAACTCCCATTACCAACAATTCTGAAACCAAAAATATATTTCTATTCATAGCGAGAGGAATCTAATTAGAAAATTTGCCCATATGATTATTTCTTTCCAATTTTAAAAAAGAACAAATTTTTTTAAAAAATATGGCAGGCTGCAACAAAACCCAGCTATACCTCTCGACCATCGCCGTTACCGTGATCCTCTTGACGGCGAACCAAGCCACGGAAGCACATTTCAACAGACTCTGCTCCCAAACCGCATACCCAACATTGTGTCAACCGCTGGTTAAAGGGTCGAGCCCGAGACGAGCCGTGCACAGCACGATTTGTGCCCTCGAGGCTAAGACGAGATTGGCCATTAAAGACGCTGCGAGGTTCAAACACGGAAACCAAAAAGTCTCCATTTGCTACGCGACTCTTATGGACGCAGCCTTCAATCTTGGGAAAGCGAAGACGAGCATCAAGAAACGAAATGTTCTGTCGCTGAAAATGTTTTTGACCGCGGCTGTGTCGGATTACGGCGTTTGTGTCAACGGGTTCATAGAATCGCATCAAGTTAACGCCGTTCAGAACGCTGCGGATGCGTTGAGGAAGATGGGAACTAACTGCTTGTTTCTTGCTACATTGATTAGATGATCGTCCAACCACAAAATCCCTCAATAACTGATTCTCAATTATGTAAAATTTTATTTTTCTCCAGAGGGTGTAATGTAATTATAATAGAACTTTTAGCCATTTCAAAAATCTTCCTTTTTTGGGGTCAAAAGCTTAATTTTATTGAAACTAATTCAAAGAGTTCAAGATGGCTCCGAGAGCTCTTTTTGCGATCAAGTCAGCTTTAACATTGGCCGAACGAGGAATAAATCGAAATGAAATCGAAGAGAAAGATAACGCCGATGCATATATCGTTAACAGTGGCATGGATCTCAATCCTGAGAATTGAGAAGATTGATGAGAGACTGAGAGTCCGACAATTTTTGATGGATTTTTTGTGGTTTCTTTTTCCAAAAATTTGATGACATCAGTTAAACAGAATTAACAGAACTATTTTTGCAATTACCAAAATAAGATCTCCAAAAGAGGAGATTACATTGTGTGAGAGTTTCGTTCTCTCAACTGTAAATCATAGCTAATCTCGAAACAATTCACAGAAACATGAACAAACAGTCTTAAGGTGAAAGTAAAACAGACCCATAAGATTGATTTGCTGATTCTCAATCATACAAATAGAGCCGATTTTTATTACCAATAAGAAACAGAGCTCTGAGGATGCAAGTGCCCCTACACGACTGATAATAATGTCTTTGCCTGAAGGTTAAAAAACAAAAATGAAGGAGAAAGAGATGGAACAGACCTCATTCTTCCTGACATATTTCATCGAGCAGCTTCTGTGTCGTTTCATTAACCTCCACGTTTTCCATCTTCAAGCGCCGACGCATAGCAGGAGGATTCTTTCCTGCTGCTGCATATGTTCTTATCAATGATTCAAAGATTTCTGCGCCTACATCATCTGTTCCCTTCTTTAATATCTCTACCAAATTCTCAGCTCCATCAACATCTTTCTTTTCCTCGAATTGGCTCATCAAAGTTCTGATTGTTTCCTGTGACGGTAGCCACTTGCCACCATCTCCTTTGCCGATAGAAACTGCCTCAGATGTACATTTGAGTGCTTGAGCCGTATCACCGCTCTTTACATAGTAATCCATGAAAATCTCCCACGTTTTAGCATTGGGCTTTCCACCTCTTCTTGGAGCTTTCTCCTTGAGCTCTTTTGCTTTTTCAATGAGACCTTCTTTTGCATAAGCGCCAATCAACACATTTACAACCCGGATGTCATAAGTAGAGCAGTTAGCTTGCCATTCCTTGAACAGCGTCTCTGCACCCGGTAAATCTTTCAAGTTCACCAGCACTTGAATCATGTTCAGATAGGCTACATTCGTGGTTTTCGGAATAGCCAGCCTCAATGAACGCCAAATCCTATAAACTTCAGTTAGTTTTCCCAGTCGTCCATACAATGTAATAAGAAACTGATATGCCTTAAAATCCCGTTGCGTGTTTTTCATCTCCAGTTCCTGAAGGGCCTTCTCTGCTTTCTCAGATAGTCTCGCATCAACATATATTGATGCCATGTTGCTGTATGTAGTCCAATCTGGAGCAACTCTACCATCTCTATTCATCTCTTCGATGACTCTCTCGACACCAGAAACATCCTTTGTAGCAGCCAATGCCCTCATCCATACATTGTATGTGTATGAATCCGGCATGACATTCTCGGCCTTCATTTCTTGAATTATCGCCGGAACCTTCTCAGGCTGTCCTGTCTTTGTGTAAAGGGTCATGAGGCTGTTATACGACATCGAGCTAACAGTAATGTTGAGCTCTTTCATCTTGTTCAGTAGACCTTCCGCTTTCTCTGCCATCAACTCCTTGCAATAGCAGTTCAAAAGAGACCCATAAGTGAGCTCGGTTTTAGATGTTTCCGGAAGATCAACAAAATAACTCTCCCCAGCAGTAATTCCCCGAGCCTTCGCAACAAGATCAAGATGGATTGCTTGATCACTCACCGTCTTGTTCATACCTCTCTCTTCCATTACTTCAGATAGCTGAAAGCCGAAAATCACTCTACAATAAGAATTCGCAAGCAGGAGCCTAACTAAAGAAACAAGCATCACACAGAGAACATCTAGTTCACAGTTTCGAGGTCACACCAAAATTTTAAGAGAATCACTCTCTGCTCCTATACCAATTTCAAGAGAAGAGATCCAAAAATAACTAAATTGTTCGTCATGAGCATCAAACACGACCACTTTAAGAATCTACATTTCTACATATATTCAACAGATTGAATCAAATGGTTTTATAATCTGAGAATAATTGTTAAAAAATTCGCGTGTGATTCGAAGATGCGATTTCCAAAAACAAGATGAAACCTTGAGTGCCGGGTAATAAAGGCCGCGACTTCGGAGCTTCTTGATCGTATCTCCAACCTCCCATTTAAAGACGTGCTTAGTGCCTTTGAGGAACTGATTCAGCTGCTGCCGAACACTGACCTCCGAGCCGCCATCCTTGAAGAGCCGATGGTAAAGCGGTTCTTCGAGGTACTTCTTCGTCGATCTCTTTACGATGTCTCTCGGTCGACTCAGATGTCGCAACGCCATTTTTCCCCGTCGGATCAGTAGGCAAGAGTGACTGAGGTTTTCGGGCAAAACCCTAATTCACTGTCATGTTCTCAAGCTTGAGAGAAATGGAGGAGAAGAAAATAGACAATGGGCCTTTTAATGGGCTAGATTATTCAATTCAGTTTGGGCCTTTTAATGGGCTAGATTATTCATTTCAGTTTGGGCCTTTAAACGAGCTTGTATAGTAAAATCTACAATGTGGGGCACGTTTATAACACACCGCATTTATGTTTGCTAAATTATTTAGATTTTTATTTCATATCAATCAAATATTTTAAATTTATAGTTCTTAAAATCTAATTTGCAGTGTATATATTTTTAGATTTATAATAACATTATACATATCAAATCCTTTTAGAACTTTATTTTCTGCTGAAATGCTTTATTTTCGACTTTTGAGCTCATCAAATTGAAACCGAGAAGTCTGCATGTTTCCTATAATCAACTCAGATCCGTCTCTAACTTTTTTTAAGCTTTAGGCCAAAATTTTTTTTGAATTTTTTATGATATATAATTTTTTTTTCTTTTGGACCTTTTTCCCAAATATATATAGATTTTTTTAAAAATTTTGAGTTTTTTTGGACTTTTTTCTAAGATATATGTATTTTTTTCATTATTTTGGGTCTTTTTCCTTTACAAAAACAAAAAAGGGCATACGCTCCTCCCGCCGCCCCTAGAGCCGGCCCTGAATCAACTTCATGGAAAACTTTCCCCATTCTATTAGAATAGTTGCAAACACTGAAGTGAATCCAAATATTGAGACGAACCGCATTCATGTTCCTTGAAACTGGGGAAAGAAAAGATTTATTGCATGTGGGACTTTTCATTGGGATTGTGGTGGGTTTGTTGCTTATTGGAGGAGAGATTCGTTGGGAAAGGTGGGTTTTGGAGTTGTGCATAAGAATAAACTGCAGAAAGGAATAGAGGTTGCAGTAAGAGGATGGAACAATCGATTATAGGTGGAAAAGGTATGGATGAATTCAAATATGAGGTTAGCGTTCTAATTTTATAGTCTAAAGAGAATAGAGATTATGTGGGTAAATAATGCACATGAAAACTAGCTAGGACCACATTTTATTCGAAATAGTAAGTCGGTTAGTTTTCGTAGCAAACTTTTGCTATAAAATTTGTAATTTAATATTTAATATTAAAGGTAAAACACATCCAATTAGTGAAAGTGATACTTGTATACTACAAACATCCTTTCATCTGGTCTTTCATAACCAAAATTTCTATTACAAACAAAAAAAAACAAAGACCAATTAAGTGGGATGATGAGATAATTCTTAAGTATATATATATATGGATGTTGCAGCAAAGAGCGGCGATACACAAATGACTAAGCTAATTGCAGTCTTTGCAGAGAAGTGAAGTTCAGAGGGAAGGAAATAAGTTGGAGAAAGACACAAAGATGAAGAAGAAGTGGAGCAAGGCAAACTTGTAGTTCTCCCAAGGCCGGTCATGAATCCAAGAAAAGCAAGCATGGGTTTGCGGCTCTCATTTTTATAAAAAAAATCGGTCCTTAAATTTTTTAAAATCTCTTTAGTTTAGTAGTAAAATTATAAAAAAAAATTCAAAAAGTCATAAGTTCAAAACTTAATATGGTAAAACGGCCCAAATATTTTTTTTAGCTTGCGGCTTTCTAAAACTCAGGGCCGACTCTGAGTTCTCCATAGGTATTGCCTCGAAGAAAACGAGAGGCTGCTATTGGTTTACCAATACATGCGACAAGGTGCCTTAAGTATACATCTTTCTCACTGGAAGGACGAAGGGTTGAAACCTCTTTAGCGCACTAGACGGTTTTGGATGTGGCTAGAGAGGACTAGCGTATATGCATACTTTGTCTCGTCAAAGTGAGAGATCGGAGCTAGTTTCAACATTGTCACTATATGTGTGAAATCCCAAGAAACAGTTTTAGGGTATATTTTTTTTCGATTAAAACCCTAAGGCGATAACCCTAAACCTTGCGACCAAAGAAACCCTAACTCTAACTTCCCGAAAAAGAAAATCCTAACTTGCAAATGAAATAATGATTCAGACTCTTAATCTTCGACCGGAATCCTTTTTGGGCATTGATCATGCATGCTAAGTCGGGCTTGAGGATAGTTGGGGCAAACATCCAGCGAAAGGAAAAATTGGACCGAAAGAATCATTAGGCGAGGAGTCGGACCTATTTCGGGTTAAGGAAAGCCCACAAGCGAAAGAAGTGATTAAGCTCATTCTCAAATGGATCCCAAAGTTTTATTATCTTAATTTCGTGGCCCAATAGTAAAGAGAAGTGAAGCCCATAATGGTCATTAAGGGCAAAAGAGACATCTTCTCTGAAAACCCTAAACGTAGGAAGCCTCACCCCTTGCTAGGGATGTCAATCGGGCTGGCCATGCCCGGCCCGAAACCCGTAAAGCCCGCATATATTTGAGCCCGACCCGACCTTGCCCGAAAAAAAATCGGGCCTATATTCTAAAGCCCGGCCCAGCCCGGACAGGTCTCTCGGACGTTTCGGGCTTTTTTGGGTTTTTCTTTACAAACACAAAAATTCACAATTCTCAAACAAAAAAATACTTAAAACAAAATATTTATCAAAATAAATCTAAATTGAAATGTATTATATCAAATCCAATTAAATTTAAAAGCAAAAGTTTGACAAAAAAATAAATAAAATTCAAATAAATTGTATTACCAAATAAAACATAAAATCAAAACACTTCAAATCTAGGTAGTAGAGTTTAGATTAGAATCTCCTTCATCTTATTCTAAATCCTCATCACCATCAAGACCTACATATAAAAAATAAAGTAAAATAATATTAAACTTTTAGAGGTATAAATCATATAAAAATATCATTGAAAGTCTATAGCTAAAGATTTTAAAAATATGAAGTAAATATGGATGAATGATAATGGTACCTGGATCACGAAATGTAAACACATCCAACCAAGCGCATGTACAAATCAGTGCTTCAACGTTACTTGGTTAAAGACGATTTCTATATTTATCCAAGACATGCGCACCAATACTAAATGTAGACTATGATGCCACTGTAGTTATCAGAATGCTTAGAATATCACATGCCATATGAGTTAACTCACCATAACGTTGTGACTGACACTTCCACCATTAAAAAAAAAATATGTCTTCATAAAAAGCCAGTTCCAACATATCGTCTTTTAAGTATAGAGTCAATTTATACTTTCCTTCTTCTATAATGGTACGTTTTTCATACGCTTTGAAATCATATGATGATAAGTGAACCCAAATTTAATAAGACATACATAATCAAATAGTTACGGGCTTTTCGGGCTAAGCCCAAAAAACACACTAACCCGAATGGGCTTAGCCTGAAAGGTCCGATTTGTTTTGGGCTTTTATTTCTAGGTTCCAGCCCGGTGTTTTTCAGGGCCGGGCCGGGCCGGCCCTCAGGCTTTGGCTCTAATTGACACCCCTACCCTTTGCTCTATATATAGAAGGATCTTGTGGCAAAGCGGAGGCAGAGAGTTCAGAGCGGCGGAGCCCTGCTGGAATTCCGCTTGAGCCACCACCGTCGAGCCACTTCGAAGGAGAAGCCACCATAGCCGTCTAAGAGGCAGATATGACCTGTTTTGGAATATAAGATAATCGGGCAGGCAAATCAGATCGTATGAAGCTGAAACTTGGTAAGAATATTCTACACTCCCAGATCTAGCCATAGACGAAAGTGGATCTCCATTTGGAGTTATGGATCTAAAGTTATTATCGTTTTTCTGAGATCAATATTTGTAATTAGAATCTTCGTACATCCATCTTGCAAGGAGACTTTCCGGCGAACCAGGAGGAACCAGGAAGCTATCTTTATACCGTTAGAAATATCTCGATGTTAGACTTCCAGAACATCGTTTTGATTCCGATTTAGAGGTTTGACCACAATGTTATCGCTGTTTTTCTGTTGGGTATGGAATCTGTCCAAATCTGAAAACCATAAATCCTAATTTCAAGCGTAGACTTCAGAACGCTTATTCCAACCGCTTCTTCAGACAAATTACAACTTCAACAGAAAGGGAAAGGTGAGGCAGGACTTGTGGATCTATAAGTTGTCTTAGGCATAGTTGTGTATGTGTGTGCTGAACCTAAAGTTAGAGATTGATTGATAATTAAAATGAACATGAATGAATGAGAACGGGTGTATGTATTGTTGATTGGTGTTAGTCTATGCACGTTAGAGCGCATGATTGATCCCGGCCCATGGACATTGCGAACCATGGACGGATTCCTTGCTGGTCTTCACGAAGGACGTTTCGCGAAGTGGAACCATGGCTGGACTACACACAGGGGAAGTGTGGCCAGTACTGGGGCTGACGGGCCTGTGAGATTGTGGATGACGAGTCACCAGATTTAAAGTGTGACGTTCTCGTGAGTGGGATCTTATGTGCTAGGGTTTCTATGTACTTGTGAAAGATTGATGATTGCTCCTTGTCTAATATTAGGTTAAGTAGACATATATGTGGTTATGTTTAATTATTCGTATAGATCAGGTGGACATGTAGGATCGTCCTCACTGGGTAACTTGTTACTCACCCCTCTTCCCTTTTCAGGTTTGTTTTATAAGATTGTTTTTGGCGTGGAGTGCAAGTCAAGTTATTCAATAGGACTTTTTCGGGTTAGGATGTCTCAATATGAAATATACATATGTCTTATTAAATTTAGTAATATCTTCTAACTAACTTTTTCCAACAAATATGAATAACTAAAATGGTTCATAAATCTAAACCGGCGATATAATTTACAAAAATACATTATAGAAATATAATCTTGCACTACAGACTAAATAATCAGTTTTGATATTCATCAAGATATATAAGAAAAAGAGAAAAAACAAATCGTCCGTTAAATTTATCCTTGCATGTTTCCAGAACTTGTTTGTTTCGTAAGAAAAATAAAATCTTTTAATTAGCTTTGTAATCGTTATTTTGCTACCAGATGATAAACAGATCATCTCAGTATGAGGTTGGTACCGGGGGAAAAGGGTCAAAATAAACCCGAACTAAATTCAGTGTGCCAAAAAAAATCCAAACTAAAATACGGTATCTTTTACTACCTATCATACAAGAAAATTCAAATTTGCGACCTGAACTCTAATATACGTGCCAAAATCTACCTTGAATAACTTTGACGTTAGTCAACTGCTAAAAAACGCTGACGAGGCATGACACGTTGTCACTTTACTAAAACGACGTCGTTTTCATTGTTTGAAAAATCTAAAAAATTTCCTCTCCCCTTGACTCGAACCCAAGATACTGTAAACCATAGACAATCGTGTAGACCAGTTGAACAATGAGATATTTTTGATATTTTTTACAAACATATCAATATATTAGCAAAAACGCTTTAGATTTAGTCGATACTTCCCAATCAACCACCATGGCCACCGCTTCAAACTTCTCCACCGTCAACACATATATGTGACATCTCTGCTTAATTCCTCTTCTCTGATCATCGGAAAACCATCTTCGTCAAAGTCCAGCTCCGTCAGATACTCAGTTTCATTTTTTCACAAAACCCTAACACCAATCCGATACTCGTCCTCTCCTGCCGACCAATCCCCCTTCGTCGCCGTTTCTTCTCCTTCCGTGGAAGGGGTAAATCAATCCAAAACCTCCTTGATATCCCGTCTTTGTGGCGGCGAAAGTCTCTACGACCTGTTTTTACTCTCCTCGCCGACTCTATCTGAGACTGCATCCGATCTCTTAACGCCGCCGACACAGCCGCTATTCTCCGGTTACCGGAAAACTGCCCTACTTGGGCTAAAAATAGACATTCAACATTTAATCATCAACACATTTGGATTGAATTTAAACACAAAATATCCAAAACTGCTTTAAAAATGTAAAACAAATGCTTAAAATTTGTTTAAGATATACCCAAAAAGTGCTCAAAATTTTCCAAGAAATACAAAATAAAAATATATGATATATTCAAATATATAACCTAAATACATACACATTTTTGAACTAATAGAATCACATTAACTAGATTTATGTATATCAAATTTTCCGTATTATGAAAACTAAGACTAGCTCCGATTTTAACGTTGTTTTTGGTTTTAGGGTTATTCGATTTGTGGCTCACAAAATTATTGGGTTCTCAATACAATTATAGATTTATAGGAGAAACTTACATTTAATTGTTGCATGAACGAATGAAATCACAGTAAAAACTATCAGAAATTAATGTATGAGCTTTGGGATCAAACTACAATTACATGCTTGGATAATTTGTAGCATACAGACTAAATATTTTTAGAGGAAGCGTAGCTTGGTAGAAGTGAGTTAAATCTATATTTATTCCTTTTTATAATTATTTTTATTTAGTAAAAAACTATTTTGAAAGAAAAAGGAACTAAAACATACTATTTAAAAACGTATTTTAATTCGGAATAACCTCTACATTATTATTCATTACGGTTAACTTTATATAAATCGATCAACATAATAGAGCCAAATCGAATGCCGTTATTTTTCACCATTATCTTTTTGGTTGATTTGTAGTAAACGTCGTATAAAATCAACTGGGCCAGCCATAACGCACATCCGATCACATTGGGCATCACCAAGTACGGCGGATCAAACGGGATGAAACCATAAACATTCCAAACGATTGCGTTTAGAAAACCGGTTAAAAATAGTCAAAAAGGCATGAATTCAAAACTTTTTGTTTTGATCACTATTTTCTTCATAAGAACTTGATTGATCCCGGCCCATGGACATTACGAACCATGGACGGATTCCTTGCTGGTCTTCACGAAGGACGTTTCGCGAAGTGGAACCATGGCTGGACTACACACAGGGGAAGTGTGGCCAGTACTGGGGCTGACGGACCTGTGAGATTGTGGCTGACAAGTCATCAGATTTAAAGTGTCAAGTTCTCGTGAGTAGGATCTTATGTGCTAGGGTTTCTATGTACTTGTGAAAGATTGATGATTGCTCCTTGTCTAATCTTAGGTTAAGTAGACATATATGTGGTTATGTTTAATTATTCGTATAGATCAGGTGGACATGTAGGATCGTCCTCACTGGGTAACTTGTTACTCACCCCTCTTCCCTTTTTCAGGTTTGTTTTATAAGATTGTTTTTGGCGTGGAGTGCAAGTCAAGTTATTTAATAGGATTTTTTCGGGTTAGGATGTCTCAATATGAAATATACATGTCTTATTAAATTTAGTAATATCTTCTAACTAACTTTTTTCCAACAAATATGAATAACTAAAATGGTTCATAAATCTAAACCGGCGATATAATTAACAAAAATACATTATAGAAATATAATCTTGCACTACAGATTAAATAATCAGTTTTGATATTCATCAAGATATATAAGAAAAAGAGAAAAAACAAATCGTCCGTTAAATTTATCCTTGCATGTTTCCAGAACTTGTTTGTTTCGTAAGAAAAATAAAATCTTTTAATTAGCCTTGTAATCGTTATTTTGCTACCAGATGATAAACAGATCATCTCAGTACGAGGTTGGTACCGGGGGAAAAGGGTCAAAATAAACTCGAACTAAATTCAGTGTGCCAAAAAAAATCCAAACTAAAATACGGTATCTTTTACTACTTATCATATAAGAAAATTTAAATTTGCGACCTGAACTCTAATATACGTTCCAAAATCTACCTTGAATAACTTTGACGTTAGTCAACTGCTAAAAAACCCTGACGAGGCATTACACGTTGTCACTTTACTAAAACGACGTCGTTTTCATTGTTTAAAAAATCTAAAAATTTTCCTCTCCCCTGGACTCGAACCCAAGATATTGTAAACCATAGACAAGCGTGTAGACCAGTTGAACAATGAGATATTTTTGATATTTTTTACAAACATATCAATATATTAGCAAAAACGCTTTAGATTTAGTCGATACTTCCCAATCAACCACCATGGCCACCGCTTCAAACTTCTCCACCGTCAACACATATATGTGACATCTCTGCTTAATTCCTCTTCTCTGATCATCGGAAAACCATCTTCGTCAAAGTCCAGCTCCGTCAGATACTCGGTTTCATTTTTTCACAAAACCCTAACTCCAATCCGATACTCGTCCTCTCCTGCCGACCAATCCCCCTTCGTCGCCGTTTCTTCTCCTTCCGTGGAAGGGGTAAATCAATCCAAAACCACCTTGATATCCCGTCTCTGTGGCGGCGAAAGTCTCTACGACCTGTTTTTACTCTCCTCGCCGACTCTATATGAGACTGCATCCGATCTCTTAACGCCGCCGACACAGCCGCTATTCTCCGGTTACCGGAAAACTGCCCTACCTGGGCTAAAAATAGACATTCAACATTTAATCATCAACACATTTGGATTGAATTTAAACACAAAATATCCAAAACTGCTTTAAAAATGTAAAACAAATGCTTAAAATGTGTTTAAGATATACCCAAAAAGTGCTCAAAATTTTCCAAGAAATACAAAATAAAAATATATGATATATTCAAATATATAACCTAAATACATACACATGTTTGAACTAATAGAATCACATTAACTAGATTTATGTATATCGAATTTTCCGTATTATGAAAACTAAGACTAGCTCCGATTTTAACGTTGTTTTTGGTTTTAGGGTTATTCGATTTATGGCTCACAAAATTATTGGGTTCTAAATACAATTATAGATTTATAGGAGAAACTTACATTTAATTGTTGCATGAACGAATGAAATCACAGTAAAAACTATCAGAAATTAATGTATGAGCTTTGGGATCAAACTACAATTACATGCTTGGATAGTTTGTAGCATACATACTAAATATTTGTAGAGGAAGCGTAGCTTGGTATAAGTGAGTTAAATCTATATTTATTCCTTTTTATAATTATTTTTATTTAGTAAAAAACTATTTTGAAAGAAAAAGGAACTAAAACATACTATTTAAAAACGTATTTTAATTCGGAATAACCTCTACATTATTATTCATTACGGTTAACTTTATATAAATCGATCAACATAATAGAGCCAAATCGAATGCCGTTATTTTTCACCATTATCTTTTTGGTTGATTTGTAGTAAACGTCGTATAAAATCAACTGGGCCAGCCATAATGCACATCCGATCACATTGGGTATCACCAAGTACGGCGGGTCAAACGGGATGAAACCATAAACAGTCCAAACGATTGCGTTTAGAAAACCGGTTAAAAATAGTCAAAAAGGCATGAATTCCAAACTTTTTGTTTTGATCACTATTTTCTTCATAAGAACTTGATTGATCCCTGCCCATGGACATTGCGAACCATGGACGGATTCCTTGCTGGTCTTCACGAAGGACGTTTCGCGAAGTGGAACCATGGCTGGACTACACACAGGGGAAGTGTGGCCAGTACTGGGGCTGACGGGCCTGTGAGATTGTGGCTGACGAGTCACCAGATTTAAAGTGTGACGTTCTAGTGAGTGGGATCTTGTGTGCTAGTGTTTCTATGTACTTGTGTAAGATTGATGATTGTTACTTGTCTAATCTTAGGTTAAGTAGACATATATGTGGTTATGTTTAATTATTCGTATAGATCAGGTGGACATGTAGGATCGTCCTCACTGGGTAACTTGTTACTCACCCTCTTCCCTTTTTCAGGTTTGTTTTATAAGATTGTTTTTGGCGTGGAGTGCAAGTCAAGTTATTCAATAGGATTTTTTCGGGTTAGGATGTCTCAATATGAAATATACATGTCTTATTAAATTTAGTAATATCTTCTAACTAACTTTTTTCCAACAAATATGAATAACTAAAATGGTTCATAAATCTAAACCGGCGATATAATTTACAAAAATACATTATAGAAATATAATCTTGCACTACAGACTAAAAATCAGTTTTGATATTCATTAAGATATATAAGAAAAAGAGAAAAAACAAATCGTCCGTTAAATTTATCCTTGCATGTTTCCAGAACTTGTTTGTTTCGTAAGAAAAATAAAATCTTTTAATTAGCCTTGTAATCATTATTTTGCTACCAGATGATAAACATATCATCTCAGTACGAGGTTGGTACCGGGGAAAAATGGTCAAAATCAACACGAACTAAATTCAGCGTGCCCAAAAAAATCCAAACTAAAATACGGTGTCTTTTACTACCTATCATACAAAAAAATCAAATTTGCGACATGAACTAATATACGTGCCAAAATCTACCTTGACTAACTTTGACGTTAGTCAACTGTTAAAAAACGCTGACGAGGCATGACACGTTGTAACCTTACTAAAACGACGTTGTTTTCATTGTTTGAAAAATCTAAAATTTTTCCTCTCCCCTAGACTCGAACCCAGAATACTGTAAACTATAGACAAGCGTGTGGACGAGTTGAACCATGAAACATTTTTGATATTTCTTACAAACTTATCAATATATAAGGAAAAACTCTTTAGATTTAGTCGATACTTCCCAATCAAAGTCCAGCTCCGTCAGATACTCGGTTTCATTTTCTTACAAAACCCTAACTCCAATCCGATACTCGTCCTCTCCCGCCGACCACTCCCCCTCCGTCGCTGTTTCTTCTCCTTCCGGGGAAGGGATCGCAAATCAATCCAAAATCTCCTTGATATCCCGTCTCTGTGGCGGCGAAAGTCTCTACGACCTGTTTTTACTCTCCTCGCCGACTCTATCTGAGACTGCATCCGAGCTCTTAACGCCGCCGAAACAGCCGCTATTCTCCGGTTACCGGAAAACTTCCGTACCTGGGCTAAAAAGAGACATTCAAAATTTAATTATCAACACATTTGTATTGAATTTAAACACAAAATATCCAAAACTGCTTTAAAAATGTAAAACAAATGCTTAAAATTTGCTTAAGATATACCCAAAAAGTGCTCAAAATTTTCCAAAAAATACAAAATAAATATATGATATATTCAAATATATAACCTAAATACATACACATGTTTGAACTAATAGAATCACATTAACTAGATTTATGTATATCAAATTTTCCGTATTATGAAAACTAAGACTAGCTCCGATTTTAACGTTGTTTTTGGTTTTAGGGTTATTCGATTTGTGGCTCACAAAATTATTGGGTTCTCAATACAATTATAGATTTATAGGAGAAACTTACATTTAATTGTTGCCTGAACGAATGAAATCACAGTAAAAACTATCAGAAATTGTGAGAACGTTCGCCCTAAAACTCTCTCAGGCCCAAGGATCGAGGAGCCGCTCAACATCGACGACATGAACTCTCTCAGGCGTTCTTCCTCCGTCGGTCCCTCCGCTTGACTGAAGTTTCTTGCGTTCCTCTCTCGGGGCTATCAACATCCGAAGAATCGTGTTCCCCTCAGTAAACAACTGTGCAATGTTATTGTCTATTGACAAGCCGGGACTTGATGCAGGATTTGATGTGCCAGTGATTGGAGATTGTATTATTGAGCCTGACCTGCGTGATGAATAAATGAAGTTGTTGCCTATAGGATCAGGATCAAAGCCTGCCGTAGACACATGACTTCTTTCAACAACACCAGTAGGCAGCAATACAGTATGACTAGGAGGATTTGTCGAAAAAACAGGCTGAACAGTTGTTTAGGGGACTAGCTGAGTAATGACAGGGACATTATCTGTCTCAGGAGGTGAGCAGGGCACCTCTGAGGGTGAATTAGCATCTGTGGACTGCTGGGAAGAAAAACCAGAGTGCCAAGCTGAGAGTAGAGGAGATGTGGCCTGTGGAAGAAACGTATTGTATACATCTGAAAAAGGAAACTGTTCCTCATCAAAAACAACGTGTCTGCTGATGTAAACCTTACCTGATGGAGGATGGAGACATCTGTAGCCTTTAAACTTCTCATTATACCCCAAAAAAACACACAGTAAGGATCGGGGATCAAACTTATGTTGAGCATACGGACGAAGATAGGGATATCAGCTGCAGCCAAAAACCCTTAGAAATGTATACACTGGTTGTTTTCCCACCAATATTTCATAAGGACTTTTGTTGTTAGGCAGAACTGATGATGGTAAGAGATTTCCCAGGTAAGTAGCCGTATTGAAGGCTTCAACCCATAAGTATTGAGGAGCTTTGCTCTGAAAGATCATCGAACGTCCAAGTTATGTGATGTGCCTATGCTTTCGTTCTGCTATACCATTTTGCTGAGGGGTGTGAGGACAAGAGATAAGTTGTTTAATTCCTGAGTTGGCAAGATGTAAAAAAATTGATTACTGGTGAATTCACCCCCTCCATCACACTGAAACATAGTGATCTTTTCCTGTAATTGAGTCTCAACCAGCTTTTGAAACAGAACAAATACGGAGAAGAACTCTGATTTCTTTCGTAGAGGATAAAACCAGGTGTATCTTGAGAAATTGTCGATGAAAATAACATAATACCGAAAGACTTGAGTTGAAACAACAGGAGAAGGTCCCCATAGATCACAATGTATTCTTTCTAGGGGCCTAGATGAAACAAACTCAGAGAAAGAAAAAGGAAGTCTGCAAACTTTCCCCAAACGACAAGCATCACATAACTTGGAGCTTGATTTATTGATAACTACAGCCTTGATTCTTGATAAATGTTGAAGGATGTCTTGATGAGGATGACCAAGGCGCCTGTGCCATACTTCATCACTAGTAGCTTGTTGTCGTGTAGAGTAGTGAGCTGAAAAATTTGGTTCCTTCAACACATAGAGATCCTTATGCCTTTTTCCCTTGGTCAGCAGCTGCTTTGTCTGTTTATTCTCAACAATAACACCATCAGAATCAAATTTAAAGGAACATGGGTAATCATCTGTGAGTTTGGTGACAGATAAGAGGGATTAAGTAATTCATGGGAAAACAAGGACATCTTTTAGAGGTAAATTACCTTGAATAATGGGCAGAACTGCATAACCAATATGAGTTATGGGTAAGAATTCCCCATTTCCAACAATGACCGCATCATCACCTGAATAAAGCTGATTGGTCTGTAGCTGAGAGGTGGAACTCGTAATGTGAGCTGTAGCAACTGTATCAGGATACCGTTCATGACCGGAAGTATGAGACTGATCAGAGATCTTCATAGCAGCAAGAGCAGTGTTGAAATCAGGGCATTGATATTCTTGATCAAAACGTTTGTAGCACTTGTAGGCTGGATGGCCATACTTGTTTTTATAATATTGCTTAACTTTTACAAGAGGACCTTGTAGTCCTTATATAGAAAGAGCTAATCGAATAACGCCAAATACACGTTGCCTTCAGTCACCGATGTTTGCACATGATCCAAGGATATCAAATATGTTGTGTAACCGAATTGCAGCTGGATTTGAACGAAGATTTCCTTTTTCCTGTTGACTGATAAGAGTCTTCGAGAATACTCTATTGCCGTTGTGAGGAGATAATACTTGAGCTGGATTGGGCTTGCTGATGTTTGATCTTAGGTCCACACTGTTAACTGTCTTCTGGTTTTCGTCTTGGGCCTTATCTTTCTTCATTGGCCCATCGTCTGTTTGATTACCATAAGCAGAGATAGAACCATGCTTCTCAATACCACTGCCCGCCGGTCGAAGCTCGTCGACGGCGAGATCCCTTCCGACTCTCTAGTCGGTAATCTCTGATATTCTGTCATTACTCCATGATAATGGAGTCTGTTGTGTTGAATGTCTAACAGATCTTGAAGCCGGCAGATCTAACGATTAAGCTCTCTCCCCTCCATGGGACGTCTTCTCCGGTAACGTCGGTATTGAGAAGTTGTCGATGAAAATAACATAATACCGAAAGCTTTGAGTTGAAACAACAGGAGAAGGTCCCCATAGATCACAATGTATTCTTTCTAGGGGCCTAGATGAAACAAACTCAGAGGAAGAAAAAGGAAGTCTGCAAACTTTCCCCAAACGACAAGCATCACATAACTTGGAGCTTGATTTATTGATAACTACAGCCTTGATTCTTGATAAATGTTGAAGGATGTCTTGATGAGGATGACCAAGGCGCCTGTGCCATACTTCATCACTAGTAGCTTGTTGTCGTGTAGAGTAGTAAGCTGAAAAATTTGGTTCCTTCAACACATAGAGATCCTTATGCCTTTTTCCCTTGGTCAGCAGCTGCTTTGTCTGTTTATTCTCAACAATAACACCATCAGAATCGAATTTAAAGGAACATGGGTAATCATCTGTGAGTTCGGTGATAGATAAGAGGGATTTAGTAATTCATGGGAAAACAAGGACATCTTTTAGAGGTAAATTACCTTGAAGACTGGGCAGAACTGCATAACCAATATGAGTTATGGGTAAGAATTCCCCATTTCCAACAATGATCGCATCATCACCTGAATAAAGCTGGCTGGTCTGTAGCTGAGAGGCAGAACTCGTAATGTGAGCTGTAGCACCCGTATCAGGATACCATTCATGACCGGAAGTATGAGACTGATCAGAGATCCTCATAGCAGCAAGAGCAGTGTTGAAATCAGGGCATTGATATTCTTGATCAAAACGTTTGTAGCACTTGTAGGCTGGATGGCCATACTTGTTTTTATAATATTGCTTAACTTTTACAAGAAGAGCTTGTAGTCCTTCTATAGAAAGAGCTAATCGAATAACGCCAAATACATGTTGCCTTCTGTCACTGATGTTTGCACATGATCCAAGGATATCAAATATGTTGTGTAACCGAATTGCAGCTGGATTTGAACGAAGATTTCCTTTTTCCTGTTGACTGATAAGAGTCTTCGAGAATACTCTATTGCCGTTGTGAGGAGATAATACTTGAGCTGGATTGGGCTTGCTGATGTTTGATCTTAGGTCCACACTGTTAACTGTCTTCTGGTTTTCGACTTGGGCCTTATCTTTCTTCATTGGCCCATCGTCTGTTTGATTACCAGAAGCAGAGATAGAACCATGCTTCTCAATAGTCGGAACAACTTTCACCGCCGGATCCCCCAGATCCTCCGGATCCGCCGGACCTCTCTCCATGTTGCCTCACCGTCTCTATGCGCTTCAAATCCAACGACCCCAACTCCGTCAAACCGTTAGACGGTGCTCCAAACCATCACCTCCCATCCTCCTTTCTCCTGAAGCCTCTCATCACTCCCGGCGAAAGTCCTTTGTCCTCATTATCCGCCGTCATCTCCGTCGAGAAGACTCTCCTCTACTTTGTTAGTATGGGCATGGCCCATAAGAGTATTGGGCTGGTTAATGTTAGTTGGGATGGCCTAGTAAGTAGCAGCAAAGCAGCTGTTGTGGTTGAGCCTTTCATTGGCTTGGATTGCCGTTATTTTTCCTCTGTCGACACGGAGAGATCATCGAACTCACTTGCCTACTCTATGGTGAAGCCAGTCACCTTAACTTCCTCCATTAAGGAGAGATCAATTCCACCATTTCCTTCTTTTTGGGAGAGATCACTTCCACCAATGTTCCTCTGTATGAGAGGTAGTTTTTCTTCGGGTTTAAAACCGAAGAAAAAAATTCAATTCTTAACCGTATTGTTATCTTGTGTAACGGTCTCCACGGGGCCAGAAGATGCAACAGATCTCGTTTCGACGAGATTTCGAGGTATGGATTGTCATTCAAAGTCACTAACGTGACTAAATTTCAACTTTTCGGATTTGCCGTGAATGTTTTGTCGACGCATCCGATTTTGTTGGATTCGCAGTTGCTTCTATCGACGCATTCGAGCTTTGGCTCCAATCCGCTGTCAAACTTCTATGAACATCTCTCTGCTTTCGCTTTATTTTTTACGGTTGTTATGTTTTGTTGTAATGTTCGAAGAGGATGGATAATTCTCTCTTTTTGGTGTAATTTGGAAGATTAATGAATTCAAGGTTTGAACAAAAAAAAAAACTATCAAAAATTAATGTATGAGCTTTGGGATCAAACTACAATTACATGCTTGGATAGTTTGTAGCATAAAGACTAAATATTTGTAGAGGAAGCGTAGCTCGGTAGAAATGAGTTAAATCTATATTTATTCCTTTTTATAATTATTTTTATTTAGTAAAAAACTATTTTGGAAGAAAAAGGAACTAAAACATAATATTTAAAAATGTATTTTAACTCGGAATAACCTCTACATTATTATTCATTACGGTTAACTTTATATAAGCTGATCAACATAATAGAGCCAAATCAAATGCCGTTTTGTTTCACCATTATCTTTTTGGTTGATTTGTAGTAAACGTCGTATAAAATCAACTGGGCCAGCCATAATGCACATCCGATCACATTGGGTATCACCAAGTACGGGTCAAACGGGATGAGACCATAAACCGTCCAAACAGTTGCATTTAGGAAACCGGTTAAAAATAGTCAAAAATGCATGAATTCCAAACTTTTTGTTTCGATCACTATTAAGAATTTTGACCCCCCCCCCCCCAAAAAAAAACATGATTAATTCAAATATTAACTAATTATCATAATTTCTAAAATATTTTATTAACTCTTGATTAAAACCATGACCGAGAGTGCATGGTGAAACATAAACTAGAGTGTTGGAGACACAACCAACAACCCCAACACGCTCAAATCACTTGTTTGTTGGAGGGTTAGAACCAACGCCATAAGAACCGCCAAAAACGCGGTTTCAGCCGTTAAAACAACGGTTATGTGAAACCGCTGTTTTTGGCAGCCACAATAAATTAAGAACACCATAAGGCAGCGATTCCTATGCCGCTGATAGTACCGACCAACACACTATCAAGGTGAACCATAGGAAAGCCATAGAAACAACGAACCAATTCAGTTCATTAATACTCTCAATTTAGTAAAAAAAATTGAGAACATTAATATCGAAAAAGAATATATGTTCTGTATAACAATAGATACGTGAAATTATGATTAACAATAGTAAATTATTTATTTAATATATACAATATCAAATTATGATTTCATCTAACAACAATATTTCTATACAAAAGTAAAACTAGTTGTTGAAAAAAAAAAAAGAAGGTAAAACTAGCTCAATGAATAAGCAATGGCTCTGGGATTAATTTCAAGAGACTTGCAATTGATAAGAACAGTCATTGAACTTTTTGGGAGTATAAAATATTGAAATTTGTTTTGCTATTTTTCGTAAATATTTGTTGAGAGTGTTGTTCTATATACTACATATGCTTAAAATATAAAATCTATAAAGAGAAATGCTATTTGTAGAGGGTGAATAACAGACCATGTCGTGAAATGTTTAAAAGGGTCGCATAAAATAAAATAAAATCACCATAAAGACAAACTCTCAAAGAATATGGTTTACTAAAACAAATTAAAGGCAAATTTGATCAGCTAAAAAAGTTTCAAAACGTTATCTTTTTCTCTACGTTCGTGCTGTTTTGTTTTGTTTTGTTTTGTTTCAGCCAAGGAGAGACTCTGTGATTTGGGCTTTACCGTAAACATTTTACGTGATTTACAAGTCTTCTTTGGTCAGCCGAGGAGAGACTCCGTGATTAGTATGACCCACCAAAGTCAACAACCACAATTTTCTTTACAAACAAAAAAAAGAAGAAATTATGAAATTATGAAAAAAGAAGAAATTATGAAGAAGACTCTGTGATTAGTACGAAGAATTAATAAAAATAAGTTTCATACACTCAAAACAAGCAAAAAATCAAAAGTCTATCTTGTTTCTTTGTTTCTTGTGGACCAATAAGAAAGTCTATCTTCAATTATTCTCTGCATCCTCTCTGGTTTGCTCATAGCAGTAGATTTCAAATTTATCAAGAGAGGTCACAAGAGAGGAAGATAGAGGTCTACAAAGGCTTTCCGAATTCCAAGTATGGCTTACTAGAGTTGAGACTTTCGAAAACGAAGTCAACGATCTTCTTAGCGCTAGGGATGTTCAACTTCAAAGGCTTTGTCTTTGTGGGCTTTGCTCTAAGAATTTAAAATCGAGCTATCGTTATGGGAAAAGTGTTTTCTTGACGTTGAAGGAAGTTGAGAAACTCAAAAGTAGGGTTTTCCAAGTGGTTGCTGAGGAAGCTCAAACATATGAGGTGGAGGAAAGACAGATTCAACCGATAATTGTTGGTCAAAAGGGAATGCTGGAAAAAGCATGGAAACATCTCATGGAAGATGGAGTTGGAATCATGGGTTTGCACGGTATGGGGGGAGTAGGGAAAACAACGCTTCTCGCACAACTCAACAATAAGTTTAGTGACCTAAGGTGCGGATTCGATTTTGTGATTTGGGTTGTGGTATCTAAAGAGTTACAGGTAGAGAAGATTCAAGATGAAATCGCTCGGAGAGGAGTGGAAACAAAAAGCCAAAAGCCAAAAGGCTGAGGTTATATACAATTTGTTGAGGAAAAAGAGATTCGTCTTGTTTTTAGATGGCATATGGGAGAAGGTGGATTTAGTTGAGACTGGAATCCCGTTTCCAACAACACAAAGCCGATGTAAAGTTAATGGATGTTGTTCGTGCATCATTGTTAATGGAGGTTGAATGGTATGGAACAAAGAATGTGTGTATGCATGATGTCGTTCGTGAAATGGCTTTATGGATCGCATCTGATTTGGGAAAACAAAAGGAGGCTTTCATTGTACGTGCATGTGGTTGAGAATTGGAACGTTGTAAGAAGGATGTCATTGATAAAGAATAAGATTCACAATCTCGATGGCAGTCATGAATGTCTCGAACTCACAACTTTGCTACTACAAAAAGCGAATTTTGGCAAATATCTCGAGTGAGTTCTTCAAGTCCATGCCAAGGCTAGTTGTTTTGGATCTATCGTATAATGGAAATCTCTTTGGATTGCCAGATGGAATATCACAACTAGTTTCTTTGCAATATCTCAACTTGTCATATACAAGTATACGTCATTTGCCTATGGGTGTGCAAAAGTTGATAAAACTAACTCACTTGGATTTGGAGGAAACAGATAAGCTTTCGAGTATCGCTGGCATATTATCAAGTCTGCATAATTTGAAAACATTGAATTTATCTCGTGCTGGTTTTTCATTGGATTGCGACCTACTGGAGGAGTTGGAAACTTTGGAGCATTTAGAAATTTTAACCATAGACATCGATCTTCTTCCAGGTTTGGAGCAATTTTTAAGCTCTCATAGGTTGACGTGTTGTACACGAGACCTAACAATCAGGGGTATGCATATGGAATCATCTGGAATATCACTTCCAGTAGCTATGAACAAGCTTCGTGATTTCAACATTCTGTGGTGCAGTATCTCTGAGATAAATATCAAAAGCAAGACGGCTTCTCCTTTACATAATCCGAGGAACACATGCTTCTTGAGCCTCTCCAAAGTGTTTATACTGGATTGCAAATGCCTCAAGGAACTGACGTTGCTGATGTTCGCTCCAAATCTTAGAATTCTCTCTCTTGGATATGCAAATGAACTAGAAGATATAATAAACAAAGAGAGATATTGCCAAGGTGAAAAATCAGGGATTGTTCCTTTTCGAAAGCTGGTTCTCTTACGTTGGGTGACCTATCTATTGCAGTCCTCTACCTCTTCCATGTCTAAAGAGAATCGATGTAATCAGATGTCCAAATCTGAAAAAGCTGCCACTCGATTCCCAAAGTGGCACGCATGGTGGAAATGGACTCAACATAAGATACAAAGTGAAAGAATGGATTGAAGGTGTGGAATGGGAAGACGAAGCTACCAAAACCCGCTTCTTACTTTCATGCCAACATGTCTAAAATAGCCGTGTAATCGCAGATCCTAATCTAGTAATACATAAAAATGCTATAAAAGGTTTCCGGTGAATACGCAGATCACTCGTTTAAAGCCGCCGAAAGTAAATGCTGTTTTTGTTTCGAGAGAAACCTTTGTCAATATTAACAGATGCGCCAAAACCAGAAACCAAAAGGCAAAAAAAAAACCAAAACCTCGTGATTAACAATTTTTATCGAATATAAAACACAAGACAGAATGTAGCGGGAGTAGAAAAAACGAACCATGTCGTAATTGGTTACAAAGGGCCTCATGTAAAATAAAAAAAAATTGAAAAAATGAGACCATAAACACAAATTCACAAGAATATGGCTACTAAAACAAAGTAAAGGCAAATATGATCAGCTAAAGAAAGTTTCAAAACGTTTTCTTTTTAATCTACTGTTGTCCTGTTTTGTTTCATTGATTCAGGCAAAATCCCGGAGGAATGTGGGAACCACAATTGGCATAAACGATAAAACCGAACGAGCCTTACACGAGTCTTAGTTCGTACTCACCAGCCATTGTTATGTATCTCACCCATGGAAGTGATTGGTACCCACTCTTCTCGATTATCTTCAGGTACCGAACCTGTACCACACCACAACAGATATAGTACATGTAAGTTTAGTCACTTATGAAATATAGACATTTTATGCATTGGGATGACTTTAAACTGCAGAAGATATATAAACCATATATTATCGAGGGAAATCTTTACCTGAATCCCTGAAACTGTGAAATAAGGGATCTCGAATTTGACACGGATAGGAGCTTTTCGCTCAGGTGTTGCTTCTTCTGCAGTTATACTCGGAAGATGAAACTCTGCCCTCAACATGTACTCCTATATTTTCTTTAGAGGTCAGCACTGATACTATATGGTTGATTGTTTCAACTGGATTAAGGAAAAAGCTTCTACCTTGTTCCCGGGGAAGGATTTGATTTTCCAGACCAATGCATCTTTTTCAGGAGCATAAGAGGCAGACCCTAGAGATGTTCTAACGGTGGGGTTAGATGTATCGGTTGGTACAGGCAACTCAATCTCAACATTCGTTGCAGTGCTGCCGATAGAAAGTTCTCAATCAAATGTTCAAAGAATCTGAGCATCAAGATATGTGCATTACAGTGAAAGAGAAAAGAAAAAGTGGCATAATGCAATAGAATATATTTACCTTCGTTCCTTGAACTGACTTCTAGCTTTTACGAGCATCTCAACACGGCTTCTGGAATGCCTTTCTATTTGCGCTTCCACCCATATAAGAGGTTTTACCTGAACAGAGAGTATATAAAAGAAACACATCATGAAAAATAACTTGTTGAAGACGAGGAAGATTCCCATCTATGCTATATTCGACAAGTCAAACCTGAGTACTGAGTCTATATGTCATCAGATCAAAAGCCCCATCAGGTGGTATGAAAGATATAGTCCTATCGTTTTCAAAACGGGCCAATCGAACACACCTGCGTTGAAGAAGAGAATGCATAAAATTCAAGTATATAATCTTTTGAAAAAAAGGAAAGTAGAAGGGTTGGGATCAATGGAGAACTTTCCAAGTTTCAATGTAATAGAAGCTTAAAAAACATACTGATGAAATTTGATGTCCTCTAAATCAATGGCTTTTCCCTTTGTTGCCCGTCCCTGCGCTTCCAGCAATACTCTATCATTCAGTCCTAACTTACACTCTGGCATTCCACTGTCATAGAATGGATCAAAGAGCAAAAGAGTCAAATATAACGCCAAGAAAAAGATCAAGCAAAAGGAACTTGAAATTTAACATGCTTTGGTTGGTTTGGAAAAATATCCAAAATGTGACGTGTTGACATACGTTAAGTAAGTTCGCATCTTCAGTGCTCCAACAACATCAGACCTGACAATTTGCCCATTACTGTTGACAAGAATATTTACATTCTCAATTACATCCAAGAAAACCTGGAGAAACAAGAGCAGGCTGTCATCATTTTTGCAAAAACCCAAACACAGAAGGAAAATGTTCCTATCTTGAAACACAAAAGCACTCACTTCATTCTTCTTGTACTGTATTCCCTCACTTCTCCAGGAGACAGCATTTGTCACCGCCATCGGAGGTCTCTGTGTAACTTCCATCCTATATGCATCAGTCTTGATGAATTCACTGAGGATTCTTGCTTCGGTATACTGAGGGTACCCAAAGTCCATCATCTCGTCAAGTAACTCATACTGCCAGCACCAGAAATCAATTTCAGCCTCTAACAATGACAAATGCATTCTTTTTTAACAAAATTTTGGAGGATCTCCTAGGTTGAGCAAGTAACAGAAAAATATATTGTCAAATAGTACTATAAGAGCGATGGCAGAATCTTAACATACCACTACAACAAAGTTATCCCTCAGTGATTCCTCCTCTAGCTCCTCGAAGTAATGCTTGAAGACCTATACAGATCACCATTTCCATCATTTGGAAAAAGATGGAGCCTTAAAAGATGGAGACTTTACTAGCCATTACTTACATCAACTACGCGGTGAAGGAAGAAGATAAGACTGGCAGCATTACAATTCTGTCTGGATGCTATCATCAGGTAAACGTTACTATGTTGTACAAACATGTAAGTCACCCCATTATCGTAAGCAACTGGATCATTCGACTGTGAATCACCCTGAACAGTTAAACAACATATGCATAACAATGTTGAGAATGAATACTCTGGTTTTAATCAGAAAGCTTCAAAAAATGCTGATTCAGATCAAATTCTAATCCAACCCATTTAACCCAATGATCAAACTTGTTCATAACTTCCATCAGATTCAAACATCGTTTGCGAAATAGCTTGGATATGTTCATTGATTGGAAAGGTTTCAATTTTTGAATCTCTCAAACACGAATCCACAAGTTCGTTCACTAATTCCAGGTTCTCTGCCAATTCTACAGTAACCCAGCAACAAACACCGATCAATAAGCAGAAAGAAGGAGATCAACGAGAAGATTTAGAAGAAAAAAACCTCTTTCTCGATGAGCTTAGTGAAGAACCGCTCGGCTTGAGCGGCGGAGACATCGCCGCGGTAGTCACGCCAGACGAGAACGCGACCCTTGATATCAAGCAGAAACAGTGCGGAGGCCGCTCCTGCCATGTTTCTTCCTTGCTTTCTTTTCTATAGGATTGTCGAATCAGATCCAAATGCGGCGGATTAATCAACGAGATCTGATGAATCTAAGCTTCTATGGAGAAGACACATCTAGAGGGAGATTGAGGTAGATCCTGAGATTTCCCATTTTCGCAATTGAAATTTTCTTCTTCTTCTTCCAAAAATATGTCACGATCTGATTTGATGATTTGGTTATTGTTCTTTCGTGTTCATCATCTGAAAGGGTGAAATATTCGGAAAAGAGCTACTCTTGATTTTGAGGTTCCCGTTTTCGCCTCTGCGTTGATACCAACACGACGTCGTTTTCTCGCTCTACTGCTTTTTTCTCTGTCCAAAATTAAATATGGATTTTTCTTTTAGCTTTTTCGTCTATCATATCATAATCATCTGTTATTATTTTTGATAATTTTATTAAACATGGGTAGAAACTAATATGAAATACAAAGATAGGGTACATAGATGGAATACGTTGTTTAATCGACCGGAACACGTCATTCGATTAACAAAAACACGATATCCGGGAAATAAAGTCCGATTTTTGAGAGATAAAGTCCGATTTTCGAGAGATAAAGCTCGATTTTTGAAAAACAAAAATACAACATAGAAAAAAACTAAACATTTAAAACCCCACGAGAATACAATCCAAAAAACAAAGATCCTATAATAAGAACACATATCTGAGACTAGAGAAACACCCAAGCGGATTCAGATTCCGAACCCTCCTTACCGCATGAATAAAACGGATAGATGCCATTGGAACCTCTTTATACTGCTCCGAGAAAGCAGAGCCATCGAGACGGCAAAGACGAAAACAAACATAACCTGAGAGGCAATTTATTCTTCTTATAAGAGATAGACGCAAGGAAAAGTTGACAACGATAGTGAAGACCTCCACATCCGAGACGGAAAAGTAACCATTTTAAGACCGCTTCTGCCGTGATTGAAATCGACCAGATCAGAAGCAAGGACTGGAGAAGAGACACCCAAACGAGCTGCAAAACGCAGCCCTAAGAGGATCGAACGATCTTCGGACAAAAACCAGCATATCTCAGAAATCAAAAGACGCAAAACAACCAGATCCAAAACCTAAAGGTAAAGAAAATCGATTACAACTAGAAAGCAAACAAAATGGCACAACTCCGGTGTTGTGGAAGCCGCCGGAGCAGCAGATCTGAGAAACTTTTTTTTCCTAGAGAGAAGGCAGAGAAAGCGAATTGAATCATCGGTTATCTACTTGTCTTATTTTTTTTGGTCATCTGAACTTATATGTACTAAAAAGCTGTTCTTACACCATTTCAAGCAAAACCAATATCAAAGGCCTTTGATGGAAATGATAACACATCCATTTTTTCCTACACTAAGCCACTTCTTATTATCTATGGGGATTTTACAAAATCATATTGTTTCTAAAACAAGTATGAAGATGACCACAAAAAACAATCAAACAAGGGATAAAAGTCTCTCACTTACAAAGACACCATCATGCTCTCTATCGTCCAGATTTTACTGGTTATATTTGCTTCATCACGATCCCTAATGTTTGTCAAAGCTTTTTTACTATGTAACGGTACCATTCCTTTCTCATCCCTCAAAACCCATGAAGTTCCCGCTAACATGTTTCTCTTTGTCCACGATACTCTAATATTGCATTTCAACCCTCCAAACGTTGGATCCTTCCATGAATTTATTTCACCATTCACTTTTATAAAAGCT
The DNA here is from genome assembly GCA_030161315.1 of Eutrema japonicum. NCBI lineage: Eukaryota > Viridiplantae > Streptophyta > Magnoliopsida > Brassicales > Brassicaceae > Eutrema > Eutrema japonicum. The sequence continues at coordinate 40,818,927 of BSQW01000014.1, read as the reverse complement.
GAGAAGCTATGACTTATATCCACTCTTAAATCTTCTCTTGACTCCACCACTTGAGCATCACACCATTCCAAAACATCACTTCTGATTTTTTCTACCGTGTCTAAGGCTCCTTTTCCTTCAAAAAAGAATAAATTTATGTTCTTCCATATCTTCCAGAGGATCCAGGAAAAGTTTTTCCTGATCTGAACATTCCACTCCAAGTTGTCTCTGTTTTCTAGTAAATGATGCACATTAGAGAAAACAGAGGCATAATTAAAACCATTTTCCGGAAGAGAAAACTCTGACAATGCCCAAATATGTCTAGGAACAGTACAAGAAAACATAACATAATTAATCGATTCACCCTCCAAACCACATATTTGGCATCTATCATCAATTTTCATCCCTCTATAAGCTAATAAAATAGTCACAGGAAAAGCACCACTCAAAACTTTCTAGATGAAAATTTTAATTTTCGGGTCTGTTTTCAATGACCAAACTTGCTCTTTAAGACCATTGAGAGATGGTTGAACTAAAGCTTCTCGCATCAAGACTGATCTATTAGATTGGCATGTTAACCAATAGGCTGATTTCATAGAAAAAAATTCACTTTTGTTGTGTTTCCATATCATAAAGTCTTCTTGAGACACCACTGGTTTAATGGCCATTATTCTTTCAATATCCCTAAGGAATAAATTATCTTCCAGCTTCTGATTGTCCCATCACCTTTTTCCTATGTCAGTTAAGTCATTGACCATTAAGCTGACATCAAACAAGGTATTCTTTCTCCATGGAGCTATCCTTCCATCAACACCATCTAACCATAAATTAATCCAAACACTTATTGTTGCTCCATTCCCAACTTTCTTAACTAACCCTTTGCAAAGCAAATCTCTCCCATAAAGAATGCTTCTCCATGCAAAAGAATGCATGTTTCCCAAAGAATAGCTCATAAAATCATTGCATGAGAAGTATCTACTCTTCATTAATTTTGAGAGCAAACAATTAGGCGATTGAAGTAATCTTCATGCCTGCTTTTTAAGGAGAGTCTGGTTGAAAAGCTCTACATCTTTGAACCCGGATCATACCTCCAAGACTTTTTGGTAAGCATAACTTTTCCCAACTTTGCCAATGAATTTTCCTCGAATGCTCACAAAAACTCCACCAAAAATCAGCTAACGCAATTAACAGATTAGGACAAGTTGTTTTGGAAGTTTGAAAAACGACATAGCAAAAATCGGTATGCTTAAAGCAACATATTTGATCATAATCTCTTTCCCACCTTGAGATAAAGATCTAGAATACCAACATGACCGCTTTATCTTCTCCCTGTCTGTTAGAAAGTTTAACATCTCCACTTTTGATCCACTAAAGCACTCATGCAAACTTATGTAAGAACCAACTCCACCCTCAGTAAAATTCATAACCTTTGTTTGATGTCAATTTTCTCTTGATTGTTCACATTGGATCCGAAAGTCAAGGAGGATTTATCCAAATTAATGATCTGACATGTGGATGCTCCATACATGTTTAGAATGTGATGCAGCGCCAAAGTTTGATCCTTATTTTCCTTGAAAATAAAAATGCTGTCATCTGCAAACAACAAGTGATGAATCAATGGAATGAGCTCAGTTTGGTTGGTAGGCTTCTCAATCTAGATTGTCAAAAAATGAAGGGTTTTCTCTTGGATATGCCTCAAAAATGGCAGAAGTATGATAAGGTCAGAGGTGTTCCTCTCTCAAAGGAAAAGTTTCAATTCATATTCAACTATGAACATGACTTACTAGAGATATTTGAGAAATGTATTCAAACTTACAATGAATGGGCTCTTGCTATGGAGAGATGGATTGAACATCCTCCATATGTCTATCTTCAGTTCATACCCATTTTGATTCAATTATGGAAGCTGCCTCTCAACTACATGACGGTCGCTGCAATAACATCCTTAGGAGATCTCATTGGTCAGGTAATTGAAGTTGTCTTTGATCCTGCTAAAGCTCAACTTCAAAAATTTAGCATAGTTAAAATTCTTCTAGATGTATCAAGATCTCTTAGGTTATGTACAATGGAAAAAAAAAATTCAACACCCTATTTTCACTTTTTTACACTCCACATCATCTTCTCTCACTTCCACCTAATTATTCAACACCCACTAAATTTTCACACCCTACAATGGTTTTGTTTAATAAAATTCAACATCTTACCCCACTATTTTTATTTTACATATTTTTTTTCTTTTATGTTTTAGTTTTTGTGATTACATATTAATAACAATTATCGATTGAAATTAAATTAAAATAATTAAGAGTTAAATAATTTTTTCAATAATTTTTGTTCTTTTTATTTTGTATTCTTAATTAAAAAAACTTCAAGTTCTAAAGACGAGAAATAGAGAGAGTCATTATTAAAACAAACAAATTTACAAAAAACTTAAAATGCAATACAATACATGGTTTTTGGGTAGTTGAAAGGGTAATTGGAAGAGTTTTGGGTGTTAAAAGAGTTATTGTTGGGATCCATTTGAGAAAATAGATGGTTTTTTTTCCTGTGTCCAAATCAAATGAAACAAATATCTATTTATAGAGAACAAAAAATGATGAATTTTGATATATAAAAAAAAAAATTTAGTTTACTATAAAATAATTGATTTAAATAATGAGGATGAGATTAAAATCTTAAGAATCTCAACCGCCAATAAAAAAACACGTGTCCCAATCTATCTTATTATATTTTGGACAGCTTTCTGTGCGCGCTCATGTGCGTGCCTCACGCGTGTACAACACTTGCTCTGCGTGTTGCGTCCAGAACGTGCCACGTCGCCATTGTGGTCCCAATTTTTGTTTTTTCAACATGTTGAATTCTTTCAACAAGATTTAATCCACGTCATGTTTTTTTGTTTTTTCAACACCATCATTGGAAGCATTCAACAGTTTAATTATTTATTCAACTAGCCCATTGTAACTAGTCTTAGAAGATCCAAAGTGGTTAACTTACCAAAAGGAGGTTCGACAACAGTGGAGTTTGAGTATGAGAAAATTAAAAAAAAATGTGCTATGAATGTCAAAGACTTACTCATGAAAGGGATGTTTGTCCGATTTTCATAAGAAATCGACAAGACATAGCAACAACAAGAAGACAAGTGTTGGTAATTGAAAAAGTTTTGAAGATTCCTATTCTGAAAGAAACATATCCCTTGTTTGGTGTGTTAGTAGAAGAACAAGTTGGAATGAACTCTTTAACGGGTAGACTGAGAATAGATCATGAAGTGTTGGAAAGAATGAGACAGTATTTGATGGTGGCAAATGGATATGAGAGAAAGATCCGAGAAGAGGGAGTCAAAAAGTCAGTAGGAAAGGTTGAAAAGGATCCAATGGCTCGGAAAATAATTTTGAGATTTGAACGTGATCCAGTTGTTTATAAGGATCTGAACCAAGGTAAAGGATTGGTTTTCAACTATGAAGGTGCAGGTTCATCACAAAATATGTCTGTCAATGAGAACAGCTCTTCAAAGCTGATGGGAGTGGCTATTAAAGTGGGTTCAAACAGTTTGTGAAATTTTGAAATATCAGATTTTCAAGCAGCATGTGAAAATGCTAATTTTTTGGGGTTATCTCAACCACTTCAAGATGGTCCAACGGTTTTTAGGATTGGCTTCAATGAAGTTGGTCCTTCGGGATTGTCTCAAAGAAAGGTAAACCAAGAAAAAGGTCGTCTAAAAGCAGAAGAAAGCCAAAGGGTTTGAATCCAGAATTAAGTGATGGTTCTCAGAGTTTAAAGACTGGTTTGGAAGTTGGAGTGGTAACTAAAAGAAAAGTTGTGGATGAGGCTAAAGAAGCATCAAAAATCGCTAAGCGTCAAAACAAAAAGGTGATCCCAAATGAGGGATCATCCAATGTTTAATGAGCTTTATCAATTGGAATTGCCAAGGGTTGGGACGGTCTCAAAACTTGGTAATTCCTCGTCTCAAGGAAATGCGTAAGAAACATTTCTCTGAGATGAAGTTTTTGATGGAAACAATGCATGGTAGAGACATTTTAGTGGATTTACAAGAGTGGTTAGGGTATGACAGGGTTTACACAGTAGAGCCAATTAGAAAGTGTGGAGGATTGGCTCTCTTTTGGAAATGTAGTGTAAATATTGATTTCAAATTTGTAGATAAGAATATGTTGGATATGCAAGTTCAGTTTGGAGCTGTGAATTTCTATATATCGTGCATTTATGAGGATCTTGAGATACAAAAAATACATATTATTTTGGAGAGGATCAGTCGCATTGGGACTGGTAGAAGAGACAGTTGGTGTATTATAGGAGACTTTAATGACATTTTACACAATGGAGAGAAGACATGTGGTCCTAGAAGATGAGACTCATACTTCAAACCCTTCATTGAAATGATTAAAGCTTGTGAAATGGAAGAGTTACCAAGTCATGGTAACATATTCTCATGGGAAAAGAGAATGTATGATTTGTGGATTCAAAGCAGATTGGATAGATGTTTTGGAAACAAGGAGTGGCTTAAACATTTCCTGGTATCGAATCAAAATTTCTTGGAGTTTAGAGGTTCATATCACATGCCTGTTTTGGTTAAATTGTTGGCTTCCCAAGATTCTTATAGAGGACAATTCATGTTTGATAAGAGATTTCTTTTTAAACCCAATGTGAAAGAAGCGATCTATGTGGCTTGGAATGCAAAGGGTGAGGATTTTAATTTTTTTGTGGCTGAAAGATTGAGAGGTTGCAGAAAGTCTTTAAGTAGCTGGAAAATGAATAACACCTTGAATGCTCAAGACAAGATTCAGAGAATAGAGAGGGCTCTTGAGAAGGAACAATCTTCTGGCTTTCCGAGATATCAGCAAGTATGTGATCCGAAAAGAGAATTAACAAGAGCTTACAAAGAAGAATATGAGTATTAGGGTCAAAAGAGTAGAGATAAATGGTTATGTTGTGGAATCGCAATTCTAGATTCTACCTTACATCAGTGAAAGAAAATATAGCTAAAAACGAATTGAAAAATTGGTTGACGTGAATGGCAATGAACAAAGATCATAAGCATCCAAGGGAGAAGTAGCCTCAGATTATTTAAAAAAAAAATTGATATGTTATCTACTTGTCTATTACTCCATTATTTATCAAATAAAATAAAATAAAATTTGAGAAAGAACATGGAAACAACTCCATAACATTCATAAGAAACTTCTTACTATTTACATTACATATAGAATTGTTGGACTAATTTCTTGTTATCATGTATTCATCAATCATAACATAACATATTTAGATCTTTTTTGTTGTGCAACCCGATTTGATTCATAAATCAACCGTGAACAATAATTCATCCGCAAAATACGTGTTTTGCTGGAGAATCAGCCACAATATCGGCCTTACGTATAATATAAATAAAGGAGATAGAGTCAAAATTTTGAGAACATGATGAGATGTCCGCAAGAATTTCATGTAGCTCACTAAGCGGCGAATCCAAGGAAATAGTCTGAATCAGTGGCAATAGACCTTACACCGAAGGAAATTGTGTTGTTGATGGCTTCACGAATGTCCAAGGCTTTTGCTACCAATGGGGAATTCACAAAGGGATCGACTTTGAGTGTTTTGATGGTGCTTTGTTCGAAGATCATGAGAAGGTTCATCCAGTTCCACTGTTGCGATATCAGCCCTCCAAACTGCATCTGTTCTGCAAAGAAGAACAACACTCTCGAGGCGTGTTCTGAGTTGAAGAACCGATGAAGATGATGACACGACAATTTGGTTGGTTGAGCATCATTCCATACCTTTGCGTCTATAAATAGTTTAAAAATCAGATTACTTACACACAATTTGATTTACTGCTTCTCGAGTTCTTTATGACTTAGGTGTCTATGGGTTTCGGAATGCACTACACTAGCAAATATCTCGAGTAATTTTTATTGTCTCTCTAGTAGTGCAGGTTCATCTGCTCCACTACGGCTGGCCCTTAACAATCATGGAGACCAGACTCCCAATTCCGATAACCAAAATTTTGCACAAATATAGTTAATTTAATTTTCAATCTACAAAACTACTTGCACAAAATTACAACCTTTACAAATTTAATACGTAATGTTCTATATAATGTAGGAATTACCACTACATATGAAACACAAATAGAATAATTGGTAAAATGAAATTTACATACGTAATTGCCTCTATAAATCTGTGTATTTCGTCGTCTTAAGGTGAATTTTAAAAGTGTAGCTCTTTATTTATTTTATTAAAAATTATTACATTAAATTATAATAAAAATGTTTTAAAATAAATGAGAAATCATTTTTTACAAAACGTATAATGTACGTAGTGTTTTTTTATTGGAAAAAATGTATGTAGTGTTTGGAAAAATAAATTAGATATAAATTTTTGGTTTGAAGACAAAATAAACATTCAATATAAAATATTATCTATTAAGATTGAGTGAATAATAATTATCTTATGATTTTTTGTGTTGATTTATGTTTAATCAAACACACACATTAGTTTATTTTTCTTTACAAAGCATCTATATAATTTTATACATAAAAACATAGTTAATGAAAAATAAAAATTTGTTAAAGATTTTGAAGGATGGAAAGCATATTTTCATTAATTTGCTATAGGCTTAAATGGTAGGATCGGCCCTGATAAAATTCATATAAAATTGTTTTCTAATTTCCCATCGCACCAAAAAGGAACTAGAGGGTTGACTTTGTAGTCCCTGACTCAAAGAAAACAAAATTGTTTTCCAAGTCAAACGTTGAGCCGGTCAACAAATAGAACGAGCATTGACCAAATATTCAAAACTTTGAAACGAGACACTCTCCATCTCGTTACTTCATTAATTACTTCCACGGAAAATAATATATACAAGGCTTAAATATAGTACTAATAATTAAAAAAAAGTAATAAGTGTAAATTAAATTCATATGGCTTAGAGTCACGCGTTTCCTCGGGTTCCCTATTATCATTTAAAACCTATTTGAATATTTTCTATATTTTGCTCCATGTGTGATGTGTTCACTCACTCTCACACACATTCTTCATTTTTCAAGGATCACACACACATTCTTCCCACAAATCGGTTTTAGGCATGCATAATTTATTTATACTACTTCTAAGATCCTTAGCTTCCTCTTGTGTGAAATGATGTATGAATTGTATTTGAGTTAATTATCATGCCGATATACTCAATTTTTTTGTTATCACATCGATCAAATGTGAAATATCAGACTGTATAAATTTATCCAAACGTTAATGAAACGTTATCCATCGACATATATAATCTACCATGATTGGTAAGTTTGCTTTAGAGTCTATATCGAAAGTTTTATTAGAATATACGATCTTATATGTATAGAAATATTTTCTTATTTGTGTATACAAAATTGTATCTCATAATAAGTTTCACTTTAAGAAACCCATGAAACCATATATATTACCCATGAAACTAGGGATGGGCAAATGGTTATTCGGTTCGGTTATTTCGGTTTTCGGTTACGTTCGGTTATGTCTTTTACTATCCATTCGGTTAGTAACAGTTTTCGGTTCGGTTACCATTCGGTTCGGTTCGGTATGGTTATCAAAATTAATAACCGTTTGGTAACCGAAATCTTTCGGTTATTTTTGGTTAACCGAATGGTTTCGGTTATTTTCGGTTAAATTTCAAATATTTTCGGTTAATTTCGGTTATTTCGGTTAAATTTCAAAATATTTCGGTTATTTCGGTTACATTTCGAAATGTTTCGGTTATTTCGGTTAAATTTCGAAAATATTTCGGTTAGTTTCAGTTATTTCGGTTAGTTTCGGTTATTTCGGTTAAGTAGAGGAAATAAACATAATTTTTTTTTTTGATATCCATGGATACCATTTGGTTATCGGTTAATAACCATTCGGTTATCATAACCAATAGATATCAAAAATAAAAACCATTCGGTTATTGTGAAGTAACCATAACCTAACCGAACCATTAATTTTGATTCGGTTCGATTCGGTTTCATTCGGTTCGGTTATTATGCCCAGGCCTACATGAAACCATATACAATAGATCTAGCATCTAAAATCACATAACATCGACTAACATATAATTAATCATTAGGTAGAACACTTTTTAGTTGACTTATGACATCTTTTGCACAAAACCTTTACGCACCCTAAAATCGGTTACGAACGAAACAAAAAAACCTTTATGCACCCTTAACTTAAGTTCCGTTTCTACATGTATAATCCAAAATATTAGTACTAAAAATTAATCTACATAATGTCCTAATATATATCATGAATCTTAAAACAAATAGTAAATGGTTTCTTTCACGTCCTTTTAAAACATCACTCTCACATTTAATAAAGATACTATGTACACTCAATCTCACTATCTCTCCGTTCATAGAATGTTTTTTTTCTTTTTTTTTCTTTTTTTTTTTACCAGAAAAAGAAATACCATTACAGATTTGTGAAAAAACAAAATTATTTTAATCGAAAAAAATAGCCGAACTGAATCGACACTGATCGGTTGTCTTCAAGTCGTTGTTGACTATAAGACATTCTTCTCTGAAACAAATGTCACATTCCCTTCACATTCTCTCTCGTTACAAACTAATCAAAACCCTAAAAACCAAACCTTTCTCTTCATAAACCATACTCCATATCCCTTTTTAAACAATCACTTTCCCTGTTTATAACCAATCACAATTCCCCTGTTTCTCTAGCTCTAACCTCTTACGACAACAACTTATGGGATTTTCCGGTAAGACCCACCACCAGTTCGACGGCGAATCCGAAGGAAAGAAATGGGTCATCTCGGGCTCCTTACGAGCGCCGATAGTGCCGATCATCAAGATCAGTATCCGACGACTCCAACGGCGGCTTCCGTTAGAATACCGACGGTACTGGCGTGTCCTCCGGCACCGAAGAAACGAAAACCGTCCTTGAAGTTTAACTACGGCGGCGCTAGAGAGTTCTTCTCTCCACCGGATCTCGAGACCGTCTTCATACTGAGAGGCTCTCAGTAAGAGCTACTTAATTCTCTGATTATAATCTCTACGACTCCTCTCTAACCTTTTACTCTTAAGTGCTTTCTTCCTTTGCTTTTCATATTACAGTGTTACGTTACACATAAAAAAAATTGTTAGGAATACTAATTAAGGTTAGTGAGCTTCGTATTCATGTACAATTTTTTTTCGGTTAAAAAAAATAAATATTTCACTTTTTGTTTTTTTTTGGGAAAAATGTCTAAAAAAACATGAACTTACAAATTATGGTCATTAAAAACACGAACTATGAAGAGGGAAGTTTAAATCATATGATTTTGTTGACTTCAAATGTAAACCCTGAACTTTTGTTGACCGAGCCATAAAAGACACGACGTTAAATCCGATAACGGACCTCATAAACGGGGTTACAATCCCGTTTAAATCAACGGTTAAATGAAACTAAGTCGTTTTTTGAATAGATCTAAAACTCAAAATCCCCTAAATCCGATATCTTCTTCTTCTTCTACTATTTCTGGTTCTTCTTCTCCTGCAATTTCTTCTTCTTCTCTTGCTCATATCGATTTCTTCTTCTTCTTACCAAAATTGATTTTTCCCCAATTTTCCTCTAAGCGAGTTGCGGAGAATAAGACCAGCTCAGGCTCTTGGGTTCAGAAGTTTGGCACCAATGATTTGTATGAGGGAGAGTTCCATAAAGGGAAGTGTTCAGGAAGTGGAGTTTATTACTATTCCATCAAAGGCAGATACGAAGGAGAGTGGATTGATGGGAAATATGATGGTTATGGAGTAGAAACTTGGGCTAAAGGAAGTAGGTAGAAGTCAATACAGGCTATGGCTAAGATATGGAATTGGAGTCTATAGATATTATACGGAGATGAATATGCTGGTGAATGGTCCAATGGGCAGTGCCATGGGTGTGGTGTATATACCTCTGAGGATGGAAGTAGATATGTTGGAGAGTTCAAATGGGGTACCAAACATGGCCTTGGTCGTTACCATTTCAGGTGAAAGCATTAATCTTTTCTACTTTATGCATACTTTCGTGTTTTTTCTTCATTGGCTTTTACTCTGCACAGCCGTTTGAGTTTCTGGAACATGGTTGTGCTTTGACCCGTGATAGTGTTTTATTCATATGTTGTTGATGTTCAGTGAAATGAGAATTCGAATCTTAATGCACATTGTTTGTCTGAAGGTTTCTGATTTGCAAGTTCGAGTTTCTGACAGAGACTTAAGTTGTGCAGTGACTTATGGTGGTGTCTTAGATCCCCGTATATGTTGCTCATCTTAGTGATTTCGAGCTTGAGTTCCATATTTTGCAGACAAGATGCACGGTTTCGAATTGGGGATTTAGGGTTAGAGGGAAATTGGAGAAAAATCGATTTTGGTAAGAAAAAGAAGAAATCGATATGAGCAGGAGAATAGAAGAAGAAGAAATCGATATGAGCAGGAGCAGGAGAAGAAGAAGAAATCGCAGGAGAAGAAGAAGATATCGGATTTTAGGGGATTTTGAGTTTTAGATCTATTCACAAAACGACCTAGTTTCATTTAACTGTTGATTTAAACGGGATTGTAACCCCGTTTATGGGTCCGTTATCGGATTTAACGTCGTGTATTTTATGGCTCGGTCAACAAAAGTTATGGATTTAAATTTGAAGTCAACAAAATCATATGATTTAAACTTTCCTCGTCATAGTTCGTGTTTTTAATGGCCATAATCACTACAAGAAAACAAGGCGATTTTCGACCGGAATTCCGACCGGAAAAAAACGGTCGGAAATTTCCGACCGTTTTCCGACTAAATACCGATGGAATAAACCCGGTCGGAAACCGGTCGGAAATTTCCGACCGTTTTTTTTCGGTCGGAAATTGGTCAGGAATTCCCGACCGATTTCTGACAATATAGAGACCGGTCATATATGGTCGGAAATCGGTCCGAAATTCCGATTTAATATTTTTTACAAACATAAAATAAACGTGTTGCTATACATTTAAAACATGTGTTCTCGCACCGTCGGTAATCGGTCGGGAATTTCCGACGAATTCCCGACCATTTGTGGTTTCGAAACCTCAAATGGTAAAAATTTGATTACGTTTATGATTGCTAGGGTTAGATATGATATATTGAAAGAATTCAATGTTAAAATATCTTAATAATCATTCTTTTTAAGCTTTTAATCAAAACCCGACAAGAAACCGATAAGTGTGAGTATAAGTTATATGTATCGTTATAAAAGGTTACACTCGTTCTCTAATCGATTCATATAAATCGTCATATGGTCCATTTTTTGTTTACCTATTAAGTTAGTTGTTAGTAAATAAGATTAGTAGATATTTCTTAAATCTTATATGGTTTTTAAATTTAGGATTTCATACCCTAAACCCTATATGGTCAGAATTTGGTCAGAAATTTCCGACCAATTTCCGACCAATTAGGATTTATGGTATGAAATACTAATATTTCAAAAATTTCTAAGTGTTTATAAACTTGTGTGGTATAAATTGTTAATTTTAAGTGTTTATACACTTAGCATTTTATAAATGATATTTTTACACTTAGCATTTTATACTAATATAAGTGTTTATACTAATATTTTTATACTTAGCATTTTTCGGAAAATCTTCATAAACGGTTGGAATTTGGTCAGAAATTTCCGACCAATTTCCGACCAATTAGGATTTATGGTATGAAATACTAATATTTCAAAAAATTCTAAGTGTTTATAAACTTGTGTGGTATAAATTGTTAATTTTAAGTGTTTATACACTTAGCATTTTATAAATGATATTTTTACACTTAGCATTTTATACTAATATAAGTGTTTATACTAATATTTTTATACTTAGCATTTTTCGGAAAATCTTCATAAACGGTCGGAATTTGGTCAGAAATTTCCGACCAATTTCCGACCAATTAGGATTTATGGTATGAAATACTAATATTTCAAAAATTTCTAAGTGTTTATAAACTTGTGTGGTATAAATTGTTAATTTTAAGTGTTTATACACTTAGCATTTTATAAATGATATTTTTACACTTAGCATTTTATACTAATATAAGTGTTTATACTAATATTTTTATACTTAGCATTATTTTGGAAAATCTTCATATACGGTTGGAATTTGGTCAGAAATTTCCGACCAATTTCCAACCAATTAGGATTTATGGTATGAAATACTAATATTTCAAAAATTTCTAAGTGTTTATAAACTTGTGTGGTATAAATTGTTAATTTTAAGTGTTTATACACTTAGCATTTTATAAATGATATTTTTACACTTAGCATTTTATACTAATATAAGTGTTTATACTAATATTTTTATACTTAGCATTTTTTTGGAAAATCTTCATATACGGTTGGAATTTGGTCAGAAATTTCCGACCAATTTCCGACCAATTAGGATTTATGGTATGAAATCTACGTGTGGTCGGAAATTGGTCGGAAATTCCAGACCAATTTCCGACCATACAGGGTTTCGAAACCTCAAACCGTAAAAATTTGATTACACTTATGTTTGCTAGGGTTAGATATGATCTTTTCAAATAATTCAATGTCTAACTATCTTGAGAATCAATATTTTTGAGCATTTAATCCAAACCTTACAAGAAAACGAAAATTGTAAGTATAAGTTCTATGTTTCGTTAAGAGAGGTTAAACCCGTTCTCATATCGATTCATAAAAATCGTCATATACTCTATTTATGTTGACCTTGCCAAATTGTTTTTAGACATAAGATGTTTAGATGTTTTTTAAAGCCTATACGATATTCAAATTTAGGATTTCATACCCTAAACCCTATATGGTCGGAAATTGGTCGGAAATTACCGACCAATTTCCGATGAATATTAAATTATTCGACATGCAATTTTTAGAATGGTCGGAAATTGGTCGGTAATTTCCGACCAATTTCCGACCATTCTAAAAAAAAACCCGGGAAATAAACCGCCAAACGAAATTTATCGAAATTCATTGTACGCGGTTTATTAAAAATTTCCGACCGGATCCCGACCGGATCCCGACCGTATGGGTTCAATAAATCAAAAACTGTTCTTCTTCTTCCTCATTTCCTTTCACCTTCTCTCCTTCTTTGGATCTCTTCTCTCCTTCTCTCTTGTCGCCGCCGCCGTCCGCTGTTGTCCTCCCCTCGCCGCCACCGTCCAAGGTATCTTCTCTTCTCTCTTTTCTTCTTCCTTTTTTCCTCTCCTTGCTAACTTCTCTCTCTTCTTCTTTAGGTCGCCGCCGCCGCCGTCGAAGACCCTCGCCGGATTTGCCTCCACGCCGCCATCGTCGTCCATCTAGCCATGTAAGAATTTTTGTTTTCCCTAATCAATTTTATTAGATTTGTTAGATTTTAGGTTAATAATTTGTTATAGTTGTTAGGTTTGTTAGATTTGATTAAATATGAAAGGTTAGAATTTAGGTTAGATTGTTGTTAGGTTAATAATGTGGATTTTGTGTTTAAATATTTTAGAAATAATATTGAAAAAAATAGGAAAATATTTTTGTGTTAATTGTGAAATAGTTTTATTATTTCACAAGTGATTTTAATTTTTTTTTAGAATTTTAGAACATTTTTATGCATTTTACAAGCGATCTATTTTTTTTTATTAGTGATTTTAAATGATTTTTTTCATTTTACACGTGATTTTAAATGTTATAAGTGTTTTAGATTTTTTTTAGAATATTAGTAAAATTTTGGCATTTTACAAGTGATTTTTAAAATTTTTATGTTATATAAATTTGTTTTTGCAAATAAAACAAATTCTAAATTTTCATAATTTTTTTCTGTTTTTTGAAATATTTTTAGTATTTTCTATATTTTAAATAATTCTAACAACTAACAAATTTTTTGTTTTTTTTATAGGCCGTACGAGGATTTTGATAACATTCGCCGCGGTGGTTCGTCTCGAGGCATTCAACCACATCAACATAACGATCCGCCATCGGAGACCCCTAGTCCAAGACAAAGTGCGAATGTCCCGGAGTCGCACAGTCAAGCTCCTGCAATCATGTCCATCGAGGAGTTAGTCCAACAATCGGGGAGGAACTTGCACATCCGGTCGGAAATCACTGGCCTGACGGATTGGATGAAAGCGAAGTTCTCGGATTTCCCGGGCACGGGCACGGGATCGGGAACGGGAATTTAATTTTAATGTTTTTGTAATTTCAAAACAATTTTATTTTATTTCAAAACAATTATTATATTTTAATTTTAATTTTCTTTTTCGAATTATTAATTTAATTTAATTTAAAACAAAATCATTAATTTTAAGAATTTTAAAAATACTGTTTTTTAATTACCCGTCGGAAATTGGTCGGAAATTATCCGGTCCGGAATTGGTCTGGAATTATCTGGTCCGAAATTGGTCGGAAATTATCCGGTCTGGAATTGGTCGGAAATTATCCGGTCCATAATTGGTCGGAATTCTAGTCCCGTCGGAAAATCGTCGGGAATTCCCCGACTATTAATATTCATCGGAATACAGTCGGGAAAGTGGGTGGTCGGAAATTGGTCGGAAATTTCCGACCAATTTCCGACCATTTTTTATTTCCGACGCGATAGTCCCGACGGGCAAAATCGGTCGGAATTTCATCGGAAAAGACGTTTCCCGACGGTTTTCCGACCGATATGGCCGTCGGAAATCGCTTGCATTCTTGTAGTGAATTTATAAGTTGATGTTTTTTTAGACATTTTTCCCTTTTCTTTTTGTAGTATTTGCTGAATTTTCCTGATCTGTTCCAGTTACCTTTTCTGCAGTTACATTTAAGGAAACTCTGTTGAGTGTTACAATTATACTTATAAAATAATTGGGAATTTGATGATGTTATATATGTTGTTCACAGATTAAAAAGAGTATAGCTTTCTATTTCTATGAGCTACAAGATTCTCTTCCTTTTATCAGAATATTTTTCCCAATCAGGAAATCTTGATAGTAGAGAACTCAACGATAAAGAGTTTACATGTAGCTAATCATCATGAATAAATCATTGCACCATAGGTGAAAATGGAGTAGTTTGAAATAGCTTGACTATATCGTAGATTAAAATTTTCAATCTTAATGATGGTATCGGCTAGAGCTTTGCGAATCCACCGATATTGAGATAGTGAAATTGTTATTTAAACTCTAAATATATTAAAAATAGGGGAGTTTTGGAAATTCTTTTTTTTAAATAGAAATTTAGCACTGTCTTCCCATCAACTTGTGAGAAGTCAAACACTAATTAGTTAGAAAGTTACAAGAATATAAGTCTTCTCGTTTCTTAATTTTGGATATTTGTGAATCATATTTAATTCTGAAGCAATTTTTTTTTTTTTTTTTTTTGTAAGCCGGAGGTAAATCCCAGGCCTTCGGCCCAGACTAATCCCCTTAGGTCCATCATCTTTTTCGCGCAGTTATAAATCTCGGCGGGTTGGGTGGTCAAGCGGAGTCGAATCCATGACCTCAGGGTAGGGCACATATCCATACTCCAAAACCACTGGGACACCACCACTTGGTTAAAATTAATTAATAAGGGCCCAACCGAGATGTAACAATTGCAGTTATAAATCTCTGCAATTGTTACATCCACTGTAAATTGAAACTAAAATCGAGCGGAACCAAAATCTAGACGAACCAAAATCGATTCTGTAGAGTTGGATTCTTTCGATCATCTCAAAATAATGAACGATTTAATAATTTCATATCGACTATAAGTTGGAACCTAATTTAGAAATAAAATAAAATAATTTAATAATTACCAATTAATATTGAAATAAAAATTCTTAAGTTTTGACATATAGTCTATATATTTAAGGCTTTCCAAATGTTTGAAATGGTATGGCAAATCCCTAATTTATCAAAACTATTGAATATCGTATAATACAAAAAGTGGCCACTATTTATTATGATAGAATCCAATCAGTACGATCCTCACTGTTGCATATTCATGCGTAGCAAATGATACAATGCATCTCAACATCCAAAAAGCATTAGATTCAAGATGTACTTTGAACACAATTACACAAATTAAATCGTACCACAAATTTTGTGCCCTATTTAAACAGCCAAAAAAAAAAAATTCCATTAATTAAAACTTTGTTGAAAAACACGCTCAATAAAGTGCATATTATTTAAGAAAATGCTTGTATAGATTTTGTCCAAATTTAGGCTATTTCAACAAATAACCCCATTTGGAAAACTTAAAAAAAAACTTTTGAAAGATACCCTCAAATGTCATTATTAGTATTTTGTCAGTAAACTTTTAAGGAAAACATTGGAAGGATTTAGGAAGGCTTACCAAATATTGGAAGAGTTTCTATATAAGAAAGTGTGACATTGTTTAAGAATAAACTAAAATTTGGTATTTTTGAAGATTTTCTAAACATTTTCCGTGCTACCATAAAATTATCGGTTAGGGTTAGAAAAAGTTTCACGTGGCTTCTATGGTTTTGGAAGCAAAAGTTGTCGGTTTGGGCAGATAAAGGGTTTTAATTTGTTGACTGCACTTTCAAAATCGACTTGGCCAAAGTTGTGGCGGCATTAATGGAATCAGAGGAGTGCCCATATCTAGGACTTTACTGCATGAGATCCGACATTTTTCAAAATCTTCTTCTTCAGGTGAAAGGATACTCACACTCCTCGTGAAGTGAATTTATGTGATATGATTCTCTTTCGAAGTTTGGTGTTTCTTATATCCAGTTACAAAAAAAAACAAAGTTTGGTGTTTCATTGCAATTTGCAAGTTTTTGTCTTTGGTGTTATTCTTGTTTGTCTTTCAAGAGAAGCGACGTTTCCGAAGATTAATAAAGATTGTATGTCAACGGAAACAATTTTTTTATGAAATCTCACAACAAGAAAGTAGTGTAGATCAAACTCTAATTAACTAAACCTTCGAAAGAATATATAACATCATTAATTATTGCCGACTCAACCATTGATAATAGAGATATTTGCATAGAATGTCACTTATTTTAAATTTTATTAGTTTTTGTCACTTTTTAAAAATGCTAAAACAAATTTACTTTTCGCGTGAAATAACGATTATATCCCCGAGTCTCGTGTACCGTACACGAATTTATGTGTATCGTACAAGAATGTACACGCCGTACTGTACATGTGGTAAATTTGTCATGAACAGTAGAAAAAGTGCTACATTTTAACAAGGTTTTCAAAAGTGATAACATGCAAATGAAATGTAAAATAAGTGACATCTTGCGCAAAACTGCCTGATTATATACAAATTCTTGTCCAAAATAACAAAAGAATTCTTGTCCAAAATAATATATATTATTTGTTGAGTTTTAGCCTAGAACCGGATTTATATAGATATTTGATCCGAATATCAAAAACAGGTAAAATCGCTAAAATCAGCATTTATATCATGTAACAATTTCAAAATGAATGAACTATATATGATTAAATAATAATTGGATGGTTGGAAACTTTTAAGATTACAAGATTCTCATTTATCTTAATAGTTGGAAATTTTTAAGACTACAAGATTCTGTCGTTTAAAGATTGTCAGAATGGACTTGGTTGTGATGCAGCGCATATTGAAGATTTGATGACGAATTTTTTTTGGCCAGCGAGACCTAATGCATTCAGATATTTGAAAATATTCTAAATATCTTTATTATTATTTTTTATTTAATTAATTAAAATTATTCTAAATTTTATAGGTTTTAGAGTTTTTGAATTTATTATAAATAAGCTTTTAAACCTATGCTTGTATTCAGTTTTTGATGATTTAATAAAGAAGAAATTTACTAAAGAGCTTTTGATAGAACAATGAGAAAAATATTTTCAAACCCTAGTTTTTCCGGATATTTTTAGAATTAACGGATCTCTATCCGCTTTATCGGATTGGAAGCTTTTTAAGATTACAAGATTCTCTCATTGTCTTTGGGCTTCGAGAATCTTTCCTTTTTATCATAATGTTTTGTCCAATGAAAATCTTGCTAGTAAGATAGCTATAAGAGACTCAACGACAAAAATTACATTGAATTAATTCCATCACGAAGAAAACATCGCACTATATATGTAGGTCAAAATCACGTAGTTTGAAATAGATTCTTTGCACCATAGGGTTAAACTGCAGACCTTAATTGTGGCGGTGGTCAAAGGCTTTGGTAATCCGCCGAATTTAAGTTTATTTAAATGTCATTTAGTTCAAATTATAAAGGGTAAGCAATGTTTCTCTGTTTTAGAATCATCCAGAAAGTAACTCTGTTTCCTCCTATGGCACCAAACCGTTTTCTTCATCATTTTCCATGTACATGGTCACCTCCTCTGTCACAAACACGATAAAAAAGATAATGATAGGACTTTGAGGCATAGCCTCATATGAAGGAAGTTGGAGTATTTAATTCCATATAGAGAGGAGGCAGAACCAAAATACCACTTAACAAACTAAAAGAAAAGTGGTTCTCGTTCTTTTTGGAACTTGTCTAAGAGAAGGCACTTAATGTACATAAAATATATGTCTCTAAGCTTTTCTTCTTCTGTTGCAGTTTCGCGATCATCATGTGGATTGTGTTTTTATAGAAAGTATGCTTGTGAACGTTGTTCTCTCCTGATACAACTGCTTTCCTGCATATAATATGGAAACCGACTTTACAAGCGTAGCAGGAAAGACCATACTTTGCAATATATATTCACTTGAATCCACTTATGAGTCTCATTTGAAGTGTGTGACATGAAAACAGATTCAAACCAAATAGACTCAAGTTCTTTTAGAGCTTATTGAAAGAGAAAACGGGATTATAAACTAGGTAGCTCATAGAGCTTTATTGAAGAGATGAAAATAAAAGATGAAATGAAGAAACTTTAACTTGTCATCAAAATTGAAATGGTTTTCATTGAAACTTATAAAATACAAAGAGAAGGTTGCAAAATCCGCAGTCAAGGTTTGATTAGAGATTTCTTTTTAAACCCAATATGAAAGAAGCGATCTATGTGGCTTGGAATGCAAATGGTGAGGATTTTAATTTCTTTGTGGCTGAAAGATTGAGAGGTTGCAGAAAGTGGTTAAGTAACTGGAAAATGAATAATAACTTGAATGCTCAAGACAAGATTCAGAGAATAGATAGGGCTCTTGAGAATGAACAATCTTCTGGCTTTCTGAGATATCAGCAAGTATGTAATCTGAAAAGAGAATTGACAAGAGCTTACAAAGAATAAGATGAGTATTGGAGTCAAAAGAGTAGAGATAAATGGTTATGTTTTGGGGACCGCAATTCTAAATTCTATCTCGCATCAGTGAAAGGAAATAGAGCTAAAAACGAATTGAAAAAGTGGTTGATGTGAATGGCAATGAACAAAGATCAGAAGTAGCCGAAGGAGAAGTAGCCTCAGCTTATTTTAAAAAAAATTGATATGTTATCTACTTGTCTATTACTCCATTATTTATCAAATAAAATAAAATTTGAGAAACAACTCCATAACATTCATAAGAAACTTCTTACTATTTACATTACATATAGAATTGTTGGACTAATTTTCCGTTATCATGTATTCATCAATCATAACATGACATATTTGGATCCTTTTTGTTGTGCAACCCGATTTGATTCATAAATCAACCGTGAACAATAATTCATCCGCAAAATATGTGTTTTGCTGGAGAATCGGCCACAATATTGGCCTTACGTATAATATAAATAAAGGAGATAGAGTCAAAATTTTGAGAACATGATGAGATGTCCGCAAGAATTTCATGTAGCTCACTAAGTGGCCAATCCAAGGAAATAGTCTGAATCAGTGGCAATAAACCTTACACTGAAGGAAATTGCGTTGTTGATGGCTTCACGAATGTCCAAGGCTTTCGCTACCAATGGAGAACTCACGAAGGGATCGACTTTGAGTGTTTTGATGGTGATTTGTTCGGAGATCATGAGAAGGTTCATCCAAGTCCCAATATTGCGATATCAACCCTCCAAACTGCATCTGTTCTGCAAAGAACAACACCCTCGGGGCGTGTACTGAGTTGAAGAACCGATGAAGATGATGACACAACAATTTGGTTGGTTGAACATCATTCCATTCCTTTGCGTCTATAATTACTTTAAAATAAGATTACTTACACACAATTTGATATATATCCACTTGCAATATATATTCACTTGAATCCACTTATGAGTCTCATATAATATGGAAACCGACTTTACAAGCGTAGCAAGAAAGACCATAATATGGCTGGTTTGCAGCGTCTAGCATATCATAAAATCGCTTCGCATCTACGTCCGGTTCCTCAACAGTACTATTATCAGCATTTGTTTCATGAAATGCATCATTAACAATGGCATGCATCCTATCATGATCTGCACCCTGATCAAATTGATGTTGACCATGATCATAACTACCTTGATAATTTGATTCTACTTGACCTTGATAATTACTACTACTATCCGTTGCTTGAGTTCTTTCAAAACCCTCTCCATGTTGATACCAAATATAATATTGCGGCATAAACCCTCTATTTAGTAAATACTTCCACACCGTCTCAATAAACATATATCTCATATTCTTGCATTTACGACAAGGACAGAACATCTTATCACTTTCCAGGGTTGTTTGCATATTTTCGGCCTGATACATGAATATTTCAAGCCCTTCTTTGAATTCTTCCGTCAAATCTCCCTCTGAATCCTTTTGCGTATACATCCATTTTCGTAGTTCGTATATAGACATTTATATATATATATATATATTTTTTTTTTTATTCTGTTTGTTTTTTTTTTATTCTTTCGTTTGAAGTTATGCTGTATTTATAGAAATTTTTTCAGAATTACCAACGATGTTCCAACGGATTTACAACGAATTTTACGATGTAAATTCGATGTAAATTTAGTAGGTGGACCTATTAAAAAACGTGGTCTACCTAACTGGGAACATGTGACGTCAAATCGTCGTAATATCAACGTAATATACAGAAGACATATTCGTCGTAATATCGATGTAAATTTACGACGACATTACGACGATTTATGTTGTCGTCGTAATGTCGTCGTAAACTAGTCGTAAATTTACATCGATATTACGACGACACATATTTACGATGATTTTACATCGAACACATATTTCGTCGTAAAGTCGTCGTAATGTCGATGTAAAGTTACATCGATTTAAAACGGTCGTAAATTTTCGTTGGAAATAGACAGTTTTCTTGTAGTGAGTACTGCCTCAGCAACTGTGTCAGTTCTTTCCAATATCTATGTCAGAACTGCCACACCTTGTATATCGATTATGTCTAAGCATATACAACATCTCATGTTCCCATAGCTCACAATTTAACTCCACGTCATCAGTTGCTCCGAACTGTTTCCTTGTATTACTTCGTGTGCTACTTCCAACTGATACAGCAACTGTTTCTGTAACACGTCATGTTCCTACAGCTGTATCATATTCTGTTCTGACACAGTTCTAAACTCAGTTAGCATTACACTTTCAATGTAATGCATCTCCTGTACCAGTCGAGAAGTACTACAGGAAGTGCTACAGGCGAGCAACTCAAGGCAACTGTCAACGTGGAGCCAAAGCGTGGGCTGGCTTGGACGTCTAGAAACTTCCAGAGACGTGCCTAGAGGGGTAGCTGAGCTGGACAAGCATCTTAGAGAAGATATTGAAGATTGGAGAAGTTTCCTTGTTCTTAGGAGAAGAAAAAGGAAAAGTGAATATTCTTGGAGATTGGCATTTATCTCCAAGGGATGATTTTAGCTAGTATTGGCCACGACCTATTATGTATAAATAGGTGTGTTTAACCTTTGTATGAGGTCAACACAATATGAGGGAGAATTCTTAGCATAAGGTTTTTTGTTGTCTTGTAAGAGATCAAAGCTAAGGTGCTACAGGGTTTTTCTATGGGGTTCTTGGATCGTGTATAGATCCTTGAACGTGTTAGCCTAGTTAGACAAGTTAAGGTGTGTCTTGAGTTTGTCGTAGATCGTGTTAGGTTTAACTTGTATAGTTACTTAACAGATTTTCTAGTAATACATCCTTGTAAGGAAAACTCTGTATCAGATTGTGTTCCAGTTCCTGTATCAGTATAGCTCTTACACTTTCATAAACATGCAGAATTGTAGATAATAACATATATTAATTACCTTGCGTAAAATGCATTCGATGTGGCCAAGAAAAATCACATTCTTTGCAGGAATAAGCATGATGTCCTACATGTACTATTGTCTCGCAAAGGCCACAATATTCTAAAGAATCATGCATCATTAGCAAGGAAAATTCTGCAAACAAGTGGATGGATGTGGATTTTTTTCTTTACCAAAGACTCGGGTTATATCAAGACACTCAAAATGAAACTTCAAACCACATTCGACGTAATGATAATACGAATCAAGAGAGATAACATGACTTATCTTGCATATTTGACATGGATGTTTTCTAAAGACGTTTTTAGCGTCAATAGCTACATAGAACATTTTTTGGTCATGATAATGAGACTTATGCGTTAGACCTCGCGACAAAGAATCAGCACACCTCATGTGAAGATAAAATTGGCATTCTAGACAACCAAAGGGGACTGTGCGGATTCTGTTTACAGATCCGTAGCAACGAGTAAAAATGTGAATTTTTGGTGCATTGATACCCTAAGATTGTCAGGAAAAAAGAGAATCCTCCTTTTTGCTATAAGGGAGTTTTGATTTGCTACGTTTATACTTTACAACCGCATACAATAATACAAAGCTAAAGGACTTTCGACTACCACTTAGACGCGAGCCCGGCCTTTAACAGTGATACGTACAAGAGCTGGTTCCATGTGTCCGGTACACCCGGTAAACACCAATGGCTACAATCTTGGTGGCTCACGGCCTCTCTTTTCTCCTTATCCGTCCTGTAAACCATCCTGTATATAGCCGGGTGACCATCTTTTCTGAAATCCGTTAGTCGGCTTATGTTCATGTATATCACCGGAGTTTTCATTGTATCACGGAGAATGTACTCGAGAGCTCTCATCTTCGAAGGATACTTTTTTAAGTAACTCGTGTTATAGAACGGTTCTGTTTCTTTATGGCATTGTCCTCCTGAGTTCCATGGCCCTCCTCTGTAAAAGAACACCGGTTCAATACGGCCAAGAACACGTTTTGCAGTAAATAAAAGGTATATTTTCGGCTGGGGATTACCTGAAATGTGTAACGGAATACCCTCTAAATATGACATGTGTTTGATTGCGGTCGATGTTCTTATCAACCCATTTAGCCCAAGTGGTGAGAGCTCGTTTATAAGCTTTGAGAACCTTGAGCCTCGAGTACACAACGTTACCTTCTTGGTAATAGTTTTCTCTGCAAAAGAACATCAAAATCATTGTTAACTAAAACATGACTAGGTCTTCTTGATCAGGTTCTCTGTTTCAGACTCATACCCTAGCTTTGTTTTATCATGAGTCCACCAATGACCAGTGTTGAAAATTAGTATATCAGCATCTTGATACATGGATGTCGTCTTGTCCATCAAATCCAACCTTAAAGTCTCCAATGTCGTCCCGTTCACGCCTTTGAAACTTGATTCCCGTACAAAAAATGGCGAGGCAACAAAATCCACCGTGCAATTATAGTCCTGCAAGAATGGGAAAAGATTGATAAACATCAAACAAACAGACATTGTTGCGGCTTTTAGAATGGTACTAAGCAATCCACAGAAAACCGATATCTCACCTCGAATCTGAAAGCGTAAAACCCTCTCTTCTTGAACTCTCTTCTCCCCGAGATCTCATACACTCGTTTCTTGTCCTTGAGGCTATGTCGAAGAATGCAAACAAGAGATTCCCACATGTTCCGGTTTATCGAATCCCCAACGAAAACCAGCTTCTTCCCTCTTAGCTTCTCCAGAAAATCAGTCCCATTCAACCTTTAGATTCCAACACAGAGATCACATTGTACTATTCATCAGACAAAAACTAACAATCTAATTTCAAAACTCAATTCTCTAAAACCCCAATCAAAATTTTGTCACATACTCAAAAACCTAACTTCAACAAGAACATCAAGAATCAAAGCTAAAACCCAAACAGAATCTATCTAACAAAGAACAAATTCGGAAAGTTTTTTCTCTCTTTTTTGATTTTACCTGGGAATGTCACACCCATTTGGCTGCCATTTCCATTTAACATAAGCATCATCTGGTCTTCCATTGGCGTGACAGTTGAAATCTCTGTCTATGTACGGACACGAACCAGATGGGTAATACGGCATTGTCTCATCATCAGCTCTCACCCAATTTCCATCGTAGATATCACAATCCTCGTACGAACCTCTGCTTCGATCTACTACCACCACAGAGCCATTCTCTTTTCTAGCATTTGCTTCGAGGGTGTTTTCGTCATTTGCGGCTAAGCTCGAATTCTTCACTGTTTCTCCAGATCTTTGTTCGGAATCAAAGCTTGCAACTCCACCTTCTCCAGACAAACTTGTGTTCTTCGAACCAGTATCTCCTGTTTCTCCAGATCTTTGTTCGGCATCAAAGCTTGGAACTTTTTCGGTGAGATTTACTACTTCAGACTTCTCGTCGACTTGCTTGACAGAAGAAGGGATGCCCAGATTGGAGCTTTTGAGACCTTGAAGCAGAGGAGAGACAAAGGGTACATTGAAGGAGGAGTTAGAGAGAGAGAGAAGTGTGAGGAGAAGAAGAGAAGCAGCGATTCCTAGACCGAATCTGGTCAAGATGTTTCTTCTTCTAGAAGACACAATCTGGTCTGGAAACGGGAGTTTCTTGGACGAATCCATCTTCTTGGTTCAAATGCAGTTACAGTGAACAAAACATGGAAACTTGGAGAAGAAACTGAAAATAAAATCAGAGAATTGGTAAATTCTGGTTTTTGAAGAAGTGACCCTTTCGTAAAAGAGAGGGAGACTGACTATTCGATTTTGATTTAAGATGAAACTTGAGTTTTGGGGGAAAAGCGGTTTCTCTCGAAGATAAAGATTTTGTGTTTTCACCATTGATGTTTGCCACAAGTTAAACTCACGTTAATGTTTTTAATTCTGTTTAAAGTATGTCAATAATTGGGAAATTATGTGGCTTTACAACTTTAAAATCACATTATTAAAACCTACGTAATACTGTTTACTGAAGGTACAATAAAAACAATTTAATTTCAATGGAGGTACTAAAATTCGATAATCAGCTAACAGTCAAAACTTGAAAAGAATTATGCAATTTTTTATAATTTTTAGTATTTTTCCTTAATGACTTTTTTAGTTAATGAAGATGATTAGGAAGTTAATGGATCGTGGTAATGAGGCAGAGTGCCACCGACTACATCTAAGCCACGTGTCTTAAGAAGGAGTCACGAGAATTTGGACGACAGCATTCTCGTTAATTGCCGCGTGATCTGACGGTTATTATGTGGTCTCCAGTTGCAGGTGCACGCTTCTGTCATCACACTGGATTACTCTCCACGTGTACGGCTCTACTTGGCGCTTACTATATACATTACAGACCATCCCATGTTCGGTGGCTTTGTCGTGTCGCTACAAAGTACAAACTACAAAGTGGGAAGGCAAAGTTGAAATTACGAATTACGCTTTGACCGGATACTTTTGAATTTGAAACTACAAAGTCGTGTCTGATAATTTTGGTTCGGTTCGGTTCGATTTCAATTTTTTTTGCTTTCGGTTTGGTTTTGAATTCAAAAAGTTTCGTAAAGATAAAAGTAAAATTTTAATAACACTATAGAGACTTTCTGTGTATTGAAATGCGGTGTAATCAAAACTATAATTCTGAATAAAATTCAATTTTATAAAAGGAGGATAACTAAACTAACCTTCAAAAATATCTTAATTATTAGAATAACGTAAATTTTTTTAAATTACTAGAATAACCTATGGTACAGATTTTATCATTTTGGCTTTTATTGACAAAAATATAATTACGATATTGTCGCTATTATTTTTAATCCACGTCTGCACATTCAGATAAACAAGTCTACCGTTCTTTGACGGTAGATTTAATTATTATTAGTAGACTTATTTTTCGCCCGGTAGACTTATTTTGGACCAGAATATTTTTTGATAGACGGTAGACTTATTTCGGTAGACATATTTTTACGAGGTGTCATATATGCTTTTGAGCGGTAGATTTATTAATTTTTTGATAGATTTATTTTTAATGATAGCATATTTGTTAAGGGTTTGTAGATTTAACGAGCGATCAGTTGATTTTTTTGTAGACATTTGACCAAATTGGTAGATTTATTTCCTTTGATGGTAGATTAATTTTCTCTGCGGTAGACTTCTTTGTAATGGCGGCAGACTTATCATCGGATGATTCGTTTTTTGGTGACAGTAGATTTATTGTAATGACAATAGATTAATATTGTCGTGGTAGACTTATTCTTAACACGGTAGATTTGTTTTTAATGACGGTAGATTTAATATAGGTCAAAACTCGGGTTCTTAGATTTGTAATGGCGGTAGATTTAATATAGGTCAAAACTCGGGTTCTTAGATTTGTAATGACGGTAGATTTATGTTACGACACAACATATTTATATAAAATCGGTAATGGCGGCAGGTTTATATAAACTTTTGGGATACACGAAATTGCTAGAGTTATTTTAAGTTGGTAGATTTATATGAAGTTGATAGATTTATCTGAATTTGGTAGATTGATCTGACATTGATCGTTGTTATTGACGGTAGACTTATTAAAAGTGAAGATTATCAAATGACGATTTTGCCCACCAAATAACTTCACATTTGCAAAAAAAAACTCATGCACCCATCGACCTTCATCTAGGGTTGCCGCCGACCTAGAATTTTTTCATATATTTTTCAAGATATTCAATCTCCTCTTTCTTGGTGAAATATCTATATGTTCTCTTACACTTTCTTGTTCAAAGGAGGCTTCCACAACTTTTCATAGTTTCTACCTTACAAATTTCTTTCTTCTTCATCATCTCTTCATCATCTTCAACAATGAGTGGTTTTTTGCAACAATTTCTTGTTGTGGGAAACTCTGACTCAGGCGTTTCATGTACCTCTAACATTCACGACTGTGATAGTCCACAATAAAATGTTATTAGAGGCATCAATATCCAAACACACATCGTATGAAACAAGTTTATCATATCTTTTGAAACAAGTCTACCATATCGTATGCAACAAGTCTGCCAAATCGTAATGAAACAAGTCTACAGTATCGTGGCAGGAGTACTAAGAAGTTATCAACTTTGGTTACGTTTATGTGTTTAGTGATGTAAACTTCATGATTATGTGTTTGGTTTTGCTACACTTATTGTGTTTTTGGTTAAGGTCACATGAAGACTTGTTTACGTTTTGCTAGACTTCGTGTTTTTGGTGATGTATTGTTTACATTTTTTCCAAACTATTGGTATTGCTAATGTTAAGTATGAAAGGAGTATGTTTGACTTTCAAGTATTGTGATTGTCAAGTATTGTGATAATTAGATTTTGAGTTTCTGCTTGTTTGTTTTCTTTCTTTGATATATAATGAATACATATTTTAATTTCTTTCATATTATTGAGTTGGTTCATGTGTTTTTGGTTAAAATCTCATTCATTTTGGTTATACATTCTAAACAAACATGAAAGTAAATAAAGTGATTGATTTCGTCAAGCCCCTTTTGAATATCGTCATGAACTGTCTTACTATAATCAATTCAAAAATAAATATACCATCATTTAAAATCAAATTATCACTTCTAAAAATTCAAAAACAAATCTACCATCAACTCTAAAGCAAGTCTACCATCATTTCAAAAACAATTTTACCAAACCTTACAAGCAAATCTGCCACCATTCAAATAAATATACTAAACCCTAAAATTAAATCTACCACCAAGTAAACAAATATGCCACCGTTCAAAAAAAAAAAAAAACAAATCTACACACGCATGTTTAATCAACAAATCTTATACTCGTAGAAGAATACGTTGAATCGAAGATGGAAATGTCGCCGGAGACTCGGCCGCCATCGCGAAGCCCATGAACATGTCGAAGATACCATCAATTGAAAATATACCAAATGAAACTAAATCTACCATCAATTGAAAATAACTCTTCCGTCATGCAATATCAAAGAGAATAATGACCTGACATTTCAGAAGCGTCACCAAAAATTTCAAATGCCATAAATATGGTCGGAGACTGGTCCGAGTTCGCGACGCCCAAATACATGTCAGAGATGAAACCTTAAATTTACCAAACCTTACAAGCAAATCTGCCACCATTCAAATTAATGTACCTATCCCTAAAATTAAATCTATCAGAACGGATTAAACAAGTCTACCATAACAAATTAAACAAGTCTACCATAACAGATTAAACAAGTCTACCATAACAGATTAAACAAGTCTACCATAATGGATTAAACAAGTCTACCAAGCCGTATTAAATAAGTATACCATAACGTTTTAAACAAGTATACCATTACGTATTAAACAAGTCTACAATTACGTATTAAACAAGTCTACCAGTATTAGCGGAATTTCGTTGAACAAGTGGTGGGCATACCTCATGAAGCAGCATATCAACCAAAAAACGATTATACTGTTCGGCGGCGAAACAAATCTGGTGGAATGGCGGTGGAGCAGATATAGTGGAAGGCGGCGACGGAGCATATCTGGTCGAAGGCAGGGAAAGAGGGTTTTTTAGTGGCACTTTTAGGGCGGCGACTTTGGAGGAGGAGGTAAGGGTGAGAAGGAGGTTCACCGGCATTGACTTTAGAGGAGAGTTAACCGGCGGCGGCGACTATGGACTAACATCGGTGATGGATTTATGGAAGAGGAAGAATAAGATGAAGAAGAGAGAGATGTTATAGGGGGGATTAGCACCCCCTGGTTTAACTCGGTTCGAACCGAGATCGGTTCAATCAAGACCGGTTTACGATGGTTCGGATCGAGGATAAGTCGGCCCGAAAACATTGGGCCGAGCTCGGAATC
Organism: Eutrema japonicum; assembly: GCA_030161315.1. NCBI lineage: Eukaryota > Viridiplantae > Streptophyta > Magnoliopsida > Brassicales > Brassicaceae > Eutrema > Eutrema japonicum. The sequence goes on along the minus strand of BSQW01000014.1, from coordinate 40,790,073 downwards.
TCGTTGAAAGCCCACCTCGGCTACCGATCTAGGCCCTTCACAAGTCCGGTCCGTTACAACAGATGAAACCGGAATATTTCCCTTTTCCCACCGATCTCGGAAAAGGAAATATTCCCTTGGGTCGACTCGTCGAGATATCAGGAATTTATCCTTATCTCGGCGAGAAAACCGGAAGATTTCCTCTTCCTAATCGAACTCGGAAAAGGAGAAATCTTCCTTTCAACCGCCTCAAAGACACTATAAATAAGGAGGCCATCGCCTCATTCAAAGATATACACAACTTCCGCAGAGACAGAGAATACAAGAGAGAGCTCATTACCGATCTCAAGTCTTTTGTCTTTGCTTTCTTACTTAAACTCTGTTGTAACCGCCGACTTAGATCAATAAACGAGATTCCGACTAAAAGTACTGTTTTACCCCTTTTGTGTGATTTACGGATCAACAATTGGCGCCGACTGTGGGGACAATAGAACAGTACTTTCGGATATCGTTTGATTGAAGTTCGGCAATGGTTCTTCCAGTCGATACCACCGCAGCCCTCGTCGACAGCTCGGACAACAACGGTCAAAACCCGCGCACTGACGAACCCAATCCAGTCAATACCGAGCTACCAACAAACGGAGGAGGGCTTCCTCCGAACTCACTTATTGGAGGGGATAATCAAACCAACCCCCCGACAACTCTTCCGCCGCCTCCGGCTGCTTCGATATTCACGGATCCGACCGTCTTTATGGAGGCCATGGCGGCACAGTTCGCCGAGATCAACAAAAGGAACGAAGAGCGGATCACTTCACTGATAGCATCCCACTTCGAACACCGAAACCAGACCGGTATCCTCGAACCAAACCCGATCACCCCCGCCAACGAAAACACGTTACGCCGAAATCTCTTGTCCGACTTAACCGACGCTCAACCCCCAGGCACGATCGACATGCCGACAAGAAGATCCGCGTCCGGTTCGGAAATTAACATCGCAGACCAAGCTGCCATAAATTTGGAATTCGCCAAGGTACAGGCCCAACTGCAAGAGATGCGGACCAAAGTCCACCAGGCTACAAGTTCGGCACCGGAAATCGACCGGGTAATTCAGGAGTCACAGAGGACACCGTTTACCGACACGATCATCAACACTCCCGTCCGGCGATTAGAAAGAGTCAAGATCATATCATACGACGGGTTTACCGATCCTAAACGCTTCTTGACCTCGTTTGTCATCTCAATGAACCGATTTCGTTTCGGCTCGGAAACCGAGAAGAACGCAGCCATGTGCCAACTATTCGTCGAAAACTTATCCGGAGCCGCGCTTGATTGGTTTTCGACGCTCGAGCCAAGTTCGGTGAACAGCTATAACGAGCTCACTACCAAATTCCTCAAACGCTTCACCATGTTTGTCAAGCAGAAAACAAAGAACGCCGAACTCTGGGCCCTCGAGCAGAAGCAGGACGAGCCCCTACGCAACTTCATGGAACGTTTCAAAACGGTTGTATCCCATTGCACGATCGACGACGAAGCCGCAATCGAGGCTCTTTACAAAGCCACCTGGTACGAATCGGACTTTCACAGGGAGATCAAACGCAATAATCCAAAGACATTGGAGGACATCCTGCACAGGGCGCATATCTTCATCATGGAGGAGGAAGAAAGATCCGAGAAAGACAAACTATACGTTCCCCCGAAACAACCCGTCAATGCGGTCCAAACCCAGCAATCCTGGTCAAACACTTGGGTTCGGTCGGATGAGCCAAAAGAGCCCGACAACACTGAATCCGCACCGTACTGCAATTTCCATAACCGGTATGGAAATCATTCAACCGAAGAGTGCCGACATCTACAGGAGTTCCTGATGATGAAGTACAAAAAGGGGGAAGTTCCAGTCGAAGGAGCCTTCCAACCCTCGAACAGACCGCGCCATTAAAAAAAAAAAAAAAAAAAAAAAAAAAAAAAAAGGCCGAGCTCCAAACGCTCGCACTACAAGAACCGAGCTCCAAACGCTCCCGAGTTCCAAACGCTCGCCAAAAAAAAGATCACCGAGCTACTACACATACGCTCGATTCTAATACCATATGAACTACGAATGGCTTGATCCTTCTTTCGAAGGTACGTAGGCAGCCCTCACAAGGCGCAGCTATAACATTAATAAAATTTTACCAAGGCATTCTACCGAACTCGTACAGTTCGTACCTTCAAAGCCAAACTTTATGTTTGCCGAACTCCAACAGTTCGTATTTTCAAAGCCAAATTTTATGTTTGCCGAACTCCAGCAGTTCGTATTTTCTAAAGCCAAACTTTATGTTTGCCGAACTCCAACAGTTCGTATTTTAAAAGCCAAACTTTATGTTTGCCGAACTCCAACAGTTCGTATTTTAAGCCAAACTTTATGTTTGCCGAACTCCAAACAGTTCGCATTTTGGACCACCAACGGTTCCCATATCAACGTCCTGGCCAGGCGATCTGATAAAGCCGAGCTTAGCTCGCACGCATCCTCATGGTGCAATGGATAATACACTTTCCACATTCAAAGCCGAGATCAGTCTCGCACCAACTTCTCAGATTATCCGAGCCAAATAAGCCGAGCCCGTCTTGCACACTCGGATTCAATGTGAGAAAACCTAGAGCATATTAAGATGAGCTGTTCACGTACTCTTAAACTAAACTCTAGGGTCAAGCCGAACGTCCTTCCTCGCAAATCTAAGCCGACTTCTCAACAGTCGCAAAAACTAATAAGCCGATTTCTCAACAGTCGCAAAAACCAGTAAGCCGGTTTCTCAACAACCGCAAAATCGATAAGCCGATCTACAATATGGATTGCCGACCTTGAGCAGGTTCAGTCGAACTTGTCCTCTTCACCCGGCTAAGACCGTACTATTTACGGCACCACTGTGTACGACAAGTTTGAGAATTCGTATAAAGTACGACTTCAAATATATCAGAGCTCGATACCAAAAACTCACCGAATTCGAAAGTTCGTAAAATCGATTCAACCGTAAGAACCCCAATCTAAAGAGGATCCGTCCTTTCAAGCCGAACTTAAGCAGTTCGCCGAACTCGTACAGTTCGTATCATCAAGCCGAACTTAAGCAGTTCGCCGAACTCGTACGGTTCGTATCATCAAGCCGAACTCAAGCAGTTCGCCGAACCCGTACAGTTCGTATCATCAAGCCGAACTCAGTCAGTTCGCCGAACTCGTACAGTTCGTATCATCAAGGCGAACTCGAAATAGAATCTGATCAGATCATACCGATCTCAGTTTTAACCGAGCTAAAGAATACTCCCCAAAAATTCGCCGAACTCATAAACTCCCTCGCCGAACTGAGGGGGGGACCAATTGTTATAGGGGGGATTAGCACCCCCTGGTTTAACTCGGTTCGAACCGAGATCGGTTCAATCAAGACCGGTTTACGATGGTTCGGATCGAGGATAAGTCGGCCCGAAAACATTGGGCCGAGCTCGGAATCTCGTTGAAAGCCCACCTCGGCTACCGATCTAGGCCCTTCACAAGTCCGGTCCGTTACAACAGATGAAACCGGAATATTTCCCTTTTCCCACCGATCTCGGAAAAGGAAATATTCCCTTGGGTCGACTCGTCGAGATATCAGGAATTTATCCTTATCTCGGCGAGAAAACCGGAAGATTTCCTCTTCCTAATCGAACTCGGAAAAGGAGAAATCTTCCTTTCAACCGCCTCAAAGACACTATAAATAAGGAGGCCATCGCCTCATTCAAAGATATACACAACTTCCGCAGAGACAGAGAATACAAGAGAGAGCTCATTACCGATCTCAAGTCTTTTGTCTTTGCTTTCTTACTTAAACTCTGTTGTAACCGCCGACTTAGATCAATAAACGAGATTCCGACTAAAAGTACTGTTTTACCCCTTTTGTGTGATTTACGGATCAACAAGAGAGAGAGAGAAGGAAGAAGAAAAGAGAGAGAGAAGAGGAATAAGTCGTGAGTGAGAGAGAGAAGAGGAAGAAGAAGAGAGAGAGAGAGATGAAGAAGTCGTGAATAGAGAGAGAGAGAGAGAGAATAGGAAGAAGAAGTCGTGAGTGAGAGAGAAAGAGAAATCAAGATTTTTTTGTTTAATTTTAAGAAGTATTTGCACCCCTTGTGACTTCATTTTGGCTTCGTTTGTATTGTAACACTTTAGAAATGTTGAAAAACAAGTTGTCACTTTTTTGTGAAATATCCATTTTACCCTCCTGTGTTTTTGTTCTCTCTCTCTCCCGATCCCTCTCCATTGATTTCTACACACATGCATCTCCAAACTCATATCTATCAATCTTTCTCTCTTTGCCTTTCATCGGATCTGATTTCCTCCCGAAATCCCACAATTTGATTCTTCGAGTTATGTAAAACACGCACAATCCCCAAATGCAGACTTCAAACTCTGATTACGATTTCGACCTCGCCAATTCGGAATCTTCTCCTCGGATCTCCTCCGTCGCTTCCCATAACTCGGAAGAACCCAACAGTGCTTGCCGCCGCCGATACCCATTCCCCGTTCCACGGTTTCCAATGGGTTCCTCAAGGTTCGACGTTTGGATCTCCGAACTCGCTTCTATCTCAGAGAGGCGCTCGAGGCTTTTAAGCGAGATGGGTCTCAGCCGCGAACCTCTTCACTCCCGGTTAAAACACGTTTCCGATTCCGGCTCGAAAGAAACCGGAGCATCCGACATTTCCCGTTCGATCTCGTGTAATCAATTGGCTTAGCGAGATCACGAAGAGTCTGTCGGCGGCAGTGCTTCCAACGTTGTGCGATCGATGTTTTTAGGGGCATAATCGTCCAATCATGTGATGTACAGTCCCAAAAGTGTTACATAATTTTGTGGATTTTCGAAAGTGCTTAACGCCAATAGTTGTTTATGCAAAGTGACTCCACGTGCAAGATCCCCTTATTTTAATTAGTTTTTATGTAAAAAAAAAAAAATCAAAATGACATTTTGGTTATTAAAACGAAAAAGTGGATTTGAATGTCTTTTAGCAACTTTTGATGGTTAGTTTAGTTTTGGGAAGTTGGAACAAAGTTATTCTAGTAAAACCACCACTTTTGAAGGTTATTCTAGTTATTCTTTTATAAATATATATATATATATATATCACTACAAGAAAACTGCCCATTTCCAACGAAAATTTACGACCGTTTTAAATCGATGTAACTTAACATCGACATTACGACGAATTTATGACGTAATATGTGTTCGATGTACAATCGTCGTAAACATTTGTCATCGTAATGTTACGACGATTATACGACGACAACATAAATCGTCGTAATATCGATGTAACTTTACATCGATATTACGACGAATATGAATTTTGCAAATTACGTTGATATTACGACGATTTCACGTCGCAAGTTCCCAGTTAGGTAGACCACGTTTTTAATAGTCCACCTACTAAATTTACATCATATTTTTATATGCAAATCCGTTTTAAATCCGTTGTTAAATCTGAAAAAAATTCTATAAATACAGCCTCACTTCAAACGAAATATTTTAAAAAAAAACACTTAAATTAAAAAATAAAAAACCACTACAAAATTTTTCTTAATAAAATGTCTATATACGAACTACGCAAATGGATGTATACGCAAAAGGATTCGGAGGGAGCGATGACGGAAGAATTCAAAGAGGGGCTTGAAATATACATGTATCAGGGCGGAAATATGCAAACAACCCTGGAAAGTGGTAAGATGTTATGTCATTGTCGTAAATTCAAGAATATGAAGTTGGTGTTTAGTCTTGGGTTGCCTTCTGAGATGATAGATGTATGTGTTGACAATTGTATGATTTTTTGGAATGATGATGATAAGCTGCAGGAATGTTGATTTTGCCAAAAACCGAGATTTAGGCTGCAAACAACTTGGCGTACCAAGATACCGTACCAACGGATGTGGTATCTTCCTATAACTTCACAGAGAGAAGGAGAAGTGACTCACCCGTCAGATGCAAAAGTTTGGAAACACTTTAACACGGTACACCCCGACTTTGCTAACTCTAAGCGAAATGTGTATCTTTGTCTTTGCACTGATGGATTTAGTCCATTCGGTATGTCTGGTAGGCAATATTCTTTGTGGTCAGTTATCGTAACTCCTTATAACCTTCCCCCCAGATATGTGCATGCAAAGGGAATTTCTTTTCCTGAATATTTTAGTCACTGGTCCCAATCATCCTAAGCGGTCCCTTGATGTGTTTTTGCAGCCTCTCATACATGAGTTGAAACAGTTGAGATATACATGAGTTCGGACATATGACTGTTCGAGGAAAAAAAGCTTTACGCTGCGTGCGGTGCTTATGTGGACAATAAGCGACTTCCCTTCATACGGAATGCTATCAGGTTGGACGACGCATGAGAGGTTATCTTGTCCTTATTGCCTCGATCGGACAGATGCGTTTCAACTGAAACATGGTCGAAAAACATGCTGGTTTGATTGTCACCGCCGGTTTCTACCAATCAACCATACATATAGGAGAAACAGGTGGTTGTTTAGGAAGAACAAAATTGTGTGTGTCCCCCCACCAGTGTATCTATCCGGGGAAGATCTAGAAGCGCAAATGAATCATTTTGGGGGACTAGAAACTGTGAATCGTGGGGGAAATTGGCACACTCCAGCTAATATGCTTGATGGATACGGGGTGAATCACAATTGGAACAAGAAAAGCATTTTTTAGGATCTTCCGTACTGGAAAAATCATATGATGCGACACAATCTTGATGTCATGCACATTGAGAAAAACTTTTTGATAACATCATGCATACAGTGTTAAACGTGAAAGGAAGAACCAAAGACAGCGGAAAGTCAAGGTTGGACTTGCCAGATATTTGCAACAGAAATGAATTGCATATATTGAGCAATGGAAAATCACAGTTCCTATATATCGGCTGGGTGCAGAAGAAAAAGTATCGTTGTTCAATTGGGTTTCATCTGACGTGAAGTTTCCTGATGGGTATGTATCCAATCTTGCTAAATCTGTTGAGAAAGGACAAAAGTTTTCAGGGATGAAGAGTCATGACTGCCACGTGTTTATGCAACGTTTACATCCTTTCGCATTTGCCGAACTCCTTCCAGAAAATGTTCATGAAGCAATTGGAGGTAAGATACTTCATCACATATAAAATTGTTGAGATTAATTATATATATATATATATATATATATATATATGTTACATTATATATAATTTTGTCTTTGCAGGCATCAGAGCGTTTTTCCAGGATCTTAGTACACGAACGTTGTTAGAAGATGTAATTGCTGGCTGCTAATATTCCAATCTTGTTGTGCAATTTGGAGAAGATCTTCCCATTCATCTTCCTCACGAAGCAGAACTAGGAGGCCCTGTTCAGTTTAGGTGGATGTACCCATTCGGGCGCTTCATGAAACATTTAAAGGGAAAGGCAAAAAATCTAGCAAGGGTTGAAGGATCAATTTTTGCAGGAAGTTTGACAGAAGAAACTTCACACTTCGCTTCATATTATTTCGCTACAAAAGTCCGCACACAAAAACGGGCTCCCTGACGATATGATGATGGCGGTGTGGGACGAACTTATCCAGTAGAGGGTGTCCCATACATATTCTCATCAATCGGTCGTCTAAGTGGAAAATTGAAAGAAGTTTGGTGGGGTAACGAGCATGACAGGCAGAGCGCACATACGTACATTCTCCTGAACTGCGATGAAGTTAGTCCTTACGAAAGGCAACAAAACTATTTAATTAATATTAGTACTTAATAACTAATATAATTAAATGTGTTAATTTCCATGTATATATGTATTTTGCAGCTTATTTGTTACTCAGGTACGAGAATGCATTGAAGGGGTTCCAGATGATGAAATAAACGACCGTAAAGATCGTCACTTTGTTGAGTGGTTGAAGACGCAAGTAAGTTAATATAGTTATAAATATTTCATTTAATTAGATCGGCTTTCAATCTAACATGCACACTTATCATAGGCTGATCATAGTGATCCCGCATATCTATTTTGGTTTCATGAGTTACTCCTAGGCCCCATCGGGAAGATAACGACAGCACCCATGTATTTTACCTGTGGTTACGTGTTTCATACACACAAGTACGGCGTTCATCGGGCAACTACCAACTACGGAGTATGTGTTATGGGTGAAATAGATTTTTATGGGGTTTTGCAGGAAATAATTGAAGTGGAGTACCCCGGACTGGTTAGGTTGAAATGTGTTCTCTTCAAATGTGATTGGTTCGATCCAACAAATCACGACGTTACAACAAGTTTGAGCCATTCATCCTAGCATCACAAGCAGAACAAGTAACGTTCGTTCCATATCCGCGAGTTCGAAACACTGGGATCTCATGGTTATCGGTTATTAAAATAGCTTCAAGGGGTAAAATTATTGGTGTTGATGATCTTCCAATGCAACAAGATTTTTGCCTTGACATTACAGAACCAGAGATTACGGAGAACATTCTTTTAATTGATCCACGAAACAGGCAACTTGAATATCTACCTAACGACACAGAAGAAGAAGGCGATTCCGACGAGTTTGAAGAAAGTGACGATAATGATGAACCTGAAGATGATGAACCCAATGAAGATGATGAACCCAACGAAGATGATGATTCTGATTGAAAGCTTATATATATATATATATATATATATATATATATATATATATATATATATGTAATTTATTAATTTCTATAATAAACATAATTTTCGATCATATACCTTATACTATATGTTATGTGAAAATGTTTTAGTTTTTGTTGTAAATTATATTAAACTAAAAACTAATCGACGAAACATTGATGAATTAACAGTTTTTATGAATGAAACACGTAGATTCGGGTTAGTTAAACTTTATTACATAACCCTAAACCCTAAACCCCAAATATACAGTTAACCGTCGTAAATCCGATGGTAATTTACGACGACATTACGACGATTGTGGTCCTAATCGTCGTAATTTCGTCGTAATGTCGTCTTTTGGTTTTGTCGCAGACCATTGTCTTCACACTTTTGATGATCTGGCCAACAAAGAACTCTGGGGGTCTAGTTTTCTATATTCATAAAGACCAACCACCATAAGTGAACGATACATAGAATTGGACATACTTATATTACGACGGATTTACATCGATGTCCAATTCTATGAATCATTCACCTATGACTGTCTTTACTTGAAAACAAGACCCCCAAGACTTCTTTGTTGGCAAGATCACCAAGAAGTGGGAACACAATGATCAGCGTCAAAACCCAATGAATGTATTTAATGTGTTTTTTAGTTACGATTGAAGGTGGAATGTATTTATAGAATTTTTTTAGAAATTACCAACGTATTTGCAAGGAAAATTTACAACGGTTTACTATCGAATGGCATTACAACGATTTTACATCGAATATACGACGGATTTACATCGATAATATTCGATGTAAATAATTATGTAAACTATAAGAAAACGTGTTCTACCAAACTCTCAGAATCGACGTGAAATCATCGTGATACAGATGTAACTATTTATCGTCGTAAATCCGATGTAACTTTACATCACCTTTACAACGAAAATACAAGAATGATGATATTCGTCGTAATCCCTAAACCATAAAATTAAGGGTTAAGGGTTTAGGGTTGGATTTAATTACATGTTTGGTTTTTCATCGTATATCTTGTTTTACGTAAGTTCTAATCATAGTATAAACAAATTTAAGTTTTCACAAAATCATTTACATTATTTAAGTCATGCATGTTACGAATATACTTATAAGAACGAATGTTATACATTATTATGTAAGATAAGGAAATGTATGACGATATAGATTCAATCATCGTTATTGAATCTGTTGTTAACTATGAGAAATATTAGATGCACAAATATACTTCGTTCTTACTTCTATGATATGTACATTGTAATTTAGGGTTTAGGGTATATATTTAATTCATTACGTCGTAAATTCGTCGTAAAATTACGACGATTTTACTATGATCTTTGCTTAATTCGTCGTAATCCCTAAACCATATAAAATTTAGGGTTGGATTTAATTACATGTTTGGTTTTATCTTGTTTTAAGTATATCTTATTTTACGTAAGTTCTAATCATAGTATAAACAAATTTAAGTTTTCACGAAATCATTTACATTATTTAAGTCATGCATGTTACGAATATACTTATAAGAACGAATGCTATACATTATTATGTAAGATAAGGAAATTTACGACGATATAGATTCAATCGTCGTTATTGAATCTGTTGTTAACTATGAGAAGTATTAGATGCACAAATATACTTCACTCTTACTTCCATGATATGTACATTGTAATTTGGGGTTTAGGGTATAGATTTAATTCATTACATCGATATTACGACGGTGTGGTCGTAAAATCGTAGGTAATTTATGACGATTTTACGACGAATCGTTGGTAAATCAAAATATTTATGTTACCGCGTGGGGGGAAAATTCCGAATGGTTGAATTAATGTTACGACGGCCACAAAATCTATATATACGAGACCAGATTTTTTCCTCACAACTCACAATCTCTCTCTCTCTCTAAAAAAAAACGCTCTCACCTCTCTCTACCTAAGAAAAAAAAGGTAAAATTTTTTTTTTTGGTTTTCTAAATTATATTTTGATTGCTAGTTAGGAGTTTGAATTGTTAGTTAAGATTGTAATTATTATTAGTTAGGATTGGAGTTATATACTGGAATTGAATTATTTTTACATTTTTTATAGATATGGCGCCACGTAGGACATATTATCGGCAGTTTCTCGAGACGGGACCGAGTAATAATTCGGAACTCCCGTCATCTTCTGCGACACCGTCCGCTATTCCAGATTATTTTTCCGGACCAGCGCCACCACCGCCGCCACCAGCAACAGGACCTCGACCGCCGTTGTTGTATACGGGATTGACGGTCGAAGATATTTTGCAGTCGCCGGGGCATGCTTCTTTAGACCGGTTAGATCCGCGATGGCTCCCGGATACATTTTGGTACGTTACTACAATTTTTTTTTAATAACATTATTTATTTTTCTTGCTAATAATTTTTGTTTTATTTCTCAAGTTTAAGGAAGATAACAAAGTTGGACGGAGTGTGGCTGACACCATTAAAGCCTATTTTATGGAGCCTCACCGCAATTGGACTGCGGTCCCGGATGACGTTGTCGAGACATGGTTTAAATGTTTCGCGGTAATTTTTTTTTTTAATTCATTATTAAATTGGAGAATTATTTATCTTTAATCGTTTCTAATTTTATTTTCATTTTATTTGTATAGCAAAAATGGCATTGGGACGTTGGAGGTTCAACAATACCTTCTCCGATTGGAAGACGGAATTCAAAAAGAAGAGAAAATTGCGGCTCAACAATACCGTCTCCGATTGGAAGAGGAAGTGGGAGGTTCATGGCGATCATGCGAAACCGCCATACATGTCTTCCGATGTTTGGAACGGGTTGACGGCATACTGGAGAGATCCGCATTCGCAGGAAGTGGCCGCTAAGTGTTCGGCTGCTCGGAACACTATGGGTCCAGACGGTTTTCCAGCGGTTATGCCACATACGTCGGGTCAAACGTCTTTTGCGGGAAGACGCTTTAAACTGGTAATAATTTTTTCGGTTAATATTTTATTTATGTCATTTTGTTATTAATTAATTTATATTACCCATCAACCGTTTAATTTCTTTTTGAATGTCTTTTTGTTAGGCAAATGGATGCGAACTTCCTCCAATGACCAGAGTTTTTGCGAAAACTCACAAGAAGAAAGACGGCTCTTTTGTAGATCCTCGAGCAGAGGCGATCTACAATGGCGTGCATGCAAGGATCGATGAGTGTCAAACTCAGCTTTCTCAGCAGCTATCACCTGACGGTAGTTCGGTCCAATCCACTGCGGCTTTGACGGTAGCCGAGATGGACGAGATATACGCAGAGGTAATTTAACGTTTTTTTCTTTCTAAAGTTAACGTTTTTTAATACAATTTTTTAAATTTTACGTTTCTTTTTTAAAGATTGCCCCGAAGAAAAATGGTAGAGTTTTAGGGATGGGATCGATCGCAGATAGTGCCGCCGCCTCGTCCCGTCATCAGCTTTTCGACGATCCGGTTCATTTGCGGGCCGAGTTAAACACCGCCAACAACGAGATCAACACTTTGCGGGCGAAGCATGTGGTATACGATGAGAAGATCGAAAAATACGATAAGACGATCGAAGGGTACACTACTCTCTTCGATATTATTTCCCTGACTAACCCTATAACGCCCCGACCGCCCTTACCTGGGCCCCATGCCCTCTCTCGGCACGTGGGCCCCACCCTGGTCCGACGGCCGGTGCGTTAGTCCGGGAGGCTTGTATGACTTGTTTACTGACCCTGCAATCACCACGTGACCTTTCCCCGTGTTTTGTCCTCACTCACACGCTACCGCGAATCACTTCCCGGAAGGTCACCCATCCTTAGACTACTCCAGCCCAAGCACCCTTAACTCTGGAGTTCTTTCGGGCAAGTGATCGGAAAAGGTAAGTGCACTTTGGTGACATAGGTAGCCAAATCAATTCTTATAAGCCTCTCCGCATATACAAGAAACCGGGATGTTACAATCACCCCCACTCACAGAGCGCAACGTCCTCGTTGCGCACCAGGATCGTCACCCTAGACGGTGTGAGCCCACCTGACATCACACACGTGTTTGGGTTCGTCTCTGATACCACTTATAACGCCCCGACCGCCCCTACCTGTGGGCCCCATGCCCTCTCTCGGCCCGTGGGCCCCACCCTTGTCTGACGGCCGGTACGTTAGTCCGGGAGGCTTGTAATACTTGTTTACTGACCCTGCAATCACCACGTGATCTTTCCCCGTGTTTTGTCCTCACTCACACGATACCGCGAATCACTTCCCGGTAGGTCACCCATCCTTAAATTGCTCCAGCTCAAGCACCCTTAACTCTGGAGTTCTCTCTGGACAAGTTCCCGAAAAGATAAGTGCACTTTGGTGACATAGGTAGCCAAATCAATTCTTATAAGCCTCTCCGCATATACAAGAAACCGGGATGTTACAATCACCCCCACTCACAGAGCGCAACGTCCTCGTTGCGCACCAGGATCGTCACCCTAGACGGTGTGAGCCCACCTGACTTCACACACGTGTTTGGGTTCGGCTCTGATACCACTTATAACGCCCCGACCGCCCTTACCTGGGCCCCATGCCCTCTCTCGGCACGTGGGCCCCACCCTGGTCCGACGGCCGGTGCGTTAGTCCGGGAGGCTTGTATGACTTGTTTACTGACCCTGCAATCACCACGTGACCTTTCCCCGTGTTTTGTCCTCACTCACACGCTACCGCGAATCACTTCCCGGAAGGTCACCCATCCTTAGACTACTCCAGCCCAAGCACCCTTAACTCTGGAGTTCTTTCGGGCAAGTGATCGGAAAAGGTAAGTGCACTTTGGTGACATAGGTAGCCAAATCAATTCTTATAAGCCTCTCCGCATATACAAGAAACCGGGATGTTACAAACCCGACTTTGGCGGCTGCACTGAGGCAGCAAGGATCAACATCGGGCCATCCGAGTGATCCGCTCGCGCAAGAACGAGCGAATATGAAGCAGCATGGATCAGACGAGTAGCTTTTTGATAATTTACGTTTTCCACCTAAACAATAGTTTGTATTATGAATTTTATTTTGTATTTTGAGTTTTATTTTATATTTTGAATTTATTTATAAAATAAATAATTTATATATATATTACATCGATTTTACATCGACACAGAATTTACATCGACTCAGAATTTACGACGAATTTACATCGACTCACAATTTACGATGAATTTACATTGATTATTTTACATTGATTTACCAACGCAATTACAGCTACCTTTTACGAGGAATTTACGACGGATTGTCGAAAAACATTTTGTATAATTCGTCGTAAAATCGTCGTAACGTTTCATCGTGATATCGATGTAAATTCGATGTAATGTTTTCGTCGTACAATCGATATAACGTTTACGACGATTTTACGACGAATTATACAAATTCGAGTTACGTCGATTTTACGACGATTTGTAGTCGTCCTTAATTTTACGACGATTTCCGATTAACGACGATCATTTTACGACGAATTGTTAATCGTCGCTAATCCGTCGTAAACTCTGTTTTACATCGAATTTACGACGAATCTGTTAGTTGTAAAAGGGCAGTTTTCTTGTAGTATATATATAACAGTTGAATATGCTTTTTCTCATGATGCCACATCATTTTCTCATACTTTAAAAGTGTGACACATCATCAACCATTTGTTAATTTTAAATTGTGAATATAACTTATTATTTATATTTTGTGTTATTATATTTTAATTCTCATGGTAACTATCATTAATTGATTTTAACAAGAAATTAAAAAGATATTTGGTTATAAATGATAGCTTATATATATATATATATATATATATATATATATATATATGCATTTTTCATTATTATTAAAAATGACATATTTTATTTAAATGATTAGGTAGATAGTTGATTTTAAGTGAGTTATAGAGGATAAATAAAGCAAATCATTTTGATTGTTATAAATTAGTGTTCGGGCATGAGGACGAGGATTCATCCAACAAAGGAATACTCGCAGGAGTTTCTAGAAGCTCGAATGGCAAAAATGCATGTCATGATAGGTAAACTGGGGTATCCCAAAATAATAACATTTTCAAACCAATCACTGAGACGACGAATGGTTAAAATCTTCACCAAATTCTCCAATGCCCAAGTCAGAATAGCGACATCGAAACTCGTAAGAAAAGGGAAAATGAGGAAAATATAGTGAATATTATATTTAAAACAGGTCAAACACGTCAGATGTTTTTGAAATGAGATTAATATCAGATGAATGGACATTAGACTCATATTTAAGAAAAGTAAAGCATATGTATTAATTATTCTCAAGTTGTGAAGTGAAGAAAATCCCTGAGAAACCACTGTAGATTTAAAGCAAAATCGCTATTAAGAAGAAGAAAAGGGAAAACGATCTATTTTTCCTTGAGAAGTTTCATATAATAACAGATCCCCAGAGTTTGAGCAGTTATATTTCCCCATCATTTGAAAGTTCGAATCCTATTTTTCTACGAAATCAAAATTCAAAATCTATTTCCCCATGAAATCAATGTTCGAAACTTATTTTCCCATTGACCACGATTTAATTCGGTTTCCAATATAACAATTAAATATAAGCCGAAAGAAAACCAAAAATAAAATCAAACTTAACCTAATTACAAAGCAAATCAATGAACTAAACCCGATTACAACCCAGTTCCTAGTCTAATCCCCACCCGAAACCAAATAATGCACACCTGAAACCAAACTTCCTCCACTTCGACGATTGAATCACCGGCGGCGGGTAGATCAGAGTAGCTGGATCTCGCGGAGGTAAGAGAAGATCGAGTAGTAACGGATTCATCGCGATCTACATCAGCTTCTGGGACCTCATGAGCCTCTCCGAATTCGGATCCTCACTCACCAGCAGATCCATCGTATTCTGGAGATCCTTCACTCGATCGATGAACACCATGGCTTCTGGTTTTGTGTTTTTACTGAAAAATCTCTGCCCTGTCTCTCTGTTAATGGGTTTCGAAAGGGGTTTCACTTAAGCTTTGATTCATAGACGTCATTGAATCGTTAGTAGATTATAGCTGGTTAGTTGTAAAATGTGTCTTTGGTAAATCAGTGAGATAATTGATTTTGGGAACATTAATCCTCTGGTGTTGAATTTTCAGGAGCAAAGCCTCTTCTTTTACCCTCTGAATTCGAAGCCTATGCTTCGACATAGTCCTAAACGATTTCGTTTTGGTGGTTTCATCTTCCATTTTGTTTTTATATATTTCACGACATTCTGCTCAACCTCAGAGATGATCGGGAAATCGACTCAGATGGGATACTAGAGCTCGTGCAGTTTTGACTTTTGAGTTGATATCTTTAGTTGAGAACATATAATGTCTTTTTTTTGTTTGTAAAAACCCCAGTTAATGGTGAGAAATTATATGAAGTTACAAGAGTTTATGGCGACAAGCTAAGCTCGTTAGCCTAAACGATGCAAACCACCAAGTCGATATATCTGGAGTCTTTCACTGCGATGGTTTATTGCTATGCATCACCAAAGACATCAACTCTAGTCTCTAGGCTTGTGGTTTGGGACCCTTATAGTGGTCAAACAAGGTGGATCGAACAACCCAGAAGTTACGAGACGGAGAAGAAGAACAACTCGTCTCGTTGCCACAAAATCTTGAGATTCTTGGATGAATACGACATGATCAGTGACTCACTGAGTCGATTCCATAAATATTCGTTAACTTCGAGAGACTTCAATTAGCGTCGTTGAGGAGGAGGACGATGGCTCAAGCCTTTGCCCATGGCGGCGGAGTCACGGCGGCAGAACCAAAATCGAGTGTGGAATTTCGCTGCACGCCGCCGCCTACTCGCCGGAGAAACCGAACAGCCCTCAATCATCTTCTTCGCCGCCGCAAGGAGAGAAGCTAGTTCCTCTCGCGATCTTCAATTGGATTTTATCACAACTTAACTTTATTTTAAGAGATCAATTACATTTTATCACAACGAAGAAGAAGAATATTCAATTAAAAAAAAATAAAATTTAGGATCTGTAAGAGCTGTTTCTGTTTTGCTCTTGTCTCTTTACTGATCGCTGGTTGGTTAGATTTGATAAATTCGGACACGGATTACATGGTGTGAATGGAAAATAAGTTTCACTCTCAGTCTCAATCAAACCTGTGATCTCGTATGAGCTTTCATTCACATGATCATGATCTCTTTGTATCTATCTTGAGTAAATATTTTGAATGTAAGATGTTTGCTGCTCCGAACTTGCTCCTGGAAGCTCAAGGTTCTTGGTGGTTTGCTTGTTTCAAGTTTTTTTTTGTTTCTAATGAAATCCTGCGATTTGGTTATGATTGAGAATGGAAGTGTTTAGAGAGTAATGGTTTGATTTTGCAGCATTAGGACTCTTTGGTGAGCCAAGGCTTGCAAGGACAACCCCTTAACGCAATCACTACCGCTGCTGCGTTTGCTGTATTCCAAGGAATATTTTTCAAGGCGAGTGATCATATTGGAAACTTTACTTATGAATCATGCATAACCATCCGTTCTTACCCCATTTTTTCCTGTTTCAACTCAGTTGGGAGAAAGATTCTCTAAACCGAGCCCCAAAGACCCATTTTACACACGATCAAGAACTATAGTATTGAAGCTAGGTCTACAGAAGTATGAGAAGAACTTCAGGAAGGGACTTTTAACAGATCCCACCTTGCCCTTGCTCACCGATAGGTATATATAGTGCTTTTAAGTTTCAAGCTTTCGTTTATGTAAGAACTAAGACTAAGGTCTTGTCGTCTTTTGAACTCAAAATCCAGCGCGCTAAGAGATGTGAGCATCCCACCAGGGCCAAGGCTTCTGATACTAGACCATATCCAGAGGTTCGAAAGCAACTTCTCTGCTCTTCTAATGAGTCTGTGAAATTACTGAATTGGATCGATTCGTTCAGGGATCCTGAGATAAAGGGCAAACGAGGAAAGTAGTAATCGAGCCTTTTGTTTATATGGTCATCACCAGGATTAATCTTTGGTATTTGACACCAAGCAAAAAAGAAATGGAGTTTTAAGCATTATTATTATCTGTGTAATTTTCCTCAAAGAGTAATCAAATTCGTAACTAGAAAATGGAGTTTGGTGTTCCTCACTCCTCAGACGGAGATACCATAGTTGCTGATCTTGTTCACTTCCTTTGTCAAAGCGTTTCTCTCGCTTGCTTTATTTCAGAAGCACGGTTTGATATCTGAGGTTGAACAAGTGAGATAACTCCATCACACAGTAAATATATATGGTTACTAAATTTATTCTAAACTAGTTCAGCTCCTATATTATAACCTAAAAGAGCAAAGAGACAAGTATCCTTACTTGAGAACGGAATCGAGAAGCTTCTCTCGTGGGCAATTCTTTTACTACATCTTTCAAACCTGTATATACAAATCAATGGTGGTATAAGTCGAGAGCTGTTCTATGTATATCTTTGGTTGAACAAACTGTGTGAGTTTAAGACAGAGTTATAAAACATACATGCTGCTTGCTTTTCAATCTTATAAGCTGAGCCTTGTATCTGTTTGCCTGGGATCAATTGCTGGAAAGCAACTATTTTTTAAAATTTATTTTCATATGCCATCTTTTTTTTGTATTTTTAATAAATAATTAATTTTAAAACAAAATTGAAGGAAAAACCGAAAATCCCAAATCAAAACTAGAAAATTACAGATCCAACCACTTGGATCCGATGAAAAACCCACCCAGACCCAACAATCCAGACCCAAACCCAAATTCAGTTAATTTAAATTTGAAAAAAAAAAAAAAAACCAAAAAAACCTCCCACTTCCTTCCCCGCGAGACCATTGGTCTTCCCCTTCCCTGAGATCCGACCTTCCGCCACGAAATCCGACAAGAGCTTAGCCATCTGCTCATCCCTCGAGTTCTGGTCTTCGATTCCGTCTGCAGATTTCGTCGATTGGCAAGAAATCCCGAGCCCTCCCTCAAAAATCCCGAGCCCTCCCTCAAAAATTCAGAGCCCTCCCTCAAAAATCCCGAGCCCTCCCTCATAAATCCCGAGCCCTCCCTCAGACCCACGCGATTCTTCATATTCTTCCTCTCAGACTTCGCAATAGGTAACGGAATCAAAGCTAGTTTCGATGCCTTAGTTTTCGATTTTCGATGAGCGCCATTATGCCTAACTTCTCTCTTTTCGGTTTTGATATGAAATTGTTCTCGAATTGGTTTGGATTATTCACAAATGGTATGTGGATGTGTTGTCTAACTTATATCTAGTTTTGGTTGTTTTAGGAATTACCTAGAAGCAATTATAGAAGGAGAAGCAATGGATTGTCATGAAACCAATCCGAAAGTGACGGTTAATGAAGGAGAAGAAGTTACTAAAGAGCAATTAGTTGAAGAAAACGTGGATGGAAGGAGAGTAGAGGAAGAAAACGTGGATGAAAGGGAAGAAACAGTTGCTGACGACGAAGAAAACGTTGCTGAAAACGTTGAAGAAAACATTGCTATCGCAGGGGATGACAATGTTGTGGAGGAAGAAGAGGAAAAAGAGGTAACTGGAACATCTTAGGTTTGAAATTGTGATGTAGGGACATCTCTGGCTAACTGGAACATTTTAGGTTTGAAACTGTGATGCAGGGACAAATGTGTCTAACTGGAACATCTTAGGTTTGAAACAGTGATGTTAGGACAACTCTGGCTAACTGGAACATCGAAACTGTGATGTAGGGACAACTCTGCCTAACTGGAACATCTTAGGTATGAAATTGTGATGTAGGGACATCTATGGCTAACTGGAACATCTTAGTTCAACAGTGATGTAGGGACAACTCTGGCTAACTGGAACATCTGAGTTCAACTGTGGATAAGTGATAGTAATAAGTGTTATTTTTATTTGCAGGACTACGATAGTGATGCTGATGAAGATGATGATTATGAGAGCCAACCACTGCCGCCGGAGAAGATGTTTTTTGGTCCAAGCGAGTACAGCAAGACTTGCAAGGTCGGAAGTAGGTGTAAGCTGAAATCGACGGTGGAGTACATTGAGGATGGTCTTGATGAAGAGTTGGAATGGTTTCGAAATCATTCTCAATTCAAGCATCTGTTCCACATGCCTAAGGAAGCAAACCACATGCTTCAAGGCATGTGGATGCTTCTCCTTCGGACAGCATCTACGGAGAAGGAGAGAGAAGCCTGGTTTGTGGTGAACGGAGTGCCTATCAGGTACTCTTTGAGAGAGCACGCCCTCCTTACTGGATTGGACTGCCACGATTACCCCGACAACTATAAGGCGTTGGGGGATTTGGAGTTTGCTGAGCGGATGTTTGGTAAGGACCTGAAGGTAACAATCAAAGATGTGGAGGAGAAGCTTGAGGAACTTAAGAAGAAGACCGAAGGAGTGAAGAAGAAGACCTCAGCAGTGAGGAAGACCTTGGGAGACAGGTTGAAGCTCACTATCTTGTATTTCTTATGCAAGGTAGTGAAAGCCAAGTCTAAGGTTGATGGTAACATAGATTTGTGGCTGCTGAGTGTTGTTGATGATGTCCACGCTTGTGAGACATTTCCTTGGGGTCGGTTTACATTCGACGAAACCATGAAAGAGATCCGACGCTTTGTGAAAAGCTTCAAAGGCGTCGTGAAACCAAAACAGCAAGCGGCGTTTGGTGGCTTTGTTCTTCCTCTCGAGGTTAATATTTAAGAGTAATTTATGATTTTAAATATTAGTTTAAAGATTTTAACACTGAGATAATAAAACGATATGTGTAGATTATGGCATATGAGGCGATTCCAAATCTTGGACGAAGATTTCGGGAATCTGTACCCGCAGAGCAGGAATGTCCAAGGTGTTGTAAAAGTAAATTCTCAGAAAGTTTAATGAAAGGTCATCCTTTGGATGACATCAATGAAGCGGTCGGTCTCAGCAAGGTAAGAGTTTGTGAACATAGTTAGTTAGTAATATTTGTAATCTTTTAGAGTTTCATTTGATGTTCGAATTATTAATCTTTACAGGACATCTCTAGCATCTTGGAACCAGATTCAGAGGAGAATGATCTGTTGGAGCGGATCATAGACGATGACTATGATGATGGGATAGGTTTCATCGATCCCATTGTTGAAAGTTGGAGAGAGCGTCTAACTGTTGAGAAGAAGAAGATATTTTGGAGAGATCTCTTTGATTTGGACGTGGCTTCGCGGAGTGATGCAGTCCCTGAGACTGCGAGAGTTGATGTTGGCCTTGATAGAGTTTCTCAGGTACCTGGGCATGTACCTGCACAGTCTGGAGAAGCCTTGGAGAGGAAGATGAAGAAATGGATGGAAAAAGCGATGGAGAAAGGGTTTGAGAAGATCACGGAGAGAATAACAGAGAAGGCTATGGACTTGGAGAAAGCGATGGATGGGAGACTGAAAGAGCTTGAGAATTTTGTCTCAACACATCGAGAGAGTCGATCTTATGAGACTCCATCCTATCAGCCAACTCGACCAATCATCGAGGAGACAAGTGAGTGTGGAGCTTATGAGACTCCATATGCAGCTGGTGTGGTTCTTTTCAGTGGAGTCCCTGACCCATCTCCACCAATCATCGAGGATATAAGTCAGTTTTTTTGGTTTGCGATTTTGGGTTTGGTGATTTCCTTGTTGTGTTTAACTTTGTTTATTTTTTTATGCAGCTGAGGTAGAGGCTCATAAAGAGAAGAAAGGAAAAGGAAAGAAAGACAATAAGAAGAGGAAGGCGAAGGATCCCAGTGTCACTCCAATACCAACCGGAGTGAAGAGAAGAAGGGGAGAGTCTGACTATCTAAGGCCACCGTGGGTTGATGAGAAGAAGCCTGCGAAGAAGCCTGCGAAGAAGACTGGGAAGAAGACTGGGAAGAAGTAGGGGTTTGTAGTAGTTTGGTTCTTTGGTTATGAACTATTTGGGCGGAAACACACTACTTATCGTTTTTATGTATTTCAGTTTTTGGAACAACTGGTTTATATAGGTTCAACTTATTTAAGTTCCTTGAGAACAACTGGTTTATATAGGTTCAACTGAATTGAGTTTTTTGGAACAACTGGTTTATATAGGTTCAACTTATTTAAGTTCCTTCGGAACAACTGGTTTATATAGGTACAACTGAATTGAGTTTTTTGGAACAACTGGTTTATATAGGTTCGTAATACAAAAGGACATTCAGCCGCATAAACTAAAGTCACTTCCTTCTCCCCGAAAGTTTCTCCCTCAGCATATGGATCTCGTGGTCCTTCTTGGCTAAGCTTTCCTTGATCTCATCAATTTCTTGACGCATTTGGGCAACGGCCATACGCATCTCACAATGGAGTTTGAAAGCACTGTGAGATGAAGCACTTATTGGCATTGTCACTGTAACGGGAAAAACAACAATCATATATCCAAAAACAATAATTTGTCACTGTAAATAGTTATACAGAAATCGAAACCAATAAACATGTACCCAGAAATCCCATACACCCAGAAATCGAAACCAGCACCCATAAATCCCATATTATTTAACGAATCAGTCAAGCATATAACGAAATCCCATATACCCATATACCCAGAAATCGAAACCAGTAAACATATACCCAGAAATCTCATATACCCAGAAATCGCGAATTTAAGAATCGAAAATCACGAAAACGAACTCACAAAATCGAGAAATCGAACTCGAACTAGCAAAATTGAAATACCATAAACTTACCTTTGTCGATTGTTGAGCTCCACCTTCCAAATCAAGAAATTTCAGAACTTTTCCCCTTTTCTCAAACCCTAGAAATCGCTCGCCCTCCTCTCTCCTCTCTCACTCTCTCTCACTCTAAAAGGAAGAATATCGGCCTATCGGAAAATGAGAGTGAGCGTATGTCGACAAAAAGAAAAAGGACAAAAAGGCGGTATATTGATTAAAATAAAAATAAAAAATTGAACCAATTTGGGAAAAGAAGGGAGGAGGGAAGTTCCGAAAAAAATGTACATAGTTTTCCCCTATATGTACAGTTGTTCACCAAACATCATAGTTGTGCTTTTGGCGATATTTGCGTATTTTAAGTTGGACCTTAATATAAATGATTATGTTGTAGTTGTCCACGTGACTTCCCACATTTATGTACCATTTATGAGGTTTTCATAAGACAATTTGCACGAAATCGAATTTTTCAACTCTTTTCCATCGTAAGAGGTGAGTATTAACAAAGTCTTCCTTATACTATAAGGAGTATTTGATGTGAGAACAAGCATATGTATTAGGAAAATGTTTAATTCATTTTTTATTGATTATAAATCGTTTCTTAAGGTATTACGAATCCTTTTAAAACTTAATTTATCATTTTTATTATTAGTTGGATATTATATTAATAATTATGATTGTATAATTATTTTGTTCGTAGTTGTACTAGTTGAACCCGGTTGTACAAATCCGAGTACAGACATGTTCTTATCTGTACTTAGTTTAACCTGGTTGTACAAATTCGAGAACTGCTGAACAGACATGTTCTTATTTGTACTTAGTTAAACCTGGTTGTACAAATCCGATGCCATATAACAACATACATGTTCTTAGTAGTACTTAGTTAAATCTGGTTGTCAAGATCCGAGAAATACAGCAACATACATGTTCTTAGTTGTACTTAGTAACATACATGTTCTTAGTTAAATTCGAGAATTACAAAGAGGAAAATATGTTTACTCATCAGGACTTTCGGGCTGCAACCACCTCTCCAAGTTAATGCCAGGGACAGACTTGTTTCTCCTCTTCCTGCTACCTTCTCCGGTAGATGGAAACCGCGTTTCCTGATTTCTTCCAGATCGTTTGGTGTATTGCGGCGGTAAGGCGAACAATTCTTCTATTTCAGCAGGAACCATCCAGTTAGAGTCATGCGGGACGACATAAATCGTTCTGTAATATGCCAACGCCCATGTATCAATCAAGTAATATTGAGAACAGAGATCATATATTTGGATATTCGCTGTTCTCCCATCCTTCCTCATGAGGTTTCTCGTTGCGGCTATTGCGTGGACACACGGATACTTGTCTATATCAAAACATCTGCAAGAACAACTTTTCATTTTCAGGTCCACCAAATAACTCTTCCCATCGCGTCCAATAACGTTACATTCAAGCTGGAAGCCGTTTAGCTCAGTCACCACTAATTTCGATGCAATTGCACATCGTGTGTGCAGCTCGTTCTCCACAAAAGGCACCACTCTCTTGTGGTCCGATGCAGCACCAGCTTCTTTCCTATGTTTGTTAAACCATTCAGAAATTTTTTCAAGAATCGCATCAATCATAGGTAATAGAGAGTACTTCCTTGCTTCCCTAAACACACTGTTCATTGACTCTGCGGAATTGCTGGTGTCTATGTTGTACTTGTCTCCTGGGAATTTGCACCTTGCCCATTTATCCGGCTCTATGCTCTTATCGAGATATTCGACGACTTTAGGATACCTACTCCTAAAATCAGCATACTCTCGGTTGAAATCACTCTCCGTATAAATATGAGCACAATCCCTGAATTTCATCGCGACATGATCCTTGTGTTGTTTCTTCACCTTTCCTCTCACGTTTTGAGACAAATGCCAGATACAATGTCCATGATGTGCGCTCGGGTACACCTCAAAGACTGCCTTGATGATGCTTGCATGTCTGTCGCTTATAAAAACCATTCCAGGAACATCCGGTATAACTGTTTTCAGCATTTTGAAAAATCAGGTCCAGCTAGCATCTTTCTCACTATCAATTACACCAAACGCAATGGGGTAATGGTGATGATTGGGATCCTGAGCTGTTGCGAAAACCAGCATACCACCATATACAGACTTAAGAAAAGTTGCATCTACAACTATCACTTTCCTCATAGCCCTAAACCCTTCAATGCTAGCTCCCAAAGCAATGAATAGGTACTTGAATCGTTTTTCTGCATCCAATTCCACAGCTGTTACTGATCCAGGATTCACCTTCTCTAACATGTACAGATAGGAATACAACATCTTGTAGCTTTTTTCAGGACTCCCTCGCACATCACTTACATGTTGTTTTTTTCCTATCCAGGCCGTAGCGTAAGACAAATGCAAACTGAGTCTTCCTTGAACAATACTCATGAGATTTTTAGGACTCGGGGTGTCTAATAGACCTGGATAGTCTTCATGCAAAAGAGCTGCTACCATTCCTGGTGTACCTTTCTGTTTACAACTGCTTGTGCTCGCAACAGCCCGAGAGCAACTATTCATCTTTCTATGTACTCTTACACTGAAAAATTCTGATTTCTGAATTCTCGCAGCTCGTAAATACCATTTGCAACCTTGTGCAGCTTGACCACATCGTAGCATAAGTCGCTCCGTATCCGACTTAACTGTACGAATCCCAAAACAGTTCAAATTTGCAGCTCTATGAACCAGTTCTTGCACAGCCTCCTTTGAACAAAATTCTTGACCCTTTTCAAGACCCGTACCATCTTCCCATTCTTCAACATACTGACTATCTTGTACAGGAGGTGGCAGCTCAACATATTCATGCCTACCATCGAAACAGTCATCCACATGGTTATCCACTGGGCTATCCACAGCCTCAAAATCGTTACGTGAATCATTCTCACAACCTTCATTACCATCATTCATCGGCTCTTCATTGATATTCTCGTTATTTTGTTCTGATATTTCACCAGCTCTGAAAATAGTAAGGATTCCACCATTATCTGCATCATCAACTCTCCCATTTGAAGCTGGCTCCCCATAATTCTTACCAAATGAACTTCCTCGCCCCGCTCTTGAAATTTGATCGACCCACTGACTTTTTTCCAAATCATCATTGGATAACTCCACATGCATAACATGTCGAAGTCTCTTTTCATCCGATGTAGTCAGATAAACAAAAACGTCCTCGTCATCTACAATATATGACTCTCTCGCAGCATTAGATACGCTATAACTCAATTTCAGCTTCCTCGGGGTTTCATCTAATTAACGCAATCTTCCTGCATATTTTCTCTACTAACATCGAATAAGTTATCTCTTCCATAGATGCGGTCTTAAACGATATAGCGTATACGGAATTTATTGAAACCCATTCATGCTCTTATGTATAGTACCCTCCATAGTCAAAATGAACGTTTGTGTGCCTCTTCCTCATCGTCTCCTGGAAATAAGATAAAAAAACACAAATTACGAATTACACAATTTGTCATAGTTATTCCATTTGTTCCAGTTGTCCTAATATCTCTCAGTTATATACCATTTGAACCAGTTGTCCAACTATCTCTCAGTTATACCATATGTTCCAGTTGTCATACGTCTGCAGATTTCCAGATTTGGGATCGATTCTAAATCGTGGTTTCCTCTAGATTTACCACTATTCAACAGCTAAATTCGATAAATAACCTATGAAAATAGCTATTCTTACCATTAAACATCATTACAAACCAAATGTGATACCAAAACAACCAAATTCCTTTTCAAATCCCTAAATCTAACAAATCCCCAAATCCCCTATCCAAGAACTCACCAAACCCGATGAAGAAAGGAGAACAAACCGACACCGACGAGAACGAAGAACTCGCCGGAGGTGACGGAGGACGTGGTTGAAGGAGCTCAGTTTGAGCAACAATGGCGTCTCGGGAGGAGGAAGGAAGGTGAGGAACGGACTCGTCCCCGCGGGTTAATGGCATTTTTTTTTTTTCGTTTTTTTTTTTTTACAAATATCATTAAGGTTACAATTGGTATTACACATTTTTAGTGGCATGTAGATTAGTACATGGCATGGGAGAATTTGTTTTCAACAAAAGTGGCATATGAGAATGGAGCTCGTTTGCCTGCTTGTCTGGGTAAGAAGATAGAGAGAGTTAACATAAATATAATGATATTTTGTCTGGATCATATAAATTACAATATAATGATATTTTGTATGGATCATATAAATTACTGATCGCTAGCAGTCACTTGGGGTATTTCTAGGCCTGCTTGTTCCAATATAATGATATTTTGTCTGGATCATATAAATTACTGATCGCTAGCAGTCACTTGGGGTATTTCTAGGCCTGGGCAAAATAACCGGAATCAAAATACCGGAACCGAATTGAAATATCTGAACCGGAATCGAACCGGAATTGTCAAAATACCCATTGGATCCTACACATTAGTATCCATGGGTATCGGGTAGAACCGGAACCGAACCGGAAATATTTCGGGTACCCGAATACCCGAAATATAATTATATATCCAAAAATATTAAATATATATCAGGTTTTTGGGTATATTTTTGTATTATGGGTATATTGTTTTTAGTTTTTTTTTATTTTCGGATATATTTTCGGGTTTTCGGATATAATTTCGGGTTTTCGGGTATATTTTTGGTATTTCAGGTATATGTTCCTTAAAACTTTTTTGGGTTTTCAGGTAAAATTTTGGGTTTTCGGATATATTTCGGATTTCGGGTACATTTTAGACATTTCAGGTAAAAAATACCCGGAACCGAACCGGAACCGATTAAGATCCGAATGGTTCCGGTATATTTCGGTTCCTAAACCTTTCTACCCGAAATACCCGGAACCGAACCGGAACCGAACCGAAATCATTTCGGTACCTATATGGATCCTAAACCTCTCTACCCGAAATATCCAGAACCGAATGGTTCCTACCCGGAACCGAACCGGAACCGAAAATGCGCAGGCCTAGTCCGTATTTCCTTGTAACTATTATCCCTTTCAACTTATTGGGCCGAGGTTTATTGGGCCACGAAAATACAGCGAAAATAAAGGTTTATTAATTTTAGATTTATCTCTAAATCCTATGACGAAGAAGAATGCTGCTTCAAGATCACTCAAATACCTCGCCAGGAAGAAATACAAACGCCGCATTTACCAGTAATAATCTTTGATCCTTCAAAAAACGAAGATCCAGTCCATGCTATTGCTTTCATAGACACAGGAGCCCATACAACGATAATGAATCCCAAAATCCTTTCATCATCCATGTAGTGTCCATACCAACAAGAATTCAGAATGGCAAATTCAGGGTCATTAGCAATCAAGTTAAAATTAAAGCCAATCACCATAGAGCTCTTTCCAGGGTGTCAAATAACTACATAAGTTCTAGGCTCTTCCGCACCTGGAAAAGACCTAATTTTGGGATGGGATTCATATTATTCACTGAAAAGGAATTTCGACATTTCGATCGAGCCAAGGGGAATAAGATGGAAAACTCTCTACAAATCCTTCAAAACAATACCTTGACTATTCACAATTCAAAGACTTCCGTCCCCCGAATTCAGCAAAATTAAAGATAAGATTACAGCAATCTCATGTGCAGAGTCTCATACCGAGTTTCTTCAAAATTGCAAAAATCCATTATGGTTGAACCAAGAGTTCTTCGTTTCACTATCATTCAAGGAAAATATCTACACAACGCCAATAAAAGCAAGCCACGCAGGAATGCCACCCGCATTGCTTAAACAAGCAAATGAGGAATGTGACCAACTAGTCAGCCAAAATGTGGTCTCATCGACTAATTCTCCATGGGCGTGCAAGGTTTTTTACGTCAACAACAGAGCTGAACAAGCAAGAGGAAAGCTAAGACTGGTCATCGATTACAAACCACTGAATCAATACCTCCAAGATGTCAAATTCCCGTTACCAAACAAAAGGGCACTATTTTAACATCTTCAAGGTGCAACACTCTTTTCGAAATTTGATTTAAAGTCAGGATTCTGGCAAATCGGTATTTCACCAGAAAAACGGTACAAAACAGCGTTATGTTTACCTAATCGCCATCTTCAGTGGAATGTCTTACCGTTCGGTTTTAAAACAGCGCCATCACTATTCCAACAGGCCATGTTACGTATTTTCAAGCCTCTATTCCATACGGCCTTGATATACATTGATGACATCCTCTTATTCTCATCAAACCACGAGGATCATATTTAAACTCTCCGATAGTTCCAGATCATAGTAAAGACATATGGAATAATACTCTCAGCCCGAAAGATGATTATAGCTCAGCCCAACATCGAATTCCTTGGGATGCAAATTACAAACAGATAATTTGCCCCACAAGCCCATCTAGCTACGACATTTCTCGAATTTCCAGACAATAACCTATCGAAAAGACAAGTCCAACAATTTCTTGGGATAATAAATTACCTAAGCGACTTTATCCCGCAACTTTCGCAGCTGACGCGTCCACTACAAAAAAATGCTGTCCAAGAATCCTCGTTTATGGACATACAGACAAACATAAGCGGTCAAAAGGCTAAAGCTAGAAATACAAAAGCTACCACATTTAAAGATTCCCTCCGAAGGAATACGTGTTCTCCAGACCGACGCAAGTGACAAATATTGGGGTGCGGTGCGGTGCTACTCGAAGAAATAAATGGGAGACATCAAATCTGCGGATACAAAATCGGACGATTTAAAGATTCGGAGTTACATTATCACTCCACGTTCAAAGAAATCATAGCTGTCAAAAGGGCTATTGAAAAATTTGAGTTCCGCCTGATTGGACATAAATTTCGCATAGAGATGGACATGTCATCTTTTCCAAAAATGCTACAGTTCAAACAAAAGTTGGTCCCGCATCAGCAATTATTACGCTGGAGTGAAAGGTTTTCGAAGTACGACTTCAATTCCGTCTATTTAAAGGGTACGAAAAATTTTCTTGCCAACATGCTCATCAGAAATCCTAAAAAAGAAATTCACATGATGGCAAGCTCCTCCGCATCCGAAGGAGGATACAACGATTTTGGAGCCAACATGCCTGAAGATGCTCATCAGCTTATCAATATGAAAATCTTTCACGAGCATCTTAAAGAAAGAATTTTCAAGTACTAGTCGGTTATCCTATCAAAGTATGACGTCAACAGTCACAAAATCGCGCCGATAGGAATCCATCCAGACTATCCGTTCGTTCATCTCTACAGAATCGAAGATACTGAAATACTAGAAGAAATTCTCTGTTTCCTTTGGTATCTCTGTTCGGTGTACACCATTGGCATCACTTTTGTCATACAATGGCTATACCAATTCATCAACTCACGCCAGGGACGCAAAGATTGCCTCTCTACATTCCTGACATGGTTTGCACCATTAAGTGTCTGGAGTGGTAAGCTAAGAAGATCAGTAAAAATGGTGAACCTGTCATTCAAGAAGCTAAAAGGACAAGGGTGTCTCAACCCTTTCTTCAATCCTCACACAATATACTTCTTCCATCACTCCATTCAAGTCAACGTCAAAACCAACAAAATGCACGTGCTACCAACACTCATCCACTACGATGACTTCAAACGAGGTGTTCGACCAGACTTCAACGTCTATGATAACAAGGGATTTGAAGAATTTCAAACTCATGCATTTCGCCTCAACAATGCTAGACAAACATTCCCCATTCCATTCAATATGAATTGGAACTACTATCCTATAGACTACCAGATGAGTCTACACGAAGATCTACAGTTTTTTGGAAGCATAACAACCCCGAGGCAAATTCAACCAAACACGATAATACCAGAACCATCGCCAGCAACAGACCCGCCGGAGCATTTCCAAGATGCACACTCTCCAGATGACTCAATGAACATTGACGAAATCGGAAAAATGTTCGGTTTAAATGATAACGATGAACCACATTTGTTGAACCATAAATAACATACGAATGTCCAGGAGATGAATACGGCTGCTGCGACAAACATATCATCAAGTTCGAAATGGATCATTGAAGGCCTTTCTCTAGATATTTATTTATGTATAATTATGTGTGATGTAAGCTATGATGTAATCGCTTAAATAATGATGTAATCACTGAGGTATGCGCTTATGTCAGCGCACAAATCCTCCCTTATAAATTTGTGTGTATCCCCTTTGTGAAAATCAACTTAGAATTTCCCTAAAAACCTCTCTCTAAGTTCTCTCTCTATGAGTTTCTAAATCCTCTCTTGTTTTCAGACTTCTTAACATCATCATAAACTTTGATTATATTCTTTCAAAATATAAGTTACGATTCTGCTCAGTGTGCTCTAAATGAGTTTCTCGTTTAATCAATATGACAGTCATGGCTAGAGATGCCTACGAATGCTTCATTTACCTGGAACTTATCGAAACCCATGACTGTTAATATGACTTAGTCAATACGTTTTCTCGTTCATCTCATGCACATCCTCATACTGGTATCAGAGCTAAGACTTATGTTTTGAGTGAATAAATCTCTGTTTATAACTGATATGTATTACCTCAATAATCATTTTACATATAGGTTGAATAATTAATAAACTTAACTGAGTATTTTTGAAGACAAATCTAAAATTAATTTTATATAAATGAAATATTTTTTCCTATATGAAATTTAAGTATTTAAATAATTTTGATAAAGATCACTAAATGCTTTTAAATTGCAGCACGTAGACGTAACTCTATAAGTTTTACATAAACTTATTTTGCCCTTGTGTTTGACTTTGATTTTCTATTAAATAATGAAAAATAATATTCTTTCACTATTTATGTTCACGTAGTTATATAGCAAGGAAGCCAATTATAATTAAAAAGATAGAAGCCCGTAATACAAAGAAGAAGCCCATTGAAATATTCTAAATTTGTTTGCCACAGTCATCCCTGAATCCCAAAGTTTCTTCCACTTCTCGCTCTTTCAATCTTAGAGCCGAATTGATCATTTTGTAGGTACGCTTGCTCTTCCCTTTACAACATCTTCTTCTTCGTTTCAGAGAATTTCTCTCAATTTCCATTTGAAAATGTTCTAATTTGGGGAATTGAAATTATCCAAGTCCTGCGAATATATGTACACAAAATATGTGCATCTACTAATACCCATCAAGACAAGAGAACAATATCAATTATGATAAAGCAATTTTATGAGAAATGTTTTATATGCAAGACAAGAGAACAAACATTAAATAATGACTCATTTGAGTTTTTGGAATATACAAGATAAAACGATTGCTAACCTATGTGGACCTACTCTCACATTGTAATAATAAAAATGTGATTTTTTGATGGGTGATCTAAACATGCAAATATATTCCGATTTGCATGATTTCTTCTCTGAGTTTTTGTTATCGAAATGTTTAGAACATCACATGCCATTCAAACTAACTCACCATAACGTTGTGACTGACATTTTCACCGTTTTAAGACATCCATGTCTTCATAACAAGTCAGTTCCAACATATCGTTTTCTAAGTATTGAGTCAAATTAGACTTTCCTTCTTCTATAATGGTTAATTTTTCATACGCTTTGAAATCATATGATAAGCGAACCCAAATTTAATAAGACATACGTAATCAAATAGTTTCGGACTTTTCGGGCTAGCCAAAAAAACACACTAACCCGTAAGACCCGATTTTTTTGGACTTTTATTTCTAGACCCAAACTTGCTGTTTTTCAGACACGGGCCTTCGGGCTTTGGTCCTAATTGACACCTCCAGCTAGAGACATCATCTAAATATTTAAACTCAGTGCTACTGAACAAGCCCACAACTTGCAAAACCAATTTGTAAACATTTTCGATTCACGATAGTAAATAAGAAGGCCCAAAACAAAGTTATCAGGCCGAATATTATTGACACGACGGCGTTTTAATAGAGCTTTTCGGCTCAGCGAGTGCCGTTGTCGATGGGCTTAGCTCGTTGATCATCGTACCGAAGCTTTTGGTCATAGCTCTTAGCTCTCCGAGAAGAAGATGGTGAGAAAACAGTTTCAACAGGCTAAAACGGGTGAGACTTTTCTACCATCCTTGACTTGTTTCCCGATCTAATCTGCTCTATCTCCTGTCTTTTTTTCCGGTATTATATTACGTCGATGAAATTCATGGGGCTAGATCCCTGAAATTGCTGTCCTATATCACCGGATATTGTGGGGTTTTGTCAAAGATTTCGGCTTTTACTTGTTGGTGTGATCAAAGTTAGTAGCGTACTGTAAGGTGTTCGATATAATGCCTGAACGAAATCATTTTAAGCTCATTTTAACTCTGGTTGGTAATTTTTCCCCTGACAGGAATAGAGGCCTTGAAGTCAATGGATGCTAACAAGCATCTGAAGAAGGTTGGCTTAGGGCGTGACGATATGTTTTTTTGGAAACAAGTGGGTAAAGCATTGCTATGCACCTACACAATCTTTGGCATGGCATGGATATACAATGAAACGTCTCCTTTAGGGTGGTGGACGTTGAAGCCGAGACCAAAGGAGGAGAGAGAATTGGCTCATTTGTATGAGCGGCGTGAGTTTCCTTATCCAGGTGATACAGAGGCCATGGAGGATTTTGTTGCCAAGGGAGGGATGATCGGCACATCAATTGGGCCTAAAGGGATTGTTGAATCCGAAGGTGAAGCCGATAACTACCAGAAAGAAATGGAGAAGAAGAAGTTTGACAAAGAGGCTCAGAAACTGTGGCTGAGAATGAGGAATGAGGTACTGACTGAACTTCAAGAGAAAGGGTATGATCTTGAGTAGGGCGCAAAAGAGATGTGATAAAAAACACTTGTGTAATTTTAGGCTGTGTATCGGTTAGATTGAAGATTCAACCATTCGTACAAGTGTTTCTACCGACGAAAATTTTAAATTTGTAGAGGAAAGTACAAAACTTTATATCACCGATTTTTGTTCTACGGTGCCATTGATGTTCTTGCTTTTGGCAAAATAGCTCTTGTCCTTTATTGTTGGCTTGATTCATCTTTTGGCTTAAACCCTTCGGAATATAACTTTATGCTTTATGCTTTATGCACCCATCAAAGTTACCCAATATCTTGAGTTTGAAACTATTGTTTTCGAGTCTAGTGGCTGTTGTTATTGATCAGAGCCAAAATCTAAAAAAGTTCAATCTTTCAATAAAATCACCATTGTATTGAACTCTTGAGAGCGTTGATACACTTGCAAAGTAGAAGGAAAAAGATGGGCATATGATCTTACTTCATATATCTATAGAACAACAATGGGAGAATAAGTAACATACATGGTAATTGCTAATTACAACACAATATCAATATAATTCGTCAGCCTACTTTTCCCGGAGTTGCTTGTCGTATGGCTTTTTAATGGCGTCAAGTAGAATCTAACCATACATTTCTGAGGTTGTCTGGCGAGTAAGTACCAAGCTTGGCATCTCTCTGAAGAAGATGATTTCGTATGCCTTCAACGCCATGGAACAATCCGTCTTCGCAGGAGCTTCTTCTTCTTCCTGTCTCAACACCGGTAATAGAGCCATGGAATAGACCATCACAAGAGCTTCTTCCACCTTCGAAGCCATTAACAATAGAAGCACCATGAAACAAATTCTCGGATTCAAGTTCGTTAATATCCATGAATATCCATATCCATTAAAAACAGTTAAAAACCTAAAATATAAGAAAAATATACAAATTTTAAAAATATTAAATTATTAAATTATAAAAGTAAATGTATGTTAAAGGGAAAGTAATATTCGCAGGAGTTTCTAGAAGCAAGAATGACAACTCTGATTTTTAATGGGTATGCGAGAATGCATATATTATGCGAAGCAAATTGTGGTATCCTAAAATATTAATATGTTTAACCTAATTTTTGAAACAGAGAATGGGCGAAGTCCTCCCAGAGAGAGAGAGAGAGAGAGAGAGAGAGAGTCCCAAATGATTATGATTAAATGGCGGTCGGTGCCCTGCATGTCGGAGTACAACTGGTGAGTAGGGGAATCCAAACGGATTTCAGCTGCCGGCGGTCTGGACAGCCTGAGACGATTTCGCATGTCTTGAGAGATTGCGCCTTTGCCCAACAAACCTGGATTATCGCCCCGCTCCAAGGCTCAGATCGCATAGCTTCTGTCCAAGTTTTGGACTTCTTAAGGCTCATTAAGCCGATGATTAATCTCCCTCCCTTGGGTCTTCACGCTGCATCGCTACAAGCCTGGATTTGCTGGAATCTTTGGACTTCGCGAAATTTATTAATCTTCGAAAACAGAGCTTTTTCGGAACAAGAGGTTGTGACGAAATCCATCGTGGAGGCTAAGGAATGGCATTTCGCTCAGCTTCTTCTTCCACAACCCTCGACGCCATCACCCCTACCATCGCAATTGCAACCACCGCATGTTAGATGGTCCTGCTCAGTGGATGGAGCCTGGCAAAGGGAATATTTAGCATGTGGTACTTTCCGCTCATATATGGGGGAGGTCGACTTTAAACACCAAGCTCACCGTTTTCCTCTCTCCTCGGCGCTAGAAGGGGAGGCATGGGCGGTTCGAGAAGCACTTTCGCTTGCTTCAGCTCGAGGGATTGCAGAGCTACAAGTCCTTTCCGACTCGCTTTCTCTGATCAACCTCCTCAACTCCCAAGAAATCCATACAGAGATTCATGCCATTGTTTCCGATACCGCCTTATGGCATTATCTTTTTCCTCGATTTAATTTCGATTTATTCCTCACTCTACTAACTTATCGGCAGATGCCCTGGCAAAACAGGCTCTACAAGCCTTGTGATATGCTCAAATTAATACTCTAAAAGTACTAAGCAGTAGTTGCAGTATAGTAGGGGTCGAACACAAGGACTCACAGAAACACACAATAGATTATGAAGTAGAGAATTACGCTAAGCAATCAATAATATTGAAGACAAGACTTAAATTAAAACTGTTGTAAATTCAATTGGGGAAAGATAGGTTCAGAGTTTTTCTCAGGAAATCAATGAATGCAGGTAAACTAACTAACATGATTAAGATTTAGCGCGGTTCTTGAACTCAAATTACTAAGATATAATTAACCAACTCTCGTTGTGAAAACTATCTAAATCTAAATCCTAGGAATTCCAAATCTCTTTGCGAATCCTAAAGTCTAAATCAGCTTTTAAATCAGGTTTGATTTGTTCACAAAACAACTAAACCAAATCTCTTTGCGAATAGTTATTTTGCTCACCTAAAGTTCTATCAGGTAATTAATCGCACTATCGTGCTTAATCAATTATCCTAAGATCTAAATTCCAGATTTGTCAACCTAGAATTAGCTTTGAACACAACCTAAGGTGAAGAACTAATTCAGATGGTGAATCCTAACAACTAATCAACCTAGCATTCAGAGAAAACCCTTATGAGAAAACCCTAAAACTAAAGTGGATCTACTCAGACATGGAGATTGAAACAATAA
Source organism: Eutrema japonicum (assembly GCA_030161315.1). NCBI lineage: Eukaryota > Viridiplantae > Streptophyta > Magnoliopsida > Brassicales > Brassicaceae > Eutrema > Eutrema japonicum. Next base: position 40,754,430 of record BSQW01000014.1, on the reverse strand, counting down.
ACATGTTTGAATGAATCATCAAATAAAATAGAAAGAGTAATAAGAGGATTCGAAATCTTCTCTCCGACGAACAGAGTTTCAGACTTGTCTCCCTTCAAAAGCTCTCTCACAAAACCAGAATAAAACAAAGTATAGAACAAAGCATAGCCAACAAAAGTGGCTGTAAAACCTAATTAAATAGTCTAAACACGAATTGGGGTCTTCTTGTAAATATTAAAGTCTTCTGGGCAAGTTCTGCAATTCTTCAAACTTCATTAAAAGTCGCGACTTGTAACCTCCTCGATGGGTGTCGATCGATACCAAGGAGGTATCGATCGATGCTTGACGCTTTGATCGGGTACTTAGTCACCAGACTTCAGTTTTGCTCCAGAATGCTCCATAAAACTCTAATATCTCCAATAATGCTCCAAAAGTGCTAAAACATGTAAAAGACTCTAAAACACTACGAAATAGTAGAAAGACTCTATAAAACGGACTTATATCATGACCTAAAAGGGGTAAAAACCATGATATATCAACTCCCCCAGACTTAGACCTTTGCTTGCCCACAAGCAAAACAGAAAACTAAACCAGAGAAAGAGGTTTGAAAACATAGAGACTCACCTGTTGTTGCAATGACCCTTTTCCCAAGCACCCATATGTCACCTAACCAGCTTTTGATCTAACCACCATGTACATCTCCGTAGACATTCTCAGCTTCCCAAACTACACACATTATTTCACAGCATTGTTCAATCAAGCTATCCTCGCCAGTTTCATCGCTGTGATTAATACCAAGAACCTTCTAGATTCATTCCCATACAATATCATAACAAGGAACCACCATTTTTCACACTTTTTGTATCGATTTCTCTCCCCCAGACTTATTTATTATTATGTTTTCTTCTTTTTTTTTTTTAGATCATGCATATACATATCAAGGTAGGAGACGCGAGTATTGATGGTGTTTGCCACCGAATCCCAGGTTCTTCCCTCTCAAAGTATCAAAGGATGTAGGCGAATAATGACATCGTAGGAAAATCCTAACCTCGCTTCCAATCCTTTGTGTGATCATTTCCTCTGAAGTAGAATAATGGGATCGTTGAAAATTTTCCTAACCCTCTACTCAGAAGAAAATCATCTCATCGTTTAATGCATCTTATTAATTAACTTGTAATAGGGAGAGAAATATCATTCTTTCAAACACATGGGTTCCTTTGTCAGATACGAATGAGGAATCAAGCTCTATGAATACTAACCACATCGATGAAGTGCAAAAATTTGGCTCAGGCTTTAAGGAACTTTGCTGGAAACATGAGTGTCTTCAAGTTAACTGGTCAGCCTTTGGATTTTTTATTAGTCGATCTAGAGCTGATTCTGTAACAATGGTCACTTAGAAGCAAGGTCAGATCAAAAGATTCAAGAAAAAAGATCACAGTCTCAGACAAAGTTTTGACTCAATTAAACAACGAATGACTCAAAAACGACTGACTCTAAGAAAAACAAAAACAAAGTCAGCGACTTCCTCCCCCAGACTTAAACAACACTGTCCCCAGTGTTATCTAGCCTAGAGTTGGTGAAAGAAAACAAATGGATCAAATGGAATTAGGAGAAACAAGAAGTTACCGACCGACACACGGCTTGGTATCGAGCGATACCAGGCTTAAGTCGAAACGTGTTGTCCTCATCGCGTAGGGTGTCGACCGATACCAAAGGGTATCGATCGACACTAAGGCGATTTTGAATTTGCTCCTTGTTTATCCTGACACAGGCACAAAAACGAAAAATAAAAAGAAAAAGACTCAAAGATAAACTCACCAGTGGGCTGCCTCCCACCAAGCGCTTGTTTAATGTCATTAGCTCGACTGTACCGCCGTTCAGGCAGTGGGTGCAACATCCAGAGGCATCATGTGTCCTTCTGGAATCTCGGCTTTCGCCCAATAGTGTTTCACTCTTTGCCCGTTAACAATGAACTCTTCTCCTGCAGGATTTGTCAGGACAATCGCACCATGTGGTCGAAATTCCTTGACTGTGAAAGGACCTGACCAACGAGAACGCAATTTACCAGGAAACAATTGCAAACGAGAGTTATACAGAAGTACCTGATCATTTGGTTCAACGTGTCTGGAGATGATCTTCTTGTCATGGTAGGCCTTAGTCCTCTCCTTGTACAGCTTGGAGTTCTCATAGGCAAGATGCCTAATCTCATCGAGCTCATTCAGCTTGATCAATCGCTTCTCAGCAGCAGACTTGATGTCGAAATTCAACAACTTTGTAGCCCATGCTGCCTTGTGCTCGATTTCCACTGGAAGATGGCATGATTTTCCATACAGCAAGTGAAACGGTGTAGTCCCAAGTGGTGTCTTGTAAGCAGTCCTGTATGCCCAAAGTGCGTCATCCAGCTTCACAGACCAATCATTCCTTGTAACATTCACTGTTTTCTCTAGAATTTCTTTGATCTGCCTGTTGGAAACCTCAACTTGTCCACTTGTCTGAGGGTGATACGGAGTAGCAACGCGATGGTTCACACCATACCTCTTCAACAACCTTTCGAAAATTTTGTTGATAAAGTGAGAACCACCATCACTTATCACAATTCGAGGCACTCCAAATCGAGGGAAAATGATGGTCTTAAATAGCGTAAGGACCACCGAAGAATCATTGGTTCTGCTAGCAATGGCTTCAACCCACTTAGACACATAATCCACAGCAACCAAGATGTATTTGTGTCCGTATTACGAGGGAAAAGGACCCATAAAATCAATGCCCCAACAATCGAAAATCTCAACCTCAAGGATGAAATTTTGTGGCATCTCATGTCTCTTACCGATCTTCCCTCTCCTCTGGCATGCATCGCACTGCAAAACGAAAGCATGTGCATCCTTAAACATAGTAGGCCACCAGAAACCTGCTTGAAGAACCTTGGACACTGTCTTGAAAGTGGCAAAATGTCCAGCATAGTCGGATCCATGGCAATGAAACAACACATTCGGTACTTCTGATTCAGCAATGCATCTTCTGTAGATACCATCAGAACAGTGCTTGAACAAGTAAGGTTCATCCCAGAAGTATCGCCTTATGTCCCGCAAAAATTTCTTCTTGTGATAGCTCTTGAGGTGCTTTGGTTCTGCATCTGCAGCGAGGTAGTTGGCGATATCAGCATACCATGGTTGATCAGAATCGGCTGCAGCTACTAGATACTCCTCTGAAACACCAAGGTGTTCAACAGTCAGAACTGGTTCGGGATTCGCCTGGTATCGACCGATACCATAGGAGTGTCGATCGATACCGAGACCTGCAATTCGTGGGAATTGCTTAGTTTCTGCGAAACCCATCTGAAACTCGGTTTCAATGAAGTAAATGGATTCCTCTGGTAGTTGATCATCAATAGGGACGTCTGCATCGATCCGAATCCTCGAGAGATGGTCAGCGACCCCGTTCTCTATTCCCTTCTTGTCCTTAATTTCGATGTCGAAACCTTGTAGCAAGAGAACCCAACGACAAAGACGAGACTTGAGGTCCTTGTTCTGCATCATATATTTGAGAGCAGCATGATCAGTATGGACAAACACCTTGCCCCCAATCAAGTATGATCGAAATTTCTCAAAAGAGAAAACGACCGCAAGTATTTCTTTCTCTGTGGTGCTGTAGTTTCTCTGAGCATCATCCAAAGTCCTACTGGCATAATAGATGACGTGCAGCTTCTTATCCTTCCTCTGACCCAGAACAGATCCAACCGCAAAATCACTAGCGTCGCACATGATCTCAAAAGGCAAGGCCCAATCAGGAGGTTGCACAATAGGAGCACTCACCAAAGCCTTTTTTATCTCCTCAAAGGCTGCAAGACAGTCAGGTGTGACATCGAATTTGATCTCCTTGCATAGTAAAGTAGTGAGTGGGCGTGCTATCTTGGAGAAATCCTTGATGAACCTCTTGTAAAACCCAGCATGACCAAGGAATCTTCGAATATCCTTCACAGAATTTGGTGGTTGGAGGCTCGTCATAACCTGAATTTTTGCCTTGTCAACTTCGATCCCAGCCTCATAAACCTTTTGCCCAAGCACGATGCCATCCTGAACCATAAAGTGACACTTTTCCCAATTAAGGACCAAGTGTTTCTCTTCACACCTCTGTAGCACTTTGCATAAGTTAGCCAAACAGTCCTTGAATGATGATCCATACACTGAAAAATCATCCATGAACACCTCCATGAAATCCTCAATTATGTCTGTGAAGATAGACATCATGCATCTCTGAAAAGTGGCTGGAGCGTTACACAACCCAAATGGCATTCTCCTGTATGCGAATGTGCCATATGGACATGTAAAAGTCGTATTCCCTTGGTCATCTGGATGTATTGGAATCTGGAAGAAACCTGAATATCCATCGAGAAACAGTAGCTGCATTCAACTTCCTGTAGTCGATGCACATTCAATGTCCAGTGATAGTTCTAGTAGGAATCATCTCATCCTTCTCATTCTTCACTACGGTTATTCCTCCTTTCTTTGGAACAACGTGCACTAGACTGACCCAAGAGCTATCCGAAATAGCATAGATAACACCAGCTTTCAAAAGCTTCATCACCTCCTTTTTGACCACTTCCATCAGATTCGGATTCAACCTCCTCTGATGCTCAATCGAGGTCTTTGACTCGTCCTCAAGGTGGATCCTATGCATGCACAAGTCTGGTGATATACCTGAAATGTCATTAAGAGAATAGCCAAGAGCTTTGCGATACTTGCGCAGCTTGCTCAGCAGTAAGGCAATCTCTGTGTTGTTCAAAGAAGCATTGACAATTACTGGGTATGTAGAATTAGGTCCAAGAAAACTATACCTCAGGTTTGGTGGGAGTGGCTTTAGTTCCACCATAGGAGCGTTCTCTGCACTCCAATCTCCAAACTCAGCAGCTTGCTCAGAACTTTCGACCAACTATCCCTCGAGTCGCAGGGTATCGACCGATACCAACGGGGTATCGATCGATACTGGCGGTGCTGAATCGAGCATCCTTGAGTATCCGACTGTATCATCACACGAATGCACCTCTGAAGTGGCTGAACAGACTAATGCTCTTTCTAGTGGGTCCTCAGGATGCATCTCCAGAAAGTACTCTTCAGCTATGTCGCTGAAGGTGTCGACAAAGAAAGTCTGCCCATTGATGGTTGGTCTCTTCATCATCTTATCCATGTGAAAAGTCATGACCAAGTCACCAATGTTGAGGGCAATCTTCCCATTCTTGCAATCAATCAAAGCACCAGCTGTTGCAAGGAAATGTCTGCCTAGGATAAGAGGATCCTTAGGCTCAGCATCATACTCCAGAACGATGAAATCAGTTGGGATCAGGCAATTCCCAATCTTAATCGGGACGTCTTCGAGTAGTCCCTCTGGAAGTCTAACTGAACGATCAGCAAGAACCAGGGATATCCTTGTGGTTGTGAAGTCTGTCATCCCCATCCTTTTGGCAACTGAATACGGCATGAGGTTGACGCTTGAGCCAAGATCACAAAGAGAACGCTCAAACCTGTCTGTGAATATCGTACAATCCAACACAAAACTCCCTGGGTCTGGCAGCTTCCTTGGGATTCTGTTGGTCAGGATTGCACTGCACTCATGAGTAATCATCAAGCATCCCTCTTCAAGGTTTAAGTTGCTGGATACCATCCGCTTGACATATCTCCTAAAGGCTGGAGAAGTCTTGATGGCATCGATAAAAGGAAGTTCAACGTTCAACTTATCCATAATTGCCTTGCATCTAGAGTCTTCTACCTTCTTCTTAGTCTTTCCAGCAGCTCTGGGATAAGGTATCCTCGGCATGTAAACTCTTTCTGCAGCTACATTAGGTATTTCTTTCGAAACCTTAGGAGTCGATTCGACTGCGGGATCAGTATCGACCGATACTGAAGTGGTATCGATCGATACACGCAGTTTTGATTTATCCCGTGAAAGTATCCTGATAGGTATCGACCGATGCTGACTAATGTCGATCGATGCTGGGGCGATTTTGGTATTCTCGTCGTCAAGAGTGGCGAGAATATCTGTAGTTTGGCCAATTTTTGCTTCCGACGTGACCTCTTTTCCACCTTTCAAGGTGTTTGCATTGATGTGAGCCCTTGGGTTCTCTACTTTCCCTGGAAGAAAACCTTCCTGTCTTTTCACAGCCTCTGAATTCTGAGCTATCTGAAGTTCCAGCTTCTTCTGCTGGATATTAATAGTATCGATCCTTCCGCTTAGAACATTGTATAGGACATCGATCTTCCCATTGAAATCCACTGTAAGCTTTTGCTGTCCCTGGAGAAGTTGCTCAAACATAGCCTCGATCTTGCTGTCCGGAAGCTTAGTAGGTACGAGTTGATAAGAAGAATTTCCATAGTTCCTGGTATACCCACTGTTCTGAGATGGTTTCTGACCAAACTGATTTGAACCTCCTTGCTGATAGTTGTTGTTGAAGTTCCGGTTGTTGTTGAATTGATTCCTCTGTCCTTGAAAACCAGAACTACCAATGTAGTTAACATCCTCTACTTCATCTTCGTTAAATACTTCAACTTCTTCAGCAAAGTGAACAGCCTTGGGTGTCTTGCCCATCAGAAGACTGTGCATAGAATCCAACTTGGCTTGCACATCAGCTATATGTGTACCATCCATGCTACCAGCTAGCTTCTTTCTCTCAAAATTAGCATTCTTGGTGCTATTACTAGACGCCAAGTTCTCAATCAATGCATAAGCATCCTCAGGATACCTGGTGTTGAAGTTCCTATTGCTCGCAGCATCTAAGGTCATCTGATACCTCCAATCGAGCCCTCTGAAAAAGAATCCCATCAACTAAATCTCGTCCAAGCAGCCTTGAATGCCTCAGTAGGTCCTTGAGAAAACTGGGAAATCTTGTTCCTCAGATCCTCAGATCGTGCATCATCATAGAAATTGTTCAGAAAAGCAGTCTTAGTTTGCTCCCAAGTAGTCAGCGATCCAGGAGTCAACTGCTTCAGCCAGTAAGTCGCTTCTCCACCAAGTGAGTATGGGAAAAGCTTGCAAAAGAGGTAGTCATAGGACACTCCATTGCTCTTGATGCTTGTGACCAAGTCCTCGAACATCTCAATATGATCCATGTTATGTTCGCTGGAAAGACCATGGAAAGGATGCTATCCCACAAGAGTGTAGTATGCAGGCTTCATCTCAAAGTCATTCCTCTGGTATGGTGGAGGACGAATCGCTGATCGATTTGCATAGAATTGATCAGGCCTGTTGCACTCTCCAATCGTTCTACCACGATTAACTACATCATTCTCAGCGTTCGCGTTCCCAGCGACAATCCCAACAACAACAGGAGCAGCGGGAATAATGTTCCCCTCTCCATCCAGACGTTGTCCCTGCGCATTGCACAAACGACCCTCTTGGTCTCTGTAAGCACCAACCTCATCTCGAACCAACCCTTCCTGATTGTTGTTCATCTCTGCTGGTTTCTTTGCTTTTCTGTTTGTGCGTTCCACAAGTGCTAGCTGCTCCAACGTCAGTTCAACTAGTTGAGTGTTCTTGTTTCCTCTTGTTTTGTGACTAAGCATACACTTGAAAACAGAAGTGAAGAACGTAAGTAATAGGTAACACGATGATTATCGACCGATACCAAGTGGTGTCGATCGATATCAACAAAAGAGAACGACGAGTATTGACCGATACTAGTGAGTATCGATCGATACCGACGAACTTAGTCGAAATTCTCAAACTAAAATCTAATGGCGAATTGAGTCCCCGGCAACGGCGCCAAATTTGATATGCTCAAATTAATACCCTAAAAGTACTAAGCAGTAGTTGCAGTATAGTAGGGGTCGAACACAAGGACTCACAGAAACACACAATAGATTATGAAGTAGAGAATTACGCTAAGCAGTCAATAATATTGAAGACAAGACTTAAATTAAAACTGTTGTAAATTCAATTGGGGAAAGATAGGTTCAGGGTTTTTCTCAGGAAATCAATGAATGCAAGTAAACTAACTAATATGATTCAGATTTAGCGCAGTTCTTGAACTCAAATCACTAAGATATAATTAACCAACTCTCGTTGTGAAAACTATCTAAATCTAAATCCTATGAATTCCAAATCTCTTTGCGAATACTAAAGTCTAAATCAGCTTTTAAATCAGGTTTGATTTGTTCACAAAACAACTAAACCAAATCTCTTTGCGAATAGTTATTTTGCTCACCTAAGGTTCTATCAGGTAATTAATCGCACTCTCGTGCCTAATCAATTATCCTAAGATCTAAATTCCAGATGGTGAAGAACTAATTCAGATGGTGAATCCTAACAACTAATCAACCTAGCATTCAGAGAAAACCCTTATGAGAAAACCCTAAACCTAAAGTGGATCTACTCAGACATGGAGATTGAAACAATAAACATGTTTGAATAAATCATCAAATAAAATAGAAAGAGTAATAAGAGGGTTCGAAATCTTCTCTCAGACGAACAGAGTTTCAGACTTGTCTCCCTTCAAAAGCTCTATCACAAAACCAGAATAAAACAAAGTATAGAACAAAGCATAGCCAACAAAGTGGCTGTAAAACCTAATTAAATAGTCTAAACACGAATTGGGGTCTTCTTGTAAATATTAAAGTCTTCTGGGCAAGTACTGCAATTCTTCAAACTTCATTAAAAGTCGCGACTTGTAACCTCCTCGATGGGTGTCGATCGATACCAAGGAGGTATCAATCGATGCTTGACGCTTTGATCGGGTACTTAGTCACCAAACTTCAGTTTTGCTCCAGAATGCTCCATAAAACTCCAATATCTCCAATAATGCTCCAAAAGTGCTAAAATCTGTAAAAGACACTACGAAACAGTAGAAAGACTCTATAAAACGGACTTATATCATGGCCTAAAAGGGGTAAAAACCATGATATATCACCTTGTTAAACTCGTTGATTTAGTTAATGCATCTCAGTTTTCGACCAAAAAAAAATGGCTAACTGCATGATGATTTTTGTGGAAATGACTTCGAAACACGTTAGAGAATTAAGATACTCCCAAATGATTATGATTAAATGACTAATGCATGATGCTTTTTGTGAAAATTACTTGACTCTAATTTAACTATCCAGAATTGGGTATGTGATTATGGATATTCTGAAATAATAAACATACATAAATATTCAGATATTTACAAACCATATTTGATTTCAAAATTTTGATTAATATATTATGTAATTGTTTTCTAAATATTATTATATATATATATATAATTACATCAAATAGGTATAAAAACCATTAAACACTATAAATATTGAAATTGATTAATTTTTTTTTACTTTGTGAAATATAAAAATTAAAGAAAAAAAATGATAGCATCGAATTTTCTTCTAATAATGTCAATAAACACAATACAAAATTCCGCAAGAATCGCGAATCGTCCACTAATATAATATATTCAAGCACTTAATTCGATTTGGTTGTTTGGGTATATAAAATTTGTAACCGTTTTAAGTTAATACATGTAATTCGGATCCGTTTTCAGTTAAAATGTAATTCGGTTCCATTTTTAATTAGAAAAAAAAACTAAATTCGATTCAGTTTAGCACTCTATCCGTTTTCGATTAGACTCATTTTAAAATTGATTTTTGTTCTAAATTATGTGTCGTTTTACATTTTTAATATCATCTTTCCACGAATTAGTAGCTTGATTTCGGTCCACGATTCTTCCGATTAAAAAATAATAAAAGAATTAACATTTTCGGTTCGATCCGGTTTGATTTGCATGATCATATGAATGTCCACAATTTCAATTGGCTTTATCTTACTTCAAAATCAACTATTGATTATTGAGTAACGTGGCTAATCAACATTTTCTTTTGCATTTAATAAATTTTTTACATAAAAATTACAATCAACTCCACATCTATATAAACATTATAAGAAACAAAAAAAAGTAACAAAACAAAAACAAAAACAAACCCAAGAAAGCAAAAACAAAAAGTGAAAAAAGTGAGTCATCATCGAGGACCAGAGAGCTCAATGGCTTCGACGACAAGAGACGATTCTTGGATATAATCGGAGTAATACCTCACACGCGGCGAAGAACTCACCATTCCCGACGGCAATGGCGGTGGCAGCGACTCCGCCGCACCGTTCTGCGACGCTTCCCATCTCTCAGCCAAGCCGTCGCCTTCAAGCATCTTCATAACTTCGGACATTTTAGGTCGATAAGATGGATTGAATTGAGTGCAGAGAAGCGCAACTTGAACGATTTCTTCGAGCTCCAATCTATCGAACTTGTCATTCAGATCTTTGTCTATTAATTGCTTTAGTTTCCCTTCTTGATGCAGCTTCTTCACCTGCCATTTTTCACAATCTCATTTCTCATTGACCAAGTTTAGGAAGTGAAGCAAGAAACAGAGAAAAGAGACTTACCCAGTCAAGCATTACGCCTTTCTGGTGTGAGGATCGGCCAAAATCAAGGGCTTTCTGACCAGTAATGAGCTCAAGGAGTAGTATACCAAACCCAAAGACATCGGTCTTCTCTGAGGACTGACCAGTGGATAAGTACTCAGGTGCAATGTGACCTACAGTTCCACGGACCGCGGTTGTGACGTGTGAATCTCTATGGTCTAGAAGCTTGGCTAACCCGAAATCCCCAACAACTGCCTCAAAGTCCTCATCCAATAGAATGTTAGCCGCTTTCACATCTCGGTGTATGATCTTCGGGTCACATTGCTCATGGAGATACACTAATCCCCTCGCTGTACCAACCGCTATCTTCTTCCTTCTCGACCAGTCTAATGCTGGTTCTCCTCGGATATGATCTAACAGAAATTGCAGCAAGATTGAACCATTAACATTTTTGCAAAATCAAAGAGGATTTTGGTTCTGGAAACTGCAAATACCTTTTAAGCGTGAAGCTACGCTCCCATTTGGCATGTAAGGGTAGACTAGGATTCTCTCGTTGTTGCTACTACAGAAACCGCGAAGCCTGAGGAGATTGCGATGTAGAGCCAAACTTATAGTCTCTACTTCTGTCTGAAACTGGACTTCTCCGCCCGCAATGTTACAGTCTTTGAGACGTTTTACAGCCACCAAGGATCCGTCGCTTAAGTGCCCTTTGTACACAATCCCGTATCCGCCTTGTCCGAGAATGTTCTTTGAGTTGAAATGATTGGTCGCGGATCTAAGCTCTTTGAATGTATACCTCTTCAAGTGTCCTAAACTCACCTCTGGATCATATTGTTCTGCAGAATATTATTCATCATCAAGATGGAACTGTTAGTTTTTCCGGGGCACAAGATGATGCAGAGTCGAGAAATTGTCAAGATACTAACCATTAACGTCGAAAAATATTTGCTTGTTACGCCGATATCTCCACCAAAGAAACATTCCGCTTGTAAAGATAACAAAAAATGCTGCACTGAAGCTTGCTGCGAATGCAAGAGCTACGTGATGGCCATTGGTATGAGTCCCTGATTCATCTAAAAAAAAAGCAACCAAGGAAGTAGGCGATTAAGTCCATTGATCAGAAGTAGAATAGGGACATATGAGAAGCAGAAGGCTATACCTGATGGAACATCTTGTGGAAGTGTGAGAGGCTCCGGGAAGACAGCAGAACAGTTAGTAACAGATTTTGGGCCGCAGAGTAACGTGTTTCCGATAACCCTTGTGTCCAAGAAACAAAACAAATACAATGGTGAATCTTAGTTTCTTTTTTTTTTTTTTTGAATTGAATCTTAGTTTCGCTTCAATGGAAAGATAAGTTCTTGCATAAGTCTAGTTAAGCTTACTTGAAAGTTCTGGCAGACACTTTTGGCAACGAACCACTAAGATTGTTATATGAAATGTCGCTGCACATTAGGAATCAATAGAAAATAAGTTGGCAAATATTCTCCAAATGTTTTTTTCGACCACGGAACAATAGAAAGCAGAGGTTAGAGATGTACACTAGAGTGAGTCCCTCGATCTTGGATAGAGACTCGGGGCAAGTTCCTAAAAGACTGTTATTGTTTAACCGCCTGAAAACCCAAATGAACAAGAACGGAACACAACACTGAGACTTGACTTGGAATTTCATAAACATGCAACAAAAGAATCAGTGTGAATCCTTAAAGGAACACTCACAAGTAATTCAAATTCTTGAGCTCTCCAAGTGAGGCCGGTATCTCCCCGGTGAATGAATTGTTCGAAAGATCGAGTGTCTGAAGCTTCTCCAACCTCCCGACCGTATCAGGAATTGGACCAGAGATTGCATTGTTTTGCAACAACCTAAACCACAAACCTTAAGCTTAATAAGCACAATCGAAAAAACTACAGAACAAGAATCAAACATAGCAAAGACTATAACAACTTACACAGATTGTAGATAAGTGAGGTTTCCGATTCTAGGAGACAATGTACCAGACAAGCTTTGGCTAGGAAGTCCCCTGTTTCATTAAGCAGACAAAGACAAGTCTCAGAGATCTATTTGGTTTCTTTGTCTTGTGTAATAGAGAGAGAAGAGAAGACTCACAATGCAGAGACATAACCATCAGTGCAAGTGACCATTCTCCAGCTACAAGGATCAACTGAATTCACATCCCAATTCTCAAGGACATTGTACGGATCATTCAACTCATTCTTAATAGCCACCAAAGCCGTCACTGCTCATTTCAGACAAACAAAAAGGAACAGAATTCAGATTGAGTGAACAAGTCTAGCCCCAAACCCCAATAAAAAATTGCAAAAAAAGAAAAACCCAGTAACCTTAAAGTATCTGCAGGAAAATTACAGAGAGAAAGAAGCAAAAACTTGAGCTGGGATTGGATAGTTTAGATATGGCTCTGGTGAGCATTTAAAGCTGATATTTATTATCCAATAAATATACAAAAGAAACCCAATCCACACAAAAAACATTCACCAGAACTTTAAGAAACATAGACAAACAAAGATGATTAGCTCACAGAAATTCCAATCTGGAATCCTGTGTTTGGGCAAAAGAAAAAAGAATGCATCTTTTCCAAGAAGAAGAAGAAGAAGAAGACTGACCTTCATAGTTCACACCATTAGGAGAAAGTGTAGCAGTAGAGAGATCAAGGAACCATACCAGAACCAGAAACCCTAATCTCCAGAGCACCAATCTTACACCTTCCATGGCAATATTCCCTCTTAAAGCAATCAACTTTTTGTGAGGAAGACAAGTTTTCAGATAACCCACCAACTCATTTTTTCTCTCTCTCTCCCAAATGTGAAAGCATTTGCCTTTGTTTCTCCCCTTATCTATTTTCTTCTTCCCCTGTCTTTTTCAGACAGAGAAACTACCTTGAGTTTCCAGCAATGGACCTCTTTTGGTTTCTAATTCAAATCGAATGGAGTAAAAGGAGAAGACCCCAAATAGAAAAATGACGCCTTGTAAGATAATACCCAGCTTAGAAAGAGAATTTTTTGATGAAGCATTAAGTGCTAAAAGAGCAGTGATAAACAAGAAGAAGGAAGAGAGCGAGAGAGTCTTTAAAAAAAAAAGGTATGAAAAGAATTTTCCCGAGAAACCAAGCAAACAAAACCACCAAAATGCTCTGAAAGTCTGAGAAATTTTCCTAGAGATCTGAGAAAAAGAATGCACAAAAGCTATTGAGTGATACTCCTCTTGGTTCTATTATTTTAACCCTTTTTTTTTAACTTGGGTAATTATTGACTAATCTCTACAAAATATTCTAATTTTCAAATGGTTTCCCTCTAATTCCACACCACTATTACCAAATCTCATCTCATCTCTTTTGCCTTCTTATTCAAACGACCAGAAAATAATGTTAAAAAAATCATCAAAGATGGGACCAAACAAGCAAAATCCCAAATGAAAATGCCAAAAAAATCCACAAACACACACAGAAAGATACTGACAGAATAACAAGAAAAGAAGAGACACTCTGTTTTTCTCCCCTTTTTAAGTTTTATAAATTTTTTATTTAAGACTCTTTTTGAAAAATTAATTTAGCAGGAGGAAAAAAATAGTGTAATCTATATGTTTCATGATTTCAGTTTGAATTCTTTTCTTTTTTGCTTTCAAGGAAACACTTTAATATACAAAAATGTGATTGGACTGAAAGGATGGGTCAGAGAGAAATGTAAAAAGAAAAACATAAATTTTTATTTTTGATTTTTATGATTTGTTTTTTGCTTTTTAGAAAAGTTACAGAGCAAAAAAAAAAGAAGTCCTTTTTGTTGGGCAGATCACGTTCATGGCCTGTCTCCTATCTTGTTGGCTTTTTCGAGCTTCAATTATTTTATCCCTTTTTCAGTTTTTTTTGTCACAGAAAGAATATCATATTTAATATAAATATTATTAGTATCATATACGAATTTAGTTTCCACAAATTGTTTTCTGTTAAGTAGGATAAATTTTGGATCAAAATCTATACTGATTTCCGAAACCAGTAGAAGAAATCTAGAACAATTTTCATAGATAGTTAGACTTATTCTTCACCTAGACTCACAAAACTAAATTTTTCTTTTTGAACAAAGAAATCGATAAACCACGTCTTCTTAAATATTTAAACAAATTTGGTTCGAGTTTTAATGGACAGGGCATAAAATATGGTTTATAGAATCTTCATTTACATTTTTATTATACACACAGATATTTTTTAGTTACAATTGTTAAGGATGGTTTAAAAAAAAAATTGTTAAGGATGTCGTCTAAGAGATTTTTTTTTTGTCAACAAGTATTTAGTTTTTTTTTTATTTTATTTTTTTGTTAAATCGAGTTTTTAGTTAGAACTTAAATTTCACAGAAACTATTTTACAGTTATTTTTTTAATGAAAGTATCATCGTTTGAGATATATTTCTGGTAAATTTGCAATTGATATTTTTTTATGATATGATTATGATTTTGCTTACAATATCTGAAAATCGAGAAATGGTGCTATTGTATGGGTGAGATTTTGTATCTTATGGATAGGGATGTGGGCTCGTCCGGCCCAGCCCCACTTGAAAATCCGTAAAGTATACATATATTTGACTCTAGTCCCTGGTTAAAAAAATGGGTCTATATTTTAAAATTTGGCTCGGTCCGAACATGGCTATAGGGTTATATTTCATGTTTTTCGGGTTTTTATTTGATATGTATAAATCGTATAGAAATATTACTGAAAGTGTATAGATAATAATTTTTAAAATATAAAGTAAATATGAATGAATGATAATGTAACTTGAATCACAAAATGTAAACTCATCCAACTAAGTGCGTGTACAAATCAGTGATTCAACGTGTCTAGGTAGAAGACGATTTCTATAGTTGTTCAATATATGCGCACCAATACTTAATAAGCCCTGCTTTTAATTGGAAAATATTGCAAAGACAAACACCTTCTTGATGTCTCCGCCTCATCTACTTCATCTCATAGATGGCGTGGGATTTTGATTGGTCGAGATCTAGTTTTTAAACAACTCGAAAAAGCCATAGAAAATGGAAAAGAAACTTCGCTTTGAACGACTCGTAGCTATCTCTAAATACTCCTAAACAGCCAATCGGGTCTCTAACCCGTGACACAAAAGATATAATAGTTTCAGAGTTCTTCTCAGAAGGTTCAGGGGAATGGAATAAAAAAAAAATAGAAAAAATCATTCTGGCCCAAACTGAAATAGAGGAAGTATATATTACACTGTCTCTCTTTTAATTTTTGATTTTTAAGATTTTATTTGTACTAAAACGGATAATGTATTCATATGGATATATGGATTTTTGACTTGATTTAATTAAGGTTTTGTTTTTGGCAATACAGTATATTAGTTTTAAGGTTTTTTAATTGCTTTTGGTATTACATAAATTTTTAAATTTGAGGTTTTAAATTTTCTTTTAGAGATGTATTTAGGAATTTGAGGCTTTTGGTATTAAATAATTTTTTTAAATTTGAGGTTTTAATCAGCCTATTATATTTCACCTAACACGCTGATGTGGTTGAACGATTCAACTAGGCTCCAAACTGAACCATATATCGGTTTATTTATTTCATATATTATTAAGATTTGAGAACTACACTAAAGATAAGAACATTTTTTTAGCTTAATTAATTCTCGCTTAATAAGCATCCGTTCACTTGATTTTATCCAATTTGTGATGATCTCGTGATGTTTATGGAGTTATGGTGAAGGCTGTTAAGAATTATATATCCAATGAAAATGTATTATAAGATCCACGTCGCATCACTTGATTTTTAATGTGAAAAAATACCAAAAATATATATAATTTGTATGCTTTCTTAAACTTTGCATTTTTAATAAAAGAAATTCTTATATAAAAGAACATAAGGAATATGATTAAACGACAAACGTCGTTCACATTATTTGCTAAATGAAGTCTAATGATTCGAGGTTAGGTGGTATAACGATATGCATTTGCCAATAAACAAGCAAATAAGACGAAGACGAATTAATTTAATTGATCACGGAAATTAAAAATACCTCGAATTTTGGGTAACTTTGAGAAATATACCCAAAACCCGAGAAGGTTAGGGGGAGTGGGTATATTTGTCGCATTGGGAAAACTCAAATATTCTCTTTATTAATTTAATAATTTACAGAATAAAATTCTAATTTTGTTTATGCTTCATTCTCTTTGGACCAATCACACAAATGGTTGTGAACTCGCTGAATAGAATTAGGTGTTTGTCCGCGCGGATTGTAGTGTAAAATTTCTTTCGCATTGTTTCATAGAAGGATTTGAGGATAAAACAGAAACCAAAATATATTTTCTCTTATTATTGTATATTAGGTGAATTTTTGCGCTATCGCGTGGATATTTATATTTATAAGTTTATTGGTGTTTCTTTTTTTAAAGATGTATTTTTAGGTTATTTAGTTTAGCACATATTATTTTTTTCTCCCTAACTTTGTTTAGTTGTTAGAGAAATGATTGTATAATATTTAATTAAGTGATAAGTATACATTAGGTTATCAGTCTCATGTCGTAATGGAGAATCTGAAAAACTCAGTCGCATTAAGAGTTTTTGAATATCTAAGAGCACATAATATCAATCGTTCTCGTTTTATTTCTCAAGTTTTCTCTGACGTTGCATTCCGTGATGCCTCCACTACTTGTGCTCCCATCTTCGCCATGTCCAGTCGCGATCCGGTAAAATTTCTGCTGGTAAGCATACCTTGAGTTATCAATCTCATGTCATAATGAAGAATATGAAAGACTCAGTCACATTAAGAGTTTTTGAACATCTAAGAGCACGGAATATCAGTCGTTCTCATTTTATTTTCCAAGTTTTCTCCGACGTTGCATTCGGTGACGCCTCCACTACTTGTGCTCCCATCGTCGCAATGTCCAGTCGCGATCCTGTAAAATTTCCGCTCTCCTAGTATATATAAAATGTTGTTCTATCAATTTGAGAATCTAAAGAGGTCTTACAAAGATTCGTGTAATGAGTGTTGAAGGCTGTCTTTTTCGCGATGTAGATAGATGAAAGAAAAATGTATTCATATGCTGCTGAGTCGTTTTGGCTTGCGTGCCATTTTTATTCATAGCTAGATTTTAAAAACGGCATGATTGTCTATGAGTCGCCATTAATCGGATTGATTTGTCTCTGTAATTAAGCACCGCCTCCTCGAGGTTCGAAGTCACTCTCTTTCTGAGTCCATCGATAGTCGATCGATGCGGCGTTCTCGTTTTATTTCTCAAGTTTTCTCTGACGTTGGATTTGGTGACGCCTCCACTACTTGTGCTCCCATCATCGCCATGTCCAGTCACGATTTACCACTCTCCATTCTCTCTCTCTCTCTCTCTCTCTCTCTATCTCTCTCTCTCTCTCTTTCGGCCGATCTGTCTCTCCCCCTCTCGCCGGCTCTCTCTCCTCCTCGCATGAACTCTCTCCCTATCGCCGGGTCTCTCTCTTTCTCTCTTCCTCGCGCTGGCTCTCTCCCTCTCCCTCTCGTCGGACCTCTTTTCCTCTCCCTCACGCCGGTTCTCTGTCCCTTTCACTCTCGCCGGAACACACACACACACACACACACACACACACTCTCTCTCTCTCTCTCTCTCTCTCCTTGTCGTCGTTCTGTCCGTCTCCCTTTCTTTGGATTCGTTCAAAGAGGGTTTCGAAATCGGAATGTCGTAGAATTAGCTTGAGCAGACAAGGAGCAAACCGGATCGATCGGGGTAGAATTGTTCATGAGCCAGTCTTCAATCTCCGACAATACTTTAGCGTCACTTCTTCTTGATTGTTGTTGTTGTTGCTGGTTCGCCAGAGGATTATGAGTCTCAGACGGCACTGCACTTCTCTGCGCATTACCAGAATACAATTTTCTACCGTAAAATTCATTGAGTGGGTATTTATAATTGTTTTCTTTATATATATTAAATATTTTAAGTTAATTTTGTCTTTTCGTTTCGTAGATACATTTTAGATATATGAATAACATGAATTTAGACTTGTTTTATTTATTTGTTTTTACTTTAAAATACAATAAATTTGGCAAAGATTGTGTTAAAGGCGTAAGTATGTTAGATAGAATGTGTGACAATGAATTTGGCAAAAAAAACATTGTAAGTAAATTGAAATTTTTTTTATATATTTTTAAATTTGATAGAATGTGGTACATGGTTGAATAGAAGTTGGAAAGTTTTTTAAGTTATTAAGATTTTTTTTAATCTTAAATTTATTGAGTAAAAATGAAAAAAAAAATATTTAACCAATAAGAAGGGGATAAGTGTCAATCCTGGAGAGAGCCTCTTCACTCTTTATAAGATAGATAATTTTTAATAATTTGTTTTTTACAAAACATTATATATTTACATATTCCATTGTATCACACATGTAATATGTTCTAATTGGATTTTTCATAACAGTTGTAGTTATTCTTCCGAATACTATTTACAATGGTATGTTGAATTTTTTTTATTCAACAGTTAAATTAGTGTAATATGGTGTTGAATTATTTATTGAAAATGATGTAGATTAAAACATGTTGAATGTTTTCAACATATTGAATCTTGCCATCTCAGTGGGAAATAGTTAATTAGGCAATGTGGTGCCTATTGATTAGACAAAGAGATTGGTTGTAAAATAAATTAGAGATTGAGACACGTGTTGTATTTTTATTGGCTGCTAAGATTCTTGATATTTGTTTTCATCCGAATTATTTGAGATCAATTATTTCATAGTAAATTATTATATTTTTATACCAAATTCATTATTTTCGTACTTTATAAATAGAGACTTCTTTCATTTGATTTGGACACATAAAAACTATCTTTTTTACTATAATTTTTCAGCCTCCAATAATCTCTTGTTTACATATTTACCCGTCTTTTTAGTGAAATGAATCCCAACAATAACACTTTTAACATCCAAAATTATACTAATTATCCTTTTAACTACTCAAATCCCAACAATTATCAATTTCAAAACCAATATTCCAACCAACCCAAAATATATCAAATTATGGGTTTCTACCAAATTATGGGTTTCTACCAAATTTCTTCATGCCGTCAGTTGTTCCAAACTATCGTCCATATTATGGATCGATGATGCCATATTCATATCAAGCACCCCCTTATTCATCTACTCCAACGGATAATGAAATTGTTTCGAATGTTAGCTTATCTACGGCGAACCACTCATATATCAAACTCTTTGGATCTTGATTAGCTTTCTTCTCCATACACACTGTGCATAAAACCACATGTTTTCTTCTTGCAATCGGAATTGCTGCATTGAATGGGTCTCTCAAATTGTTTTCAACAAAACCACTCTTAGAAAACTTGCTGAAAATGCCTTGTATAAGAGATGCAAACTAATATTATGAACTGAAATTGTTGACAGAATATATTTATTACAAATGATTACCTTGACCATGGACATAAAATATATAGCTTCAAGTCTTCATAAGCAGCCGCCAAAGGCTTCTTCAGTGCTTCCATCTTCCTGTTAAAGGCTGCAGGGTAGTAAGAACTAGCAGCACCCTAGAATAAGTACTCGAAATCTGCTCCATAATGTTTTTTATTCCAATTGGCATGAATATGTCTTGCACATAACATATGTTCTGCATATGGGAACACTGCTTTCACCGCTCCAATCAACCTTTTACACTAGTCACTAGCCAAATGCAAACCATTCCCAGTTCCAAGATCCAAGTCTGAAGAAAAATGTTCAAAAAACCACTCCCAATTGGGCTTTATGTACCTCTTCACCATGATATATAGTATCTATCGACCAATAGCCACCACCACACAAGAACAAATCAAAACAACATACATATGATGAATATCGAGATTAGACCCGAATGAGAAAACGATAACAAACCTCTTCTACCCATTCGATTCTACCATGCCCTCTTCCTTTTAATGAAAATGTGATATCCCCATTTTGCCTTTCTTTTTTTTTTTTTTATATTTTAACTAAAACATATTAAAAAAGATAAATTCAACCAATGAGAATTAAGCAAATTTCATCCAATCAAAAACATCTTCCCATTGAATTTTTCTCATCTCTAGCTACATATTCTCGTTCCTTCCTTTTTTTTATGTTAACTAAATATATTAAAAAACAAATTCAACCAATGAGAATTAAGCAAATTTCAGCCAATCATAAACATCTTCTCATCTCTATCGACATCTTCCCCGTTGGAGACCGAGCCCGGTCCGGTCCAGCGGCGGCGGCGGCGCGCGCGTGGAGTCCTTTGGTTCCCTCTAAGTTTTTTGAACTTAGACTAATGTTTTCTATTATTTATATTAGATGTTTTTCCCATTGCTTTCCGATGTGAGAATTTGCAATTTTCATTTACTTAGCCATTGGCTATTTCTTTTCACATTTAACACAACTTAATAAGCCAATGGACTTTATTAAGTTTTGGTCCAACATTTGTCATCGCTGCCAGCATCATCATCATCTCGCACTCGTAGTTCTTACTGAGCATGGTCCACCGCGTGTGGCTGAATTTGAGGCCTTGGAACAATGGCGTTGGTCCGAAATGCAAGGCCTTGGACTTCTCCTTGAAGCCTCCTCCGATAATAATAACTTGAGAAACCCAGAAACAGAGCTCCGGGAATATCCGCCGGAAATGGAAAATGGCGGTGGTGGTCCTCCTCCTCCGGCAGTAGTGGATGAGCCTAAAAAATCAGAGATTCATGGAGTTTCTTTCAAAGGGCTTTTCAGATTTACATATGGATTGGATTATGTGTTGATGGGAATTGGCTCTGTTGGTGCTTTCGTCCATGGATGCTCTTTACCTCAGTTTCTCAAAAATTATATATCTAATTATGTATTTACTTCACAAAATATATCAACTGTATTTGGAATCTGAAAAATGGTCGACGCTGCCAGCCTCTCTTTTTTTCATCACTACCAGCCTCCGTTTCTCAAAAAAAATTCTCATCGCTGCCAGCCTCTTTTTTTTCCAGATTAATTGTTGATGATTTGGTTGTAATTACGACATCTCTGCGTTTTGAAGATTGTTGAAGAGTAATAAGGCGGAGATTCGTGGGTGAAGAAGAAGAAGATTAGGGCGAGTTTACGGGTCGGGTTTATGGGTCGAATTTTAGGTCGAGTTGGGTTTCCAATTGGGTCTAGTGACAGGTTTAGGTGGTTTGGTTTCATGTTTAGGTAATAAACCAAGAAAACCGACATTCGTGTGTAAATAAGTTTCGAACTTTTAATCCGTGGGGATATAAGTTTTGAACTTTCAAATCAGGAGAATATAGGTCGAGGTTGAAACTTTGTGTGGATATGTTACTATGTAATACTTTTTTTGGGAGAAATATGTCGTTTACCCAAAATAATCAAACAAAACAGAATTTGTAACGCTGATGCCTGATAGTAACGACTATAACTTTTTCTTGGTTTACTTTTGATAATTAAATTTGTAAAGTTATGATCATTGATGGACACCTAATTAATTATCAACATAAGCCAAAAATCGTTTCCGATTTAATACAGTAACAAAAATGCAAATACTACAACTTTATTAAAAGAAACATCATCTTTGGCGATAAATGAATCCACAAGACAATCATTGTGTTTGTATTTGTACTAAATTGCATTTGTATTTATATCTCTTTGATACTCTTTGTTTTGTACAACTACGTAAAATTGGTTTTTGTAATGGTACAACTAAGTTCATTTTTCTTTTAAAAGATAACAAAATTAGTTTAAAAAAAACGAAACATCATCTTTGATTTTCATACACATGTAATAAATCGAAATAACATCTATTAGTTACACAAAAGGTTTTTTTTGGATAATGGTCTTTATCATATTATTGTTTTTACATTAAACACCTTATACTTTTATGATGAATTTGTTAATCTTAACCACCTTATGATGCAAAAGATACGAAAAATGTGCTTTAAAACATATTATTGCATGAAAACGTTGGAAATGTACTTTGATTACCATAAATCAAGTGTACAACCAAAAATATTTAATTTATAACAAGGTAATACTAATTATAAGTTAAAATCTCAAAAGTACAACTATGTGCATGCCAGTACAACTGGACTAATATGGACAATTATGTGAAAAATTCATGATTTTTAATAATATAATTATCATGTGTCCTAGAATTGCGGCACCATGTGTTAAATAACGGCGCCATGTGTCCATTTTGACTGCGTCACGTGTTTTTAATGTTTTTGTTTTTGGATATTTTTTTTATCTTATTTTTTTCAACCCATATTTTTTTTCAAAATTATAACAAGTTGGATATCCGTAATACTTGGTATTACCAGGTACAAATATGAACAAAATTATAACAAGTTGGATATCCGTAATACTTGGTATTACCAGGTACAAATATGAACAAAATTATAACAACTCATATATCTGTAATACTTGGTATTACTTGGTATAAATATGAACAAAATTATAACAAGTCGGATATCCGTAATACTTGGTATTACCAGGTAAAAATATGAAAAAATACTAGAAATGTTAAAATAAAACTTTTAAGAATATTGCTTCAGTCACTTCGCCATTTCCGGACAACACTCTCTTTAGCAGAGACATTACTAAAACCTTCCTTCTTCCACATCTCCTCTGAGTTATCACCATTCACTTTCGAAACTTTTCTTCCCATGAGTGTGGAGCTTAGTGAAGTCAAACATTTTCGAGTACATCACCATCAACGAGTTAAATATCACAATTGTTAACTCTTGAAAGTTCTTGTTCACAAAGCCATGGAACTGCCTGCCTAATTTCACTTTCTGCAGCGCTGAAACATCACTTACGGCCAAGAGGAACGTTACTTCGTCAGACACAATCTCTTTTGATCCTACTGCTTTAAGAAAAAGCTCGATACTTTCAACAAGGTAATCTTTCTGAACATAGACACCTATAATTGTATTCCACACATAGATGTTTCTCTCAATACAAGAATCAAATACTCTCCGCGATGATTCAAGATCGCCAAGCTCGACATACATAGAAATAGCCGAACTCACCACAAACAAGTCCTTCACATACTCTTCCCTCAATTTAAGCACCAAACCATAGAAAACGTTAGCTTTCTTAATGCTTCTCGAAGTCGACACCACGTGGAAAACATTGACAAAGCTAACCGGGTTCGGTTTGATATTCATTCTCATCATTATAGCGAATTGCCTACACGCTTATGCGTTTCTCTCTGTTTTCACATACCAAGAAATCAATGTATTCCACGCCACAACGTTCTTCCTACGCATATTATCGAAAACTTTACGCACCCATCGTATTCAGTAGAATCCAATTCACTTCCAGGAGCGTTCTAGCCCGGAACGTACAAATTCATCAGAGAATTATGCACAATCCTTCTTGAGTTTTGTAAACAACGAATTAAATGGCAATGCACGGCCTTACCAGCTTTCAAGTTCCTGGTCTCAGCACACTCCTTGAGTGTGGAAGAGTAAGTGTAAAGATCACATTTGGTGAAATGTGTCGTCTTCTTCATCCGGGAATAGAAAAGGAGAGCCTTGTGAGGCAGATTATTGCAGATAAAGCCGATGATGTTAGTGTTCCACAAAACAATGGTTGGTTTGAGAATTGCGTCGAACAGTTGGTGTGCGAGTCGTGGGTTTCCATCTTGACAGATTCTGCTGAGGCGAGAACGAATGGAAGGCGTTTGGGGGAGTTAGGTTTGGTGGTGAAAAGGTAGAAGAATGGCGGGTTTGATTTTGCGGCGGAGATTGTAATGACAGTGGTGGTGGCGGTGGAAGAGGCAGAGCTAATTCGGCCATCGTGAAGGAGATGACGATGAATCCAGAAGAAGAGGAGAGACATAGAGAGAAAGAGTGGTAATTTTGGTTCAAAATTTTTATTTAATAAACAATTCAAAGGGCGCACAATTCAATTAATGTTGGAGAAGAAAAACAAAAAAATGACTTTACAATATTTTAATTGGAATTGATGAATTGGATCCAATTTTTGTGGGTGGGCGTGGGTATATGTGGTTGGATCTGATAAATATGAGAATTCATTAAGGCTAAAAAGATAATTGACCACCTTTTCGATTTTTAAAAAAAAATTCAATAAAAAATTTGTTTTTATAACTGGACCATATGAGAATTATGCTCTTCTATAAAAGACATCTCAGCATTTGATTCCTGAATAGAATTAGGTTATTTGTCCGCGCGTAGCGCGGATTGTAGTGTAAAATTTCTTTTGCATAGTTTCAAAGAAGGATTTGAGGATAAAACAGAAACCAAAATATAATTTCTCTTATTATTGCATATAATTTTTAATAATTTGTGTTTTACAAAACATTAGATACTTGCAGATTCCATTGTATCACACATGTAATATGTTCTAATTGGATTTTTCACAGCAGTTGTAGTTATTCTTCCGAAGATTATTTACAATGGTATGTTGAATTAGTGTAATGGGGTGTTGAATTATTTGTTGAAAATGATGTAGATTAAAATATGTCGAATGTTTTAAACATATAGAATCTTGCCATCTCAGTGGGAATGAGTTAATTAGGTAATGTGGTGCCTATTGATTGGACAAAGAAATTGGTTGTAAAATAAAATAGAGATTGGGACACGTGTTGTATTTTTATTGCCTGCTGAGATTTTTGATATTTTTTTTTCATCTAAATTATTTGAGATCAATTATTTCATAGTAAATTATTATATTTTTATATCAAATTCATCATTTTCATACTTTATAAATATACTTTATAAATAGAGATTTCTTTCATTTGATTTAGACACATAAAAATTATATTTTTTACTATAATTTTTCTATTAGCCTCCAATAAACTCTTGTTTATATATTTATCCGTTTTTTTAGTGAAATGAATCCCAACAATAACATTTTTAACATTCAAAATTATACAAATTATCCTTTTAACTACTCAAATCCCAACAATTATCAATTTCAAAACCAATATTCCAACCAACCCCAAAATATACCAAATTATGGGTTTCCACCAAATTTTTTCATGCCGTCAGTTGTTCCAAACTATCGTCCATATTATGGATCGATGATGCCATATTCATCTCAAACACCCTCTTATTCTTCTACTCCAACGGGTAATGAAATTGTTTCGAATGTTAGCTTCTCTACGGTGAACCACTCAGATATTAAACTCTTTGGGTCTTGATTAGTTTTCTTCTCCATACGCATTGCATAAATAATATGGCAACAAGGGATGCCACTGACTTTATACATTCTACAACTGAAACTGATTTTACCTCTCATCCACACTACAAACCTGTCATTAAAATAGCCAACCTCGTAATCTCCCAAACCACAACTTAAAGGGACACAATCTTTTGTTTTATGAATATGTTGGTCTAATAAAACCCTTGATCTAGGAGTGTCATCACACTTCTCCTAATGTCTTCAAGCATCTCAACCACATGTTTTCTTCTTGCAATCGGAATTGCTGCAATGAATGAGTCTCTCAAATTGTTTTCAACAAAACCACTCTTAGAAAACTCACTGAAAATGCCTTGTATAAGAGATGTAAACTAATATTATGAACTGAAATTGTTGACAGAATATATTTATTACAAATGATTACCTTGACCATGGACATAAAATATATAGCTTCAAGTCTTCATAAGCAGCCGCCAAAGGCTTCTTCAGTGCTTCCATCTTCCCGTTAAAGGCTGCAGGGTAGTAAGAATCAGCAGCACCCTAGAATAAGTACTCGAAATCTGCTCCATAATGTATTTTTTTCCAATTGGCATGAACATGTCTTGCACATAACCTATGTTCTGCATATGAGAGCATTGCTTTCACCGCTCCAATCAATCTTTTACACTGGTCACTAGCCAAAGGCAAGCCATTCCCAGTTCCAAGATCCAAGTCTGAAGAAAAATGTTCAAAAAACCACTCCCAATTAGGCTTTATTTGCCTCTTCACCATGATATATATCATCTATCGACCAATAGCCACCAACATACAAGAACAAATCAAAACTGCATACATATGATGAATATCGAGATTAGACCCGAATGAGAAAATGATATGCTTGGTTTTTGTCGTTTTCTAACGCATGTTTAGTATTTCTTTCAAAGGTTTTATCGAGTCAAAGTTCGTTTTTAGAGTTTTTAAGTCTTCTATTTAGTTATCTCAGGTAAAAAGTCGCCTAAGGGAGAAATTAGAGTCATGTGGGCAAAAACGCACGTAACCGTGAAGAAAAAGGCATAATCGGTCGATGCAGCACCATCCGAGGAAGCAAAATCGACCGATGCGAGCTGGTCTGAGAAACCGAAATCGATCGATGCACGCCACCCGAAGGATTGAAATCGACCGATGCAAACGTGCCCGAAGGACTGAAATCGACCGATGCAAGCTCACCGACTCCGTAGAAGAAGCTTCAATTTGCGGTTGAAGCGAACCGACTCCGTAAATTCTTCCTTTTTTGCGGGGAGCAACCTATGAAAGACAAAAAAACAAACATTATAAATATTTCTAAAAATATTTAAATACAATACAACAATTTAATTTTTAAATACGTACCTCGGTAAAAATTTGGTTCTTCACGAAAGGAGTAAGTCCGCTAGATGCTGTGCTCTCGGGATCATCACTATCGACTGTCTGAGATAACAGTTCGGGCCGCGAAGTGACATCGTGGTAGATCTTCTCCGAGCGTCCATCGATAAAAGAGCCATCTGGTTTCCGTTTTGTCTCCTCGAGAACCGCTAACAAATCCGGAACTGATGATCCGGTCTTTGCGGCCTAAAAAAAATTTCATAAATTCATAAGATTAAATTAAATTACGAATGTAAGATTTTAAAAAAAAACTTACTATGTTTCGGCCCCGTGCTTTAAACGAGGTTTGTCCAGAACGATGCTTAGAAGGCCCGTAACCATCAGGATCAGAGTATCGGGCCTTGCGACTATCGCCACTCTTCTTCTCGCTCTTCGGATCCATCCAATATCGAACAAGACCGCTCCAAACAAGCGGATCCATCCACTTGGGCTTCGACTCATCGCCTTTAATCTTTCACTTTTCTTTCCAACGCCCAACCTGACCGCACATGCGAGCCTTCAACTTCTTTTCAAATTTTTTTCGGTCTTCGCCGTTAATTGCAAAATCCCAATGAAACGATTGCTATAACAAAAAAATAAGAAGTTAAATGCATAAAAAAATATTATTAATAATAATAAAAATAAATTTAGAAAACTTACAACAAACGTTTTATACCAACGTTCAATGATATATTCCGGTGTTTGCGAGTAATTGGCATGCGGTTCTTTGAAATCTGTTTCAAAGATCGAACGGATCTGAGCAGCCACAGCTCCGTCATCATCAAACCTGAAATTAGAAAATATAGTATATTAAAAATGAAATTATTATAATTGTAAACAAAAACATAAATAACTTAGAAAATATGAATTATACCATAACGTTCCTGGAAGACGGCTTGGATCGAGTCGTGGTAGACTATCATGACCAGGACTCTCGAGAATCTGCTGTATCGCAATATCAATGGGGATGGAGTCAGCCGCGGGGTTCGACGGCGCGGGATCCGCCGGTGCTGGGGAAGGCTCCACGGTCTCAGGAACATCAGAAGTCGCGAAATCCATCTAAATAACAGGAGGAGTACTTGTGGAACCCATCGAAAGAAATCGAGTGTAGTCGTTACCTCAAAATCCCGACATCTAAATTTTTTTTTAATAATTAATTCATATAATTATATTATAATTTAGAAAATACAAAAAATTACAATCAAACTAATCATTTTATATAATGTATTATATAAAATCATACTAATTATAAAATTATCTAATCTAAATTCATCCTAATTGAAATACAAATTTAACAAACTAATAAATAACAAATCTAAATCTAACAATCTAAATTCATCCTAATTTAAATACAAATCTAACAAATATATTTTTTTAACAAATCTAAAAAACTAAATAATCTAACAAAATCTAACAATTCTAAAAATTTAAAAATCTAATTTAAATACAAATCCAAATCTAACAAATCTAAATTTTTTTTCACAAATCTAACAAATCTAACAAATCTAACAAATTTCACAAATCTAACAAATCTAACAATTGCAATTTTTTTTTTAAAGATAACAACATATATTTTAGAAAGCAAAAATGAAATATTTTTTAAAAAAACCAACCTTCACCGAGGAGAGGAAGAGGTCGCCGGAGGGAGAGGGGAGAGGACGTCGCCGGAGGGAGAGGAGTGCTCGCCGGCGGAGGAGGAGAAGAAAGAGGTCGCGAGGTGAAGGGAGGAGGTCGCGGAGGAGAGGAGAGAGGAAGGGAAGAGGAACCGATCGCCGGAGGAAGAAGAACCGATCGCCGGAGGAGGAGGAGGAGTGTGGTCGCCGGAAATGCACAGTGGGCCGGAGAAGGATCGATTTGAGATCGACTGGATTGAGATCGACTGGAGATTGAGAAGGGAGAAAGGAAGAAGAAGAGAAACAGTCGGTTTATAAACTAATAAGCGATGGATTTGCGATGGACCCAAAATTTGCAACGGATTTGCGACGGACCCAAAATTTGCAACGGATTTGTGACGGATCCATCGCAAATCCATCGCAAATAAAGGATCCATCGCAAATCCGTTGCAAATTTACAACGGATTTGCGATGGATCCGTCGCAAATCCATCGCAAAATGTGTGGTCCACTACCAATTAGCGGTTTAATTTGGCCCAAAATGTGATGAAAAAATTCAATGTTTGTACCAAATTTCAAAAAAAATCAATTTGCAACGGATTTGCGACGGATCCATCGCAAATCCATCGCAAATTTGCAACGGATTTGCGATGGGTCCTTTATTTGCGACGGATTTGCGACGGATCCATCGCAAATCCATTGCAAATTCATGAGTTTTATTTTTTAAGGTTTAGGGTTTAGGGTTTAGGGTATACATTTTATTATCGTAATAAAATTTACGGTTTATAATCTCATAAGAGTCATGATCATAAGCATATTTTTCGAAAATATAATGAATTTGATGGTACGAGCAATCTTAAACTTCTGTATTGATTCATAAAAAACATATACATATATATGACATTTTATATATCATACGTAGATTTTTCAAAATATTCGCGGTTTATGAATGCACATCATTAAATAACTTTAGAAATCTGATTTTTTGAGATTCACTTTTAAAACCGTTAGACACGTGTCACTATTTTTTCCTCGCCGGAAATAAGGAATGAATACCTAGCAATTTCATTGCAAATTTGCAACGGATTTGCGATGGATCCTTTATTTGCAACGGATTTGCGACGGATCCATCGCAAATCCATCTCAAATTTGCAACGGATTTGCTATGGGTCCTTTATTTGCGATGGATTTGCTACAAATCCGTTGCAAATTCATGAGTTTTATTTTTTAAGGTTTAGGGTTTAGGGTATACATTTAATTATCATAATAAAGTTTACGGTTTATAATCTCATGGTTTATAATCTCATAAGAGTCATGATAAAAAGCATATTTGTTCAAAAATATAATGAATTTGATGGTACGAGGAATGTTGAACTTATATATATATATATATATATATATATATATATATATATATATATATATATATATTCATAAACAACATATACGGATATATGACGTTTTATATATCATACAGAGACATTTCCAAATATTCGCGGTTTATGAATGCACATCATTACATAACTTTAGAAATATGATTTTTTGAGATTCACTTTTAAAACCGTTAGACATTTGTCACGATTTTATCCTCGCCGGAAATAAGGAATGAATCCCTAGCAATTCCATTGCAAATTGGCAACGGATTTGCGATGGATCCTTTATTTTTAACGGATTTGCGACGGATCCATCGCAAATCCATCGCAAATTTGCAACGGATTTACGATGGGTCCTTTATTTGCGACGGATCGATCGCAAATCCGTTGCAAATTCATGAGTTTTATTTTTTAAGGTTTATGGTTTATGGTATACGTTTTATTATCATAATAAAGTTTTTATTTTTTTACTGATTTACAACATATACATATTTTTATTTTAAAAATTACATTATAGTACATATAACACATTATTCAGAATCGTTTTCAGATTCATTTTCAGACATATTGGAGTGTTCACTATGCTCATCATTGTCTTCTCCGCTATCGTTCTCCTCGAACTCGTCAGATGCGGCTGCATCTTCGCTTGAATCATCCACGATGTCTTCAACTTCTCTGTTTTGTGGATCGATATGTATGATATCTTCTGTTGATTCGACTGCGATGGAGACTTCTCCGACTCTTTCATTTTGCATAGCATCATCGATGCCTAACCCAATTATACGGCCTCTTGGGTTCACTTTTATCACCGATAACCATGTCTCACGTCTTTGCTTAATCCGAGGATATGGAATGAAACACACTTGTTCTGCTTGCAATGCTAGGATGAAGGGTTCGAACTTGGAAAAACGTCGGTTTGCATTGACATCGATCGCCCCTAAGTTGTTTGTGCGGACCCCTCGACCGACTGTTGGATCGTACCAATCACATTTGAATAAAATGCATTTCAAACCGATAATTCCAGGATATGTGACTTCTATAATTTCTTGCAAGACGCCGTAGTAGTTGTTTTCACCTGGCACATGGATTCCATAATTTGCGGTAGACCTTCGAGAGCCATGCTTATATGTATGAAATGTATATCCGCGAGTGAAGTACATTGGGGCAGTAGTGATCTTCGCAATTGGTTCTTGAACAACCTCGTGCAACCATAGTGGCAAGGGCTGGTTTGCACATTCATTCATTACCTACATATATATAATTTGAATAACAATTAATTAATTTTAACAAATTATATTAAAAATATTCGTGAAATGATAGATAACTTATATATATATATGTATGTATATATATATCTTACGTACATAGTATTTTAACCATCCAGCAAAGTCACGTTCTTTGTACTTCTCATAATCTTTTTAAAGTAAACCGGGATAGGCTTCTCGGATCTGGATGTCGAAAACGCTGCAATAATTTTTTATAAAACTAATTAAACAACGAGTGAGATATATAAATGTAAGTAATCTAAGTGCAGCTAATTAATTAATACCTCTCAAACGGTTGAATAAAATCACAATTTCGCAATATATAATTGTGAGCTGCACGACAATGTTCATGGTCTTCCTACCAAACTTCTTTCAACTTTCCAGCAAGTCTCCCTATTTGGGCGAAGATATCCGGGACATCAACGTTATACGTAGGTGCAACCCCACCATCGTCATATCTTCTAGGAGCGGTTTTTTCGTTCTGACGGTTGGGCTAAAGTAGTATGACGTGAAGTGAGATGTTTCCTTGGTCAAACTACCTGCAACGATGGAACCCTCCACTCTTGCAAGATTTTTGGCCTTTCCTTTCAAATGTCCAATGAATCGCTCGAACGGGTACATCCATCGGAATTGCACAGGCCCCCCAAGAGCTGCTTCATGTGGTAGGTGGATTGGAAGATGTTCCATGACGTCAAAAAATGAAGGTGAAAATATTTTTTCTACACAGCAAAACAGGTATATTATTGAGTAATTGTGCTATGCCATCCTCAGTCAGTGTTCGAGTGCATAGATCCCTGAAAAATGCTCCAATGCCTACCAATAATATATATCAGTAATTAAATAAGAAAATTATATTATAAATACATATTTAAAAACTTGTTTACCCGTAATTGCTTCGTGAACAGCTGTCGGTAAGAGCTCGAGTAATGCAAATGGTAGTAATCGCTGCATGAATACATGGCAATCGTGGCTCTTCATACCAGAAAATTTATTGCCTTGCTCTATGCATCTAATTGAGAATTTGGACACATATCCATCACATATCCATCAGGGAACTTTACTTCTGAACCAACCCAGTCAAACAACGTTCGTTTCGCATCCGTAGACAATCGAAAAGTTGGAATCGGCATTTTTTCGTTTTGTGTAATATGCAACTCGCTTCTTACACATATTTCGGCCATGTCCAACCTTGATTTAATTTTGTCTTTAGTCTTTCCCTTGACATTCAAAATCGTATTCATGATGTTATCGAAAATGTTTTTTTCGATGTGCATCACATCAAGGTTATGCCGTAATAGAAGATCCTTCCAATATGGCAGTTCCCAAAAAATACTTTGTTTGTGCCAATTGTGAGAAACGTTATATCCGTCAGGCATGTTTGCCTTAGTGTGCCAATTGCCCCCACGTTTACATGTTTCTTGAGCACCGTAATAATCAATCTGCTCAAACAAATCATTCCCTGAAAGATAGACGGGGGGGGGGGGGGGGGAACGCGCACGACCTTGTTCTTCCTAAACAACTTCTTGTTCTTACGATGCGGATGATGCATGGGAAGAAACCGACGATGACAGTCAAACCAACATGGTTTCCTTCCATGCTTCAACTGGAAGGCCTCTGACCGATCAAGGCAATATGGACAAGATAACCTTCCATGCGTAGTCCACCCCGATAACATTCCATATGCCGGGAAGTCACTAATGGTCCACAATAGCACAGCACGCATCTTGAAGTTCCTTTGCTGCGAATAATCGAATGTGCGAACACCTGTATACCACAACTGTTTCAACTCATGAATCAAAGGTTGGAGGAATACATCAACGGATCGCTTCGGATGCTTAGGACCGGGTAGTAGAATACTCATGAACAAAAATTCCCGTTGAATGCACATTTCCGGAGGAAGATTGTATGGCGTCAATATGACAGGCCATAGAGAATAATGTCTCCCGGACATACCAAATGGGCTAAATCCGTCGGTGCAAAGTCCGAATGTACAGTCTGAAAGTGTTTCCACGCCTTTGCATCTGACGGATGCGTAACCTCCCCATCCTCCGTGGTATGTTGTGCGTGCCATCTCATTGCCGCCGATGTCCTTTCTGATTGGTATAACCGTTTCAATCTATCGGTGATTGGCAAGTACCACATACGTTGGTATGCAACGCGGGTCCTTCCAGTAGTTGGTTGATATCTCGGCTTCCCACAAAATCGACATTCCTACAACTTATCATCATCTTTCCAGAAAATCATGCAATTGTCAATGCATACGTCAATCATTTCTGATGGTAACCCAAGACTCGCAACCAACCTCTGTATTTCATAGTAACTCTCAGCAAAAATATTATCTTATGGCAAATACTCTTTAATTAGCTCAGCCCATGTATCCATGCAAATCTCATTTAGGTTATGATCACTTTTAATTGTCATCATCCTAGATGCCAATGATAGTTTAGACTGCCCTTATCTACATCCATCGTAGATGGGCTGCTTCGCATCGTCTAACATATCATAAAAATGCTTCGCTTCTATGTTGGGTTCTTCCCTAGTATTATCATGAGCAAATGCAGTTGTACTTTCATGAAATGCATCTGTAACCATATCATGAAACCTATTTCCCTGTTGATACCCTTCATCAATATTTCCGAATAAATGATCATGCCCATAATTATAACTAGGTTGATCAACGCCATGACTCGTACTACTACTTCCAGCATCAACACTACAACCTTCCCCATGCGAAAACCAGATATAATAGTTTGGCTTAAATCCTCTATTATATAGATGCCTCTTCACAGTATCAATATCCACATATTGGGTGTTCTTGCACTCTCTACATGGACAGAAAATTTTACCGTCACGAGTCGCACATGGTTGGCTTGTCGCCTGGTACATGAATGCTCGCAACCCGTCCCGATACTCTTTCGTCACTTCACCCGTCCCTGGATCTCTTTGATTGTACATCCATGATCGTAATGCGTATATTTCGTGCCCCGAAGACATTTTTTAAACACCCACCACTCAAAATCTATATCTAAAAAAAAAAAATTTTGTTTTTTTTTGTTTTCGAAGTTGTTGTGTTATGAGAGCTCTCAACGTGATCTGTATTTATAGGATTTCAAAAAAAATTGCGACGGATTTGCGATGGCAATTTGCAACAGATTTGCTATTGGAAAAAGAATTTGCAAGGGATTTGCAACAACTTTGCGATGGAAATTAATTTTTCTTTTAAACGTGGTCCACCTACCTCACCTAACTCCACCTAACTATATCCATCGCAAATCTCTAGCAAATTTCCTTTAGCAAATCTGTCGCAATTTTGCGAGGGAAACTTGCCGTCGCAAAATTGCGACGGATTTGCGACGACCACTATAGTCCTCGCTAATCCCTCGCAGATTCCTCACAAATTTGCAAAGAATTTGCGACGACCTTTTGTCCCTTGCAAATTTGCGAGGGATTTGCGACTCTAGACGGTCCCTCGCACTTTCGTCGCAAATATGTTGCAAAATCGTCGCAATTTACGACGACCCTTTCCCTCGCAAAATAGCGACGGATTTGCGACGACTAGTTAGTCACTCGCAAATCCCTCGAAAATCCCTCACAAATTTGCGACGGATATTATCCATCGCAAATTCCATTGCAAATCGATTGTTTTCTTGTAGTGGCTTGTAGAAGAATCTCTGCATATATTGAGAAGAATTCTAAACCCTTTCTCTCTTTTCATATTATGAGTTTTTCATCTGCTTGCTTGTTTCCCGTTACCATGTCTGAGTAGTTCCATAGTTAGGTTTAGAGTTTTGAAGGGATCCATGAATCATTGAATTAGATACAAATAGGGATTTATATTTTGTGGTTTTCGCTTATTGCTGTGTTCATTGCTTAGGCTTGAGCTAACCGCTAGGTCTATGAATTAGAGTGCGGCTTGCCCTATGAGCACGATAGTAGATTAGGGTATAGTGTATCTATGAGCACGACAGTGGATTAGATTGCATAGAAAGAACATAAGCGAGCGAATCGTCCTTAGCTTGCGAGAGTTGATGCTAAGGCGATTCGTGAACATATTTAACCCCCTCCTTAATGCTGACCTAGAATTCTATGAGCACGACAGTGGATTAGGTGCTAGGTTTAGTAGCCATGAGCACGACAGTGGATTGGTTAATATTTATGTTTGAGTTTGAAACTTGTGTTTAATTATTCCCTGAATAATTGTCTGATTCGTGATCTCTAGATTCCTAAGAGCAAACCCTTGACCTAACGTTTCTTCTTTATTGAATTTACACCTTTTAAATTACGTTCGCTACTCTTTCCAAAACCAAATATAATCTTGTCTTAACTTAGTTTCATCTTGTGAGAATTGTAGTGTAACCGTGGTCTCTGTGGATTCGATCCTAAAGTACTGCATTAACAACCGTTATGATTGCGGTAGTGTGAACTTTAGTTTTAATTGACTGAGTGGTAAAACACCTAAATCAGAAAACGATGATAAAACGCAGAAGAAGGAGATACTTACCTCTCATCTAGTGACGCCATCTTCGTTTCCAACCAAATCGATCCCCTCTTTTACAATCAAACACTTTTAAATCAAAATATCGAACCCTCTAGAATTGTCACACCCAAATCTTGAATCTTTGAACCCAAATCCCTAAACCAAATACATGAATAGATATACACTCACAAAACCATCAAATCTCTCACGACATTTTCCCTTACGAATTGCACACGATATTTTCCCACAAAAACCTAAGTTCTGATTTTTCCCCAAATCAATTTAAGGTTAGAGAAGTTGATCTCTCATGACGTTTTTTGGTTTCAAAATGACACACATTTTTAAAGTTGTTGCCATTTTCTATCTAACTTAAACGGAGCGTTTCACGTTCTGTCTTGTTTTTGGACGACGTCTATCTTTGCCACATCATCGATACAGCTGAGGGTTATATAGCGGGTTGCGGGTTGATTCGGACTTCATAGGTTTGACTTGCATTTTTCGCAAGTGGAAGGTAAAGTTGCAAAAAAAAATATACTTAGAAGGTTTATTTGCAGAAAACCCAAAGATTAACTGTCCACTAGCGGACCTATAATTTTTTTTTTATCAGGATCATAATATTACACAAAATTAACAAGTATAAAATAAATAGAAGTACTAACCGTTTGTATTTTGATGTCAAAGAAACACGGTGAATCTCAAGAGAAGAAATGTAAAAAAACGACATAAATTTAGAACAAAACAGTCAAAATATATACCTTTGTTTAAGGGTGTCATCCCCTTAAAACTTACCACTTTTGCTACAAGTTTTGTAGACAAATATACACATTACAACATATTTATTTATTTTAGAGGTGTCATGTGACCACTTATGCTACAAGTTTTGTAGACAAATATATACATTACCCTCTTAGCTCTTAATGAGTCCGCCTTGTAATTGTCTTTCAAAACTATTAAAGAGAATATGAAAAATATTTGTTTTTCATTCAAGAGGGTATTTACTATTTAGTTTTTTTTAATTATTACAATACTAAAAAATATTATATCTTTTAAAATAATAATCAATCCACATATATATAAAGAAAAAAATTATTCGAGATTTTGCAATATTTTTTGTTATAATTTGTTATATTTTATTTGAGTATATATCAAAAACAAATTTGAATTTTTTTTTACTTTTATTATAAGATAAACACGAGAAAATTGTTTTTAAAGAGTTCGCGGATTAACCACAAAGCCCAGAGTGATTAATAAGCGGTGCATAATAATTTTTTTTTGTTGAGAAAAGGCTTTGCATATTAGAGTTGGTGCTTTCAAGATTGTAGTTATTTGCGGGTTATCCCAAATGGCAAATAATATTTTAGTCCAGTGCAAAACGGCTTAAGTAAGCGGGTTAGCTCGGCACAAGAAGGGTTATGACTCTAATTTTTAAATACCCACAAAAGCGGACTTCTCAAGTAAAAATATTAGGTTTTAGTTTTAAAGATACATGATATACTCAATTTACTTAATAATATGATTTTTTCTTTGAAAATTAACTATAATTTGTTATATTTTTATTTTAGTATATATCAAACCTAAATTTGAAAAATATTTTACTATTTTTATAAAGTACAGACACAAAATTTGATTTTTAATAGTTCATGAATTTTTCAATATTATATTTTTTTGCACGTTAGCCCGAATAATATTTTAGTTCATTGCAAAAATGAGTTAAGCTGTCAGGTTAGTCCGTTTTGACAGCTCTATTTATAATAATTAGTTAGACATATTATAAAATTTATTAGTCAAAAGTAATGACATCATTATCATACCCCAAATTTACTTATATATTAATTCGCACAGCAAAACTAATTTAAATTCCTATTCGATAGATGTAAAATTTGGTTGTGTGATGTTAATATATACATACTTATATACATGCCAACCAATTTTAACTCAACCAGAATATTGAAATTAATTTTTAAAACCATTTTTAAGAAAAAAAATTAGAGAGTTGGCCAAAAAAGATTCATGACCAATTACATAGAGATGATCAAGATCTACAAAACAATTTACTTTCATTTATATTTTGCGCCGATTGAATAGTAGGACATACTTGGGGGAAAAAAGGGATTTGGCATACGATCTAGTCTGTCCAGCTAAAAACTATATTTGAGAATACTATTTTTGTAAATTCGGTTTCTATAGATTGGGCAACTAATGAAAGAGCTATCATATATAGTAAAAACGAAGTAAATTTTTGGAATGGAGCTCTCTCATTCACCCTAAACCGTAAAACTCGGTTATTACCATTTTTTCGGTTCAAATTAAGTTTTTTTAGATTTCGAAATTTACCGTACCGATTTTGCTACCCAGTTTAATTTAGTATTGGGTCGTTTAACGCTATAAACTTGTACTGGGCTAGAGCCCGATTTGGTTAATAAGCCTTAGAAGGCGGCCACCGTTTTTGGTGAGAGAAAAAAATTGACCTAAGCCGTAACTTTGTTTATGAGTTATAAATATAGCTTTGTTGCCCTTCAATTAGGGCATCACCTGAGTTACTATTGCTTTGATTATGTTGTTAGTGTTTCTCTTATTATTCACGTCTTTTATATGTTTTTGGGGGTCTTGCCTCTTACCTTGCTTTAGAGATTTGTTCGTTCTTTCTAATCGATATAATATTAACTGGTTTGGAATTTTGAACATGTAGGTACTTCTAATTCTGGAGAAAGATGTGTTGTGCATCCTTACGGCTTTGTTGAGGTATGCGTTTCGTGTATGTCATGTCTGCGAATTTGTGTGGTTTTCTTTTTTCTAATTTTGAAAGTTGGCACATGTAATTACCTTGCGATGTGTGATCTATAATTGTCCTAACTTTCATCTTTGGCTTCAACCCCGTCTTGCTCATAAATGATGGTGACGATATGGATTTGCTTTAGGGTTGTAATCTATGTCCCACCAAAGTCTCAACAAGGTACTATCACTGTTTCCATGTTTAAACGCTAACAATAATGATAGGAAGATGATAAATTTGTAACCTTCTTTATTGATTTTGATTATCAATCAACGATTTTAGATCGAGAACCCTAAATTGAGACTAGACATGCACTTTCTAGAACTCGATCTCCCTCTATAATCTCATGGGGATTATAGCCCTATGACTCATCGATCACGTCTGATACAAGAGTCCACAATACGAAGCGTCAGACTCAAAAGAAACATCTCCTATTTATACTATTCTACAAATACCTAATATATAGTCTCTCATGCCTTTGCTTCTTTGTTTCAGCAATTCAAGTTGTGCCAATTCAGCAGCTTAACTTTCACACGACCTCCTCAAGTTACAAGCTCCCCATATCATATCAGAAGAAAGTAATTGTTTGAAATATAATCATTATCTTATTTTCTCTTTTCTCGCTTTTTTCACAAATTATGTTTGTGTGCTTCTTGGAAATAATTTAAACGCTCAAGTTTTGGTTAAACTGATTTTTTGATGCACTGGTTTAATTAAGTTGATGATTTTTCATGTGGTCTATTTTTCTGAATTATTAACAACCCTTACAGGAGGTATGGAGCCATAGTAAAGTGAAGATGGAGTAAGACTAACGGGTCGTGATGTTCTTCATAAACATTTGGTCATATGAGGATAAATTTGATGTTTCGTGTTTGCTTCTGAAGGGACGTGAAAAAGAGTAAAGAAGGCATAAGATTCTAAAGTTTACTGATGAGGCAAAACAAAGGACATTTGAGGATGTCTCGGCGTTGCTGGAGAGCACTTAAAAAAGCCAGAAAGAGAAAGGTAAATCATTTTTATTTTCTTATTATACACTGAATCAATTATAATGTTCGTATATTTGTTAGGCTCAATTAAATTCAGGTTGTCACCAGATATACTGAGATGAGCCTCATGGCAAAGTTGCATGTCTATTGGAGGATTTTCCGTCCTCAACCAGAGAACATTGATTCAAACATTCATTTCATATGTTTCATGTTTGTTTAGGTTTAAATGTAGAGCATTGCTAGAATGACATGGTCTAAAAGATACACCAAATTAAGAGATATTGAAGCATAACGTGTATACTCT
The DNA here is from genome assembly GCA_030161315.1 of Eutrema japonicum. NCBI lineage: Eukaryota > Viridiplantae > Streptophyta > Magnoliopsida > Brassicales > Brassicaceae > Eutrema > Eutrema japonicum. Next base: position 40,714,760 of record BSQW01000014.1, on the reverse strand, counting down.
CTCAATGTATTATTAATTTCAGGGTAGCAAACATTCTCTAGAATTTCTCTTAGATTATTGTTGAGTTACTACGGTTTTCTTTTGGTAGTGGATTGTTCTATGATTTTTGTATTCCAAAGAGCTATATATGAGTGGATTTTCATTATTTCCGGACTCCAGATTCTAGATACCAATAGAAATATATATGGTTGGGTTACAAAAATATATGCGTGGTTGCAACTGTTTTTAAATTGTATAAACAAACTTACCATTCGCTAATCAAAGAAAACTACCATGCTACACAGACATATGAAGCTTTAAATTTTTGTGTTTGTGCCTCTCACTCTCTCTCTTATAAGCCTAATTTGGAAAAAGATATCAGAGGAGTGAGCAACTACATATTTTTGTGTTCTCCACTCTCTCTCTAAGCCTATTGAAAACAAGGATAGAAGAGTGAGAAACTATATATTTTCAAGAGTAGGCTGCTATAACAATCAAATTTATCATCATAAAACAGTGCATTAATTCCACCTTTTGTGATGGGAATCATGACTACTTCCAGTAGTAGAAGACATAGAAACTTGATAAGACGAATGTGGCTTTCTATAGATTACGTAAGAACAAAACACCTCTTTTTTAACAAAAGTTTTAAAATATTTTTGCTTTGTTCATTCTTTTTCTGGGGATGATTTGGAAAACAAATTAGGCACAAGGAAGTAGGTCTGGGCAAAAACCCGAAGATTATGTAGAAGAATTTGAAAAAGGTGAAGATGAGGAAAGCGACGAAGAAAAACCAAAAGAATAAGAATTCAAATAAGACAAAGAATATGAAGAACAAGAGGAAGATGAGGAGGATTTAAAAAAAAGTGGAAAAGGGGAATACGAATATGGTGAAAAAGAAGTCAAAGACGATAAAAAATAAGAAGAGAAATACGAGGAGGAAGATAATAAGAGGAAGCAGATGAAGACGAAGCAGACGAGATAAGTAAGAATAATAGAAAAATGAAAAAACAGAAGAAATAAGATGAAGAAAAACCAAAAGAAAAAGAAGAAGCAGATTTCGGAGAAGACAAAGTCGATAAAGGAGTAGAAGTAGAAGTCGAAGACAAGATGAAGAAGGAAAAGATGATGAAGATGAAAGAAAAAGAAGAGGAGGAAGAAAAAGACGAAGCTGATTAAGAAGAACTCGGAAAATACGAAAACACATACGTTCAAGATAAGGAAGGACTGGAAGATGAAGATGAAAAAGTATGAGAAGGTGAAGATGGAGAAGGAGGCTAAAAAACCTTGAAGAATAAGAAACCAAAGAAAACAAATGCGATGAATTAGGAGAAGGAAGAAGAAGAGGAAGGCGAATAAAAAATGGAAGAAAAAGAACAAGAAGAAGTCGAAGATTATGAAAAATAAGAAGCCCAAAACGATAAAAAAAAATAAGGAAAATACTATGAAGAAGAAAAACAAGAATATAAAGAAGAAGAAGATAAAGGTGAAGAAGTAGAAGACAAAGAAAAACCGGAGTAATAGGGTACTGATATCACCATATTTTGCATCATTCTAGCATCCGTTTCACTTAGGTTTCGAGTCATTTGAATATAGTTCATGTCATCTCTTTAGCATTTTAGTCATTTTAGGAGTCTAATGTGTCCACATTTAGTTCTAGAGAGTCCTCGCATGTTTTGGATCGTATTTCAGGTGCTAAAGAGGAGATTCCAGACCCGAAGAGAGAAAACAGGGACCGTACCGACGTCACTGGTCGGTACTGGTCCTCGGTATGGAAGGCAGAATGGTTACACCGAGGTCACTGCTCGGTGCAACTGCTCGGTATAGAAGACGGAGGAAGACAGCCCCAGTACCGATGTGCAACACCGAGGAGTGACATCGGTATCGAAGCCTCAGGGGATTGTACCGAGGTCACTGCTCGGTGCAACTGCTCGGTGCTGTTCTCGGAGGAAACCCGGGAGAAAAATCCCTTAATACCGAGCAACGCTACCGAGGAGTGACCTCGGTATCCATTGAAGATCACCAAGCAACAACACCTCAATACCGACGCCGCTGCTCGGTGCCCCTCATCGGTACACAAACCCAGGCTCAATACCGAGGTGTTGTACCGAGCAGTGACCTCGGTATTGGCCAATCAGAACTTTTTATCCATTTAAACCGGGTCGGTACCCGGTTTGTCCCGGGTCGACCCGGTTCGTAACTATTCACTATTTATCCCCAAAAACCTAATTTTGATGGATTAAGTATTTTCTTAAGCAAAAACCCCACTAAGAGTGATTTGCAAATGATTTGATCCTTGGGTTTAATGCAAATTTAGTATTTGTTTTCATCAATCCCTTCTATCTATCTTCTTTCTAGCTTGATTATTCAACATCTATCCATGGAATCATCCTCTATCCAAATCGATTTTGAGGGGTTCTTAATGGGTCTTGAGTAGTCTTTTAGGGTTTAGAGATGGGATAGATTAGGATGTTCCAAGGCTTAATTCATGGTGTTTAGGGGTAGATCTTCTTATATACTTTCTTGTTTAATGTTCTTAAGGCTAAATCTAGCTTGAAAAAGTAGGTTTAGATCATAAGGCATTTCATGCACACCAAGTGTTTGATGAAATGCCTTGATGAATTAAACAAGAGATTTACATTCCTAGCCTATGACAATAGTTGTCTAGGGTGTATTTTTGGTTGATCTTGTTGATTTAAACTTAATGCTTGCTAATCAATGATACACAAATGATGATTTGCTAATGGGTTAGGTGATTAGCATAATGATTAATTGCTTGAAAGAGAATTAGTCAAGTTTAGGATCTTATGCCTAGGGATTAGCTTGTTTGAGTAAATGAACATCATGAATTAAACTTGGGACTTCTTATATCGATAACCCTATCTCTAGATTCGCTTTTGCTTATTGATTTACATTTTGCTTAGTTGTTTATTTGCCTTAATTTAGTTACTTAATCACAACACACTTGTTTAGCTTAACTTACAATTGTTCCTTGCATTCTTAGTGATTAGGATAAATCCCTTTATGGATTGATAACCTTCATACTACACGTATTGGAGTTATTGATACCTCCTAGAGACTAAAAATTCTTTTATCAATTTGGCGCCGTTGCCATATTAGGATTTGTTTTAACATTGAGATTTAGGTTCTTAGTAAGCTTAAGCCTTATTTGCTACAAAGTTACTAATCTTGTTTGCTTCCTATTGCTTTTTCTCTCTATAGGTGCATGCATACCCGTTCCCGTGGCAATACTAATCTAGTAGAACCGAGGGACGACATTGATCAACTTGATAGAGGATCAAGAGCAAGACGAAACCGAGTAAGAGTTCAAGTCGAGGTTGCTAACGACATGGATAACTTTGAGAATGTTCCACTTGGGAACGTCAACGAACCCAATCCCCACAAAAGGAATGGTGGGAAAGAAAATGGTCACGGCAACAATCAAGGAGGTGGTGGCAATGGAAACCATCACCGTCCCAACCATCCACCAAGAGCTAGAAACGTTGTTGGAGAGGGTGATGCCGCTAATGCTCACCAAAACCGCCATGGCATTCAAGCTCCACCGGTGGAGAACAACAACTTCGAAGTGAAGCCAGGGGTTATCAATATGGTTCAAGCCAACAAATTTCATGGCTTGTCCATGGAGGATCCCTTAGACCACATTAACCAATTTGATAGGATATGTGGTCTCACGAAGATCAATGGGGTCTCCGAAGACGGGTTCAAGCTTCGTCTCTTCCCGTTCTCTTTGGGTGACAAGGCTCACCAATGGGAAAAGACCTTACCTCAAGGATTTATCACCTCGTGGGATGATTGCAAACGTGCGTTTCTCACCGGCTAGAACTGCCAAGCTTCGCAACGAGATCTCAAGCTTCACACAACGGTCCAATGAGTCTTTCAACGAGGCTTGGGAGAGATTTAGAAGCTACACTTATCAATGCCCACATCACGGCTTTAGCAACGCTTCTCTCCTAAGCACTCTCTACCGAGGTGCTTTGCCTAAGATCCGTATTCTACTTGACACGGTTTCGAATGGTAACTTCTTAGCTAAGGACGTAGAGGAGGCAATGGAGCTAGTGGAAAACTTGGCTCAAAGTGATGGTACCTATGGCGACGATTATGACCGTGCCACAAGAACCACGAGTGACTTTGATGAGAACAAGAGAGCCAAGGACATGAAAGCCTTGAATGAGAAGTTGGATAAACAAGCCTCCATGATAGATAAGCTTCTTGTGGCTTCAAAAGAATCTCAAAAGGCGGTTCATTTCATTGGTGACTACGAGGACAATCAAGCTTTCTATCAAGAGGAAGCCGCGATCACCCAAGAGGAAGTGAACTACGTGGGGAACCAAGGTAACTTCCAAAGACAAGGGTTCAACCAAAACTTTAGGAATCCACAAGACCAACTCTACCCTCAACAATCTACTCAAGCTCAAGGAGTCCCACAACAACAATTCCAATCTCAAGGTCAACCCTCTAACTCAAACCAACAAGGGTATGTTCCAAGGAACCAATTCCAAGGATGGATTCCAACCAAAACCCCCACCCGGTTTTCAAGGTCAACAACAAGGGTTTGTGCCCCAAGGTTAAGCACCTACGTCTAAACAACAAGAGCTTGACTTGGCCTCCATGTTCCAACAACTAATCAAAGGCCAAGCGGAAACCACTAACAAGGTCATTTGCTCTTACAACGATCTTAATAGCAAGGTTGATGCAGTGAGCTCAAGGGTGAAATCAATAGAGCAACGGAGTGCCTCCCCTTCCTCAAATCATCCTCAAGGCTCTTCAAATGGGAAGGCAATACTAACCTCTAAAGACTCTTGCAACACCTTTTCAATTCTTGAGGAGCAAGATCACATAATTACGGGGTTCCTCGGGTTAGTCTCTAACCTCAATGAGGACATTGAGCAACAAGGTGGGGAGGTGACACTTGGGAGTGAGAATAATATGATGTTGATTGGAGAAAAGAGTAAAAAGGTTGAGAAGTCCATCAAGGACGTGGTTAAAGTGAAAAATGTGGAGACATTTGTTGAGTCAAAGAGAGAGCCTCCACCTCCATATGAGCCTCCACTTCCATTTTCCGGTCGTTTCCTCAATAAGGCACAAGAGAAAGTGCCTCCAAGCACAACAAGGATCGAGCCTAAGACTCTCCCAAAGCTTGGAAATCCTGGGAAATTCTCAATATCGTGCACACTTGGACCCTTGTAAGTTGATGATGCTTTGTGTGACTCGGGCTCAACCGTTAATGTCATGACTTTGGAGATGGCCAAAAGTCTTAGGATAGATAAATTGAACGATTACCCCTCCACCATCACATTTGGAGACTCTTCTACGAAGAAACCTCTTGGCTTGGTTGAAGACTTTCCTCTCAAGATTGGAGAGTGCCTTGTACCAACGGACTTCGTTGTAATGGAGATGGCACCAAACATAAAGCTCCCTCTACTCCTCGGTACTCCATTCCTCAACACAACCGGTGCAAGCTTGGACTTCATAAACAAGAGGGTTGTTCTTAAGAATGTGGATGGCAAGAAGTTCTACATAATGATGCCTTCTTCCACCGCTATTTGTGGGACCATTATTTGTGGAGACAATGAAGCCCAAGCCCGGAAGGTTGAGTATGTGGGCGTATGTGAGACGGTGAGTTGTGGGATGGTTGAAAAAGCACTAGCTCTAGATGGAAGTTGTTTGAATTCCCTCTTTCACACCAAGATGGAGAATGAGGTTGAAAGTGGCAAGGTTGCTAAGAAGAGGACAAAGCCTAAGTCCGAGGAGAGGAAACCAAGCATGCTCAAGGGGATTGGACCCTTGCTAGACCAACCTTCGACCGTGACTCTCATCCCATGGAAACATGAAGAAGGGATGATTGAGTACAATGTCAAATTTAGAGGGTGTCCCAAGCCTTTTGCCAAGGCCATAGCAACCCCCACACCAAAGGTTAGAAAGGGAGATCAAACCGGTCTTCAAAGCTTAATGGGTAAAGTTCTCAAATTCGATCTTAAGGAACCGCCATGGAGTGCTCGCGCTCCTCAATCACCCGCCTAAAAGGGTAACAAAATTCAAACTTCGTGACTCTAAACAAAGTGCTCTTGGGAGACACCCCAAGCTTATCCTTGTACATATTTTCTTTTATGCTTTTCTTTCGTTAGTAGTTCCTTTTGATGGGTTTTCTTAGTGCGAGTAGGTTTTCGATGGCCATATGGGCATGGACTTACGGAATAAAGTGCTTAGGATGAGGTGATGGAATATGGCGTCCCTTGATCCCTCTTGTCCCCTCCATCTTCTTCCAAGGTAACACTCCAAACTTTGTAAATAGTATTTAGAATCATATCTTCTTTCCTTCTTTCATGCATTGTTTAATTCTTCCTTAAGCTTCTATTACACAAGGGACTGTGTAATTTAAGTTTGGGGGAGGGTTTGTGTGTTATCTAACATCGTTTTTGGTGTTCTTATTTTGCCTTTTGCACCTTGAGTCTCATGCATATCATGCATTTTCAATAAATTTTAATTTTTTTTAACTTTTATGCATTCCATGTAGGATTGAGTCTAGAAACATAAGCATGTAAATAATGCATTGCATGTGCATAGGGAACTAGAAAGGCTTCTCTTTGTAAAGTGTCGTTTTAAGAGTTTAAGTCCTATGCTCTAGATCTTGTGTGCGAAATCAAGGTCGAACCATGTTTGGATTTCATGTCTCATCACTTAGGTCTTAGCTGAAGCAAGTTCGATTTGAATCCAATCCTATCTAAGTGAGAACCTTAGCTTTGACACATTAATTATCGTGTTCATGCATTGCATAATGAACTCATGGATTCTGCATACATACTTGGGTCATCTTATTCCTTTTTACCACTCTTGTTTGCCCAAGTAGCCAATTCCCATCTTTGGAATGGTTCACCCCACCTTGAACCCGACCTTCTTTCAAGCCTACATGTTTAGTGAGCGTTGTGAGGCCTTATTTTTGAATGGACTTAGAAAAAAGTGTTAGGTCTAGAGCGACAAGGAAAGGCTTCCGTGTAGAACGAGCTCGCGCATCATGAGCTAGATTAGGCTAAGTTAGATAGGATGGTATTTGGGACGAGGTGAATGGATGAAAAAGAAGGAAAAGAAAGATTGTTGGGATTGAAAAAGTGGAAAGAAAGGAAGAGATTCAGAAGGATGACTAGGGGAAGCAATAAGGTTGTAATGGTTGGCAAGAATATAAGTGGTTTAGCTCTAAAGTGTTGAAAAGATAGTCTCTAGTTGTGAAAAGAAAGAAAATAAGCCAAAATGGCTAGGGCAAAGCAATGAGAAAAATGAGAGAGACTAAGGAATCTAAAAGAGGAGCTAGGCCAAGGACAGTGAAGAAAACCAAACCATTGGTTGAAGAAGAAACCCCCTAAATGCTTATGGAAAAGGAAATATGAGGAAGAGATGTAGAATAAGAAGGCAAAAATGCCTTGAGAAGGGTAGCTAGGATTGGTTCCTTATGGGTTTAGAATTAGGGTCGAATTTGCGTTGGAACATTGGGTAGATGGAAGTCTAGCCTTGTATGCATCAATTTCTTTTCACCCTTAGCATTTTGCCAAAGTCCATTCCTTCAATGAGAGATCCCTTGTTCGGAAACCGCCTCATGCATTGAGATCATCTTTGTCTCAAAACTGTATCCTTAGCCAAATGAGTTTAGTTGCATTGCATGAACATGATCCACTAAAAACAGCTAATTGAATGTCAAAGGATTGGATGATAGGAAGGCTTGTGTAGGTTGAGATTTAAGCTTGGTTCATGTAAGGATGGACATGGCTAGCCCCTTTTAAGTAGATATGTTTGATCGTACATTAGAGTTTGCACTTGGACTTGAACTCTTTTAGTGATGCTTTTGCTTGAGGACAAGCAAAGAAGTAAGTTTGGGGGAATCGATATCACCATATTTTGCATCATTCTAGCATCCGTTTCACTTAGGTTTCGAGTCATTTGCATATAGTTCATGTCATCTCTTTAGCATTTTAGTCATTTTAGGAGTCTAATGTATCCACATTTAGTCCTAGAGAGTCCTTGCATGTTTTGGATTGTATTTCATGTGCTAAAGAGGAGATTCGAGACCCGAGGAGAGAAAACAGGGACCGTACCGACGTCACTGGTCGGTACTGGTCATCGGTATGGAAGGCAGAAGGGTTGCACTGAGGTCACTGCTCGGTATAGAAGATGGAGGAAGACAGCCCCAGTACCGACGTGCAACACCGAGGAGTGACGTCGGTATCGAAGCCTCAGGGGATTGTACCGAGGTCACTGCTCGGTGCAACTGCTCGGTGCTGTTCTCGAAGGAAACCCGGGGGAAAATCCCTTAATACCGAGCAACGATACCGAGGAGTGACCTCGGTATCCATTGAAGATCACCAAGCAACAACACCTAAATACCGACGCCACTGCTCAGTGCCCCTCATCGGTACACAAACCCATGCTCAATACCGAGGTGTTGCACCGAGCAGTGACCTCGGTATTGGCCAATCAGAATTTTTTATCCATTTAAACCGGGTCGACCCTGTTCGTGACTATTCACTATTTATGCCCAAAAACCTAATTTTGATGGGCTAAGTCTTTTCTTAAGCAAAAACCCTCATTAAGAGTGATTTGCAAAAGATTTGATCCTTGGGTTTAATGCAAATTTAGTATTTGTTTTCATCAATCCCTTCTATCTATCTTCTTTCTAACTTGATTATTCAACATCTATCCATGGAATCATCCTCTATCCAAATCGATTTTGAGGGGTTCTTAATGGGTCTTGAGTAGTTTTTTAGGGTTTAGAGATGGGATAGATTAGGATGTTCCAAGGCTTGATTCATGGTGTTTAGGGGTAGATCTTCTTATATCCTTTCTTGTTTAATGTTCTTAATGCTAAATCTAGCTTGAAAAGTAGGTTTAGATCATAAGAAATTTCATGCACACCAAGTGTTTGATGAAATGCCTTGATGAATTAAACAAGAGATTTACATTCCTAGCCTATGACAATAGTTGTCTAGGGTGTATTTTTGGTTGATCTTGTTGATTTAAACTTAATGCTTGCTAATCAATGATCCACAAATGATGATTTGCTAATGGGTTAGGTGATTAGCATAGTGATTACTTGCTTGATAGAGAATTAGTCAAGTTTAGGATCTTATGCCTAGGGATTAGCTTGTTTGAGTAAATGAACATCATGAATTAAACTTGGGAGTTCTTATGTCGATAACCCTATCTCTAGATTCACTTTTGCTTATTGATTTACATTTTGCTTAGTTGTTTATTTTCCTTAATTTAGTTACTTAATCACAACACACTTGTTTAGCTTAACTTACAATTGTTCCTTGCATTCTTAGTGATTATGATAAATCCCTTTATGGATTGATAACCTTCATACTACACGTATTGGAGTTATTGATACCTCCTAGAGACTAAAAAGTCTTGTATCAGGTGCCAAGAAGACGAAGACGATAAGCAGAAGAAGAAGACTGATATGATGAAAAGAAGAACAAAAAGATGATGAAGAAACATAGATTAGGAAGAGTTCCAACGAGGGAGGAAGAAAATCGTTCGTAATTACAATGTGTGTGTCAAAGAAACATTATTCATTATATTATCGAACTTTGTGAATTTCGTTTCCTCGGTATTACGACCACTTATGAGAAACACTACACAATTATATATAAAGGAGGATAAGGATTGAGTGTGTGTGAAAAAAGGTTTCAGATAAGCGAGAATTTCATTGATGTTGCATGAACATTTTGGAGTCTTATTAATGACGTTGCAGAAAACACTTCATTTCGAATCGATAAGGATATCATGAGAGAAATGAGTCTTCGAAACCCTGAATACTTTTTGTGTTATTGTCTCAATCGTATGATATATTCGATTTTGCACGAGTTTAAATATTAACTTCAAATTTGATAAATGGAGCAAATTGATTGTTACTATACTAAACTTAAAAGGACTTTTGATTGACATGGGAAGAGGCCATTGGTAAATTTTCTCTCAAAGGATGAAAGGATTCTCTATGACACTACTTATATAACAGAGTATTTCCGTCTTTTTGTCCGTACATGTTTTTGTTAGCATTTTGGGTCCTTATCATTCGACAAACAAAATAATTTCGATGGAATGTCTTTGGATTTTCACTTTTCATGACTGATGATTGTTTCGTTATTACATCTTCCTTTTTTATTACATTTCCCCTTCATTTCAAGAGGAGGGTTCATGTTAGAACGGTCGGATAATATGTGTCCGTGTTATCTATGTGCTTTTACTTCACAAGATTCTTTGAAACTGATCGTTTGTGTAAAGATAGCCAAGCCCATAAAGAATGTGAAAATATACATCCAAAAAATACCAAAATTCCAAAAAATAATTAGAAGAAGGAAAATACGAGGAAGACGAAAAATCGAAAGTCAAATAAAAGGAAGAAGAAGAACACAAAGAAGAAGTAGAAGATGTGGAAGAATAAGAAGCAGGAGAATACAAAGACGATAGAAGAAAACGGAGGAGATGAGGCATAAGAAAAATCAGAAGAATAAAACAAAGAAATCCAGAAGAAGAAAACGAAGAAAAACCGAATGAAAACAAAAAAAGTCAAAGAAGACGAAGACGAAGACGATAAAGAAGAAGAAGTAGGAGTTGAAACCGACGGAGAATAAGAAGGAAAAGACGAAGAATATGAAAAACTAAAAGATAAATAAGATGGAGAAGAAAAAGACGAAGCCAATGAAGACAATAAGAAAAGAAAAATAGTCGGAGAAGACGAAGATGGTGAACAAAGAAGAATGAAATGACGATTTTATCTTTGGAGAAGAAAAAAAACAATAAAGGAAAATACATGGAAGAAAACAAGAATAAAGAAAGAGAAGAAAGCCAGAAGATGAATAATACAAAGTAGAAGAAGGTGAAGATGAGATAGAGACGAAGAAAAACCATAAGAAGAAGAGTTTTGATAAGACAAAGAAGACCAAGGAGGAATAAGAAGCAGAGAATGAAGAAGGCTAATAAAAATCGAAACAGAAGAAGAAGAAGAACTGAGAGAATACAAAGATGATGAAGAAGAAGTCAAAGAAGTAGGAAAATACGAGGAAGAAAAAGAAGACGCAACATAATAGTAAGAAGAAGTAGAAGTCGAAGACGATGATGAAGATGAAAGAAAAAGGTGGGGAATAAGAGAATCAAAAGATATATAAGAGGAAGAAGAAGAAGTAGAAGTCAAAGACGATGAAGAAGAATAAAGAAAAGATGAGAAAATGACAAAAGCTCTCAAATTGGAGAATGAAGAAGAAGACGAATAATAACCGGAAAAAGAATAAGGAAAATACGAAGAAGAACAAAACCAAAAGATAAAGAATAGGAAGAAGAGTAGAACAAAGCTGAAGAGGAAGAAAAAGAAGACAAATCATTAGAGGGAGAAGAAATAGAAGTTGAAGACGATGAAGAAGAGGAAAGAAAAGATGAGGAATAAGAAAATCGAAAGACAAATAAAAGGAAGAAAAAGACAATGAAGAAGAAGAAGCCGAAGACAGTGAAAAAGAAGAAGGAAATGACGAGGAAAAAGAAAATCCGAAAGTTGAATAGGAGGGAGAAGAGGAGGACGAAGTCGTGAAGAAGAAGAAGAAAAAGACGAGAGGTAGAAGACCGAAGAAAAGAAAAATAAAAATCAGAATATGAAAAATTAGGACAAGTAAAAAATGTTGAAGAATAAGAAGGGGAAGAGGATGATGAATTTGTAGAAGAAAAACTATATAGAATCTTTGAGAATAAGTCACATTGAATATCTTATGGTGATATTAATTAGATATTATATTTTTACACCTCAGAAGATCGTCAACTCAAAAGTGATAACAACATTAAAAAGCTTACACCGAAATCCGAGAAGACAAATTGCGGAAAAGACTTTATTTTGAATAAATAGTGACACTTAAGATCTGGGGAATACCAACATGGTTAGAGATCTGGGAGCGATAAGATACATATATATGCCGCTCTTCATGTTGTATGTGTTGCTGCTTCAGCGGTTGTGGCCTATACTTGCTACAAACGGTTGTAATGAAGAAATTTGAATCCTAAGATGATTGTGTATTGTGTTTTAATTAGACATTGTGACTTTGTTTCAGATTTCAAACTATATTTCCCCTTAGTTTCAAGAGGAGGGTTCACATTAGAACGGTCGGATAATATGTGTCCATTTTATATATGTGCTTCTACTCTACAAGATTCTTTGAAACTAATCGTTTGTGTAAAGATAGCCAAGCCCATAAAGAATGTGACAATATATGCCCAAAAATTCCAAAATTCCAAAAAATAATTAGAAGAAGGAAAATACGAGGAAGACGAAAAATTGAAAGTCAAATAAAAGGAAAAAGAAGTAGAAGATGTGGAAGAATAAGAAGCAGGAGAATACAAAGACGATAGAAGAAAATGGAGAATATGAGGCATAAAAAAAATCAGAAGAATAAAACGAAGAAATTCAGAAGAAGAAAATGAAGAAAAACCGAAAGAAAAAAACTAAGAAGTCAAATAAGACGAAGACGATAAAGAAGAAGAAGTAGGAGTTGAAAACGATGGAGGATAAGAAGGAAAAGACGAATATTATGAAAAACTAAAAGATAAAGAAGAGGGAGAAGAAAAAGACGAAGCCAATGAAGACAATGAAGAAAAGAGAAATAGTCAGAGAAGACGAAGATGGTGAACAAAGAAGAATGAAATGACGAATTTGGAGAAGGGAAAAAGTAATCAGAAGAAGAAGTCAGAAAGCCGGAGAAGAAAACCAATACATAGTAGACGAATAGGAAGACGAAGGTGATGAAGAAGGAGAAAAAGAAGAAAGGGAAAGAGAATAATATAACCCGGAAGAAGAAGAAGATGAAGACAGAACAGAAGAGGAACAAGAAGTTGAAGTCGAAGATGATGATGAAGATGAAAGAAAAGGGTGAGGAATAAGAAAATCAAAAGATGTGTAAGAGGAAGAAGAAGTAGAAGTCGAAGACAATGAGGAAGAACAAGAAAAAGATGTGGAAAACACGAGTGACAAAGAAAAAAACAGAAGAAGAAAACAAAAAAATGAAAGAAAACGAAGAAGAAGACGTGAGAGAAGAAAGAGAGATAAAGGTGGAAGACGATGATGAAGAATAGAAAAAGACGATAAAGAACAAAAACAAAAGGATAAATAAGAGGGAAAAAAATGACGAAGAACGATTATGTGAAGACGAAGAACTCGCGTTTGTCTTAGTTCAATTGGTTTGTGGGGTTCATACACTTATTTAATTTTATATAGTGTTTACTTTTTTTAGATTAGCTTTATTTTGATCATGTATATCTCAAGTGATTGTTCTAAATTTTTTCGATTTATAACATAAAGTTTTGTATTACTTTTTTGAGACCTCTCGGTCCGCGCAAGGCGCGGACTACCTACCTAGAAAGTTTATTTGCAGAAAACCCAAAGATTAACTGTCCACTAGCGGACCTATAATTTTTTTTTATCGGGATCATAATATTACACAAAATTAACAAGTATAAAATAAATAGAAGTACTACCCGTTTATATTTTGATGTCAAAGAAACACGGTGAATCTCTTGAGAAGAAATGTAAAAAAAGACATAAATTTAGAACAAAACAGTCAACATATATACCTTTGTTTAAGGATGTCATCCCCTTGAAACTTACCACTTTTGCTACAAGTTTTGTAGACAAATATATACATTACAATATATTTATTTATTTTAGAGGTGTCATGTCACCACTTATGCTACAAGTTTTGTAGACAAATATATACATTACCCTCTTAGCTCTTAATGAGTCCGCCTTGTAATTGTCTTTCAAAACTATTAAAGAGAATATGAAAAATATTTGTTTTTCATTCAAGAGGGTATTTACTATTTAGTTTTTTTTAATTATTACAATACTAAAAAATATTATATCTTTTAAAATAATAATCAATCCACATATATGTAAAGAAAAAAATTATTCGAGATTTTGCAATATTTTTTGTTATAATTTGTTATATTTTATTTGAGTATATATCAAAAACAAATTTGAATTTTTTTACTTTTATTATAAGATAAACACGAGAAAATTGTTTTTAAAGAGTTCGCGGATTAACCACAAAGCCCAGAGTGATTAATAAGCGGTGCATAATAATTTTTTTTTTGTTGAGAAAAGGCTTTGCATATTAGAGTTGGTGCTTTCAAGATTGTAGTTATTTGCGGGTTATCCCAAATGGCAAATAATATTTTAGTCCAGTGCAAAACGGCTTAAGTAAGCGGGTTAGCCCGGCACAAGACGGGTTATGACTCTAATTTTTAAATACCCACAAAAGCGGACTTCTCAAGTAAAAATATTAGGTTTTAGTTTTAAAGATACATGATATACCCAATTTACTTAATAATATGATTTTTTCTTTGAAAATTAACTATAATTTATTATATTTTTATTTGAGTATATATCAAAGTAAATTTGAAAATTATTTTACTATTTTTATAAAGTACAGACACAAAAATTGATTTTTTAATAGTTCATGAATTTTTAAATATTGTATTTTTTTGCAGGTTAGCCCGAATATTATTTTAGTTCATTGCAAAAATGGGTTAAGCTGTCAGGTTAGTCCGTTTTGACAGCTCTATCTATAATCATTAGTTGGACATATTATAAAATTTATTAGTCAAAAGTAATAACATCATTATCATACCCCAAATTTACTTATATATTAATTCGCACAGCAAAACTAATTTAAATTCCTATTCGATAGATGTAAAACCATTTTTAAGAAAAAAAATTAGAGAGTTGGCCAAAAAAGATTCATGACCAATTACATAGAGATGATCAAGATCTACAAAACAATTTACTTTCATTTATATATTGTGGCGATTGAATAGTAGGACATACTTGGGGGAAAAAAGGATTTGGCATACGATCTAGTCTGTCCAGCTAAAAACTATATTTGAGAATACTATTTTTGTAAATTAGGTTTCTATAGATTGGGCAACTACTGAAAGAGCTATTTTTGTTTAAGGTCGCTAAAACTGAACACTAGAAAGGTTATAAGAAAAGACTACTAGGCCTAGTGGACCCGAGTTATACCTTATGATTTGTCATTCTTCTTAGACCTTCACACCCACACACCTAATCAAACCGACTACGAAGTCTTATCAAAGAATTAGTTTTTCTAATTTCTTACGAATCCAATATGGGAAATTTTAAAAAATACCACCATAAAGATTTCATTTTACAAAACTACAGTCACTTAATCAAAACTATCCTCATCTAATAAATTGTTGACCATTTTGCCCTTAAACCTCATCTAATAAATCGCGACTAGCTTTTTTGTGAGGTTTTGTTGGTGATATGCATCATTGCAGATCACGCCGGAGTTCAGACCCGAAGAAGACTGGATTCGCCGGTGATTGAGTATTTTGGGAGAAAGTTTCGCGACCATCGACGGCAGAGCAACGGTTATTGCGTGAGGGTAGAGATCGCCCATCTTTTCTAGATATTGGGAGAAAATTCATACATTTGGTTTTGCTCAATTAGGATATGACGATCTTATTTTAGATTGGTTGATGTGATTTTAGATTTCGAAGATGTCTGTGCAATTGAGAATTTATGGATTGTATTTGATTTTAGGTTTTGGAGATGACGATGTCATTGAGAAATTTTTTTGTTCAGTAAATTTATATAGCCTTATAAATCAAATTTTATATATCATTGCCCGCTTCTGGGTTCAATAACCCTTGAAGTATGTGAAGTCTGCGTCATTAAGATGAGACGATTGAGAAATTTCTTTCTTGAATTCTTAGGGCCCATGTAGCTGAGAAATTTATTTGTTCAGTAAATTTATATAGCCTTATAAATCATGTGAATTTGTAAATTTGAGATTTACCATCTTCTGGTTCAATATGTCTCATTAAGATTATAGAGATGACAATGTGGATTGTAAATTTATGAGCTAATTTATAGGACCTTGTAAACCATATTTTTGCTTTTATCAGGTTACAATGTTTGAACAATACTCTGTATATGGAAGATGGGAGTTCACAAATGACACATGAGATTTCATTATTGATGGTGAAAGAGGAAGCTCAATTAGTGTCATAAAAAAAAAAATTACCTACAAAGATCTGGTTGATGTGGTTTTAGAAAATTTTGGCATTGATGGTGATGTGAGTTCTGTAAATATTAGTTATGGATCACACTTAAAAGAACTTCCTCCCGTGTTGATTAGGAATGATCACCAAGTGAGATCTTTTATGAACAAGCTTGAAGATAGTGGAGAAGTTAATTTATGTGTTACATTGACATAAAATAACAACAAGAAAAGTAGCAATGAAGTTTCCAGCACACCACATAATGAGGTACTTACAAATGTTTAACTGTTATTTATAAGTGTTTTTAAACATATTCCCTGCAGATTTGTAAAATTATATGTTTCTCTTGCAGAGAGAAACGAACTCAATTACTATGGTAGAGAATGTTCAATTCGAGGAGAGTTATAATGCTCAAGGTCCTTCACTTCTGGTTAGGGATGAGTTAGTTTTATTATAAAAAAAAACTATATGTGTTATATTCCTATATAAGGGTTTTTAAAATATGGCAGTGTTTGTCTTATAGGGACAAATGCACTTAATTATTAATGAGAGTGTAACAACTACTAATCGTCCACTTCTTGTTGGGCATGAGGTACTTTTATCAAGAAAGCTCGACCACTCATGTGTTTAGCTATTCATTTATAAGAGTTTGTAAAGTTGTTTGCTGTTTTTTTTTTCCTTCCAAATTTGCAGAGAAGGGTGAACTCCACCACTCATGTGTTTTATGGATCAGAAACGTCAAAGAGTTTTAATTCTCCAGCTCCTTCAGAGGGACAAATGAACGCAAATATTGATGAGAGTGTTACAACTACTAATCTTCCAGTTGGGCATGAGGTACTTTTTATCAAGAAATCTCTTTGTTTAGTTATTCATTTATAAGAGTTTATAAATTTGTTTGCTGTTTTTTTCTTCCAAAATTAGAGAAAAGTGAACTCGACCACTCATGTGTTTTATGGATCAGAAACGTCAACATTAAGACGTGGTTATCAACATGAAGTTTCAGTGCCTGATCCAGGACCTATGGCTCCTAGTTGTTCCTCTAATAAATATGTTTGTGATGATGATGGCCTTTATTGTGGAAAATCTTTCAAAGACAAACAAGAAATGAGCAACAGGCTGCGGACGCTGGCAATGAAATATAGTTTTGAGTTTTGTACTCAGCATTCGGACAGGAAAAGATATCTTCTTCGTTGCATTGATGAAAAATGCAACTGGAGATTTCAGGCAACTAAAGTGAAGGAGACTGAAAGCTTTGTGGTTAGCCAGTATATGCATGAGCACAACTGTGACACTTCCTTAAGGAAGGTCAATCATCGACAAGCAAATGCCAAGTTGTTGGGTACAATGGTAAGCAATCATTTCGAGGGAGGAAAGATTGGACTAAGACCAAAACAAATTGCAGAGAAGATTAGAAAAGATCATGGGGTTGTGATTCCATATTCAAAAGCGTGGAGAGCTCAAGAACATTCACAAGAGGTTGCTAGAGGGACTCCTACTAATAGCTATGAAGACTTGCCAAATTTTTTTCATGTGGTAAATGTAACGAATCCTGGTTCTGCTACTTTTATTGAGGTTGATCCAGCTGGAAATTTTAAGTATGCTTTTTTGTCATTTGCTGCATCGGTTAGAGGTTTTAAGTTGATGAGGAAAGTAGTTGTTATTGATAGCACCTTTCTGACGGCAAAGTTTAAAGGACTTTGCTAGGTGCCTCAGCGCAAGATGGTTCTTATTGTTGGCACTTTTGAATTCGAAATGATGGTTTGAATTCGAGAAAGAGAGTTTAGTCAAGTGAATCGACAATATATATATATATATATATATATATATATATATATATAGGAGATTTCTCATAGAATCTCTGTAGCAGTAATGTATTTTGCCTTTGTATTTTGTTTGTATGGGTTTTCTAGTATGGTAAATCATGCATCATAGGAGAGTTGAAGAGATTGACTCAAGATTTCTCTAGAAAATCTACGACCAAGTTTGAATTCCACAAGAAAAACTTTTAATTTCAAGTTCATCAATCATTAATATTTTTTTAAACACAATATATATTGTATAAAACTTACGTTTTTATACACTCTGTTGAAACTACATTATTGAATTTATATGATTTTATATGCAAGTTTTAAAACCATATAAATCCTTTTAAAACTATATAAATTATTTTAATCCTTGAAATTCAAAAGTAGAGACTAGATTTTGGAACTTTTATATAATGTTAATAGGAGAAATAAGAGGTCTTAGGCTAATGGCCCGCGTCCTAGTGGCCCGTCCCCGCGACAGAAACATACCTCAATATGAATAGCTTGATCCGATCCATGTACGAGTGATGAAACATTGGTACGGGTATCTAACTATTGTTAGATAATTATAGTTATTGAAATACCAGAATCAAAACAAATTTGTTGGGGAGCCATTCGGGGTAATATTGGCTAACCAAAACCGAACTGAACCTCCTCTTTCGGGTTCTTCGGGTTGGCGTTATATGCCCATGGCTAATATAAACCCATATAAAACCCTTTAAGGTCTATTAAAACCATATAAATCATTTTAGTACAATCCTTTTAAAGTCTTATGAATCCTTTAAAACATTTTACCAATACGGTTTACAAATCAAATGTTAGCTTTCATATTATAGTTGTTATCTACTTAGTTGTGTATTGGATATTGGTAAATACTCGGCCGAAGCTATATTATTTGGATATTGGGTGTTTTAATTGAATTTATATGGTTTTATATGATAATTTTAAAACTATATAAAACCATATAAATCCTTATCTTTGGTGTCTTTCGTGAGAAAACCCTATTATTTTACTTACAGTTTAGTTTAAAATAAAAAATAAAAAGGGTTCGACTTGGACATAAAGATTAAGCCCATTAACCTTTGCAACCAAATATTGAACCCGCGTCCAATTGGCCAGCCCCACAGCAAACACTTTTATTTTTTGGACAGCAACGGACCAGCCCGCTAGAACCGCGATCCACGTTACAGCAACGGACCGACGCAGCGTCTTCAAGCACGTCGTTGTGAACCACGCCAATCAACGAGTTGGTACGTAATCATTACAACAATCCCTTAAACTCTATATATAGGAGATTGCTCG
Organism: Eutrema japonicum; assembly: GCA_030161315.1. Taxonomy (NCBI): domain Eukaryota; kingdom Viridiplantae; phylum Streptophyta; class Magnoliopsida; order Brassicales; family Brassicaceae; genus Eutrema; species Eutrema japonicum. The sequence continues at coordinate 40,695,603 of BSQW01000014.1, read as the reverse complement.
TAGAATCTCTGTAGGAGTAATGTATTTTGCCTTTGTATTTTGTTTGTAGGGGTTTTCTAGTGTGGTAAATCATGCATCATAGGAGAGTTGAAGAGATTGACTCAAAATTTCTCTAGAAAAACTACAACCACGTTTGAATTCCACAAGGAAAACTTTTAATTTCAAGTTCATCAATCATTAATATTTTTGGTGAAATTCCTAATACACTTCTAATTAAATCTTTATAAAATCATATAATATCTCGGTCAAAATATATCAACACTTCTCCGATTTTATAAGGTCTATATAAATCCTTTTAAAACTATAGAAAACCATATAAATCCATACAAATATTTGTTTGTATAAAACTCCCAATATGCTTCTAATTAAATCTTTAGAAAACCATATAAACCTCGTTAACACTATATATATAACCATATAAATTCATAAAAACCTTATAAATCAGTCTTATGGAAAAAATTTTGACGACACATGCCTTATCCACTCGACCAAAAGGATCCTATTGGGAAACCATTCTAGTATAAATCATATAAACTTCAGTTTTATAAACATTCTTTTAAAGTCTTTTAAAACTATATAAAACTATTACTGTTACTGATTTTCAAAGCTTAACAATGAATTTTTTAAACTAACCAATGGATTGTTAGTGAAATTTTCACTCAGACATCTTGTTAAATATCTTTAAAATCATATAAATCCATATAAACCATAATAATGTTTTGGTGAAACTTCCACTAGACATCTTGTTAAATCTTTATGAAACCATATAAATCCTTTTAAAATTATATAAAACCATATAAATATTTATAAATATAAATATAGATCAATATAAAACGTTATAAATACACATACAACCATTATACGACAAGTTCATAAACTAATTTACAATGGTTAGACTCGCGTGATCTGAGAGAGAGTAATTTTCTGTCCACATTTTTCTCCACTTCAAGAGGAACAAGACGGCGTTCTTGACATTGAATCCAACAGTTTCTTTGTGGTTACCTTTTTCTTATATGTCAAGTGCATCTGTCAGTTCAGAACCTGCAATGAATTACACTAAGAAATTAAACAACATGTGTGCGTTTCAAGAGAAAGAGCAAGGGTTTTAGATGATATTGGCATCATCAGATCATATTCAATAACTCAAACTACTATTGGGAACTATAGCTTATGAGTTATCTTTCATGAACGAGTTTTAGGGAGAATTTCATGAAGAAACGTTACATTAAACTCCTTGTAATCTAGAAGACCATTTCTGTTGGAGGTGGGCCTCGCGACCCCCACTTTTCTTAAAAGCCCACGATCAAATCAAGGTCGGACCATCTAAGTAATCAGCCCAATAAGCAACCGGCCCACTGAACGAACAGAGCCCACCCAGGTCGGCCGTACAAGGAGGATTAGGGGGATTACCACCGGGACCGGTCAGTGCACTCTACCCAACCAAACGATCTGTCCTGCCCCACCATCAATCCATCCTGCCCGACCAACGAGTTATCCTGACCGACCGTACGAATTAGGGTTTCAAAGGTCTCTAAACCGCCGTTCTAAGTCTGATATAAATAGGAGAGTTCCCTCATTTGTAGAGGAGGGAGATTTTTTTGGGAGAGAGAAAAACCAAACCGACTTTGTAACCTTCAAAGAAAAGGAACCGATCTATCACTTATTCAAAGGAATATTCCTGTACCCATCTCTATTTAACCGACCTCGCTTAATAATAATATACGCCGACCTAAGACTTTTAACTTAAACGAAATTCTCCGAGCCCCTTTTCATAAAATAGATATAAGTTAATCGGTGCCGATAACCGATACAACAATTGGCGCCCACCATGGGGCTCAGAGATATTTCTCGACGCAAAAAGCAGTTCGGCGGATAAACAACTCAACGATGTCAGAACAACCATCCACGACTACGGTAGGCGCAAAGACCGCAACACCTCGATTCATCGGACCCGAACCACCTCCGAACCGACAAAGTAGCACCTACATACCGACTACGGCCGCGATCCTCGAAACTACCCGACAACCCCACTAGTCGGCAGCGTACCCACTATAGAACCAATCGACATACCAACCCTCTTCGGAACACTCCTCGCAAGAATAGACGAGCTCACCCGTTGGACGAGCGAACGATTTGACCAAATCACCGCGGTACAGGTAGCATGCCAAGATCAAGTCAACAACCTCCACTTCCAGGAAGCCCAGACTCCCGAACACCATCGCACCCGCCGTAACCTGTTCGGCAATCAGCCCTCCCCACCAACCAACCTACCTCGAAACCCGGCATACGCCGAAAACTGGACACGTGCCGAGTTTCAAAACTTTAACCCCCCCCCATCAGATCAGAAACCCTGAACGAAGCCAAGAGATGGAAGAGATGAACGCCAAACTACAGGCCATGACATCTCTGGTTCATCGAGCGACCAGTTCGGCTCCGGAGATCGATCGCGTGTTAAAAGAAACGCAAAACATGCCTTTTACTGCTCAGATAGCCGACTTCCCGCTACGCAATCCAGGAAAGATTAATTTTCCGATCTATTCGGGAAACACCGATCCCAGCCAGCATCTGACGGCATTTCAAATTGCGATGGGCCGAGCTCGTTATTCCGCCGAGGAACGAGACCCCGGGTGTTGCCAACTCTTCGTAGAAACCCTTACCGGGGACGCCCTAGTGTGGTTCTCCAAACTTGATGCAAATTCCATAGACAGCTACCGTACGATGAGCACCGCCTTCCTCAAACGATATCATATGTTCCTCCAACATCCGACCTCTTGCGCTGACCTCTATACGATCACTCAAGGGGAACATGAACCCCTCCGAGCATTCATGAACCGATTCAATTCGGTAGCAGCTTGAGTCTTGGTGCCCGACGACGCGGTGATACCGGCCTTATGGGGATCCCTCCGACATAATATGAAATTCCGAGACAGCCTCAAGTTCGATAAACCGCCGACCTTAGAAGACCCGCTACACCGAGCAGTACTATACATCGAAGATGAAGAGGAGAAAGAAGCGATGGCCAGAAAATGATGATCTAACCCGGATCAAACGACAAAGGATAAACTCAGGGAGGAATACTGTGAACCGCGGCAACACCTCAATCAGAATTATCGCGCCAATAATAACAGCAACGATAGGGGTAGAAATGCAAATATGAACTACGTCGGCGAAGCACAGCACCAAGAACAGTCGAACAAATGGATACGCAACGAAGAAAGCCAGCGCCCATTATGCGAATACCACAGACGATACGGACATCCCACCTCTCAATGTCGCCAACTGCAAGAGTATCTCCTCGAAAAATTCTGAAGAGGAGAGATCGGCAATCAGAGTCAGACCTCGACATGAATCGACGAACTGCGATCAAACGATGCCCACCGATCTGACAATAACCGACCCAGGCCAAATCTGAACGAAAACCTTCCCCCGCCACCTATCATGCAAAGGACGGATGATGAGCAGCCGAAACGAGACCACGACTTCCATGACAAGCAAGGAGCACCTCCAACAATCAGAAGACGGGTCAACATGATCATGGGTGGCCTAATGACGTGCAATGATTCGATTCGATCAATCAAAAAGTACGGCAGGAAGGTGATGATTGCCCAAAGATGGCAGGATCAGATAAAAAATAAGCCTCTCGGCAAAACGATAAGCTTCACCGAGGACGACGCCACATGCATAAATCAACCACACAACGATCCCCTTGTTATCGAGCTCAGAGTCGGCGATTGCAAAATCTCGTGAATATTAATAGACACCGGCAGCTCAGTAGATCTAATATTCAAAGAAACCCTTGATAAAATGGAGCTCACCGACCATCATCTCAAACCATCCGTCAAACCACTCACAAGATTCAGTGGAGATACGACCATGACGATCAGGATGATCAGACTGCCGGTGTATGTCGGAAAAACGACGAAGCTTGTCAAATTTGTCGTCGTTGATAAACCGACAATCTACAACGCAATACTGGGCACGCCGTGGATACATGCAATGAAGGCCGTCCCATCCACCTACCATCAGTGCATCAAATTCCCCACTCCGCACGGAATCAAAACAATCCAAGGAAACTAAAAAATGTCCTGAACATGCTTCATCACCGAGCACAAGTTGCGAAATTCGGCCCCGGAGCGACCTGAAGCAAGTTTAATGATCGAACCTAGGATCAATGTCGAGCTTCCGCCTCAAGATAACCCGAAGTGCGAGACCATCCTCCAAGTCAACATAGACGAAAGCGACCCAGAGCGATGCGTTGGCATCGGAGCCGAGCTCAATGACGACATTAAATTCGAACTAATCCACCTCCTACGCCGAAACCCATCAACCTTCGCATGGTCGGTAAGCGATATGGTTGGGATAGACCCAGAAATTACTCGCCATGAGCTGAACGCCGATCCAACGTTCAAACCGACCAGACAAAAGCGACGAAAGCTAGGCCCAGAAAAAGCCAGGGCCGTCAACGACGAGGTCGAACGATTATCGGCAGCAAGATCCATCACCGAAGTAAAATATCTCGAATGTCTGGACAACCCGGTGGTCGTCAAAAAGAAGAGTGGGAAGTGGAGAATTTGCGTTGATTTCACCGATCTCAACAAATCCTGTCCAAAGGACAGCTTCCCTCTACCACACATCGATCGCCTGGTAGAAGTGACCGCCGACAATGAATTACTATCCTTCATGGATGCTTTCTCCGGCTATAACCAGATAATGATGCATCCCGACGACCGAGAAAAAAAGGCATTCATAACCGACAGCGGCACCTACTGTTACAAAGTCATGCCCTTCGGCCTGAAAAACGCATGAGCAACCTACCAGCGACTGGTCAATCGTGTGTTCGCCGAACAACTCGGGAAAACAATGGAAGTCTACATAGACGACATGCTCGTCAAATCACTAACTGCCAGCGATCACATCGGCCATCTCCAAACTTGTTTCGACACTCTGAATCAGTACCGAATGAAGCTAAACCCATCAAAATGCATATTCGGCCTAACCTCGGGCGAATTCCTAGGATACATCGTCACCCAAAGAGGAATAGATGCCAACCCCAAACAGATAACGGTGATAATCGATCTACCGTCGCTACGAAATACGCGAGAGGTACAGCGATTAACTGGCCGAATTGCTGCCATGAATCGATTCATCTCCAAATCCACCGACAGATGTCTACCGTTCTACCAACTGCTACGAGGGAACAAACGATTCGAATGGGACGATAAATGCGAGGAAGCCTTCCAACAACTGAAAATCTACCTTACGACACCACCGATCCTGGCAAAACCAGAAGAGGGCGAGACCTTGTATCTCTAAATATCAATTTCCAGCTCGGCGGTAAGTGGTGTACTGGTAAAGGAAGATCGAGGAGAACAGAAGCCGATCTTCTACATCAACAAGACACTGGATGACGCGGAAACGCGATACCCGACCTTAGAAAACCTCGCACTCGCGGTCATCATCTCGGCTAGAAAGCTACGACCCTACTTTCAGTCCCATTCTATCATCGTTCCAACCGACCAACCACTTAGAAATATCCTACATAGCCCAAGCCAATCGGGACGAATGGCAAAATGGGCAGTCGAGCTAAGCGAGTACGACATTGAATACCGAAACCGGACCAGCGCCAAGTCACAGGTCCTGGCCGACTTCATCATCGAGCTTCCCCCCGAACTGGCTAGCGACAATATCCTAACAGAAGATGGGAGATGGCTGCTCTACGTTGACGGTTCGTCATCACAACGCGGATCAGGAGTGGGAATCATGCTGCAATCTCCCACGGAAGAAGTCCTAGAGCAATATTTCCGTTTAAATTTTCAAGCCTCGAACAACGAGGCAGAGTACAAAGCGTTGATCGCCGGACTAAGATTAGCCAGAGGAATCGGGGTGAAATCGATAGAGGCTTTCTGCGACTCGCAACTCGTGACGAATCAATATAGTGGTGACTACGAGACTAAGAACGAGAGAATGGAAGCCTACCTACAGGTCGTCAAGAAACTCGCAGAGATTTTCAACTATTTTACACACACCAAGATCCCAAGGAGCGATAACGCATCGGCGGACGCACTGCCAGCACTCGCATCTACCTCAGAGCTAGATAGGCGCCGCATAATACCAGTAGAAAGCATCGAAATGGCGAGCATCGACCTACCTAAAGGAATATGCTTTATCAACGATCTCCAAAATATCTAGGAGAGCGACAACGAAATAACCGACCAGGTAGAGATAGAGGACGAACCCGCTCTAGAGGATGACATAGGCAACACAACCGACCCGGCGGACCGGAAAACCAAAATTCTACTATACATCAGCGACGGAATCGTCCCACCCGACCGATGGGCAGCTCGTCGCCTCAAAACTAAAAGCTCCCACTACACCCAACTCGATGGCAATCTCTTCCGCGTCAACACTTACGGCGCCCTACTTGGATGCCTCAACAGCGAGGAAAGCCAAGACGTCATGAAGGAGACCCATGAAAGAGCAGGTGGCAACCACTCCGGAGGCCGATCTCTGGCCGATCATTGAATCCGACTGCATAAAGTTCGTAGCTCGTTGCGAGCCTTGTCAGCGACACGCGCCAATGAACCATGTCCCCACCGAGCTACTAACTACCGTCACAGCCCCTTACCCCTTCATGAGATGGGCTATGGATCTAATCGGCCCACTTCCCCGATCTCGCCAAAAACGCTTCGTATTAATCATAACCGATTACTTCACCAAATGGGTGGAAGCCGAGTCTTACGCAAAATTCCATGCCACCGATGTGCAGAAGTTCGTGTGGAAGAACATCATATGTCAGCACGGACTGCCGTACGAGATCGTGACCGATAACGGATCCCAATTCACATCCGCTATCTTTGAAGGGTTTTGCGCGAAGTGGAAAATACGACTGAGCAAATCCACGCCCAGATACCCGCAAGGCAACAGCCAGGCCGAGGCAACGAACAAAATCATCATCGATGGTTTAGAAAAGTGACTCGAGCAGAAGAAAGGACTATGGGCCAACGAGTTAGACGGAGTACTATGGTCACACCGAACGACCCCAAGACAATCTACCAACAAAACGCATTTCTCGCTATCACACGGAATAGAAGCACTGGCTCCAGCTGAGGTCGGTATACCTAGCCGCCGACGAACAATGTTAACACAAGAACCAAAGCTCAACGAGAGGATGATCAGAGATCGACTAGACCTAATAGAAGAAGATCGCGATCGAGCCTTGCTCCGCATACAGAACTACCAACAACAAGCAGCTCGGTATTACAACAAAAAAGTTAAAGGAAGATACTTCGAGGATGGCGACCTGGTACTTCGAAAAGTCTTCGAAAATACCGCCGAGCCTAACGCAGGAAAGCTTGGAGCCAACTGGGAAGGACCATACCAGATTTCAAAAGTTGTCAAACCAGGAGTATACGAGCTAACAACCATGGCAGGAGAACCGATCCCACGATTCTGGAATTCGATGAACCTCAAGAAATACTACTACTAGATCGGCGCCAAAAAAAAAAAAAAAAGGGAACGCTCACCGAGCTATGTCTATGTAATGTGAACTACGATCGGCTTGATCCTTCCTCGGAAGGTACGTAGGCAACCCATTTCGGGGTGCAGTTGTTTATATAAATAAATTTTATTTTTCCTAAGTACTGTGTCACTACCACCCACCTCGGAATCATCCCACATCGGCATCCTAGCTAGGTGTTCAATTTAGCAAACGCATTCCTCATGAATGCAGTGGTGAAATAACCCACACACTAAGCCGGGCCCAGTCCTGCACATATCCTAGGTCGGCCGAATACAAACGCCGACCACATCTTCGCGTATTCATACCCGATCTAAGAAGTTAACCGAGGTAAGACTCGCACTTACTAACGTAATAAGCCGAGCCGAGACTCGCACCCTACAGGATAAGCCAAACTTTATGTCTCGCACCTAAAAATTAAATAAGACGAGCCCCACCTCGCATTAATCAACAATATAAAATCAAACGAACGTCGAAAAAAGGTAATTTCATTCATTTACTATCAATAACATGCAAATTTCAAAGAAGGCAAATTTCATTTATATAAACGACAACGCCTATTTTACAAAAAATAAGGGACTACATCGGCAAAAGAAGCAGCAACAAAAAAGTGAGAACAAAAAGGACTAAGAAAAATCATCGGCCGGCCAATTCTTTTGCTCGATCAGCCACGTTGACCAGGTCGGCGGGATCCTCGTACTCGTCCGACTCAGGAATCTGCGGAGTCGAGGGCAAGTGGTCTTGAGAGCACTGATCCTGTAGATCCTTGGGATCACCATCTTCGGCAACGGCATCAGCAACGAGAGCCGCCGAGGTACTCGGAGGGAGATAGGCCTGATAAGGCAGCACGTCCAAATCACCAACTAAGAGGTCGGTAATCTCTATCTTGCTAACCCGACCGTGCCACGCAACCTTGTCTTCCTCCAGCTTGGCAAAATAGGAGTCAGGAATATCAACACCGTCGTCATTCATTAACTGGATATAATCGAGAATCCCGGTGACCTGATTGGTAATCATAACCGCGTCCCGAGCCTCCTTTTGATCTTCAAGATGCATATTGAATCGCTTAAGCCGAGGCATTTACGCCCCGTTGACCTCCTCCCAAACCCTTTCTCTCTCTTGCCGGATTTTCTCCTTTGCCAACCTCTCCAGCCGAACTGACTCAGAAATCAGCTCCTTCTCCAACCTCGCCTTCTCCCGAGAGATCTCCTCCAAATTCGTCAGAAGGTTGGAGTTCTCTTTTCCCAAATCGGAGACCGTGGATGAGAGCTCGAGGTTGCTCTTGTCAAGCATCTCCGACCTCATTTTCTCCTCCGCGTGCTGCTTCTTGACCGACTCCAGCTCCCTCATCAATCCCCGACCCGCAACTTTGATCTTCTGCACTTCGTTCAACTTCTCGGTCCTCGCTCTTTTTAGCTTACGGTCATATGACGCCGTGAGCCTGTTCACGCAAGCCGCCGTCTGATATCCAAAAAGGCACAGTCAGAAACCTCGATCACGTAAAGAATCATAAGGAACGAAATAATCAAGCTTACCTTCATAAGCTGACGGGCCAACTCTTGGTATGTGTGCTCCTCTGCGAGCTTACAAAAAGCCGGAAGACTGCTCGAACTGCTTCCGATCTCACGAACCAGATCGGAGCAGGCAGCCTTGTCATTGACAAACGGCTCATCCTTCCCATACTTGAAGCTGAAACCCTGAAGGCTGACTTTCTGCTTCTTTGAAGGCCTCCCCTCACTGACCTGCTGCCCCACGGAAGGAACACCCAGGTCGGCAGATTTACTCTGATCGGCAGATTTACTCTGATCCCCCTGCGGCTCGGTCGACTTCGGGAGATGTCTAGAAGATTTTTTTCGAGGAATGCCTCCTTTTTTCCTCCCCTCCACGGTCTTCGCCGCCGGTTCCGCAACGTCTACCTCCTCAGTCCTCATCGCCGGTCCTACGACGTTTGCTTCCTCGGCCCCCCATGGACAGGCTCGCCCGCCTGCTCATCCCGCGAATCCTGGGGATCGCTGCGACTCTCGGTATTAATGGAAGCACAGACCTCCGCGATCTATCTTTGGGACCGATCGTCCCCAGCAATTGATGGATCGACGGTTTCCGACCGAACAACGAGAGCGGTACTCGCACCGATCGGAAGAGAAGTGGCCGACCTAACTCTGGCCCTGCTTGCATAGCTCGGTAAGGCATTGACGTCTACTCCACCCATGTTATTTTTTCTCTGAGAATAACGAGCTACCGCACCCCAACTAGCTGTGAAACCAAAGACGATTAAGTCAGCCAAAATCACCGACAAAAAAAAGGAAATAACGCAAATATCAGCTTAGCAGAATGAATACGAGCTAAACTCGACTGAATCCTTTGAAGATGAATTTCAGGCCACCGTCTCTGATCCAATTCCCGAATTCTCGCCAAATCTGCTTCGAAACCTACTGGGGGCGCCTTGGAAATTGGATGCCAAACTGAAATAACCCAGGGAAAAAAATTAGGCCAAGGAAAATACGACAATGAGAGCATGACAGAAACTAATATCTACCGAAGTCCCTATTCCACCGAGTCCTGTATCTTCTCCCGACCTCGACGACCGATGCCGAGTTAATTCTTACATAAAAATACCGATGCTCCCAGTCGTTGAACTTGCTAACACTCTCGCCCAGGATCACCTTATGGTTGCTCTTCGCGGCTACATAAACCGTCCCGTGGGTCTTACCGTTCACACTAATGCGAGACATCTCTTCGAAGAAACGAAGATCAACGTTGACGCCACACTCGGCCCCCAACACCAAAGCAGCGACCATGTTGCGAATCCCAGCGGGAGTTATCTGACTAATAGCAAGCTCCCTAGCGTCACATTAATCAATCAGCACCTTCGGTAGAGGAAACCAGAGCCGACACTGAGTAAAGTACGCCTCGTATAAACAAATCCATCCTTTGGGAGCAGTCCATGGTCGCTCCTCGGGGGCAGGCGGCGTGATTTCCAGCCAAGAAACCAGCTGTGCCCCGTCATATAACCTCTTCAGAGAAGCATAATCCGACCTCGAAGGAATGTCTGCCAAACGGAGCCGACCACAAGGGACTGATTGACCTCTAGATCTAGGAGCTGACCTACGAGCCACCTTAGCTCCGACCCCAGCAATCTCTAAACCCGATCTCTCCGCCATTGCAAGCGACTCGACCTCAAATTTGACGTCGGCAATCGCTTCATCCATCAACTGAGGAACAACGATTTCCAAACGAGCCGAGCTAGAGCTAACGCCATCTGGTCGCGTTCGAATGGCTAACTCCTGGATCGGCGAGCTAACTACTCCCGCCGAACTGTCTGAGGTCATCGTCTTATCCGAAGGAGAATCACTACTCACCGAGATAGCATCTTCCTCAACCGACTTTGAGGACAAACTCGATTCAATACGAGCCATCTGCTTTCAAAGATCTAAAAACAAGAAGGGCGAATAACACAAAGAACAATCGACCGACACCACACGAACACCCACCCGACCGGAGAGATCACGTCGCGGAGTCAACGAAATCACGGCGGCGATACGACGGAGTTACGACACGAAAGGGAGAACGATAAAATAAAACCGAGAAAGAAGACGAGAGGAGGACAATACCTTTTTTCTGCTGAAGAATGAAATGAAGGAGAGCGAGAGGGGGAGATTATATAGAAGAGGAGTGCAACTGCCGAGGAGACATAATTATTACATCTACGAAACTCTTCGTTTCCCGCGCACCTAGGCGACTCGTCACTTCCCACGTGTCCATGTGACCCTTCGATTCTCGCGCGCCTAAACGACCTTTCAGTTCCCGCGCATCAGCATCTAGACCCAAGCGTCACCAGCAAAGGCCCATTAAGAAGCCCATCAAACGTTATCATAGGAAGCACCGACCTAGATTTCGGTTTCACCGATCACACAAATTCGCCAAACTCAAAATACCCTCAATCCTTCGCCGAACTAGGGGGTGTAGGGGCAATTGTTGAAGGTGGGCCTCGCAACCCCCCCCCCCCCCCTTTTCTTAAAAGCCCACGATCAAATCAAGGTCGGCCCATCTAAGTAATCGGTCCAATAAGCAACCGGCCCACCGAACGAACAGAGCCCACCCAGGTCGGCCGTACAAGGAGCATTAGGTGGATTACCACCGGGACCGGTCAGTGCACTCTACCCAACCAAGCGATCTGTCCTGCCCCACCATCAATCCATCCTGCCCGACCAACGAGTTGTCCTGACCGACCGTACGAATTAGGGTTTCAAAGGTCTCTAAACCGCCGTTCTAAGTCTGATATAAATAGGAGAGTTCCCTCATTTGTAGAGGAGGGGGATTTTTTGGGGAGAGAGAAAAACCAAACCGACTTTGTAACCTTCAAAGAAAAAGAACCGATCTATCACTTATTCAAAGGAACATTCATGTACCCATCTCTATTTAACCGACCTCGCTTGATAATAATATACGCCGACTTAAGACTTTTAACTTAAACGAAATTCTCCGAACCCCTTTTCATAAAATAGATATAAGTTAATCGGTGCCGATAACCGATACAACAATTTCCATCAATGTCAGACACATATTCAATTGCAATGACCCGTTAGATTGAATTGTATAGAGAAAGAGCTGAATAAAACATGTCTATAAATCCAATTGTCACCAGAATATGGTCAATGCTCGAATAATTTGAAAGCAAAAATTTAATGAGAAACTTACCTCCTTTGAGTGAACATAGAAGTAAGAGACGTTTGAGTCTTCGCACAAAATTGTAACATGAGTTTTGATATAAATATGAGATATATTTCTCGCTATGACACAAATTCTGCATCAAGAAAAATAAAACTCGTTATTAATTTTTACCTGAACAAATAGAAACCGAAAAGCTACTGTTATTCAATCAATTGCTAACTCTGATTTTGAAGATTAAAGCATAGAATACCATCCATTAAGATTCTAGAGTTTTTGATGAAAGGAGCAGCTCGTGCTTTTCTGAAGACCTTATACAGAGCGATACACAAATTTTCTTCAAATCCTTCGCATCTATCCAATTTTTAGTAAGAAACCATGATTGAAGCGAAAATTAGTGTAACGTTTACCATGATGAAATCAATGGCGGATAAGAGAGCTTTCACCAAATTAAAACTGGACGGAGATGGCGAGGTTCGACCGAGACGGCGGATCTAAACACCGATAAGCAAACTTGCAAAGATCTGATACATAAATGTCCACCATAACCTGAAGTTTCGCTTGGCAGGATCCATCTAAGCTCACGATTCCTCTAAGTCGGATTCCTCCGCGAATTTGAACTCCAAATCGTCGTAAACAAATTTCTTTCCCTCCGTTTTTTCTTCTAACTTCTGTCAGTGAAATCCTTTGGATAAAGTAAAGGGCAGTTTGGTCAATCAATCTTAAAATAGTAGTAAAATTGAAAATAGCAAGCGCTTAGTGGTAGTTTTGAATAACAGTACATCTAAAGTAGTATTTATGAGATTGTCCCGTCCAATATCTCTATAATATTATTTAATAATATATTTTTGAAATTTTTGTTTTTGTTTTGTAAGTTATTACATGAAATGCCATCACAAATAAAAAATAATAATTGAAATAGAAAATGATATAATTGTTTTTAAAAATTATTGATAAGAATATAAAAAATATGTATTTCCCATTAAAGAGATTATTTATTATTTAGTTTCTTAATTATTATGATATTATTAAATAATAATCAATCCATACATATTCAAAGAAAATATATTCGAGATCTAGCAATATTTTTCACTATGATTATTATATTTTATTTGAATATATATCAAAACAAAAGTTTGAAAAAATATTTTTCTATTTTTTTAAAAGAGTTAGACACGAAAACATTGATTTTTAAGAGTTTTTGGACTGCCCACAAAAGCCATAGTCATTAAGTGGTGCATATTAGAATTATGTTTTCAAGATTATAGGTTTTTACGGGTTAACCCGAATAATATTTTAGTTCATTGCAAAATGGATTAAGTAGATATGTTAGTCCGAATTGACAGTTATATATAATTATATTAGTTAGACATATTATAAAATTCAGATAAATTGATTTTTTCTTAAATTTCAAAATAATTTTTTAAGAAAAATTATTCCGTACTATATAGCTAGCGCGAGTTAAATCCTAATTAGTTCTGAATATTAATAACGTCCTTTTGTGCGTTTTGGGAATACACTTTTGAATTATAAGATAAAATATGAATTTGTGATTTACCAACCAAAATGATTATTATTATTTTTTTTTTTTTTTGATGAAATGTGAAATTTATTCATTTGTATAAGGAAATATGTACAAAAAAGATTACGAAACTACAAAGCTACTAAGGAATCTAAATTTTTTGGGAGCGCCAATACCCTTTATCGACTTCCAAACCATCGTTGTAAAAGCTCTCGAATTCATGGGGTAGAGATGTAGTTCAAGGACGTAATTCTGTTTCGGATTAGCTTGTCAATGAGACGGACGAGCTGGCTCACCGTATTGTAGCTTGCATGATGGATGCGCGAATTCCGTTCTCTCCAAATCGCATAGATCGTGACTTGAAAGCACAACCAAAATGAAATTTCCCAGCTTCACCACCAATACCTTCAAACTTTTTTTATTTGGTTTTTGAGAAATCGTACTATACGTAGTTTAAAAATATGAAATAGATGCACCTTTACCAAAAATGTAGATAGTAATCTAAAAACGTTGTAATTGGAATATAAGTCGAGAAGATGACGAGAATCAAAAGAGAAATACTAAGTAAAAAGAAAAGAGTACGAAGATACTTGTTAATTAGTATGAATACAGTGAGAAACTTGAGAAGTGAAACATAATCCAACCATAAGTCTCAACACAAACCAGAAGAAGCATTTGAAGTTCGATTGCCTCCTTGCAGATACCTGTCATTGATGCTTCAGGACCATACACCTTGAACCAAACAGCCAGGTAAAAACCAGTTAGAATCGAGTAAGCAGAAAATGTGTTGAGTTGATTTATTGTGTATATATATACCTCGATGGGGACACCGATTTCATCTCCAAGTGATCTCATTTTAGCAAGTCCCTTTTGGTAGTTTGGTCCTCCTCTCCTCACAAATATATGCATCCTTGCTGCTTTCAGCTTTGCCTCCTGTTCAAAAAACAAAAACAAAAAAACGTTGAAGAACGCTCATTTATACTTAGTTATTTATACTCTTTTCTTGCTTTACCTTTTCCTTGAGAGCTCGGATTATGCCATTGAAGGTAGCAGCAACATCCGTGAAGTTAGCAATTCCTCCTCCGATTACCAGAGCTCTGCTTTTTCCATCCGGATTCGCTGTAGCACACTGCAGAATTGACCAATTCGCAGTATTTTTAGAGTCAGAGTGTCTTTTATGTTTGGTTGGGTTCAGATGTTTTTATGAGGAAGGAGAAAAAACAAAAAAAAAGCATCTTACATCGATGACGACTCTAGCGTACTGCAAAACCTCGTCTTCTTTGGGTGCTCCACTGTATTCAGCATAATTTCCAAGCTCAGATGCATACCCGAGATCTCCCACCTGGATAACATTTTAGAAGACACCTCAGAGGCTAAGGCTTGTAAGGAGAAAAAAATGCAGTTGATTAAGCAGGTATGGGTTTTTCATATAGAAACATACCGTATCTGCGTAGATAACACTTGCTCCTCCTCCAGCTACCATAGTCCAAATCCTTCCCTTGGGATTCAGAACGGTGAACTTCAAAGAAGCACTTGTCTGCACATACAAAAGGTTCATAAGAGCCAACAGAAACTTCTGTTTCCCGAACCGCATGCGCCAAATTCTACACAGATTGGTAGCGATACCTTCTCATCTAAACCGTGGATGAAGCTCTCTGTGGGGCTCATCACTCTTCCAAATGGCATAGGGAATTCAATGTCGCCCCACCTGAAAAATGTGAGAGGTTAAGCATATCGCTTGAACACAGCAGCAGGATGGCTTATCATGCATTCCTGAAGCTCTTGACTTCGAACAGTTGAAAAAAGTCGAGAGCCAAACTTACTTCTTAAAGTTTTTGAAAGCAGCGGTGTCATCAAGCTCACCCCTCATATCCAGAGGACAAGGCTTTCCATCAACCAATGCAAAAGGATTCATCTCCAAGAAAGTGAAATCAAGATCTAGTGCCCATGAAAAAAAAAGAGTATAATAAAAGCTTCAGTTGTGGGTTACGATTTCGTCATTGTGAATCTGCTTTGATTTGTGTGTAGAATCAGTGACATTTGGCATACCTTGGAATAGGGTAAAAATAACTTGAATAAAATCTTCAAGTTCCCCTTTGATCTGTACGTCGAAAATTTATAAGTCGAAATTGCAAGTCCAATTCGGTAGTATGTTTAATGCAAAATTTCAGCTTCAATATACCTCTAGAGGAAGGGTTGCAACAAGAGGTGCACATATCTCAGGTGTCAAGGAGGAACCCGTAGGTACAGAGATGGTCTTGACCTATAGAAAGTGGAGTCTCGACTCAATTTTCAACTTTTACGGTGAGAAAATAGTGAAACAGACACTAGGAAGCATCCAAAGTACCTTGTCCCAGTAATTGAAATACTAACCTTTTATATTTTGATGTGAATCTCAGGAGAAGAAAAGTAAAAAAGACATAAATTTAGAACAAAATAAGTTAAATGGGAATTTGAACCTTTGTTTAGGGGTGTCATTCCCTTAAAACTTACCACTTTTTCTAAAAGTTTTTAGACAAATATATACATTATAATATATTTATTTATTTTAGAGATGTCATTTTACTTTTATTATAAGTTAGACGCGAAAAATTGTTTTTTTATGTGTTCGTGGACTAACCACAAAACTCAGAGTGATTAAGCGGTGCATAATAGAGTTTTTTTTTTTTTGAGAAAATGCTTTGCATATTAGAGTTGGTGCTTTCAAGATTGTAGTTATTTGCAGATCATCCCGAATAATATTTTAGTCCAATGAAAAACAGCTTAAGTAATCGGGTTAGCCCACCATATGAGGGGTTAGGACTTTAATTTTTAAATATCCACAAAAACGGATCTCGTAAGTCAAAATATTAGTTTTTAGTTTTAAAGATAGATGATATACTCAATTTACAAAATAATCTGATTTTTTCCTTTGAAAGATAACTATAATTTGTTATATTTTTATTTGAGTATATATCAAACCTAAATTTGAAAATATTTTACTATTTTTATAAAGTGTTAGACACGAAAATTAATTTTCTTAATAGCTCATTAATTTTTCAATATTATATTTTTTGCGGATTAGCCAGAATAATATTTTAATCTATTGCAAAAACGGATTAAGCACTCAGGTTAGTCCGTTTTGATAACTCTATCTATAATCATTAGTTATACATATTATAAATTTCATTAGTAAAAAGTAATCACATCATTTTCATACCCCAAATTTACTTATATATTAATTCGCACATCGAAACTAATTCAAATTCCTATTTGATGGATGTAAAATTTGGTTGTGTGATGTTAATATATACATATTTATATACATGTCAACCAATTTTAACTCAACCAGAATATTAAAATTAATTTTTAATACCATTTTTAAGAAACAAATTTAGAAAGTTGTCCAAAAACGATTTATGACCAATTACATAGAGATGATCAAGATCTACAGAACAATTTACTTTTTTTTTTGCGCCGATTGAATTGTAAGAAAAATCCTTTGGCATACGATCTAGTCTGTCCAGCTAAAAACTATATTTGAGAATACTATTTTTGTAAACTAGATAAGTGATCCGCGTGTTACGCGGAATTAAAATTATATCAAATTCAAATTTGTTATTTTTAATTTTCATTTTACGTATTTGTCTTTCTTTGTTTTTAGTCTCGTTTAATATTTTGGTTGGTCACTAATAATTTAATTAAATAAATTCAATATTTGTATTTTTCTAGGTTTTTATATACTTGTTTTTGTCATAACCTACCTACTATTTTCCTTATATTTATGGTTAAAAAATACATTATACTTGCTATCATATTTAAGACAGTAAATGTACCATCTTTCTTTGTGTTTGTGATGTCAACATTGTTTGACGATATTTTTTTGTGGCACAATTGTTTTTCACTTTGTTTATATTGATTACACGTTAATAATACATGGATATTAAGAAATTGGAACTAATTCAACATACTAAATACCAAAATAGCTTGATATAGGTTTTGATTTGATTCTCTTTTGCTAAAAATTGTCTTGTTTAAAAATTGCATGATCTTATGTTATTGTGCGCTTAGATACTTTAAAAAGAAAAAATTGTTTTATTATAATATTTGGCACATACAACAACACCAACGACATGCAATCCATTTTGTTTTATTAAAAATGTTTAATTGTGGACTTCATCCACGACGTTTTCTTCACGAAACATAGCATGTTTTAAAGATTTCGCTTCTTCGAATCCATTAAACTATTAGAATTTGATACGAATAAAGAATTTTAAAACATGTGTTTCTCTTGAAGTATGGTGTAGAATCGCATTTCCACTCGTGATATGTTACAAAATAACGTGTATCACTCTTTACATGTATGTTTTGTTGCGTTAGTGTTTGAACATTCTCAAGCATTTTTTCACTATTTTAGTTTTGAAATTTAAATATATATATATACACAATATCATAACACTTTAAAATTTCAAACCATGTAAAAAAAATTGGTAATGATGAGGTGGACATCTTAGATTGAGAGAGAACTCTCATATTATATAATAGATTCGGTTTCTATAGATTGAGCAACTAATGAAAGAATTATTTTTAAAATTTCAGACTGAGAAAGGTAGGCCCAGCTATTTTTGTTTAAGGTCGCTGAAAAATGAACGCTAAAAAGGTTATAAGAAAAGACTAAAGGCCTAGTGGGCCTAGTGGACCCGAGTTATACCTTATGATTTGTCACTCTTTTTAGACCTTCACACCCACACACCTAATCAACAGACTACGAAGTCCTATCAAAGATTGTTTTTCTAATTTCTTACTAATCCAATATTAGTTCTGGATATTATTAATAACGTCCTTTTGTGCGTTTTGGGAATACACTTTTGAATTATAAGATAAAATATCAATTTAAGATATATCAACCGAAATGAAATTTCCCAGCTTCACCACCAATACCTTCAAACTTTTTTTATTTGGTTTTTGAGAAATCGTATGATACTACTTAGTTTAAAAATATGAAATAGATGCACCTTTACCACAAATGTAGATAGTGATCTAACAACGTTGTGATTGGGAATATAAGTCGAGAAGATGATGAGTACGAAGATACTTGTTTATTAGTATGAATACAGTGAGAAACTTGAGAAGTGAAACATAATCCAACCATAAGTCTCAACGCAAACCAGAAGAAGCATTTGAAGTTACCGATAAGAGTAAAAGCTTATGCAGCCGCTGTGATGTACTCGATTGCCTCCTTGCAGATACCCGTCATTGTTGCTTCAGGACCATACACCTTGAACCAAACAGCCAGGTAAAAACCAGTTAGAATCGAGTAAGCAGAAAATGTGTTGAGTTGATTTATTGTGTATATATATACCTCGATGGGGACACCGATTTCATCTCCAAGTGATCTCATTTTAGCAAGTCCCTTTTGGTAGTTTGGTCCTCCTCTCCTCACAAATATATGCATCCTTGCTGCTTTCAGCTTTGCCTCCTGTTCAAAAAACAAAAACAAAAAAACGTTGAAGAACGCTCATTTATACTTAGTTATTTATACTCTTTTCTTGCTTTACCTTTTCCTTGAGAGCTCGGATTATGCCATTGAAGGTAGCAGCAACATCCGTGAAGTTAGCAATTCCTCCTCCGATTACCAGAGCTCTGCTTTTTCCATCCGGATTCGCTGTAGCACACTGCAGAATTGACCAATTCGCAGTATTTTTAGAGTCAGAGTGTCTTTTATGTTTGGTTGGGTTCAGATGTTTTTATGAGGAAGGAGAAAAAACAAAAAAAAAGCATCTTACATCGATGACGACTCTAGCGTACTGCAAAACCTCGTCTTCTTTGGGTGCTCCACTGTATTCAGCATAATTTCCAAGCTCAGATGCATACCCGAGATCTCCCACCTGGATAACATTTTAGAAGACACCTCAGAGGCTAAGGCTTGTAAGGAGAAAAAAATGCAGTTGATTAAGCAGGTATGGGTTTTTCATATAGAAACATACCGTATCTGCGTAGATAACACTTGCTCCTCCTCCAGCTACCATAGTCCAAATCCTTCCCTTGGGATTCAGAACGGTGAACTTCAAAGAAGCACTTGTCTGCACATACAAAAGGTTCATAAGAGCCAACAGAAACTTCTGTTTCCCGAACCGCATGCGCCAAATTCTACACAGATTGGTAGCGATACCTTCTCATCTAAACCGTGGATGAAGCTCTCTGTGGGGCTCATCACTCTTCCAAATGGCATAGGGAATTCAATGTCGCCCCACCTGAAAAATGTGAGAGGTTAAGCATATCGCTTGAACACTATGATAATTCAGAGTTAGTATAGGAGGCTTGATCGCCTGATAAGATAAATAAAGAAGAGATTTTACATCCATGTCACTACTCTTCTTCTTCGAGATGTTTCAGCTCTGTTCGGTGTTCGCTTTTCTGCAGTCCTCCAAGATTTACTTCTCGGATTAAGAATCTTTGCTCCACCTTGCCGTCTGCAGGAAGGAGTTATTTGAATAATGGAAATAAAATATATACACATTATTAAAAGGAAGAAGAGAATAAGCAAAATCTCCATACATGCAAGCTCTTGGTGAAGTTCACATCCTGATATATCGACTTGTTCAAGATGTTTAAGCTTAGATATCCTTGATGATATACTTCTCAGCTTCTTACAATCCCCCATGCACAATATAAGAAGCTGAGTTGCGTTCTCGATCCACCAAGGGATCTCTTCTATTCCTGTCCTGCTCAAATCCAAGACCTCCAAACTTTCTGGAACATGTGGGAATGTCTTTAGGCTGTTACACCCCGACATTTCCAATGAAACAAGATGTGACCAGAGACTAATCGATGAAGGCACTTCCTCTACTGCGGTTTCCCCAACAGACAAGAACCTGACTTGACTTGATATCTCTGGAAAACTCTTCAACTTTGAGCATCCTCTCATGTTGAGAACACCTAGGGATTCCAAGTTCATGTCTGTCGGAAGAGAGTTTAGTCTTACGCATGAAGACATGTCCAAGACTTTGAGTTTATTCAGGTTTTGCACAGAGGAAGAAGGAACTGTGACCAATCTTTTGCAGAACCCAAGATAAAAATTCTCAAAATTTGTTGCTCTTGAGAGATTTGGAATGTCTTTAATATTTGTAGACGCGCTTCAATCAATCTGTTTGAGACTTGTTAGAGGCTGAAAACATATATAAAAAATTAAGCGAAATCAATATGAATAATTAAAGATGGGTGAATAAGATCATTCATAGTTATTTTTACATGGATACCTTCCCAAAGCTTCTCAAGCTTGCTATCTCGCATACTAAGTTCAACAAGAAACTCAGGATGAAACTTAGAAGGCATACATTTTACCGGATATGAATCCCAGTGTAGTAATCTAAGTTTACGCGGTAGATAATCCAAGCCACGAGGTAAGTACAGTCTGAATGAATCATCTTTAAAATTCTTGTATAGCCTCAAAAATTGTAGATTAGGCATTTTCCCAAAAGCTTTTTCACTTATATACACTTCATCGTCGATTTCAGACATATCTAATGATATGCCTAAAACAGTTTCTGTACCCTGAAAATGGCCCCAAAAGTTAAGATATAGTTAAATAAATCAACCTTTTGATCAGTAAGGCACATACACTTACTGTGTCATCTGCGAGTACTTCAGAGATCTCCTTAGCATCCACTAGAAATTAACGTTTCCCGGACTCGTCGACCATTGTTCTTGAATAATTTCTCTCCCCATGTGTTGTAGCAAACAGTGCATCACTATATGTCCATCATCATAGATATGTATAAGAGATCTGTCAACAAGGACTTTAAGTCCAAATATTGCATCCAATGCACTATTAGCAAGCAATTGCATCACACGATCGACCTTTTCGCCATTGAACAAAAACGCGATATGAATAAAGAGAGCCATATCTTTCTCATCTAACCCATCATAGCATAATCTTAATACTTTCTCAATTTTCCCATTTAGGCTGGTTCTAAGCCTCGGTAGCGTATTTATCCACTCCTCCTTGCTCATCCCACGGAAAGATGCACCTATAACGCTAAGACCTAAAGGAAGATATCCAGAAAGTTATGTAACTTCAACAGCTAGATCATAGTAGCCTTCGGGTGCCGAGTTTTGTAGAAAAGCATATCGACAAAGTATCTCAAATGCTTCACCTTTAGATGGAAAACCCACTTCATATACATGATTAATCCCATGAGCCCTCAAAATATGTTTATCTTCTGTAGTAATAACGATCCTGGTTCCATTACCAAACCATTCAGTTTGATCTGCCAAGGGTTGTTCTAATTTATCTACATCGTCAAGAACAATCAAAGCTTTCTAGTTCTTTAGCCTTTCTTGTGCTACACCTAAATGGCTTATCTTTACATTTTTATGGTTGAAAATTTCAGAGAGAAATCTTTCTTGTAGATGCAACTTCAAGCTATAACCATTAATTTCGTTTCTCCTATAACTCCCCTTAATATTCTCCATGAAAATGTTCAATTTGAAGTCATCATTAGAAGAAGAAAGTTGATTGTATAAAGCTCTTGTGATGGTGGTCTTACCGATTCCTTTAGGACCCCAAATCCAAATCATCTTGACTTCATTAGACTCGAGAGATAACATTGAATTCAACTTCACGATATGAGCTTCCATTCCAACTAAATCATCGAAATCCTTTGAAGGTGTGCAATTAAGCTCTTGCAAAACATCTGCGACAATCTTTTCGATCATTTCCGCTTCATTATCCCTGCGACAATTGAAACAAACAACATGCATGATGTAATTTAAAACCTTCATAATGAGTTATTATTTTAATGAACTCCTTGATTATTAATGAAACGAACCATTTTGCAGAACACTGGCCAAAGATATTAGCAACATTGGTTAAAGCTCGCTTCCATCTTTGCCTCTTATTGGGATATATTCTATATATCCTATATATATATATATATATATATTTTCCATGTAGATAATTTCCTATTCTCTAAGTTTACCTATTTATATTAGGTTTAGGAGTTAGCCTAAGGTTGTATATATATGATGGCCGTAACATCTAATAACACAGGTTGACATTGAGCAGTTCCGAGTTTATCATGGTATCAGAGACAATGATCCAAGTTTTTTCGATTGCTTGATCTTCTTCTCCGGTTTATTTCCATCGATTCTTTGACCTGGATTAAGTCTTCTCTTTTGAATTATTCCTTTCTGATTGCTGCTGCCTCTGTTTTTCATTCACGAAAACAGAGCCGCCGCTTATTACCTTTAATCGTCGTCTTCTTCTCCTTCGTGCAAGATGTCCATCACGGAACAAAACACATAACCGAAACACAAGACGATTTCACCTTACGATCTCACATCTAGTGATAATCCGGGTGCTGTAATCTCCTCTCCGCTGTTAAACGGCTCGATGAATGGGCAATTAACTTGCATATGGCTTTAAGCTCCCGCAAGAAATTTGGATTCATTGATGGAACTATTTCCAAACCCGCTGCTGATTCTTCTACGCTTGGCGATTGGACCGCAAATAATCACCTCTTGGTCGGTTGGATAAAACAAACCATCGACCCCAAGATCAGGTCTTCGATCTCCACGCGTGAAGTCGCAAAGGAATTATGGGACATCATCAAGCGATGATTCTCAATTAAAAGTGGAGCTCGTTTACAACAACTCCGCAATTCATTAGCTACATGTAAGCAAAACGGGACTACCGTGGATGACTACTTTGGTCGCTTAACCAAGATTTGGGATGGCATTGCTGAGTGTATGACCTCCAAACGGTGCACTTGTGGACTCTGCACGTGTGATCTCAACTCAGCTCATGAACAGGAATGCGACACTCTTCGTATTCATGACTTCCTCTCGAGTCTTGATGATGCTGTTCATGGAGTGATTTGCTCTCAGATATGCGCCATCTCTCCTCTTCCAGATCTGGACAGTGTCTATCAAACCATTGTTCAGAATGAAACCATCCGTTCCAGCGTTATTCAAGAATCTCCAGTGATGAGCTTTGCATCTCAACTCTCATCTTCACCTTACTCTCGCCAACAATGCACAGTTCTGACCCGTGATCTTCCTTGCCAAAGTGATAGTTGCATTATTTAGCCTCATTTTGCATTAGTTTTAGAGAGCTTTTACATCATTCCATTGCATTTCTTTCACATTCTTGTAGCTTTGCATTCTCTTTAGAGCATTATGAGTCCTAGGTTAGGTCTTGCATATTTTGGTCCATTGGAGTGTCATTTTAGGTGCTATGTAGACATTGGAGGCTTGATGGAGTTTAGAGGAAGACCTTAGACCGAGCGGAGCTTACATAGAACGGAGAAGGCAAACGAAAGAAGAAGAAAACCGGATGAGAGATGGTATCGGGCAGAGGCATAGGTCCGATAATGGCCGATGTAGGACGAAGAAGCGACGACAGAAGTCCATCGGCGTGCACTGCACCGATGCAAGTGACCGATGGAACTACTGAAAGTCTTAGGAAGCATCGACGGGTGACATTGACGAGAAGCAGACCGATGGGAAGCTCACAAGATCGACGACAAGAATGGCATCGATACGCCAGACACCGATGCAACCGTCCGATGGAAATGATGCGAATCTGAGAGTGCATCGATGCGTGGCATCGGACTGTGGCCGACCGATGGGACCTGTTGAAGACCCAATTCGACCGGGTCAATACCCGGTTTGTCCCGGGTTGACCCGGTTCGACCCTCTCACCTTTAAATACCAAAAAAACCTAATTTTATGGAGGATCTTTTTTTCTCTTTAAAAATACCTTCCTTTTTGAGTGAGCTTGGGATTTGTAAGAGAGTTACCTTTGATTTTAATGCAATTTCTTGTTCTTTCATCTTAATCTTTCTTTCTTGCATTCTCCTAATCATGAATCTTAACAAACTTAACATGGGTTTTGTTGGGATTAACATGACTAGTGAGTAGTCTCTTAGGGTCTTTGGGTGAGATAGATTAGGGTGATTTGTGGTTGATCCATGATGTTAGGGGTTTAGATTGTTTGATTTCCTTCCTTAATAAGTGTTCCTAAAGCTAGATTAGCCTTGATCAAGTTGATTTAGATCATAGAGAATTTCTCGCCCGGAAGGTGTTCGATGAAATTCTCCAATGAACTTTTTAAGGGATTTACACTCTTGGCCTATGGAAATAGTTGTCCAAGGTGTTTATTGGTTGTTATACCTTGTGTTTAATGCTTGATGATTGCTTAATTACAAATGGAAGTTTGTTCTTAATTAGATAATTAGCAAGTGATTAATGCCATGGAAGTGGATTAGTCTTGATTAGTGGTCTAAACCTAAGGATTAGCATTGGTTGAGTATATTGGCATCATGGATTAGTTCTAGATCACCCGAAATCAATTACCTCACCCTAAGATTCGCCTTTTTATATTGTTTTAAGTTCAATAAGTCTCTTGTTTAGTTTATTGTCTTATCTTGTTTGAATTGTGCCAATTGCTTAAATTGTTGGTCATTTGATAGAATTGAGTATTGATGCATTTAATTTCATTAGACAATTAGTAAAAACCCTCTTTGTTTAGCTTAGATTAAGGAGTTTCGTGTATTCTTAGTGGCTTAATCTAATCCCTTTGGATTTGACATCTCTTATGCTATAACGATAAGCATTGAGGAATTGACAAATATCCTTTATCAATTTGGCGCCGTTGCCATTGGGGTTAAGCATTAATCATTAAGATTTCGATTCTTCTTGAGACTAAGTTTCTTTTTCTTTGGTTACTAATCTCCTCTACCTTGTTTACTATATCTCTCTAGGTGTGTATGAGCTTGCCGAACTTGCAAAGTCGTGGTCCAACGAACTTGGTAGATCGGGTTGAAGACATCCACGCTTTGGAAAGAGAAAACACAAGAGTTAGGAGAGAACGGGAAAGACTTGCTCAACAAGAACGGGTTGTGATGGAGAATGTAGAAGTGCCACCGGTTCAACATGAAGGAGCCGTTGGGGATGATCATGGTCACGGGGATGGAGTCAATCGTGGTCCACGTGGACCAAACCATCCACCACGAGCACCGAGATTGATAGGAGCGGGTGATGCACCGAACGCTCATGGAAACCGAACCGGGATTCGTCCACCGGCGGTTGCGAATAACAATTACGAAATCAAAGCGGGGCTTATCCAAATGGTGCAAGGAAACAAGTTTCACGGTTTAGCAATGGAGGATCCGCTAGACCACTTGGATCAATTCGATAGAATTTTCGGAATGACCAAGATCAACGGTGTTTCGGAAGACGGTTTTAAGCTCCGTTTGTTCCCATTCTCACTCGGGGAGAAAGCCCACCAATGGGAGAAGAAACTTCCTCAAGGTTCGGTTACTTCTTGGGACCAATGCAAGAAGGCATTCTTGTCTAAGTTCTTCTCCACTACGAGGACCGCCCGGTTAAGGAACAACATCTCAAGCTTCACACAAAAGAACAACGAAAGCTTTAGTGAAGCATGGGAGCGGTTTAAAGGCTACACAATGCAATGCCCACACCATGGGTTTTCGGATGAGTCGCTTTTGAGTACCTTATACCGTGGTGTCTTGCCCAAATTCCGGATGCTTCTTGATACCGCTAGCAACGGGAACTTTTTGGGCAAAGAGGTCGATGATGGAATGGAACTTGTGGAGAATTTAGCTCTAAGTGATGGGAACTACGGGGAAGATTATGACCGGTCTTCAAGAGGAAGTGGTGAGAACGAAGACCAAAGGAGGAAGGAAATGAAGGCTCTTAATGAAAAGATGGACAAGCTTCTCAAAAGTCCATCAATTTTGTTGGGGATTATGATGGAAACCAAGGGTTTCAATATGAAGGGGATTGTGATGATACGCAAAAAGAGGTTAACTATGTGGGTGGACAAGGTGGTTACCAAAAGGGCTTCAACAACAACTATAGGAATCACCCAAATTTCTCGTATCGAAACCCCAATGTGGGGAACCCTCAAGATCAAACATATCCACAACAAAATTCACAAAACCAAGGGGTGCAACAAAAGATCTTTGTTCCTTCCAACCAAGCTCAAGGTTCGAACTTCCAACAACAAGGCTATGCTCCCAAAAACAACTTCCAACCAAACCAAGGTGGTTATCAACAAATCTTTGTCCCACAATCTCAAGGCACTAACTCCATGCCTCAAGACCTTGATGTGAAAAATGTTCTTCAACAACTTCTCCAAGGCCAAGCAAGTGGAGCATTGGATATAAGCAAGAAGATGGAGGAAATAAATACCAAGGTAGCTTGCTCATACAATGATCTCCACAAGAAGCTTGAGGCATTGAGTTCCAAAGTGCAAGAAATGGAGACCAAGGGAAACAATGGAGACAAAGTACAACAAAGCTCTTCAAATGGGAAAGCAAAGGAGTATTGCAATGCCATCTTCTCAAAGGAGCCACGTCCCATTGAAGATCCTGAAGCCGCCACTAATGAGATTGAGCTTCTACTCTATGGATCTCAAGCTCCCTTGAAGCTCAATGAGGACATTGAGGAACAAGGTGGGGGAGTGACCCTTGAGAAGAATGAGAACGTGACGTTGGTTGAATGCAAAGACTCACCAAGCTCAACTAGGATCGAGCCTAAGTCTCTCCCCAAGCTTGGTAATCCCGGTAAATTCTCTATAGCTTGCTCTCTTGGAGATTTGGAGATTGAGGATGCTTTGTGTGATTCCGGGTCAAGTGTGAACGTCATGTCCCATGAGATGCTCAAGGGTCTTGGTATAAGAACCCTCGCCTATTATCCATCACCTATCACCTTTGGAGATGCTTCTTCATGGAAGCCACTTGGTCTCCTCGAAGACTATCCACTGAAGGTTGGGAATTGCATAGTCCCAACGGACTTTGTGGTCATGGAGATGAGAAAAACCAACAAGCTCCTTCTTCTCTTTGGAACCCCGTTACTACTCACTACCGGTGCTAGAATGGACTTCAAAGAGCAAAGGGTAGTTATCTTGAATGTGGATGATAAGGTGTTCTACCAAATGAGGACTTCTTCCAATAAGCTTTGTGGTAAAATCACCATGAAGGATAA
This sequence comes from Eutrema japonicum, assembly GCA_030161315.1. Taxonomy (NCBI): domain Eukaryota; kingdom Viridiplantae; phylum Streptophyta; class Magnoliopsida; order Brassicales; family Brassicaceae; genus Eutrema; species Eutrema japonicum. The sequence continues at coordinate 40,667,905 of BSQW01000014.1, read as the reverse complement.
TGAGTTTTGTGAGGAAGAAGCTAGGTATGTGGGTAGTTGTATGATGGTTGAAGAAGCTCCACCCCCAATGGTCTATGAAGAGGAAGAGAAGTCTCTTGAGAGAAACGATTTGGGTTATGGTAATGACAAGGATGCTTCGGAAGTTGACATGATCACTTGCTTGGAACCACTTCCTCCCACCACAATGGAGAATGACGTTGAGGGTAGTAAGGGTGCAAAAAAAAAAGGCAAAGGCCAAGGCTAAAACGGGAACGGGATCAAGTACGCTTCATGGGTTTAGGTCCGAGCAAAGCCAACCTTCTATGATGACTCTCACTCCTTGGAAGCACAATGATGGAGTGATTGAGTACAAGATCAAATGCAAAGGTCGATCCAAGCCCTTTGCCTCGGTCAAAGCAATTCTCACTCTCGAGCTCAAGGAGAAAGAGGAAGCCGGTCTTGAGGAAGTCATGAGCAAGGTGCTCAAGTTCGATCTCAAGGATCCACCATGGAGTGCTCACACTCCTCTCTCACCAGCCTAAAAGGGTAACCAAAGTCAAACTTAGTGACTTTAAACAAAGTGCTCTTGGGAGACACCCCAAACTTATCATTGTACATACTTTCTTTTTATGTTTCTCTATGTTTTCTTGTCTTTTTTGATGGGTTTGCTTAGTGTGAGTAGGTTCTTGATGGTCTAATGGTCATGGATTTAAGGACAAAGGTGTGTAGGATTGAGGTGATCACTCTCGTTCATTCTATTCATTTCCATGCACGATAATACTCCAAACTTTGTGAATAGCATTTAGAATCATATCTTTTTGTTTCTTTCATGCATTGTTTAACTCTCTCTTAAGCTTCTATTACACAAGGGACTGTGTAATTTAAGTTTGGGGGAGGGTCCATGTGTTATTTAACTTTGTGTTTTGTGATCTTATTTTGCATTTTGCATCTTGAGTCTCATGCATATCATGCATTTTCAATAAATTTGAAATTTTTTGAACTTTTGTGCATTCCATATAGGATTGAGTCTAGATGCAGAGCATATTAGGTAGCTTTGAATGAGCATTAGGAGCAATGATAGATTTATCCTTGTAAAGTATCATATTTAGAGCTTGATTCAATGCCCTCGTTGCTTGTTGTTTGATGCTTTTGATCTCGTGTTGAAATCAAGGATGAACCATATTTCGATCTTGCATTTCGTTACTAGGGTTTTAGCTAAAGCAAGTCTTGATTTGATTTCAATCCTACCTAAGTGAAAACCATAATTTTGCGATTGAAATTATCATGCTTGTGCATTGCATAGTGAATTCATGGTTACCATATACATATTTGGGCTCTCTTATCCTTTTCACCACTCTTTTGCTAGTCCAAATAGCCGATTCCCATCATTAGAACGGTTTACCATACCTTTAACCTACCCTCTTTTCAAGCTAAAATCTTTAGTGTGCGTATGTGAGGCCTAATTTTTCGAGTAAGCTTGGCAAAAAGTGTTGAGTTTAGGGCGACAAGGATAGGATTGCATGTAGATCTAGCCGAACATCAAAGACTAGACTAGGCTAGGCTCGTGGGAAAGAGAAGTTTTGGGTTTGGTGTGAACGAAAATGTGTGACTAATGGAATTGTGGATAAGAAGGAAGTGGGCTCAAAAGGGAGAAAGTGAAGGTGAAAGGGGAATGCAATATTGTGATGTGGTTAGTGCAAGTTATCAAGAATAGCTCTTAGTGATAGTTATAGCCTCGTAGAAACAAAGGAAAAAGCCAAAAATTGGCTAAGGAATCAATTGGTAAATGATGAGGCAAGGCAAAGAAAAAGAAATAAAGAAGAGCTAAAGAAACAACAAAAAGAAGCACGAAACCACAAGATTCAATGAAGAAGAAGAAATTCCCCAAGTGAGAAAAGATGAAGTGGAAGAAGAAGTTCACGTATGGGACATGAAGGCAAAAAGGCCAAGCGATAAAAGGGTAGCTTAGGATGAGGACTTCATGGGTAGATATGCTAGGGTTAGAGACGATTTGGGCATTGGGTAGATGTAAGTCTATCCTTGTATGCATAGATTGCCTTTTACTCTTAGCATTTTGCTAAAGCTTGCTCATTCATTAAGAGATCCCTTGCATTGGTGAAACCTCGTACATTTGAGATCATCTTAGTCTCAAGACCTTACCCTAGCCAAATGGATTCACTTGTCTTGCATGAGCAAGATTCACTTGAAACGATTAATTAATGTTAAAGGATTGGATGACATGAATACTTGTATAGGTTAAGACTTGGAATTGGGATGTGTAGGAAAAGATATGGCTATCCCCTTTTGAGTAGACTCGTTGATCGCAACTTAGAATTAGTAACTTGGACATTGATCTTGTTTCTTTTTAGAGACAATTACTCAAATAGCACAAAAATGTTGTAATATAGAGTAATATATACCTTTTTGATATTACTTAAATGATACAACTTTTAAAAGAAATATCCATTAAGGGCTGCGTGCAAACTGTAATTAACGATAATGCCATTTAGATTTTTTTAAGTGAGATTTACGGTTAATTTTGAAAAAATTACAGAAAATGATTCATGATTCCATAATCGATGATGCCCTAACCGCCGGTGTTGCATGTTCGTCTCTTTCGGTTGCGACTCGTCTCGTCCGCCTCATCGTAGTCTCATGTCGAAGGTTTGAAGGATTTTCATCGTTTGAAAGTGGAAGCTAACTACTGTAAGTTAACGATTTTATGAAGTTATATAATTAATTTTCCATAATCGATATCCCCATAATCAATTTTCCGGCCATATTCCGGCCTTTAATTTCAAAATCCGAGTCTAATGATTTTACATTGATGGCTGATTTATGCACACTTGACAGCTGATTTTATATTGATGGCTGATTTATGTTTGCGTGAAGGCTGATTTATGTTTACGTAAAGGCTGATTTATGTTAATATGATGGCTGATTTATGTCTTTAATTGAGATTTTTTTATTAATTAATATGACGATTCAGTTTCTTCTAATATAGAGAAAGAAAGTGTCGATTCACTATCTTCTCATCACTAACACGAAAAAGAAAACCTGTCTGGGCGATTGTCGAACCGCCGGTGTTGCCTGTTCGTCTCTTCCGATTGCGACTCGTCTCGTCCGCCTCGCCGCAGTCGCATTTCGTCTATTAACAAAACCACCTACGCACCCTTTTCATCGTTTGAAGGATTTTCATCGTTTCAAAGGTGGAAGTTAACTACTGTAAGTCAATGATTTTATGAAGTTGTACAGTTAATTTTCCATAATCGATGGCCCCATAATCAATTTTCCGGCCATTTTCCGGCCATATTTCAGCCTTTAATTTCAAAACCCGAGTCTGATAATTTTATATTGATGGCTGATTTATATTTGCGTGAAGGCTGATTTATGTTTGCGTGAAGGCTGATTTATGTTAATATGATGGCTGATTTATGTTAATATGATGGCTGATTTATGTATTTTAAGTGATATTTTTTTAATTAATTAATATGACGATTCAGTTTATTATAATTTACTAATATAGAGAAAAAGTGTCGATTCAATATCTTCTCATCACTTACAGGAAAAAGAAAACCTCTCTGGGCGATTGCCGAACCACCGGTGCTGCTTGTTTGTCTCTTCCGATTGCGACTCGTCTCGTTCGCCTCGCCGCAGTCGCATTTCGTCTATTAACAAAACCACATACGCACCCTTTTCGAAGGTTTGAAGGATTTTCATCGTTTCAAAGGTAGAAGCTAACTACTGTAAGTCAACGATTTTAGGAAGTTATACAGTTAATTTTCCATAATCGATTGCCCCATAATCAATATTCCGGCCATATTTTGGCCTTTAATTTCAAAACCCGAGTCTGATGATTTTACATTTATGGCTGATTTATGCACACTTGACAGCTGATTTACATATTTGATGGCTGATTTATGTTTGCGTGAAAGCTGATTTTACATTAATGGCTGATTTATGCACACTTGACAACTGATTTATGTTTTACATGATGGTTGATTTATGTTCTGCATGATGGCTGATTTATTTTTATATGATGGTTGATCTAGTTATGTTTTTATGAACAAATGGATACATCTAATGGAACAAAGAAGTACCCGCCTAAACGTTACGAAGAAGGGAAATCTCCTATGCAGAATAGAAGCATGAATCACAATTGTCAGCTGGGCAAATTTTTTCTCGTTAGAAAAAAAATAGGAAAAGATGTGTGGGATGAAATTAAAAAGTTATCTGTTGGACTAATTGCTAAGCTAGTTGATAGCGATTACTTGTGGTCTGCTAAGACTGTACATTATCTACTCACCCGTCAGTTGGTAGTAAAGAAGGAGAATGAGATTTGGTCAGTGATCGGTGGTCAACCAATCAGGTTTAGCTTGCACGAATTTGCTGAGATTACGGAGCTAAATACAGATCCGCTGCCAACTGAAAGTTGCGAAGTTGAGTACACAGATTTCTGGGCAGAGTTGGGTGTTCCGAAGGTTTGGACCAAAGTATGATGAACTGGCTTTGGTATTAGCTACGTGTCGTCCATGGAGTCTTGAAAAACGAAAAAATGTTGGGGTTGTTATGTATTCTACACATGGGAATTCATGGGTTACATCATAATTCTAGACTACCTCTAGAAAGTGCAAAAAAAGTCTTCAAAGATGAAGACATTCAGAATTATCCATGGGGTCGGGTTGCATTTCAATATCTCATTGATGGTGTTAAGGTTGTTCAGTATGAAGGAAATTCATACACCGTTAACGGTTGTGTGCACGCGCTAATGTTTTGGGCATATGAATCAGTTAAGGTGTTTGGAGAGCGTTTTGGGAGAATAAGAGATCTGAATGAAGTACCATTCCTTCGATGGGGTGGAGTCCGTACATGCTCAAGTTTAGAATCGGTTATTAGTCAGGAGATTGCACAGCATGGCCAGGTATTTTCTTGCTGACTTAATGATAGTTGATGGCTGACTTATTAATATTTGATGGCTGACTTATTGATATTTTGGTGGCTGACTTAATGATATTTGATGGCTGACTTATTAATATTTTGGTGGCTGACTTAATGATATTTGATGGCTGACTTATTGATACTTGATGGCTGACTTAATGATATTTGATGGCTGACTTAATAATATTTTGGTGGCTGACTTAATGATATTTGATGGCTGACTTATTGATACTTGATGGCTGACTTATTGATATTTGATGGCTGATATGCTCAAATTAATACCCTAAAAGTACTAAAGCAATTGCTGCAGTATATCAGGGGTCGAACACAAGAACTCAGAGAAATCGCACAATAAATTGTATAGTATCAAGTCAAGTTAAGCAGTTCAGATTAAACAAAAGGCAGTAGCAGTAAACGAGTTGTAAATCGATGGGAAAGAGATAGGTTCAGGGATATTTCTCAGGAAATCAATGAATGCAAAATAAACTAAGTAATCAGAGTTCATGTTACGCACGGTTCTGGAACTCAAATCACTAAAGTATAATTAACCAACTGTCGTTGCGAAAACTATCTAAATCTAAACTTCAGAATCCCAAATTTCTTTGCAAATTCCTAAGAATAAATCAGCCTTAATTTCAAGTTTGATATGTTCACAAATCAATTAAACCAAATTCCTTTGGGAATAATCAATTTGCTCACCCTAAGTTCTATCAGGTAATTAATCGCACTGTCATGCCTAATCAATTATCCTAAGATCTAAGTTCTAGGTGATCAATCCAGAATTAGCTTTGAGAACAACCTAATGCAAAGAACTAATTCAGATTTTGAACCCTAAATAACAAATCAACCTAGCATTCAAAAATATCCCTTATGAGAATCCCTAAACCTAACAAGAGATCTATTCAGACATGGAAATTGAATCAATAAACATGTTTAAATAAATACTCAATAGAAAATAAGAAAGAGTAACAAAAGGGTTCAAAATCTTCTCTCGACGAACAGAGTTTCAGACTTGTCTCCCTTGAAAAGCTCTCTCACAAATCCAGAATAAAAATAAAGCCTCGCCAACAAAGTGGCTGTAAAATCCCTATAAATAACCTAAATCACGAATTGGGGTCTTCTTGTAAATATTAAAGACTTCTGGACCAAGTTGCAATTCTTCCACTCTTCATTAAAGTCACGGGTTGTGTATGCATCGATGAGTGTCGATCGATACCAAGGAGGTATCAATCGATGCTTGACGTGAAATCGGGTACTCAGCAACACGAACTTCAACTTTGCTCCAAAATGCTCCAGAAAGCTCCAATATCTCCAATTATGCTCCAAACGTGCTAAAACCTGTAAAAGACTCTAAAATACTACGAAATAGCAGAAAGACTCTATAAAACGGACTTATATCATGGCCTAAAAGGGGTAAAAACCATGATATATCAACTTATTAATATTTGATGGCTGACTTATTAATGTTTGTAGGTCCGTGTTAGGAAGATGATTATGAAGTCGGAGGATGCGATATATCCTAAGTGGGAAGGTGAAGATAAATGTAAAGATGATGACGTAGAACTCCATAACTTGATAGTCGACATACTTCAAGATAAGTTTGTTGAAGGTTATTGGGATGTGAATGAGACTAAGAAACGCAAAAACAAGAAAGTCATGTAGCTGGTGGGGAAGAAGTGGAGAAGAAGAAAAAGAAGAAAAAGGCTAATGATAGTGAAAAACTAGCAGATAAGAATGATGACTCCCAAGATTTCGATAATAATGTGTATGTCACTGGCCTTATGCAAATGGTGGAGAAACTAAGCACAAGGTTTGATGATATGGAGAAAAACATTGGCGGAATGGTTGGAGGTATAGAAAGTAGGCTTGAAACAGAAGTTGAAGAAAAATATGGTCATAGAATTACTTTTGTTGAAGACAGAGTTGGGACGTTAGAGAAAGAATTTAAGGAGATGAAAGAGCGCATAGTAATTGGTGAAATAAACCAATCCATGTCAAAAGTTGGCAACTCGAAGATTGGGAAAGATCAAGAGTTCACTAGTCGGGTAAGTTAAAAAATGCATAGTAATTTCTTAATCAATACAAATCCTTTAATTTATTTTCTTTACTTTATACAGCCGATCCGTAATTTGGGTAAGGAGTTTGAGGAAATGGAGAAGAAGAAGAAAATCAGTGGGAAGAAAGAGGGAGAAGAGAAGAACAAGAAAATCAATGAGAAGAAAGAGGGAGAAGAGAAGAAGAAAATCAATGGGAAGAAAGAGGGAGAAGAGAAGAACAAAAAAATCAATGGGAAGAATGAGGCAGAAGAGAAGAAAAATAATGGTGAGAAGAATGAGAAAGAAGTGAAGGATAAAAAAGAGGAGAACAAAAAGATGATTAAACCAACCATTGAGAGGAAGAAAGCTGATAGTGAAGTGGTTGATATAACCGAGCAAGTTCGCGAAGAAGAGAACCAGTTGATGTCTGAATCTGATGGATTTGACACTGAAGAGGATAGGCTTAGGCATTCATTACTGGGAAATGCATTAGAAGCGATTCATGGTGCTCTTACGAAACTAGATGAATGTGGTATTCCGTCGAAGAAAACGTTTCTGCCACCACCACCGTATCCGTATATTGGAAACGATGGATTGACGTGTATGATGAAGGGCCTGGTTCCTTCACCAAAAATCTACGATCCACTGAAGCCGGTTGATCAGACTAAACTGGAGACACTTTTAAATTACCTCCATCCATTTGAGTATGTACAGTGATTAATTTCTGATTGAGTTATCTACCACTATTTGAATATAATTGTTTGTTTGTTTATTCATTAGGTCTACTTCACTTGGACAAGCGCCTCCAGAAATTGAGTTATACAGGGTTCTCTCATCACTCCGCGACAAGATTGGCCTCCCGACACTAATTACAGATGGTTGTATGATTATGTAAGTAAAAATATTTGATGGCTGACTTATTGATATTTGATGGATGACTTATTGATATTTGATGGCTGACTTATTAATATTTGATGGCTGACTTATTGATACTTGATGGCTGACTTATTGATACTTGATGGCTGACTTATTGATACTTGATGGCTGACTTATTGATACTTGATGGCTGACTTAATGATACTTGATGGCTGACTTATTGATATTGTTCTTACTTACAACACTTGTCTTCGTTTATGCGAGTCCTCCGGAAAAGGTACCTTCAAGTTCCATGCCCTTTCCACACTAATCGAAATGCGTTTGTCGACCAATGGTTCATCAGTATGTGGATGAAGGAGTATGCGCAGTTCAATATCAATCCTACGAATTGGAAATTCAAAGATGGGTATCTTGATTTAGCAAACGGTTTGCTTCCTGCTGACATGCCGACACATAAAAGGTGGATATACGATGTTGATCACTTGTATTTAGTTTACCAAGTTGGAGGCAATCACTGGATAGCGTTGCACATTGATTTGGTGAATGAGAAGATAGTTGCTTATGATAGCATAATTGGAGAAGGAACACCCGCACAAGACAAGAAAATTATGGGAACAGCTAGGCCGTTCATGCGAATGATACCTGCACTTTTGAACGAAGTCATTCCTCTTGAAATTCGAAAGGTAAGCTCTAAGCAGTTCTCGTTCAGAAGGAAGAAAGGCATCCTTCAAAACCTAAACCCTGGTGATTATGGTGTGTATGCGTTGTAGTATATCGAGTGTCTTGCGCTTGGTGTCTCTTTTGAAGGCCTCAGTGACAGAATTATGTAGGCCTTACGGTTAAAGATGGCTGCGGAGATCTTTGATGAGGCACCTGACATGTATGCACAGTTTAACTAATTATTAGAACAAACTAGTTGTTGCCGATTTATGTACGTTATTTTAGCATTATGGCTGACTTATGTATTTTGAACAAACTAGTGATGGCCGATTAATGTACGTTATTTTAGCATTATGGCCGATTTATCGATTAATATACGTTATTTTAGCATTATGGCATATTTATCTATTTTTTCCAAATTAGTGATGGCCGATTTATCTATTTTGTTCAAACTAGTGATGGCCGATTTATCTATTTTTCCAAACTAGTGATGGCCGATTTATGTACGTTATTTTAGCAAGTGATGCGCATGATGGCTGACTTATTCATTTTGAACAAACTAGTTATGGCCGATTTATAACATTACATAAACAACTTTTACAAAATAACCATCACCACAACACACAACACCATGTTATTTAAGCCCCTTAGCTCCATTTTGCAATCGTCTATCTCCTTTTCAAAACTTCTTAACTCTTTCTCAAAACCACATACCACTGATTCACAAGTCCGAGTCTCCATTTTCAGAGTCTCGATTTCAGAGTTATAGGCTTGCAATCCCTTTTCGAAGGTGAATGAAGCACTTTCAAGATCATCAATCTTCGGTTTGATATTCTCAATCTCTTCAACCATTGATTCATCCGTCCATTTGAACAAGTGATAACGATTCTTCTACACCATACAAACAACAATATAAATTGTAAATGGGAAATAACATATAACGGAAAATATAAACCCTAAATCAAAACCAATTGCATCATTACCTCATCTCCAAATCGACAAGTATGAAATAGTCGTCCTGGGTTCGTCACCGTTTTTGATGTAAGCAATCTACAACGTTCACCACATCTACAGTGCGCCGGGAACCCTCTTTCTTGATCATCCATGCTCACAATTTCCGAATTCGAATCGACTCTTCTTTTTCTCACTCACAATTCCTCGAACTCTCAAACCCGGTGTCAGAGAGATCTAGAACCCTAATATAAGTTTTCCCCCAAATGACCAAAATGACGTCGTTTTCCAACACATTCATACAACTTTATGGCCAATTTATCATCTATTATGGCCGACTTATGAAACAAGTATTTTTTAATTTATGAGATTACGAATTAAAACATATAATGTATGATTTAGGGTTTACGAATTCAAACATATAATGAACATGATATCCCTAAGAATAAACATACAAAAATTGTTACTATATAACCCATTGTTGAAGACATGTTAAGAATTATGTTGTTACTATATATAAGGATTATATTGTATGTGGTTTAGGGTTTGAGATAAACATAAAAGAAGTGTAAAATCTTACAAATATAACCCATTGTTGATGTAAGACTTAAAATTACTTAATATTGAAATAAAATTATTAATTAAACCTTGAAACACAGATTTGAAGTATGGATGATTTAAAACTGACCGATTTGAGGTATGGCTGATTTACGAACCATACCAAACACCGTTATGGCTGATTTATGAGAGAAACATAGGGATGCATGCGGTGTCTCGAGATTACAAAAAGTTTAGGTGGGGAACTTCAATTTCGTCGATATTCACGCCCAAATTGAATTCTAATTCAAATCGTTTGAAAATTCAAATTTTTTTGTTTTTTTTTGTCGTTCGTTTTATAAAATTCAAATTTCTCATCTTTTTGGTTTCCAACACATTCATACAATTTTATGGCCGATTTGTCATCTATTATGGCCGACTTATCAAACAAATATTTTTGAATTTATGGGATTACGAGTTTTACATTGAAATAGGGGATTTTTTTGTTATCTATGATAACATAGTTAATACAAAACAAGTAATGTAGGGTTTAGGGTTTAAGTCTAATATAGTTAGTCATATAGATAAGACATGGTAAGGATTATGTTGTTACTATATATATAAAGATTATATTGTATGTGGTTTAGGGTTTGAGATAAACATGATAAGAATAAACATACAAGAAGTGTAAATCTTACAAATATAACCCATTGTTGAAGATATGGTAAGGATTATGTTGTTAATATATATAAAGATTATATTGTATGTGGTTTAGGTTTTGAGATGACCATGTTAAGAATAAACATACAAGAAGTGTAAATCTTACAAATATAAACCATTGTTGATGTAAGACTTAAAATTACTTAATATTAAAATAAAATTATTAATTAAACCTTGAAACACAGATTTGAGGTATGGCTGATTTACAACTGACCGATTTGAGGTATGGCTGATTTACGAACAATACCAAACACCGTTATGGCTGATTTACGAATCATACCAGACACTGTTATGGCTGATTTACGACAGAAACATAGGGATGCACGCGGTGTCTCGAGATTACAAAAAGTCTAAGTGGGGAACTTCAATTTCGTCGATATTCACGCCCAAATTGAATTCTTACTTAAACCTTAAAATTACTTAATATTGAAATAAAATTATTACTTAAACCTTGAAACACATATTTGAGGTATGACTGATTTATGAACCATACCAAACACCTTTATGGCCGATTTGTCATCTATTATGGCCGACTTATCACACACCGTTAAGTTTACACCGTCATTTATGTCCGATTTGTCATTTACCAAACACCGTTAAGTTTTACAAGTTTTCGCATTATGCCCACCCTGATTACAACGAGAACAAGTGTGTTGTTTTCTGGGGCGTTTCTTCTCACTTGCCTTTTCCAAACATGATTTAAATCTTGAGTTCTTAGGTCTTCCAGGTTGTTGACGAATAACTGGGGGCATGCACACTTGTTCAACTACAAGTTTTCGCATTATGCCCACCCTGATTACAACGAGAACAAGTGTGTTGTTTTCTGGGGCGTTTCTTCTCACTTGCCTTTTCCAAACATGATTTAAATCTTGAGTTCTTAGGTCTTCCAGGTTGTTGACGAATAATTGGGGGCATGCACACTTGTTCAACTACATGTTCTGGAACACGGAGCGCCGAATCTACAGGAATAACTGAACCAGCATATGCGTTAACCAAATAATTTCGGTAATAGTATGGGTTACACAGTGAGATACGAGAAACATTCCTCCTCTCGGCAGCTGCGATTGCATGTACGCAGGGTAATTTCTCGATGTCAAAACGACGGAAAATGCATCTTCTCGCATCCAAATTCACAACATGCAACGATGATCCGCATGTAACTTGTACATGATAAGAATCAATCATTTGTACTATCGCAAGTTTGGCACCACTCACACGGACCTGTTAGCAAGAATTGTTTTATTAAATCTCGGCTGGTACAAATGATAAGAATCAATCATCTATGTAACGTAATTACCTCCAACAATTTTTTAACACCACGGGTAAGCGTTGTTTTCATCGTCCTTGCATCTTCTCGCCGCTCAGCAAACCATCTCATCATCATTTACCTTATCGATTCTAAGAGTCGAACAATTGGGAAACTTCTAGCATGTGAAAGAACTTTGTTCATTGATTCCGCTATATTTGTTATCGTTAAATTATATCTATCGCCCGGGAAATTAACACGTGACCACATTCTAACATCCGCTCTTTGGAGGTAGCTATGAAGTTCAGGATTACACGCTTCAATCTCATCGAAGACCTCATCAAATTCAGCTCTTCTATAACACTTTGCAGCTTTCTTCACCATACGGAACAAACTTCCACCTTTGAACCGTACCAAAATGTTCTTATATAAATGGTACGTGCAAATTCCACGAGCCGCTAACGGATACACATTCTCAATTGCTTTCCCAATTAACTTATGCCTATCAGAGATGATCGCAAGACCCTTATCGTCAGGAATAACAATTTTCAGTTGCGTAAAAAACCATTGCCAAGAATCATCATTTTCAGTGTCAACCACACCGAACGCTATTGGAAATATCTGAAAATTACCATCCTGAGTTGTTGCTGTAAGTAGCGTCCCTTTGTATTTTCCATGGAGAAATGTACCATCGACAATGACTACTTTACGCATAAAAGCAAATCCATTCAAGGTCGCACCAAATGCAATGAACAAATACTTGAATCTTCCGCAATCATCAATATGAAGACGCGTAAGTGTACCCGGATTTGCCCTTTTTATCATGTGAAGGTACGAAGGTAAATCTTCAAACCCCTTCTCAGGAGTCCCCAAATCGATATGTCTTGCAAATATTAACGTCCTATGACTCTTCCAGTAATCCATCTATAATCATAAAAAAAATCAGTTATAAGTCAGCCGCATCATACATTTAAGTCAGCCGCTTCGTACATATAAGTCAGCCGCATCGTACATATAAGTCAGCCGCATCGTACATATAAGTCAGCCGCATCGTACATTTAAGTCAGCCGCTTCGTACTAATAAATCAGCCGCTTCAAACTAATAAATCAGCTGAAATTGAATGTATTACCTTGATACCAAAATTTTTAGTAATAGATACTCCGACATGTCTAGGTAGAACTGACGGATCAATGTCGCCGAGAAAATCCCTGTATAAGAGTCCCAAAATATTCGGTGTTGCTTGTCGGGATCGATTAGAACGCTCAGTTACAGAACATGTGTGTTCTGAATCGTAGATACGAACATAGAATTCTGGGGATTTTCCTTTTGTAGAAGCACGAACTCTCCAGCTACATCCATTTACCCAACACCGAACAATGAGCGTTTCCGCATTCTATATTGGTACATCAAAATCAAATCGATCCCTCAGTGTAAGAAGTTTCAGTCGTATCTCCAGATCTTTTTTTGTCTCGTATCGCTGGCCTACAATGATATTTAGAGACTCCATCTCAAACTTGAGAAACTCACCAGCTCCTTTCGATTCGTTCATCGCAATATTATGAGGTCTCTTCTTAGGAGGCAACGTCGGTGAATCTTCATCTTCTTTTTGAGGCTTCCCATATAAACTAAAGTTATCATCATCGGATGATGCACCATCCGGGTGGTCAATCATATCAAATATGCTGTCAAATTCGCCATCTTCTTCATCTTCAACTTCGTCTTTGTCCCGCATATATCCATAGATTTTCCTCGAGTACACACATCTTCTTCATCTTCAACGTTGTCTTTGTAAACACCATCATCTTCATAACTCTCAATGTATTCTTCTTTAAATTCCTCTTTTGAGACATGACTGAATGGCCGTTTCATCTTGTCCACCGCTTTGTCCTTCCGAATAACTTCGCAATCCTCATTCTCTATAACTTCTACCCAAAGACGTAGTTGATCGCTTTTCCTTAGCGTTTGAAAACCTAGAAATTGTCGAGAATTACAGACATAAACTGGTGGAGTATCATGCGACATTTCTTTCAAAATCTTGTTGGAGAACATGTAGCTCAGCTGAATCTTACAGCTTTTCGACTCCAACCCATAATCCTCCATTATCATATCCACAAGATTGTTGTAGGTTGTCTCTTCGTAACTTGTAGAACTCTACACCCTCTCTTGTCGGCGTTGAATACATATCGATTTTTGAGAACCCATGTACCGCAAACAATTATTATCGAATCCATCCTCTCCGAAATTTAGTTTTGGTATAAAGCTCGAAAAAAATGTAGAATGATGAAGAATGGAGAAGATGAAGAACAACGACGAAGAAAAGGGCTGACGGCGGCTAAACCTAATAATGTGTTTAGAGCTTGATGTAATCTTTATTTTGCTGACATGGAAACATGCCATCAAACGAACTTATAAATCAGCCATATAAAATCAGCCATCAAACAAAACTATAAGTCAGTCGCCACTAAAATACTATTTAAGTAATTAATAAAGTTTCATGTAATCAGCCATTAAAACACATAAATCAGGTGGAAAACATAAGTCAGTCGTTACATCATATAAGCCAGTCGTCACTAATCTTTCGCTAATTAGTCAGCCGTAATTAGGCCGACTTTTAAGTAAATCGGTCTTATTACGGCTGATTTAATATAAGTCAGCCACAATTAACCCGCATAAGTATGCCGTTGCAAAATAAATCAGCCAAATAAGTCAGCCGGATTAACGATAAATCAGGCGGGCAACAATAAGTCGGCCATGTCATAGAAATAAGTCAGCCAAAGTTTTCATAAATTGGTCGTCAGAATATAAATCAGTCGTGTCGTGTACTCCTAAGTCAGCCAAAAATTCATAAATCGGTCGAGGTTCATATAAGTCTGCCGTGACATTTGGCTGACTTATGAATATAAATCAGCCGACCAACTAATAAGTCGGCCATTCTTTTAAATCAGCCGCTCGTCCTGTAAGTCTTCCGTCACTACAGCGAGAAATTTCTGCGGCAGATTTTCATAATACATGTAGGCAGTTTTTATGCCACGTAGGCGCCGTGCCTGTTTTTTCGCTGATGTGAAAAAAAAATTAATGGCATTCCTGTAATTACGTTTTTGTTATCAAATGCATAGAAGGGCATCATGGGTATTAAAAACATTTCAGTAATAAAAAATAGTTGTTTATTAGTATAGTCATTTTACCTAATTTCTATGCTATTTAAGTAACTCTCCCTTCTTTTTATGGTACTTGTGGATTTGAGCTCCCACCTTTAAACCTCCCTCTCTACTTATATTTATTTGTTTACTTGGGGACAATCAAAAGAGTAATTTAGGGGAGTTGATAGTTGCATTATTTAGCCTCATTTTGCATTAGTTTTAGGGAGCTTTTACATCATTACATTGCATTTCTTTCACATTCTTGTAGCTTTGCATTCTCTTTAGAGCATTATGAGTCCTAGGTTAGGTCTTGCATATTTTGGTCCATTGGAGTGTCATTTTAGGTGCTATGTAGACATTGGAGGCTTGATGGAGTTTAGAGGAAGACCTTAGACCGAGCGGAGCTTACATAGAACGGAGAAGGCAAACGAAAGAAGAAGAAAACCGGATGGGAGATGGTATCGGGCAGAGGCATCAGTCCGATGCTGGCCGATGTAGAACGAAGAAGGGACGGCAGAAGTCCATCGGCATGCACTGCACCGATGCAAGTGGCCGATGGAACTACTGAAAGTCTGAGGAAGCATCGACGGGTGGCATCGACGAGAAGCAGACCGATGGGAAGCTCACAAGATCGACGACAAGAATGGCATCGATACGCCAGACACCGATGCAACCGTCCGATGGAAATGCTGCGAATCTGAGAGTGCATCGATGCGTGGCATCGGGCTGTGGCTAACCGATGGGATCTGTTGAAGACACAATTCGACCGGGTCAATACCAGGTTTGTCCCGGGTTGACCTGGTTCGACCCTCTCACCTTTAAATACCAAAAAAACCTAATTTTATGGAGGATCTTGTTTTCTCTTTCAAAATACCTTCCTTTTTGAGTGAGCTTGGGATTTTTAAGAGAGTTACCTTTGATTTTAATGCAATTTCTTGTTCTTTCATCTTAATCTTTCTTTCTTGCATTCTCCTAATCATGAATCTTAGCAAACTTAACATGGGTTTTGTTGGGATTAACATGACTAGTGAGTAGTCTCTTAGGATCTTTGGGTGAGATAGATTAGGGTGATTTGGGGTTGATCCATGATGTTAGGGGTTTAGATTGTTTGATTTTCTTCCTTAATAAGTGTTCCTAAAGCTAGATTAGCCTTGATCAAGTTGATTTAGATCATAGAGAATTTCTCGCCCGGAAGATGTTCGATGAAATTTCCCAATGAACTTTTAAAGGGATTTACACTCTTGGCATGTGGAAATAGTTGTCCAAGGTGTTTATTGGTTGTTAGACCTTTTGTTTAATGATTGATGATTGCTTAATTACAAATGGAAGTTTGTTATTAATTGGGTAATTAGCAAGTGATTAATGCCATGGAAGTGGATTAGTCTTGATTAGTGGTCTAAACCTAAGGATTAGCATTGGTTGAGTATATTGGCATCATGGATTAGTTCTAGATCACCCGGAATCAATTACCTCACACTAAGATTCATCTTTTTATATTGTTTTAAGTTCAATTAAGTCTCTTGTTTAGTTTATTGTCTTATCTTGTTTGAATTGTGTCAATTGCTTAAATTGTTGGTCATTTGATAGAATTGAGTATTGATGCATTTAATTTCATTAGAAAATTAGTAAAAACCCTCTTTGGTTAGCTTAGATTAAGGAGTTTCGTGTATTCTTAGTGACTTAATCTAATTCATTTGGATTTGACATCTCTTATGCTATAACGATAAGCATTGAGGAATTGACAAATATCCTTTATCACAAAGAATTCCCACCTCTAATCCGTCTTCCTCACGACCTATAAACCGCGATCCTTCAAGGCAATGCACTGTGTGTGGTCGATCGGGACACGAATCCTCCGCGTGTTTCAAGGTGGTTGGCTATCCGGAATGGTATGGCCGTGGTCGTGGTTCTTCAGGTCGGAGTCGTGGCCTTCCTCCTCGTGCTAACAGTACTCAGATTGTGGGTGCTAATTCGGTCTCTCTTCCATCTACCTTGGTCCTTACGGACAACGATCGCCAAGGTTTAAGTGGCGTAACTAATGATCAATGGCAGATTATTCAGCATATGGTGGGTGCTACAAGTAAGCCGGAACCATTAAGCGGTAAGATTAGTGATGTTGTGTGGATCTTAGATACTGGTGCTACACACCATATGACCGGACATGCTGACTTATTGGAGGATGTTCGGTCTATTTAACATGTTTCGGTTAAGCTACCAGCATGATATAAGCTACCAGCATGATCTAATGGTCTTGCTTCAAAGCAGGGAACAGTTCGCCTTACTTCACGACTTGTCTTACACAACGTTTACCTTGTTAATGGCTTTGACATAAACTTGATTTCTTTTGGCCAATTGGTCACTTATAACTACTTGGTGGGACATATCACTGATAAACTATTGATTTTACAGGACCGTACTACGAGGACGCTGATTAGAGCGGGTGAACGAGAGGGAGAGGGACTCTACCGGTTTTTGGCATCGAGACTTTTACATCGTTGCATACCAGTGTTCGTGATATTTCAGTGTTATGGCATCATCGTTTGGGTCATCCATCTTCTCGTGTTGTTGGGTTGATTCCAGAAGTATGTGGTGTTAGTAGTAGTAGTGAGATTGTCTTTAAAAATTGTTATGTTTGCTTCCGCGCTAAACAAACTCGTCAATGTTTTCTGGATAGTTTGAATACAGCTACTTCAGTTTTTGATTTAATTCACTGTGATTTATGGGGTCCCTATCGCACAACCGTATTTTGTGGATCTCGTTATTTCCTCACAAGAGTTGATGATCATTCTCGAGTAGTTTGGATTTATATCCTACCCGAAAAAACAACAGTTTCACGCCATATACGAGGATTTTTTACCTTGGTCAGTACGCAATTTTCCAAGAAAGTCAAGACGATACGCAGTGATAACGATACAGAGTTCCTATGTCTTTCATAATTTTTTCAAGAACAAGGCATCATCCATGAAACGTCGTGTGTTCATACACCACAACAAAACGGCCGTATCGAACGTAAGCATCGACATATCTTGAATGTTGCACGCGCATTACGTTTCCACGCTCATCTTCCTATCGAATATTGGGTTGAATGTGTTAAGACGGCGGTGTACCGTATGAATCACACTCCTTCACAACTACTCGATGGTAAAACTCCTTTTGAAAAGTTGTATGGTCGTGCTCCGTCTCTTAAACATCTTTGTGTCTTTGGTTGCTTAGCTTATGCCCATAATCTGAATCATCGAGGTGATAAATTTTCTCCTCGGAGTCGACGATGTGTGTTTCTCGGGTATCCTTCGGGAAAAAATGGATGGCTGTTATACGATCTTGAAAAAGAGATAATCTTCACTTCCCGTGATGTTGTATTTTGTGAAGATCAGTTTCCATTTGCTTCTTCTTAGATAGACCTCCTGCTCCTGAACCCGTCACTTCACCTCCTCTACTTGAGACCTCATTTGATGACGAAGACTCTGACATTACCGTCGTTGTTCCAGCTGATCCGCGTATTGTGGACTGTGTTGCTACTACGGCTACGAATCCTGCAGTAGATACTGTGACACCGATTCTAGCTCCGGTACATGTTAATCATGAGTGTGCTACTCCGGCAGTGGTTGAGGAAGTCGTCGTAGAGGCCCTCGGTCGTGGTCATCGCCCGAAAATTCCATCTACTCGCCTACATGGTTTTGTCATCAATGCAGTGACTGTTGATCATCCTCTCTCTCTCTCTTCGTCTTCACCCTCTCCTTAGCTGTGTTCAGGTTCGATTTATCCTCTCTCTGACTTTATCTCCTTTGATAAATTTTCTTCTAATCATCGCAGCTTCCTCACTTTGCTATCTGCTCACATTGAGCCTTGATCATTCTGCGAAGCGATGGAAGATGATGTTTGGAAAGATGTTGTAGGATCTGAATTCAATGCTCTTGATCGCAATCATACATGGATCTTGAACATTTACCACCTAATAAGAAAGCTCTTGGTAGTAAATGGGTTTTTACTGTCAAATACCGCTCAGATGGCACGATTGAGCGCCACAAAGCTCGTCTCGTGGTTTTGAGAAATAATCAAAAAGAAGGTGTGGACTATACTGATACGTTCTCTCATGTTGCTAAGATGGCAATAGTTCGTGTTTTTTGGATTATGCCGCTAAAAAGAATCACGAGGTTCATCAAATGGATGTCCATAACGCATTTCTTCACGGAGATCTTCATGACGAGGTATATATGAAACTACCGCAGGGATATTCTTCGCCAAATGAAACACGCGTTTGTCGTCTTCAAAAATCTCTTTATGGTTTGAAGCAAACTCCTCGTTGTTGGTTTGCCAAACTCGTCGAGGCGCTTCTCAAGTATGGCTTCTCTCAAACTCGATCTGATTACTCTATCTTCGTGTACTCGAAAAATGGAGCCTCGCTCCGAATTCTGGTTTATGTGGATGATTTTATTATTTCGGGTAATATTGTTGCGGTTATACAATCCTTTAAAGACTATCTTTCTACATGCTTCTACATGAAAGATCTTGGACTTCTTAAATATCTTTTGGGTATAGAAGTTGCTCGAAGTCCAGTAGGTTTTTACCTCTGTCAGCGTAAATTTACAACCGACATTTTGTGTGAAACTGGTCTTCTTGGTTGCAAACCTGTTGGCATGCCTATCGACAAGCATCATTGTCTTGGCCTTACGAAGGGACAACTTCTTGCTGATCCGGAAAGGTATCATCGTCTTGTGGGTCGTCTGATCTATCTTCTGGCTACACGATCAGATCTTACATATGCGGTGCACATTCTATCTCAGTTCATGCATTCTCTGCAGGAAGATCATTGGCTTGCCGCGATTAAGACAGTTCGGTACCTCAAAGGTACACTTGGCCAAGGGATTATTTTACGCGCAGACTCTCCTCTACACTTGATTGGGTGGTGTGATTCTGATTGGGCTGCGTGTCCGTTAACGAGACGGTCTCTTACGGGTTGGATCGTTCAGCTTGGATCTTCTCCAATCTCCTGGAAAACGAAAAACAAGAAATTGTTTCTCTTTCATCTGCTGAAGCTGAATATGGTGCCATGGGTGCTGTTACAAAGGAACTTCTATGGCTTAAACCTCTTCTTCGAGAGATTGGTTATGATCATCAAGAACCTATGACCATTCGTTGTGACAGTCAACCGGCAATCCACATCAGTTACAATCTGGTTTTTCACGAACGTACGAAACGCGTTGAAACAGAGTGTCATTTTATCCGTGATGAAATCGTCAAAGGGGTCCTCAAACCATTTCACGTCTCTACTAAGGATCAAGTGGCGGAAATTCTTACTAAAGCATTGGGACGAAAGGAATTTGATGTTTTTCTCTCCAAGTTGGGCATCCATAACTTGCATGCTCCACCTTGAGGGGGGGGGGGGGGGGGGGGTATTATATATATCTTATACATATATATTTTCCATGTATATAATTTTCTATTCTCTAAGATTACCTATTTATATTAGGTTTAGGAATTAGCTATATACGATGGCCGTAACATCTAATAACATTGGTTGACATTGAGCAGTTCCGAGTTTATGCCTCTCTTCCTCTGTTCTTCCCACACAAGTTTTCTCCAAGGCCTTCCCAAAATCTCCCTTCTGTTTTCTAATATCAGTTGGATCCACTTCATAGAAAATTGCCATCAATGTCTGTCCCGTGACTTCTCTGCACTCCATGATCTCTAGCAACTCATTCAAGCACCAACTCGAACCAGCGTAGTTTCTCGAGAGAACTACTATGAATTTTTTTGATTCCCATATAGCTTGTTTAATCTCAGGCCATATGGACCGACTTCTCTTGATTCCATCATCTCTAAATGCATCAATTCCTTTAAGTTTCAGCTCCTTGTGAAAATGGCTTAGAAAGTTCTTACGTACATCTTCCCCTTTGAAGCTAGGGAACACATGGTATCTCCAACGATGAAATGAAGAAGAAGATGACGAGGAAGACAAAGCAGAAGCCATGAAAGGGCTTTTCTTTTTCGTTTTCCTCTGTGTAGAAACAAACCGTTATACAGTTATATACTAACCAAGTTACATGAAACCATATATCTTCCTATTGGTCGAGCTTTGGCATTTAGCATGGATTTCTACTTATATATTTTGACCAGTTCGATATTAGTCATGGGTCAAACCAAAATAAAATAAAATAACTATTGAGTTCCTATCAATATCAGCCTTCTCAATAAGAGTGGAACTATTATCCAGGATCCGAGATCCGCTCCGATCCGCTCCGAAAATCCGGATATTCGAGGGGGTAGGATCTGGATAGTAAATTTCGTATCCGTCAAAACCGAATCCGGATAGTTAAATTATAAGATCCGTATATCCGGATCTGGATCCTTTAAACATATTAAAAAATTATATTTTATTAATAACTTTTAATATAATGAAATTTATATATATATAAATGATTAAAATAAAATAAAAATATTTTTTTATAATAACAGATTTATTTTTTTATAAAATATTATATAAAATTTTAATTTTATCATTATTTTTAATTTTTTAATTTAATTTTTTTACGGATCCGGATCTGGATATCCGCATATATATTAATATTTAAGCGGATATCCGGAAGCCTTGGATCTGGATCCGGATATCCGATCCGTTCCACCTCTACTTCTCAAGGTATTGCGTGAGAACTTTTCAACATTAACTTTTGTCTTTCACAGGGAATGATGTAAACAATATATATTTATTTTTAGAATGAAAAGTATATATTAAAGCCATTTTCTACGAATTTTATTATATTTTTGTTAACAAATTCGTCCCTCGATACAGTATTACTTGTTGTGACTCGTTCTCCTCATGCATAGTTGACATTTTCACAGTTGTAGAGTAGTTAGTGATGCAGCCGCCATTGTTACTTCCTTTTCTCTAAAAGAAACATTTCCTTTCTAATTTCCTATTTTCTAAACTATCGTCATTCTTGTTATTTTCCTTTTCTCTTTTAAGTTATGTTTTCTTTATTCAAACATTTAATTGCCTATATATATGGATCTCTTAGTTTGTGAGAGAACATACTTTCATTGAATTATAATAAAGAGCTTTAGAACTCTTATTCCTTGTTCACGGCAGATCAATTCTTGATCTCAACGTTACAAGAAGGCTTGAATCGTTCAGGTATTCATAGACTAAACGATCAATTCTTGCAATTACTATCCCTCACGCTATCAATTAGACATCAAGCTTCCTGTGAATATAGGGTTTTCTGTAGAATATAAAAAAAAATGCTTAAATAACCTTCACATTCAATGTTTCTTTTCGCTTAAGCAACCTTCACGTTTAAGAAACCATCACAAAACCTATAAGCAGATGATTTGACTAAGTAAGAGTAAGTATTAGCAAACATTTTTGGTAATATCTAAGTTACAAAATCTCCAAAAAGTTTTTGGTAATATCTTAATCCTTGTCATTTAACTACCCATAGATCATTATGAAGCTCACTAGTTGATTAACTAGATTATGTTGCATCAAGAAATTTGAGACAACTCATAATCGAATTGGCCTGCCATAAAATAGGATGCATCGCAGAACTACGAGCCTAGACAAGAATCTAAAGAAGTAAAAGCTTGACATAGTCCTACTGAATCCTTTGTCTTTTCTTCCTTCGAATAAATGCTTCTTTCTGTCAGCAAGATCTTGACAAATAAGAAAGTCAAATGTTTTATTTTCTTGCAAGATTTTAAACATACAATTTTATATTTTATTATATAAACATCATTCAAAGTATGAAAGCATGTAAATAAGTATAAGATCAACTAATTGTAGTTGTATGTGTGCTCATGTATTGTTACTTAAGTTAAAACCCATTTGCATAGGAAAAGTCTAAAAGTCTCTGGCGTCATCTTATTTCGTTGGAAATGTCAGGAAGTAAGTAATTAAAGACATCTCCAAAGCTACCAGCAAGTGTAGAGGACTTGAATTTGAGCAGGACAGGATCGAGAACGCATCTCAGCTTCTTATATTGTGCATGGGGGATTTTAAGAAGCTGAAAAGTAATATCATCAAGCATCTAAAATCTGAAACATATTGAACAAGTCGATTTATCTGGCTGTGAACTTCGACCTGTGCTACTTCCAAGCATAGAGCTTTTCCTTCTCATTTTATTTTTGTTTTAATGGATTGTTGCATTCGAAATGAATATTTTTAGTTTTTCTCAGCTCCTACATGTGGAAGACAAAGTGAAGCAATGATTTTTAGTCTGAGTGCTAAGTCTTTGAGGAATGCGGAAAATGGAACACCGAAAAGAATTGGAACTGCTGGAGGAAGAAGGGTAGTTACATACTTATTACATGGATGAAAAATTTCTGCTCTTTTTTAGTGCTAGAGCTTCCTAGAGGCTAGATTATACGTTCTGTAGTGGTATAATGTGTGCACCAGTAAGATTCGGTGTCCTCAGACCAAGAGAGAAAAAGAAGGGAACCACTTACTGTCTGGCTTGGGACTCCTCCATGCTCTGTTTTTTTTTAAATGCTCTGTTTTTCCTTAAATGTTCTGTTTTCTTCTATCGTTTCAATGTTTCTTTTCGATTAAGCAACCTTCACATTAAAAAAACTATTCACATTACAAAAACCAATACGCCGTCATATTGGGGTTTCCGGTCCAGAAACGGTGTGCAAGCACGTATGACGTATCCTAGTAGCCAAAAGCCTTGGTGATTTCTAAGCAGGAATCTGAAGAAGTAAAAGCTTGATTAAGTCTTTTGAATGCTTTTATTTTGTATTGTACAAAGGAATGTCTTTATAACGTGAGATCCCTGGCGAAAAGGAATAAAATATAATCAAAACTCTCTCTTTTCTTCTTTTTTTTTCTTTTTGGTAAAAAACTCTCTCTCTTTTCTTGTAGGATTTTGAACGAGCAATGTCATATTTTATTGAATAACATCAGTTGAAATTTGAAAACGTGTAAGCACGTTGAAGATCATTTAATTGTAGGTGCTCTTATATTATGTAGAACCTATTTGCATAGGAAAATACCAACTCCTCTAAAAATCTTCTTCTACGATACCCAATACAAAAAAAAAAAAAAAACATGTTCGTCACAGGAATTCTCAAGTCGATCCTGGGAGAATCAAGAACAGAGGGAATTTCGATTCATCAACTCACCACTTCTACTACTTCATCATCATCATCATCATCATCAACACGTCAATACAGCTACGACGTCTTCCCAAGCTTCTCAGGTCAAGATGTACGCAGAAATTTTCTCAGCCACTTTCTTGAAGGATTGAAAAGCAAGGGAATTAAAACGTTCATAGATAATGGGATCAAGAGGAGCGAGTCTATCAACTCGGAGCTCATAAGAGCTATTAGGGAATCCAGAATTGCTGTCGTGATCCTATCTAAGAACTACGCTTTTTCGAGCTGGTGTCTAAACGAGTTGCAGCTGATCATGGAGTGCAGGGTTTCTTTAGAACTAACTGTGATGACAATCTTCTACGAGATAGAACCATCTGATGTGAGAAAACAGACCGGAGATTTCGGGAAGGCCTTTAAGGAAACTTGTGATGGGAAGACAGAGAAAGAAAAGCAGAGATGGAGAGAAGCTTTGACTCAAGTTGCGGTTATTGCCGGTGAACATTCTTTTTCATGGTATACTATTCAATTACAATGAATACATTTCAGTTGGTTCAATGTCGATTTAGTTCTAACTTCATCAGTAACTCTCTTTTGTAGGCCAAGTGAAGTGGAGATGATCTCGAAAATCATCATGGATGTTTCAAACGAGCTACCTTCTTCGGACTTTGATCGGTTAGTTGGGATAGAAACTCATGTAGAAAAAATGAAATCGATGATATGCTTAGAATCCGATGAGGTTAAGATAGTGGGGATTTGGGGTCCTGAAGGTATTGGCAAAACTACCATAGCCAGAGCTTTATACGAACAACTGTCGTGTTACTTCCAGCTTAGGTTCTATGAGGAGAAGTATAACGGAACGGATTTTTGTGAGAACGCGATATACGCTGGAGTTTTAGATCATAGGGGCATGAAGATACCTGACTTAGAAGAGGCGAAATTTAGGTTAAAGCACCAGAGAGTCCTTCTCATTTTTGATAATGTCTATTCCTGGAAGCGCCTACAACCTTTGGGAAATCTAATTGAGGGTCTTAGATTCGGAAGCAAGGTGATTGTGACGGCTGAAGAGCTAGATACATTGACGAGTAACGGGATCAAGCATATTTACAAAGTTTCTTACCCATCGAGCGAAGAGGCTCAACATATTTTCTCATACTCTGCTTTTGGACAAAGCTCTCCACCAAGAGGTTACTTGGAGCATGCCGTTGAAGTAGCTAAGCTTATTACACCTATTCCACTTTGTCTCAAGGCCTTAGGCTCGGCTTTACGTGGGAAGAACAAAGAGGAGTGGACATTGGCACCGGCCAAACTCAAAACCTATCGTGACACCAATGGTGTTGATGAGAAAGCAATTATGTATGCGTACGACAGTTTATCTCAGAAACACAAAGCTTTACTATATGTGTTATTGAATCAGCAACTTGGTAAGAACCTGAACGACAACATACGAGAGCTTACGAAAATCGACTGGGACGTGGAGAAAGGGCTACAATCCCTATCTGATCTGGCGCTCATCTCTATATCTAGGACAGGGGAGCAAGGAATCATAGTACACAGTCTAGTACATAGTACTTTGTGGGGCCGTGAATCACGTAGGCAGCGTCAGACGAATGCATCGACATCGGGTCCAAGAGACAAGTAGCCGAATGGGGATGAGCGGACGGAATTGGAGCGGAGAACCACGATGGCTTCGGACACGGAGCTTTTCCGCAACTTCGATATTACTTAGATAATTAGTATTTCGAATTATAGTTTTATTATTTGTATTTCAAATTTTATTTAATATTTTGAATTTATTCATAACATTTTAATTTATAATTATAAATTTATTAATTATATTATTATAATTTATTAATTATATTATTATAATTTATTAATTGTAATTTATGAATTATAATTTATGAATTATGTAAAATAATTATAATTTTATTAATTATATAATTTATAAATAACATCGAAATTACATCGACAAAACATTTACATCGATTTTACATCGGCTAAATATTTACATCGATTTAGGATTTATGACGAATTTACATCGAATTCATTTTACATCGACTTACCATCGAATTTATTATGACGATTTTACAACGAATTTCAGAATACAAATTTTTTTTTCGATGTAAAATCGATGTAATTTTCCAACGATATACCAACGAAAAAATTGTCGTCGCGAATCGTCGTAAACTATCCGTCGTAAAACCGATGTAAATTTACATCAATTTTACGACAGATAGTTTACGATGATTTTACGACAATTCGTTTTTTCCCCAATATTTACAACGATTTTACGACGATTCTCGAATAACGACGATCGACGATTGGATAATCGTCGCTAATCCGTCACAAAGCCCATTTTACATCGAATTCGTCCGTTGTAAAGGATTTGTTTTCTTGTAGTGTATGAATTCAGAAACATTGGCCCATGGCCTAATTTTTTTAAAAAATATGAAGAACTTATTTTCTACAAAAACAAATATTATATTGTTGTATACATCCTCTTTAAGTATACATTCCCCTTAAACATACATCTCCTCTGAGCTCCTTAGTCCCTAAATTGTTTAAACTTTCTCTCTAAACTATTTCCCTATATATAGATGTGCTTGGCCTTTGTAAAGTACAAGTTTGAGAAATGATAAGTGAAAGAGAATGGGAGCATCTTGTGGTTTTTGTCTCTCTCTCTAAGTCTCTTTCTAGTTTCTCTCTCTAAAGTTATATATATATATATATATATAGCTTGCCATTTCACAACACGTTACCAGCACGATCTACTCTTGATCCGTTCATACGTTTGGAGATCATATTTATAGAGTGGAAGGTTAAGCCTTCTCCTTGTTCATATTTATAGAGTGGAAGTTGAAACCTCCTCCTTGTTCATATTTGTGGAGTGAAAGGTTATGCCTCCTCCGCAAGATCTATGGTAGGTTCGACCTCTTCAAAATCTATGGTAAGCTCCAACTCCTCAATATTGAAGGCTATACCTCGTAAGTTATTATTATGAATTAATATTTTTTAACTATTTAATTTATTTTATTAATTACAATATGTTTAAAGACATTGAAACATGTCTTTAAAAGTCAAAATCTCGTATGAGAATATATTAGGCATGTCAATATAATATTAGATAGTGTCAAAGTAATTGAGAGCTCTGGAAGAACTAGAAGCTCCAAAAAAGGCAAAAAGCTCTCTGAAAAAGCTAGAAGCTCCGGAAGAGCTAAAAAGCTCTGAAAGCTTCATAAGAGTTAAAAGCTCCCGAAGAGCTAGGAGCTCCAGAAGCTTCACGAATTAAAAGCGTTCTTGAAGAGCTATAAACTCAAGAAGAGCTAGAAGTTCCGGAAAAATTAGAAGTTCCTGAAGAGCTGAAGCTTCTGAAAAGCTAAAGGTTCTTGAAGAACTAAACGCTCTTTAAGAAAAAATGTTCCAGAAGAGCACACGATGGAGACATGCATATATGTATCATACTAAAGATGGCAAGAGTATATATAATAGTAAACCTGAAGTTTACTAATTGAATAAAGTGGTTAAAACCATCCCGGTAATTCCAATGATATACAAGATCATTGAGAATACATGTTGAAAAACCAGAAACTTTTTCAACTATTGCATGTCGTAAAGAAAAATTTAAAATGAAGCAATCGTGTAAAGTATCCATGGATGAATCACCATTTTTTTTGTTGAAGCTCATTGGATATAACAATTTGATTCATTTAATCAATACCCAAATCATACCCCGAGTATAACCGGTCTAAAATGAAAATTGGTCGAAGATGAATGGAAAAAAATATATCATCTTGAAAGGGGGAACTAAGAGTCCCACATCAAAAGGATTTGAGGCATAATACATTACCCACAATGGGTAATTAGGATATGTCATTGGTCCTAGAGTGGGATTCAATTCAAGATGGATGGACCTGAAAAGTGTCATCATCTCGAGGGGGAGAATTAAAGAATCCCACATCGATAGTAATTGGAA
The DNA here is from genome assembly GCA_030161315.1 of Eutrema japonicum. Taxonomy (NCBI): domain Eukaryota; kingdom Viridiplantae; phylum Streptophyta; class Magnoliopsida; order Brassicales; family Brassicaceae; genus Eutrema; species Eutrema japonicum. The sequence goes on along the minus strand of BSQW01000014.1, from coordinate 40,639,761 downwards.
CATCCATAAGATTATGTTCGCACTCAAAATGAGCTTACAATAAAGCAAATCCAAGGGATTGCAAGACCGATTATGGTAAAATATGATCTCCATGTTGTGGCGTAGAACATGCAGTTTGCATGCAGTAAATAGTTAATGGATGAGACTTCATGAAATGAATTATTATTATGGATCCTCATGAATATGACCTGAAGTTCATATGAGTGAAAAAAAAATCTCATATCCCAGCTGTGCTCCGCTAAAAAAAAATAGATGTACCTGAAGGACGGTCTATATGAGTTTATGGCACGTAAGACACGTTATAGACTACTTTGGTTCCAAATATAAAATCTTCAAAAGAAAAGGAGCAAATACATGAGTGTTGGAAAGATGATTAATCTCCTGAAGAGATCGTTGACAAGGTTAATAATAAAATCAGGTACCTGAATGAAATCGATTAACCATGTCATTACGGGAAAAGTGGAACCAAGACAAAATACATGTCGACAATGTAAATGTGTGAGTCAAAACTCACACAATCGATTATTGTTAAAGACTTTTAAGGGAACAAAAGTTTCTGGGATGAAAACACAATAAGAGATCCAAAGATGGTTTTACTGCTGTTTGTAAGCGTTTGAGTACAAGAGTAATGTTGCTAAGGGCTTATGCTAGGGTTTTCTCGATCCTCGTTATAATGCGATTATGAATGCTATTTATACGAGTCTACATCGGCGAAAATCGCGGAAGGAAAATGAATATTTCATTCTTCTTTCATGCGGCTGCTGACTGAAGCTTTAATTAGGGTAATTGATGTCACGAGCCTTTAACTCAGCCCAAGGGAATCGACGAGGAGGTCCTATCTCGGCCCATTGAATACTTATCTTGGCCCATTGACAGTCTTAGGGGTTTTGGCCCGCTTCTTCCTGTTCGAGGTGAAATGATTTGATCGTTCCCGGTTTGGCCTTGGTTTAGTCTTAATCCGGTCGAGACGATGTCACTTCGATCTCGGCTCGGCTTTATCCTTCTGAAGATAGGATTGCTGAGGCGAGGTCTCGGGTAGATCATGCGTGGATGCCTCGCTGCGGCTCGGGGGCTGCCTATCCCCTTAGCTTACTGTCTTCGGCTTTAAACTATCGTTAATCTCGAACGGGTGAGAATCGACCCCAACAGTTTGCCCCCTAGCTCATCAGATTCGGGAATGATTGTGACGAGGTAGGAGTTATTGAGATCAAGATTAATTGCCGAACTATGATGGTACTGAGCCGTGATTTCCAAGATTATTCATTTAAGATGACAACGTATTTCTTTCAACGAGCTTTATACACCTCGCCGTCTTGGGGTAATGTGATTGCCAGCTCTGCATCGACGATTTTTTCGGAGTCGTTGGAGCGTTTACTCGCCTTCACGCGCTTTGCTTTTAATATTTTGAGAATCGTAAATGCTTTATGTTGGTTTCCGAGGTCACGCGCACCCACGCGCGAAAAGCCTATAAAAGACGAGACTTCTTTACATTTCCCCTCATCACTCCAAAACTTCTGAAATTCAGGTAGCTCTCTTCTCTCTCCACTTTTCCCTCTTAATTTATTATTTCCGTGGCGATATGTAATATTGCGATGTTCTGAATGGCTTGGTTGGTTCGACCAACCGTGTTTCGCTTAACCGCGATTCCGCATTGGACACCGAAGTGAATAAATCGACGAGGCAGATGGGGAATATGATCCCCGCTCTTCTTCAGCCACGGGAGCCGAGGTTGAGGATGATGGATCGCCCGAGGTTAATAGCTCCTTCGAGGCGAATCTTCCTTTTTCTGAGGTTCAAGAAGCCGTAGTAAGATAGTCTCTTGATATTGCCCCTTTTTAAGGGTTGGTTCATTCTCCCGTTGAAGTGCCCAAAGTCGCGGTGATTATTGAAGGAGTAAAAATTGAAGACGAGGATTTCTTTTGGGATCCCAATGAGGCGAGGATGATGGAGATAGATCCCCTAGTGGACATGTTTCGGCCGATTCGCCGAGGCGGAAATCTACGAGGAGACCTAAGAAAAAGCGAGCCGACCCTCCAGGTTCCACGCTTTCCATTGATACGTCTTTGAATGAGTTGCGGGTGCTATTCAATATATCCAAAGACGTTGAATTTGTGGTCCCCGATCCGTATGATCGAGCCGACAAGCCTCCTCCGGATTGTTTCAATGTTTATAAGGCTTTTTTCAATTTATGCTTCCTTTGGTTTCTGACTCCCGAAGTGATCATTCGGTATATGTGGAGACACGGGCTTGCTTTAGCCCAAATCAAAACTCGGGGGTTTCGTCATCTCATAGGGATTTTAATTCATAGTTACGAGTGTGATGTCGAGGTCACCGTTTATCACCTCCGAAACTTGTTGGATATCCGAAGAGTCCCTAGGTCGGCCAAATTTTATATTGGCAGCAAAAAAGATAAACGAATCATCACGGGGTTTCCAAGCAAAGACAGTAGGTGGGAGGACCATTTCTTCTTTGTTCGCATTTCCGAGGCTTTCGTTGGTGGTAGCTGCCTTCGATTAGTCAAGACGAACTGGGGACCGCTTGGTAGCTGACCTGTAGATTTTGGTTCGGTACATTATTCAATTTCGTTTTTCTGACTGTCTTCATTTTTTTGTAGATCGTGATTTCTTTCCTCTGAACATGGCCGATCTAACCGAGGTATTTGATGCATTGAGAGGGATGAAGGTACATTGGAGAAAACATTTCTCCCTTCGGAGGATAGAGAAAGCCCAAGCTCTTATTAGCAGCGCTTCGGTTAGTTCGGATCCTCCGTCTTCACAGGATTTGAGGACGACAATGGTGAAGAAAACGTCCACCCGCGATAAGAGAGAGAAAGAAGCGAGGGAAAAGGCGGTACGGGCTGCTGGGGGACACGCACTGATGGCTCCCGAGGCAGTCATTCCTGGCCCTGGAATCATAATCACCGAGGCAGCTATGGGTGAGGATGCCGAGGCGAACTTTTTAATCTCCCCCGAGTCTCCTGCAATGACGGGGGAAGAGATATTTTTCCAGCTTTTCCTCCGATGTCTAGACCCGCTGCTTCGGCTCTAACGAAGCATGCTGATACGCGAGGTCGGAAGCGTCCTGCACCGAGTGGTGGCCGAGACGAAGCCACGAAGAAAAATAAAGTTGATACTCATGTTCCTGGTGATCTCCTATTTTCCCAGATGATTGTCAATGATGCTGATGCTGATGCGTCTGCCGCCATCCTCGCACAGATCAATAGACCCGATGTTCATCTCCCTCCCTTGGGTGTGTTAATCAAGGACAAGGCGTACGCTGACATGTCGTTACGCGGTATCCGGGTACGAGCTAGTTTTTTATGACATTTAAATGGTGTCCATCCCCATTTTTTCTTATCGTTCTTCTTTTGCAGTTTATTGCTTCTATCAACGAGTTGGTCTTCACTTATGAGTTGGGGGCTTGCAAAGCCAGGCAGCTTGTCGAGGATGCGAGGAAAAGCACTTTGACATTAAAGGGTAAACATGAGGAGGCGGAGAAGAGACTCGCACTCGCATCGGCCAAGCTTGCAGATCTCGAAAGGGAGAAGATGACGTTGAAGGAGAAATCGGCCCAGTCCACTGGTTATGCGCTTGGTTTAAACGAGGAGAGGATGCAGATATAGCTTTGTTAAAGAGGCAGCTTATGGCAAAGGATGCTCGTCATGATTCTAAAGTGAAGAAGGCTCGCAAGCAGGCGAGGTAAGAATCAGCTCAGAGATTCCAAGATCGGGTTGACAAAATTAGGGCGAGCGTGGACCCATTGGAGGGTGTCAAGAGCAAAGAACTTGATTTGGCTGAGATTAACATCAATATGGATCTCTTGGACATCCTTCGAAAGGATAATACTCCAACCCTCGAAGCCGAAGCGGAAAAGCTGATTGGCTGGAAAGCTGACTTGGTCGGAGCGGATGAGAAGTTTGATAAGATTGCCTCCTGTTTGAAAGAAGGTTTGGTGGTTTTTCATGTATTAGAGGATTCAATGGCTACTTTTCTCGGGAATGATCCTGTCGAGCTAACCGCGGCTAGCGTCGATATTACTGATCCTGCGGGATCCAACGAGTGCTTGTCTGAAATCGTCGACCTCACGATTGAGGATTGTGAAGTAAATCGCACTGTGTAGTGACTCCGTACTTTTTGTATCGTATTTTGTTGGATTTGTATTTCTTTGTATCAGATCGATGCCTGGATGGCTTTATCTGGTTTATAATGACTTGTTGTTTCCTTGCTCTTCGCGGTGTTATTTTTCTTAGAAAATATAATGCAATTTTGCCTTTTCTTGATTTTGTTTAATTTGAACATGCCAAGGTATGCCCGAGCCTCATACTAAACGACGTGTTTCGAAACGATCTGTTTAGTACTATGTTGAGACGTTGAAGATCAATGTGCTGTAAAGCGGTTACTGGGTTTAGATTTTACTTCGGTTTTAGGGTTTGCGATGTGGACTCGGTTTACGTTCCCGTTTCGATAGTAAAATTGTGATTGGTTCGGTCGAGGTATATCTTTTCGTTCCTCTGGTCTGGATATACTCGCCTTTTAATTTATATAGCGCAATTTAATTCGTGGTGGATTGTAAGAGAACCGCGATCTGTATAGGATAATGGTCAATATCCGTAACGGATGTATTAGTTCGTTGTTATGGCCAGCACAGACGAAAATTATAGGTGAGTAAAGGAAGATGTATTGATAAATATTTGTCTGCGAAAGGTCGCGTTTACCCAGATAGGAGTATGAATATATGTACCCACTCCCCCCCCCCCTCCCTTTTTAGGGGGGGGGGGGGAGACAGCTGAACTTTTTCGAAGATTGGTTGCCTACGTACCATTTTCAAGGATAAAGTTGTCTCGTAGTTCATGTTGAGGACGTGGTGGTTTTAGTGATAGTACTTCTTGAGGTGTATTCAATCCACGATCTTGGGATGGGGGCGTCGGACATGTTGGCGAGTTCGTATACCCCTGGGCGAACCACCTTAGTGACTTTGTATGGTCCTTCCCAGTTGGCCCCGAGCTTACCAGCATTGGGTTTTGAAAAACTTTACGAAGGACTAGGTCTCCCTCGTTGAACCTTCTGCTCCGAACATTTGAATTATAGTATTTGGTCGTTGCTTACAGCTAGTTCTGTATATGGATAAGGGCTTGGTCACGTCGTTCGTTCAGTAAGTCCAGTTCATTGAGGAGTATCAGGTTATTGAGTCCCTTGTCCGGGTGCAGTTCTGCGTCGTACGCCGGGAATTTTAACCTCAGGAGGAGTTACGCACTCGGTTTCGTAGACAAGGGCGAAGGGTGTCTCGCCTATGGCGCGTCGCAGGGTAGTTCGATAAGACCAAACTACGCCTTCTAGTTCGTCTGCCCATCGGCCCTTTTTCTCGTCGAGACATTTTTCAAACTTTCTCCATTACTCTCCTTGCATGCGAACCTTCGACGCTGGTCATTAATGGCCCTGAGAATCTCCATTTGAAAACGTTTCCGTCGAGCAAAATATATCGGGTTGCCTGAGATTTGAGGTTTCAGGCAGCCCACTTGTCTGATGGCACCTCTCTGTCCGTGATGTAAGTGCGAATAGGTCCCATCCATTCCTTGTCGCAGCCGTACTCCCCTTCGTTTGGCACATCTTCATCCATATCGACCCCCTCGTTCTCGACGGGTGGTTCGTTTAGCGTATTGATTGCGTTACCGACTCCGGTTGCGTCGATGCTTGGATTCTCAATAAACTCGACAGGGATTACTCTCTTTAGACCGGGGTCTGAAGTTGACGCTAGAGCGGCTAATGTGTCTGCTTGGGTGTTCTCGCCGCGAGGGATTCGGGTAAGTGTGAACTTGTTGAATCGTTTGGTCAACTCCTGGACAATCGTTAGGTAGGCTTCCATCCTCTCATCTATGGCTTCGTATTCTCCATTGAACTGGTTCACCACAAGTTGGGAGTCGCAGATTGCGCTTAAGTTCGGAATTTTTATTCCGTGAGCGAGTTTTAAACTGGCGATCAAGGCTTCGTATTTTGCTTCGTTGTTTGAAGTTGGGAATGTCAGTCGGAATGATTGCTGTAAGATCTCGCCGGTTGGTGATGTTAGGCGGATTCCTACCCTGGATCCTTGCTTTGAAGACGAGCCATCGACATGAAGTATCCAGGTGGAGCTAGGCGACGGTTCTTCAATTCCTTCGGCTAGTAGCTAGACTAGGAAGTCTGCCAGTACCTGGGACTTCGCGCATGTTCTGTTCTGGTATCCGATGTCGTACTCGCTGAGTTTGACGGCCCATTTTGCTAGTCTTCTTGATTGGCTCAGGCTATGTAAGATGGTCCGTAGATGGAAAGTGGCCAACACCACGATGGAATGCGACTTAAAGTAGGGTCTCAGTTTCCTGGCTGACATAACCACTGCGAGTGCCAAGTTTTCCATTTGCGGATATCTGGTCTCCGCGTCAGTTAGAGTCTGGCTCACGTAGAAGATCGGCTTCTGCTTGCCTCGTTCCTCTCTGACGAGCACTCCGCTGACTGCTGTTGTTGATACGGTGACGTAAAGGAATAACGGCTCGCCTTCGACGGGTTTGGCAAGGATGGGCGTGCTCGCCAAATTCCGCTTCAGCTCTTGGAAGGCGTGTTCGCATCGGTCGGTCCATTCAAATTTTTGTTGCGTAGGGTATCGTAGAACGGCATGCACTTGTCGATGGATCGCGAAATGAAGCGGTTTAATGTTGCAACGCATCCTGCCAGACGTTGGACCTTGCGCTTTGTCTTTGGTGATGCCATTTCGATCAACTAGTTTATCTACTTTGGTTTTGCCTCTATACCTCGGTGAGTAACGAGGTACCCGAGGAACTCACCGGATGTCACGGTAAATGTGCATTTTTTTGGATTGAACTTCATGTTGTGCATGTTTATTTGTCGTAAGTAATCTCGTAAATGTTCAACGTGGTTCTTCTCGTCAAGCGATTTGACCAGCATGTCATCGATGTAGACCTTCATTATCTTGCCGAGCTGCTCCGCAAACATTTTGTTGACCAGCCGTTGATACGTTGCCCCCGCGTTCCTAAGTCTGAACGGCATCACTTTGTAGCAATAGATTCTGCGGTCAGTAATGATCGCAGTCTTTTCTCTGTCGTCGGGATGCATCAGAATCTGATTGTAATCAGAGAACGCGTCCATGAATGACAAGAGTTTGTTGTCGGCGGTTGCTTCTACAAGTCTGTCGATGTGTGGCAATGGGAAGCTATCCTTGGGGTATGCCTTGTTTAGATCGGCGAAGTCTACGCATACCCGCCACTTGCCGTTCTTTTTCTTCACTACGACAGGGTTGGCGAGCCAATCGGGATACTTAGCTTCGGCGATTGATCCGACCTTCAGCAGCTTCTCTACTTTGTCATTCACGGCTTTGGCTCGTTATGGCCCCAACTTCCTTCTTTTCGACTTGACTGGTTTGAAAATGGGATCTACGTTGAGCTCATGGCAAGTGACGTCGATGCTAATCCCTGACATATCTTCTGCGGTCCAGGCGAATGTATGTACATTCTCTTTCAATAATGAGATCAATTCGATGTGGATTGACTCGTCCAGTGTGGCTCCGACTTCGACGCATCGTCCTGGGTGATCCCCGTCGATGCACACCGAGGTCACGGGCTCGTAGGTCGACTCTACTACTTCCTTGCGAGCTTCCATAATCTATAATTGCTATAAGAGTTTGGACAGGTCCTTCTCTGACTCCTAGTCTGTCTTTGGCTTCTTCGGGTTTGCTTTCGCATTCGTTACCGGGTTACGAAGTTTGTGCTCAGCGAGGAAACATACCCGAGATTCCTTCTGGTTGCCCCAGATAGTTTTGATTCCATCGGGGGTCAGGAACTTGATGCAAATATGATTAGTGGAGGGAATGGCTCGCATGGAGTTTATCCTCGGGGTACCCATGATAACTTTGTATATTGCTGGATGATATGATACGGAGAATTCCATGACCCTTGTTACGCCTTTCGCATGGACTGGGAGCCTGATCGTTCCTAGGGTCATCGTTGTATCGCCATTGAATCCGGTTAGGGGTCTCAGGTCGGCTATTATTTCCATAAACTTGATGTTCATTTGTCTGTGGGTGTCTCGGAAAATGACGGCGGTAGAGCTTCGTGTGTCGATCAATATTATTGCCACGTCGTGGTCTCGAATAGTCAGCTTAATGACGAGAGGGTCGTTATGCTATTTCTCGATGCTGATGGTTTCCTCTTCGGCGAAAGAGATGATGACGTTCGGGAGGTTAGGTGGTTCGGACCAGTTGACGCTGGTCTCAGCTCGGTGCTGAAAAGCCTTGATTGATGACACCGTGTCTGGGCAATATCGCGATCCTCCCATTATCATGGTTATCCTTCTCCGAGGCGCCGACGGTGCTTCTTCCTCGTTTCTTCTGCCTCGCTTTGGGATGTCTCTTTGATTTTGTTCCGCCAGGGTATCTCGGTTTGGCTTGTTCTGGGTTTCATCTTCTCGTTAGAAATCTTTGAGGGTCACCGTATTGACGAGCTCTCCTGCCGTGAACTTAGCCGCCAACTTCGCCCCTAAGCTTCGACAATTTGCTATGAAGTACTCGTAGCACTGATGATGTTCACAATAGGCCTTCTCATCGAATTTACTGGAATTCCTTGTCCATCTTATAACCGGATCTAATATATATGAGTTGGCGATCATAATCTATATGGATAGAATTTATAACGGGGTCTCGAAAAACAAGTAATTTCTGCTAGGCCTTTATCCTATTTTTAGGTTCATTAGGATTCTTATTGGTTGGAACTTCCAGTTATCTTGGTAGAAATTTGATATCGTTATTTGCGTCTCAGCAAATCCTTTTTTTTTTCCACAAGGGATCGTTATGTCTTTCTATGGGATCGCATGTCTCTTTATTAGTTGCTATTTGTGGTGCACCATATTTTGGAATGTGGGTAGTGGTTATGATCTTTTCGACCGAAAAGAAGGAATAGTGCGTATTTTTCGTTGGGGGTTTCCTGGAAAAAGTCGTCGCATCTTTTTACGATTCCTTATGAAAGATATTCAGTCCATCAGAATAGAAGTTCAAGAGGGTGTTTCTGCTCGCCGTGTCCTTTATATGGAAATTCGAAGTCAAGGGGCTATTCCTTTAATTCTTACTGATGAGAATTTTACGACACGAGAAATTGAGCAAAAAGCTGCTGAATTGGCTTACTTCTTGCGTGTACCAATTGAAGTATTTTGAAATGAATTCATTTTACAATACTAAATGCTTTGGCAGTAGGAAGAAAAAACGAAAGATTTTTTTTTTTTTTTTTCAATTGAACATTAATCTATTCTTTTATGCTCATTTTTTTTATATATTTGATAGAAAATAAAGGGAGATTCTTCGTTTCGAAAATAGAATAATATTTTTGAATTGAAAATTTTGAAAAAGTTCTTTTAGTATTGATCGAAAAAGGGAAAATAACATCTTGAAAATCCCATTTTTTATTCAAAGTGGAAGTGTATTTTGAGTTATTCTTTCTAGATTAAAAGCACAGACTAAGTATTGAATCAAAAGAAAAAGATAAAATGGATTCATAGGCTCAATACATTCTATTCGAATTAGAATAGAAACTCATGCTCGATAGAAATATTAGATCTAATAGAATCAACAAATGCGGTAGGTTCATTAACAATTCACAGATTCAAAATGGCAAAAAAGAAAGCATTCATTCCTTTTTTTTATTTTACATCTATAGTATTTTTGCCCTGGTTGATCTCTCTCTGCTGTAATAAAAGTTTGAAAACTTGGATTACTAATTGGTGGAATACTAGACAATGCGAAACTTTTTTGAATGATATTAAAGAAAAAAGAACCCAAAAAATTATGAAAAGCCTTTTGCCTCTCTTTAGATTTTCTATTCCTTTTCGACCTGGTGTCAGGAATTACTTGTATCATAGTCCTAATTCTAGTATGTATATATAGAAGAATTCACTTTACCCCATTTTCTTTATTTTTCAATACAAATTTGAAAAATGGGAAGGGGTGTGATGTAACTGTGTCGTTAGTGACCAATTGAATTGATAGAATGTATCAATAATCAAGAGTTTTTTTCTATTAGAATAGAAAAATTTGACTAGATACTAAAATAAGATAAGGAAAGCAAGCGCAGAAAAAAAGGGAACCAGAAATCGGCGAAACAAAAATTTTAGGGACTATAGGGAGTATTATTTGTCTTGCTAGTTTTCGACACAAGAAAACGATGTCTAAAATTCCTTTTCTTGTGTCGATCTTGTCCTTCTTAATTCGATTCGTTAAAAATTCCTATTCTTAGTTTACATATATATTACTGTTTATATATATATATATATATAACTTTTTAATATATATATATATATATATATATATATATATATATTAATAATAGTATAGATAATTATTAATTATTTATTAATTAATAGTATAATAGTAGTTACTTTTTGTAGTTTTATTTATTTATTATTTCATCAAAATTGAAATCAAATAAATAAAAAAATTAGAAAAAACTTCTATTTCTATATAGTATAGACAAAATTTTAATGATAGATCTGATGATAAAAAATATTGTGTCAGCTGGGAAAGCAGGAAAAGGAAATTAGGTGATTCCCCTTTTTTATTCTATCTTTGAAAGGTTACTAAATACTATATGTTCGCAATCTACTAATCTAATTAAGTTCATTTTTCAAAAACATGATAAAAATTGTTCTTATTATTAGCAGTTCAACGGGACCCAACTCGAATTAGGCAAAGAAGAAAGAGTTGGGTCCCGTTGAGTTCTTATGTTTTCACGTCTATAACTCAGTTCATCCAATTTCTACAGGGATGAACCTAATCATGAATATGAACCATAAAAGAAAATACCTATTAAACTGATCACAAGAATACCAGCTACAATACCTATTACCCAAAGAGGAATCCTTCCAGTAGTATCAGCCATTTATCCCGCTTCCCTCCACATTTCATCGAGTGGTCATGCTAGAAACATAAACAGTCAGAGATAATTATGATATATAATCCATCCGAATGGGATAAGAAATTTACTATTCTTTATTTTTTATTTTATTATTCTACGTTCTTTTCTTAATTGAAGAAATAATTCGAAAATAAAACAGCAAGTACAAAAATGAGTAATAACCCCCAATAGAGACTGGTAAGATTTAATTCAACATTTTGTTCGTTCGGCTTTGATTGTGTCATAGCTCTATAATTGAATTAGGTTTATCGTTGGATGAACTGCATTGCTGATATTGACCCTAAAAAAGAAACGGTAGGTACAGCTAGTCCATGAACAGCCAACCAGCGCACTGTAAAAATTGGATAGGTCCTAAAAAGATCTACTAAATTCGTCGGGTTGTTCCAAAGGATCAAAACGGCCTGTTATTAATGGAATGCCTTGTCGGCTCTCTGTAAAATACTCGTTTGGACGAGGGCTCCCAAACACATCGTAAGCTAAACCGGTGCTGACGAATAACCAGCCCGTAATGAATAGAGAAGGTATAGTAATGCTATGAATGACCCAGTATCGAATACTGGTAATAATATCAGCAAAAGAACGTTCTCATATGCTTCCAGACATACTAAACTCCAAATATTCTCGTAGGGAATCAATTCTGTAAAAGATGAATCAGTAAATTCAAATTCACTGAGATTACATCTTTGTGAGATCGTCAATAAAGTACCAAGGGTATTTTGAGAGCCTACCGAATCAGTATAGCTATCCTTCTTTTGACACAACAACGCAATTGGAATTAGTATAGAAATGAGGTGTTAGATAATTTTTTTTTTTTTCTTGCTTGTCGATGTATAACCATGTCCCACTTCTATAAATTCCTGTACCTGTAATCTAGAGGGACTTTGATCCTTTATTCGTTTTGGACTAGAAAATAAACTAAAGATTAGATAAAAAGAAAATCCAAGAGGTTGGTTTCTAATTATAATAAATAATTAAGGAAATTCTCATATTGTTCCAAGTCAACTGAATCCAAAATCCATAAATTTCATTTTCGTTGCATATGCATAATTGTAGAATATTTTTTTTTTGTAATGATAATGTGATCCCCCCTTTCGCTTTTTGTTTCATTTTAAGGACTTAATTTCCAGTAACAAGAAAAAGAGGAATAGTTTTGGATCAATTAAAATAAAAAGAACAACAAATAATAAAAATTAATAATACTAAATATTTGTAATGCGTGTATTGTTTTGTTGTATTCAATTCAAAGGTTTTTTCTTTCTTTAACTAATTACAAAGATGATGGGTTTTTCACTCTATTTTCTATATAATCTCGAAAGAAAAAAAACCTAAAACCTAGAAAGGAAACGATAATAGAAATTGTTAATTACAAGTTTTAAAAATCTAGTTAAAATAAATAACTCTTTTTTTACTGATCTCGTTCGCCGTGTAGGATAACTCTTTTTGGTTTCATTCGATAGATTAAATAAAGAAAAACACTCTACTATTTAATCTAATGAGTTCAAATTCAAATTTAAGTAAATTCAAATTTCATTTTAATTAAAGTAGCAGGGGGCGTATTCTAGGTTCTAAGGTCACTTAAAATAAAAATAAAAAAGAATCAAACAAGTTTTTTTTTCAAATTTTTACATATTTATTCAAAAAAGTTCTATGTTTTGACTGAAGTTAGATAATAGAGTTATTTTATGTATTCTTTTTTTTTCTTATTAATTTCTTAAAGATTTTTTCAATGAATAAGTTACGTGATTCTGAATCCTGAGATGGTCCAGATGCCAAAGACGATGAATTTCGTTCTTTTAACTTTTCTCTATTTTTGTTCATACCACCTATAATTATTGATAATTCACAAATTTTCAATTGAATTTTTTGATTTGTGGAACTAGTATTTTTATCTATCTCTTTAAAAAAAAAATTTAATTGAAACTTAGGGAAGTACATTAGAAATATATGTATAAAAAACATATTTTATTGAGTCCCTTCATGCCTACTATAACTAGTTATTTCGGGTTTCTACTAGCAGCTTTAACTATAACCTCAGTTCTATTTATTGGTCTAAGCAAAATACGACTTATTTGAAATTAATTGAGTGAAGATGTTTTTATAAAAAAGAATTTCTACGTTCGATAGTTCCTTACCGTGTTAATTACCCAATTTTGGTCATTGAGATTCATCAGCAATACAGATTAAGAGCTAGAAAAAGATAGTACCTCTCTTTTCTCCCTTTCAAAAATGAAAACAAAAGAAAATTGAAATGATTGAAGTTTCTTTATTTAGAATCGTCTTAGGTCTAATTCCTATTACTTTGGCTGGATTATTTGTAACTGCTTATTTACAATACAGACGTGGTGATCAGTTGGACTTTTGATTAGTTAACATCTCTTTTTGTTGACTGACCTCCTTCTTGCTTTCATATCCGGAAGGTCTAATTCAGATTGCTGCTCAATTATTTGCGAACAGTGGAATTTTGACACAATCTAATAAACAAGAGTGACATCACGCTCTGTAGGATTTGAACCTACGACATTGGGTTTTGGAGACCCACGTTCTACCGAACTGAACTAAGAGCGCTTTTCTTGTTTTTTCTAAAAAACGAAAAGACTAGAAAGAAGACATTCTTTAACCCGAATCTATTTTGTACGTATATACTATATCATAGTATATCAGAAATTTCAGAATTATTTGTATGTCCAATTTTATTTTTAAAAAAGATAGATCTAAAATAGATCCCTTCCGAGCAGTAATAGGTAGGGATGACATGATTTGTGTTGGAGGTGGGTCTAGCACCCCATTTAGTTAGGCCCATCTTAGAAAAAGCCCTCCTCGATTCGGTCAGCATAGCGTCAACCTTTGACCGGGGATCACCGACCTGGAATCCCACGCTCACTTCCATCCGAAAGTCCCGAGCTTCTAAGAGGCGCACCCCGGGTCCGCACTAACACTTCGCCAAAACAGGGACGTCGAAAGGAAAGAAGACACGTGGAAGTTGGTCAAACAGTACACTATCCGAATAGAGGTAAGGTTTGACTTGACGTCCCACCAACCCTGCAGAGTAAGCGAAGAAAAAAAAGACACGTGGAGGGAAGTTGGCCGAACAATATGCTATCTTACAAAAGTATGGCACCGAGCTCGTCATGACCTCTCACCTTGAAAACCGGAACACGCTTCCTAGAGCACCTTACCCGCGAAGCAGGCTGAGGATGCCGCGTGGTCCCGGAATCCTGGGAAGTAGGAAGCTACCCCCCCACTATATATACCCCTTGGTATGCATGAAGGAAGGGAATCTTTTTGGACTTTCGAACCTCATTATTCTCTACAAAAAATAGGCCCGGTCTCTCTCTCTCATTTGTAACAAAGCATCGCGATTTAGAACGCCGAACTGGATTCCCGTCGGAAGTAGTTCGTAAATCTAAATCGTTCGTCTCTTTTCACCATTAATACAAAAGAATATGGTCCCCGACCTGTTCATCATAATACACGGCCTACTATAAATTGTGGTTAACTCGTTCCATTTAACGGAAATCTCACCTCCCTCTCCCTAATCAACCTTTAAACAACTTTAATGATCCTCTGGATCAACAATTGGTGCTAGAAGGAGGGGATTTGGAGATTTTTCTATACGCAAGGAGCAGTTCAATCACGACATCAGCCGCAGCAGCAATGGCGATCCCACCTCCAAGAGAGTTATCAGAGCAGGAGACCCCGGCCCAAATAACGGCCTCGCCGTCAACTCAAGCAACAGCGGCCGCCCCACCATCAGCTCAGGCGACGACCGACCAACCGATCCCTCGAGAGCAGTCCCTCGGAGCTCCGCCCCCCGGAGCTCCGCCCCCCGGAGCTCCGCCCCTGGCTCCGGAGCCCACTCCTTTTGACGGCTCCGCCGCCCAAAACGCGCCCCGAATGCCAGAAGACCAGCCCACTCTGTCCGCCATAATGCAGACCCTGCTCGCCAGAATGGACGAGCTTACGCGAGCTACCGATCAACGGTTTGCCACACTAGCAGCCTCCCGCGACCGGTCAGACAACACCGAATCCCCCGACGTCCACCTCAGAGAACCAGCTTCTCGGGGAGATGTCCCGCGCATCCGGAGAAACCTATTCGGTGACTCGCCGTCAGGGTCCGAAGGTACGGGCGGACGTTTCGTCCCGGCAACAGGAAGATCCCCGGGTGACGAAGCTCACCTTCAACGATCCAGCTCGGAGCGCGTCAGGGACGCCGAATTTGAGGCCATGAAGGAAACAATCCGTGCGATGTCCTCCAAAATCCATCAGGCCACCAGCGCGGCCCCAGAAATAGATCGCGTCCTCAGAGAGACGCAAAACACGCCGTTCACTCGTCGGATAGCCTCCGTCCCGCTCCAGCATCTCGGAAAGCTCAAACTCCAGCCCTACGCGGGCAACACCGACCCGGCTCAGTATCTAACGGCGTTCACCATCGCCATGGGCCGCGCCCACTTCTCCCCGGACGAGCGAGAAACCGCCCACTGCCAGCTCTTCGTAGAGAACCTCACCGGTCCGGCCCTGACGTGGTTCTCTCGGCTAAAGACACACTCCTTAGACAGCTTCAGAGATCTTTCGACCACCTTCCTCGAGCATTACTCCATCTACATCAGACAGCCCGCATCTAGCGTAGACCTCTGGCATTGAACCAAGGAGCAAAGGAGTCGCTCAGGTCCTTCATAGAGCGCTTCAAAGCCACATCCTCACAAAGCAACGTGACGGACGACTCGGCGCTCCCCGCTCTAAGAAAGGGCCTGCGGGCCGATTCGGCCTTCAAGGACGACATGAAGCTCAACAAACCGCGCTCGTTGGAAGACGCTTTAGACCGCGCCGGATTCTTCGTCGAGCTCGAGGAGGAAAAGGCAGCCGAGTCAAAGAACATCGCCTCGCACAAGGCCCAGTCCCAAAGGAGCGACCCAAGAAAGGTATCAGGAGCCTCGTCAACACTACGATGACGAATATCAACGCAGCAAATGAAAGCAGGCCGCCGCATTCCTCGTTAACAAATCGCCCGCCGTCCTCCATCTGCGCGACCCCGCTCTTCTCCCCAACCCCGCGTCAAAATTGCCCTGGAACAAGTACGTGCGAGACCCCAACCAGCAGGATCGGCGTCCCGACGAGCCGAACGACAAGGAGCCCCGACCAGATGAGCAGTATGACAGGACAACCTTCTGCGACTTTCACTAGAGATAGGGGCATTCGACCTCACAATGCCGCGCACTCCACGAAGTCCTGCTGAATCAATTCCAAAGGGGGGAAATCCACGTACCAGAACGGCTGCGTTTGCGAGCCCGGGACAGCGATAGAATACAACCGCGCGATAATCGAGGCCACGAGAACAGCCGGGCTAGGTCTGATAACCGCGCTCAGAACGACGATCGTCGCCGGAGATCCCCCTCGCGAGACCAGGAAAGGGGCAGGTCGCCTCCCCCGGCGCGGACTTTGATAGGGATGATCATGGGAGGCCTCCTCTCGTGTAACGATTCAGTATGGTCCATCAAGCGTCATGAGAGGAAGACCGACGCCTCCCTGAAATGGCACTCTGGCCCGGAGATCGATGCCCAGGACACAAGTAAAAGGGGGATATGTTTCACCGAGACCGACGCGGCCGGTGTCCACCAGCCCCACAATGACACCCTTATCGTACAAGTCCGTGTAGCCGACTGCGACGTCAACCGGGTCCTCGTCGATACGGGCAGCTCGGTCGATCTCATCTTCAAAGATACCATCGCTAGGATGAATCTAAACGGAGCCGCAATCAAACCGCACTCCATCCCGCTGACCGGCTTCGCCGGAGACACCGTCAACGGAATCGGCACCATCGAATTACCGGTCTACGTAGGCCGGGTGACAAAAATCGTCAAGTTCGTGGTCTTCGATACCTCCCCGATCTACAACATCATTCTCGGAACCCCTTGGCTGCACTCGATGAAGGCGGTCACTTCGACGTACCATCAATGCCTCAAGTTCCCCAACAAGGCTGGGACATATACGCTTAGGAGCAACCAGAGGGTCTCTCGCGCCTGCTTCGCCATTGAGCATAAACTGCGTCACGCCGCGCCGGCCTGCTTAACCATCAACGCGCATCAGCCCGGTGAGTCAAATACCCAGGATCTCCCAGGTCGGGACCACATCGCCCGGATCAACATCGATCCGCGCGACCCCACCCGTTGCGTTGGCATCGGAACCGACCTTGAAGAAAGCATCAAGAAAGAACTGGTCGAGTTCCTGGGGCAGAACGTCTCCACCTTCGCCTGGTCAACCAGCGATATGCCTGGCATCGATCCGGCGACATGCAGCCATGAGCTCAATGTGGACCCGACCTTCAGACCAATCAAGCAGAAGCGGCGAAAGCTAGGCCCCGAGCGAGCACATGCCGTCAATGACGAGGTAGAAATGCTGACTGGCTAGCCAACCCGGTAGTAGTCAAGAAAAAGAGCGAGAAATGGAGGGTCTGCGTAGATTTCACCGACCTCAACAAGGCGTGCCCAAAAGACAGCTTTCCCCTCCCCCGAATCGACCAAGTCGTCGAAGCCACCGCCGGGAACGAGCTGCTCTCTTTCATGGACACCTTTTCGGGGTACAACCAGATCCCTATGCATCCCGACGACCAGGAGAAAACCGCGTTCATCACGGACCGAGGGATCTACTGCTACAAGGTGATGCCCTTCGGACTCAAAAATGCCGGGGCCACCTACCAGCGGCTCATCAACCGGATGTTCGCCGATCAAATCGGCCGCACTATGGAAGTATACATAGATGACATGCTGGTAAAGTCCCTAGTAACGACCGACCACGTCACTCATCTCCGATCCTGCTTCCGGACGTTGAACGAATACAACATGAAGCTGAACCCGGCCAAGTGTTCTTTCGGTGTCACGTCGGGCGAATTCCTCGGATATATCATCACCCAGCGCGGGATCGAAGCTAACCCCAAGCAGATCCGAGCCATCACCGACCTCAAATCCCCAGAAAGCACGCGCCAAGTACAGCGACTCACCGGGAGAATCGCCGTGCTTAACCGGTTTATTTCCCGCTCGACCGACAGATGTCTACCGTTCTATCAATTGCTCCGAGCTAACAAACGGTTCGAGTGGGACGACAAGTGCGAGAGAGCATTCCAGCAGCTAAAGGAGTACATATTCACTCCCCCCGTCCTGTCCAAACCTGAAGAAGGCGAAATCGTCTACCTCTACATCGCCGTGTCTGCATCGGCAGTCAGCGGTGTACTAGTACGAGAAGACCGGGGCGACCAAAAGCCCATCTCTTACATCAGTAAATCTATAGACGACGTGGAGAGCAGGTACCCAACTTTGGAGAAACTCGCCCTGGCGGTAGTCGTCGCAGCCAGAAAACTCCGGCCTTATTTTCAATCCCACACGATCGCCGTCCTAAGCACCTACCCCCTCAGAACCATCCTCCATATCCCAAACCGATCTGGCCGAATAATGAAGTGGGCAGTTGAGCTGAGCGAGTATGAAATCGAGTACCGTGGACGGACGGCGGTCAAATCTCAAGTTCTGCCCGATTTCCTAATTAAATTGGTACCCGAGCTAACAATCGACGAAGTCCCCGAAGTGTGGAGCCTACATGTCGACGGGTCGGCTTCCAAACACGGCTCCGGCATCGGCATACGCCTCGAGTCCCCGACCAAGGAGATCCTCGAGCAGTCTTTCCGTCTGGCCTTCCCAGCGTCAAACAACGAAGCCGAATACGAAGCTCTGATTGCCGGCCTACGCCTGGCAAGGGTGGTCGGCGCGAAGAAAATCCGAGCCTACTGCGACTCTCAGCTCGTCGCCAATCAATTCAGCTGGGAATATGAGGCCAAGAATGATCGCATGGATGCTTACCTCAAGGTGACCCAATGCTTGGCCGCAGATTTCTCCGAGTTCACCCTGACGAAGATCCCCCGAGGTGATAACACTTCCGCAGACGCCCTCGCAGCACTGGCCTCTACTTCGGCCCCAGCTCACCGACGGGTGATCCCGGTTGAAAGTATCGACTTCCCTAGCATCGAGCTACCAAAAGGGGCCTACCTGATCAATCCCCAGAACGCAGACCTCGACGAGGACGTCCCACCTCCTGAAGATCTACCACCACCTCCAGCCGAGCCCGAACTACCAGACTGGCGAGTCGACATATTACTGTACATAGCAGACGGCGTCCACCCCCCAGATCGATGGGCCACCCGCCGGCTAAGAAAGAAATGCGCCCGATACACGATGTTGGACGGTAACCTGTTCCGATGGAGCGCCTCGGGGACCCTGCTCAGCTACCTCCACGGGCAAGAAACCATTGACGTAATGAAAGAGATGCACGAAGGCGCCGACGGAAACCACTCCAGCGGCCGGGCTCTCGCCCGGAAAATACGAAACCAAGGACACTACTGGCCAACAATGCTTCAGGATTGCGAAAAGTTTGCGTCCCGGTGCGAGAAATGTCAACGCCACGGCCCACTCATTCATTGCCCTACCGAGCTCCTTACCACTGCGGTGGCACCCTACCCATTCATGCGATGGGCCATGGACATAGTCGGACCCCTTCCCCGATCTCGTCAAAAGCATTTCATCCTGGTGATGACCGACTTCTTCACCAAATGGGTTGAAGCCGAAGCTTATGCCAAGATCACGGCGGAGGACGTCCAAAAATTCGTCTGGAGGTTCATCATCTGCCGGCACGGTCTGCCTTACGAGATCGTGACCGACAACGGTGCCCAGTTCACGTCGGCCCTCTTCGAAGACTTCTGCGCAAAGTGGAAGATCAGACTGAGTAAGTCCACCCCGAGATATCCACAAGGAAACGGACAAGTCTAGGCCACCAACAAGACAATTCTCGACGGCCTTAAAAAATGACTAAACGACAAGAAAGGCTTCTGGGCCGACGAGCTAGATGGAGTTCTCTGGTCCCATCGCACAACGCCGAGGACAGCGACATGTGGCACACCATTCAGCCTCTCTCACGGTATGGAAGCGATGGCCCCATCCGAAGTCGGGCTCCCCACTCCTCGCCGCGCTATGCTCACCCAGCAGGCCGACCTGAACGACGCCGTACAGTTGAGCGAGCTGGATTTTCTCGAGGAACAACGGGACCAGTCCCTCCTCCGGATCCAGAACTATCAACAGCTAGCCTCCAAGTATTACAACAAGAAGGTCCGAGGCAGGTTCTTTGCCGAGGGCGACCTGGTTCTGCGCAAGGTCTTCAAAAACACCGCCGAGCTAAACGCAGGCAAGCTCGGTGCCAATTGGGAAGGCCCCTACCTTATCTCCAAGATCGTGAAGCCCGGTGTCTACGAGTTAGTCACGATGAACGGCGACGCAATCCCGCGCTCTTGGAACTCGATAAACCTAAAACGCTTCTACTATTAGGCCCCTGGGCTCCGCTCCGCTGTCTATCTTTGTAAACAAACGAACTACGATTGGCTTGATCCCTTCTACTAAAGGGTACGTAGGCAACCCCTAACCAGGGCTCAGCTATAAATCTAATAAAACATTTTCAAGATCCCAAAAAAAACAAAAAAAAAGCCAAGAAAGAAGAAACGGGGACCGAGCTCCAACGCTCGCACTGCCCAGCACACAAACTATAAGTGCTAAAGCCGAGCTCCAATACTCGCACTCACACAGTACACAAGCTATAAGTACTAAAGCCGAGCCCAAGGCTCGCACCTCTACCAGACACACAAGCACTAAGTGTCTTAAAGCCGAGCTCGCCACTCGCACCAAAAAAAGAAGGTACACAAGCCTTAAGTACCTTAAGCCGAGCTACAACTGGCAATAACAAAAAATATATAAAGATACACAAGCGTTAAGTATCTCAAGCTGAGCCATACCTCGCACCCGATACAAAGACACAAGGGCACGGTCTACGACCTGCACGCACGGTTTTGACCAAAGGGTACGGTCTGCGACCTATTCTACCAAACATTTTCAAAAGAAACAAAGGAATTCCAAATGCCAATTTCATTTATCAGATAAAGCCTCGTACGGCATTTTACATAAATGGCCAACGGCCTAATCTTTGCACAAAAAAAGAGAGAAGAAGAAAAACAACAAAAAAACAAAAAAACAAAAAACAAAAAACAAGCTTTTATAGGGCCACGTCGGCCGGTAAATCATCACCCCCGTCAGCACGGGTACCATCCAGATCATTCGAGCCCACCATCCTCATATTGGTTCCGTGCTCACCAAGGAAAGGTTGCTTGATTCGCTCTTCCCCAACCACGGCCTCAACGGGCAACGCGATGGGATCAGCTTCGACAGCACCCGAGGCCGGGTCTTGCGCTGACAGATCTGCTTGGACAGCCTCCACGGTAGCACCACCTTCAGCAGCTGGTGATTGAACGTCCGAGGCCGGGTCCGCGACGGGCGGTTCGGAAGGACCGACAGGCATGAGTCGCTCGAGCTGAACGCCAGACGTGCGATCTAGAGGGATATCCAAATCTTCTGGGGTCAAGTCCGGAAAATCGATCTCGTCCAGTTGGGCTCCGTATATCGCATCATCTTCGTCCAGCTTCTTATACCGGTACCACGGCACCGACATCCCATCCTCAGCCTCCATCCTCTTGAGGCATGCCTTTATGCCAACCACCTGGTTGAACAGCAGATGAGGCTCTAAAGCCCGGTTACGGCCGTCGAGATGGGCACGGATCTTCTCCATCTTCGCGGTCCATTTCCGGTTCCTCCCCTCCCACCTTGCCGTGACCCGTTCACTCTCCGCAGCCACGGCCGCCTTCGCCCGGTCAATGGCACCCTCCAGCCCTTTAACCCTAGAGCGGAGTGTTTCCCTCTCCCCCTTCAGAAACCGAGCTCCTCCTCCAAAGCAGCAGACCGAGCCCTTTCCGCGGCAGATCGAGCCCTCTCCGCCTCCAGCTCGGTCTGAACGTTGTCCGCTTCTAAAGCCCGGGCTCGTACCCGCGCCGCCTCCTTCTCCATCGCCGTTGATCGGGCCTTCTCGTCCCTCAGCTCCTTCTCAAGCCCGCGGAGGAGAACCGACTGGGTCTGCGCGCTGGCCTCCTGGCGTATCTTCAGATAGTTAAGCGACGCGTCCTTCTCGGCAAGTCGCTTCTCATAGGCCTCCCCAAGAAAGGCAGTAAGAGCCATCGTCTGCATCAAAGCAGCTTTTAGCAAAGACATACACGAATCCTGATAGATTAACAGCTATATCTATAAGAAAACCTCACCCGAGCTGCGGACCGCGCCGCTGCGCGAAAGGCGTCGGATTCCGCCATTTCCAACGGCCGGAAGTGCGGGTGATTTTGCCCGAACATCATCGCCTGCGCCAGCTCGGCGCACTCATCCCTATCCACGATGATCTGGCTATTGCTGTCCTCATGACAGAAGTAGAAGCTGTAGTCCCTAGGCTCAGCATCGGAACCCTCCGAAGCACCACCTCCATCATCGCTTTGATCCTCAGCGCCCTGCACGGCAGCAGGATCCCGGGCTTCTTCCACGGAGACGATCGTGTCGCGATCCTCCGTCGCCCGAACTTCGGCCTCTTCATCCACCGAGGCCCGGGCTGCTTCCACCCCACCACCGGCTGATACCTCGGCGGCAGGAACCTCGGACTCCTCATCATACGGGACGCGAGAGACCTCGGCCACGCGACCCGACTATTCAGGCCGGACACCGTCCCGACCTGGAGCCGAGGACCCTCCCACCTCGGTCTTCTTCTTCTTCTTGCCAGCCCTCCCGCCCGCAGTTATGGCCGCCCTCTTCTTCGAAGGAGCAGCCTCGGACCCCTCTCCCCCAGCCTGCAGTGCCGGCTCTCGCCGGACCGGCACCTCAACAATTGGCGGAGGCGGCGCAACAAACGAATCCGCGTATAGCGGACTAGCAAACCGTGATCGACCTGCAATAGTGTCGGCCGTCAGATCGGTTCAAAAAAAAAAAAAAAAAAAAAAAAACTGACCTCCGGCCATGGCATCTGCTACTCTTCCCGAGGTGAACGATTTACAATCTCTATCGCCCACCGTCCTGAACACAGCAAGGATACCCGCGTAGTCCGGCAACTTGAACCTAGAAGAGTGAGGACCTGAAAGCAAAGCAAACAGCATTAGTCAGAACAAAACCGAAGAAAAGAAAAGCAGTTCGATCTACAAATCCCTACCCGGGGAAAAATTCCTATCCCGGGTGTATCTCGCCGACGGGTCGAGTCCAACCACTTCGGTAGCCCGGATGTAGAAGTAGCTACGGGACCAGTCCTCGACCTTGGACAGCTTGCTAGCCTTAGACCCCGAGCTGCTAACCTCGATAATATTTGCCGCAGGTTTAAAAGCAGCATAGTAGGTCCCCGGGATCCCAGGGTTCGTCTTCTGCTGAGTGAGAGCCTCGAACATGGGAACCGTCACCTCCACATCACACTCCTGCCCCAGGGTC
Source organism: Eutrema japonicum (assembly GCA_030161315.1). Classification (NCBI taxonomy): domain Eukaryota; kingdom Viridiplantae; phylum Streptophyta; class Magnoliopsida; order Brassicales; family Brassicaceae; genus Eutrema; species Eutrema japonicum. The sequence continues at coordinate 40,616,451 of BSQW01000014.1, read as the reverse complement.
AGCAGCACGATCATCCCTTGAATCGTGGACGGGCAGATCTGCGAGAAAGCCAAACCCCGCGTCCGGCAGTATTGGACGAGCAGCTCGGGGAGAGGAAGGTGCAACCCGCACTTCAGGAAGAGCCCCTCGTACAAGCAGATGAAGCCCGCCGCAGGATTCCACGGACGCTCGTCCGGCCTAGGCAGTCGGAGCTCGGCAGCATCAGGGAAGTCGCATAACTCCCTTAGCAGGGTAACCGACTCTGGCGTGCTCCAGGTCGGCGACCCGCCCTGCTCATAAAGAACCAAGGGAGACTTCCTCGCCCTGGCCGATCGTGCTCCTCCGCCGCGACCACCCCGACGTCCACCTCGATCGCCCGCACGCCCGGTTCCTCTTCCGTCCTGGTCAGCGCCATGACCGCCAGAAGAGGACCTTATCACCGCCTTTTTCCTGTGATGGGTCCCGGGAAGCGGCGGAGCGGCCCCCGAAGAAGAAGGAGCAGGCTGTTCTTCGCTCTCCTCGTCTTGATTCGGAGAAGAAGCGTGCTCGGAACCCTCGGGGGATGAATTTTCCCCCGGAGAATCGTCGCGGTTATCACGGGGCGCCGACTCATCGCTAGACTCAACCCTAATTCCATCTAGTACCGGCGCCATCGCACAGAGAGGAAGAAGAAATCCCGATATCCGAAGCCGGAAGCGAAGTCGAAAGAAAATCAGAAAGAAATCGAAAAGTTCAGGGAGAAGAAAGGGGGTTACCTTGAGAGAATGCGCAGAAAGGTTTAACCGAAGGAAGAAAGAGGAGTTAAATAGAGGAAGGGGACAACGAAGCGACGCCTGGACACGTGTCGAAAGGAACATGGCCTCCCAAAAACCTAATGATGACGTCTCTTCGTTTTTCTCTCGCCAAAAGCAGGAGACGCCTCGATAAACACGAAGCGTCTTTCGTACGCCGCGCGTGAGCAGTACTCACAGAAAAAGAAGCGCCGTTTCGTTTCTCCCGCGTGATGGATACGCGCCAACAATCTCCGGATCTTCGGGAGAGCCGACACGTATGAGCAAGGGCTCAAGTCTAAGCTGTAACACCCCGACCTCATCCACTCAAATCTCAAAGGACCGACCTAAGATGCGCCGAACTAGCATCAGATCAACTTCGATGCATTCGCCTCACCTCATGCCACCGAACTGGGGGGGACTATTGTTGGAGGTGGGCCTAGCACCCCCATTTTGTTAGGCCCATCTTAGCAAAAGCCCTCCTCGATTCGGTCATCATAGCGTCAACCTTTGACCGGGGATCACCGACCTGGAATCGCGCACTCACTTCCATCCGAAAGTCCCGAGCTCCTAAGAGGCGCACCCCGGGTCCGCACTAACACTTCGCCAAAACAGGGACGTCGAAAGGAAAGAAGACACGTGGGAGTTGGTCAAACAGTACACTATCCGAATAGAGGTAAGGTTTGACTTGACGTCCCACCAACCCTGCAGAGTAAGCGAAGGAGAAAAAGACACGTGGAGGGAAGTTGGCCGAACAGTATGCTATCTTACAAAAGTATGGCGCCGAGCTCGTCATGACCTCTCACCTTGAAAACCGGGACACGCTTCTTAGAGCACCTTACCCGCGAAGCAGGCTGAGGATGCTGCGTGGTCCCGGAATCCTGGGAATTAGGAAGCTACCCCCCACTATATATACCCCTTGGTATGAATGAAGGAAGGGACTCTTTTTGGACTTTCGAACCTCATTATTCTCTACAAAAAATAGGCCCGGTCTCTCTCTCTCTCATTTGTAACAAAGCATCGCGATTTAGAACGCCGAACTGGATTCTCGTCGGAAGTAGTTCGTAAATCTAAATCGTTCGTCTCTTTTCACCATTAATACAAAAGAATACGGTCCCCGGCCTGTTCATCCTAATACCCGGCCTACTATAAATTGTTGTTAACTCGTTCCATTTAACGGAAATCTCACATCCTTCTCCCTAATCAACCTTTAAACAACTTTAATAATCCTCTGGATCAACAATTTGAACCCGTGACATTTTGTACCCAAAACAAACGCGCTACCAAGCTTCGCTACATCCCTTTCAATTGGTTTACAGTGTCATTGTAAAGAATTCCTATCTTGTTTTCCACATCCTTTTTTTTTTCTCATATCAGATAACAAACATATATATAATTAAAAAAATACTTTTTTTTTACGAGAATTCTCTCAATTTCCATTTTACATAAATTAGGCGTTTCCATTTGAAAATGGAATCTATAAGATCGTTCTAGTAGATAATATTTTAATTCTAATTTTGAAAATTGGGGGGGGGGGGTTACATATACAAATACAAGACCTTCTTAACTACATGTACATCTGTAGTTATATATATTACTATATATATATATATATATATATATATATATATATATATATATATAAAGAAAGTTTTTCTCTTTTCTCGTTTCGTCACCTCAGCGTCTACATAACATATTTTAATTGGTTTTATTTATATAACTAAGATAATTATCTATAAATTTATCTATACATGTATAAAACAAAGAGCATAAATAATAATTACATAATTTAGTTTTAACAAAAAATAAAATCCATTGATATCTACCGCATTATTTTTTTAATTTATCAAAAGTTAATTTTCATTGATATATGTGATAAAGTATATACTATAAAGTGAAAATTGATATGTTTTATGGTTAATTTTATACTTTATAATTAAAAATATATAAACGTCAAATATTTTATAAAAATATAAGAGAATATGAAACCAAAAATTTTATTTATAAATAGAAAAATCAAGTTATACCTATATACAGCAATTCAAGACAAATATTTCATAATAAAGAACATCATAATCATAAACATTGTCGGACCAGCGAAGCACCAGACTGGAGCATTTCTATCACAATCTGATCACTCCGTTTACTATTAATGCTCATTCGACGACTACTAGGACACTCTCTACAGTCATGCCAACCGCCAATTCTACCGCAACATCAACAGAACAGTCGATTTTATATTTTTCAGTGGGTCGGGTGCAAATCTTTTATGTTTGATGCCAAGGCAGAGAATTTTATAGTTGCCTCGCTTATCCAAGAAAGTGCTTAGTTACCAAGAATTGGAGTGCCATAGCAGCTAACTTAGTGATTTATTATTTCAATTTAAATTATTTTAAGAAATTTTTATAAATGCTTTAGCTAAAAATTCTTATTGTTTAAAATTTTAAAATTTTATTTTGTAAATTAAAGAAAACATGTATCATCTTTCCACACTTTAATCAACATCCTTTACTTACAAACAAAATACGAGACATATGATTTGTGTCTTCACCCATTGTAGTTCTAATTTTAATTTTTGAATATATTTCAAATGAAGAATGCGATAGTAGGAAGATGAGTATTTCAACAGAAACATGTCCACTTTGCGTCATATGTTTAACATAAATTGGGTAATTATACCCGAGAAGGTAAATATAAATAACCGGGTTACAATATATTTCCTCAATTCACATTCCGCCACATCAGCGTCCACATAAACATCCAACATATTTTTTTAAAAAACAACATAAAATTATCTTAATAACCAAACGAATTAGGCGAAAGCAGGTTTTTTAGTTATTAAACAACATATAATTCTTTTTTTAGTTATTCTTTTCCCCTTTACTAGTCATTAATAACCAGACGAATTATTCCAATGTATAAAAAAAATTCCAATGGCTTTTGCTATTCTAACCTTCCCCACCACTATTTTTTGCTAGGTATTTTCCTTTGCTTTGAGCTTTGAAAGGAGAAATTGCCTTGATACTTGATATAAAAAATAGAATAACTACAAAAAGTACTAAATATAAATGGATAAATAGTGGGTTCCATCGTTTCTATGGTTACTTCTAAAACGATGAGGTCCTCTCTATACACCGGAGCTCCTTCTTTTAATTAATCAATAATATTGGTAACTTGTACAATTCACATTCTTTGGCTCTACCCTATTAATATTCCAGTAATAGGTCTTTCACAATGAGATCCACTTTATACAGTAACGGTATTTCATTTTTAAAATTGATTTGGTCGTTTACCCTGTTAGTCCGTCCTTTTTTTTTCAAGAGTATAATCTTTTTAATAAAAAATGTAACTTCCCCCGCTTAATGGATAATCATTTGTTATCATTGGGGGTTTTCTAAAAAATAGAGTTGATTGGATTTGCACCAATGTAAACCATAAGTTTCAGACAAAATAAAAGATATGAACGATCTATCTTTTTTTAGATAATTAATCGAGTTCCTCCATTCTATTTTATTCACAGGTACTGATCCTTGATATTTCAAAAAGAATTTCCTCTTTATGTTTCAGTCTATGATCTAAACGAGTCGCACATACACCCGAGTACATGTTCCTCGTCGCTGAGGGCATCCCCGAAGCGCTGGGGATTTCGTGACATTTCGGATTGGCTGTCTTGTATTTCTAATAAGTTGTTTAATGGTTGGCATACGGAATCATATAAATAATGGGCTGGTTTAGATTGGTTCTAACCGGCTAATTCTGAATTACTTCTCTATCAACATTCTTTTCAATATCTTTTTTGAATATTGAAGAGAATATGAAACTAAACCTTTAATCTAAAAAGATCTAAAATTCCCCAGCGAAACTCCCATTCTCCTCAGTCTCCCAGTATTGGAGACCTACTTACTACATCTCGACCGGGGCCTCTCCATTCTTTGCTTAAGAACTTTTCTTTCTTACTGATTGAAGATTCCTAATGTGATGAAAGCTAAATTAAAGCTAAAACTCTTTCTTTTAAGAAAGCATCTGTTCCATTTTTCTTTCGTTAGTTAATCCACCTTTAAGGGCTTGTAGTAATTCAGGTTTGACACTATTTGGAATGGCTTTCTCATATTGAGAGATTCTGTCTAGTGGCATTCGATCACAGAATCCATTGACTGCTGCATAAATGACTAGTATTTGTTTTTCAATTGGAAGTGGTGCATATTGTGGTTGTTTCTGTACTTCTGTCAGCCTTGCACCTCTATTGAGTAATGCCTGAGTCGCAGCATCAAGGTTTGAGCCAAATTGAGCAAAGGCGGCCACTTCGCGATATTGTGCCAATTCCAGTTTTGAACTACCACATACTTGTTTCATAGCTTTCAACTGAGCGGCAGACCCGACGTGACTGACAGATAAGCCGACGTTAATAGCAGGTCTAATTCCGCGATAAAAGAGCTCTATTTCCAAACAGATTTGTCCATCAGTAATGGAGATCACATTTGTGGGAATATAGGCCGATACGTCTCCAGCTTGTGTTTCAATGACGGGTAAGGCGGTCAAGCTACCTGCACCTGTCTGGTCCGATCGTTTAGCCGCTCTTTCTAAGATACGGGAATGTAAATAGAAAACATCACCTGGGAAAGCCTCACGGCCTGGTGGTCGGCGTAACAATAATGAAATTTACTAAGATCATCATAGATTATTAATGCGTGCATTCCATTATCGCGGAAATATTCCCCCATTGCACACCCGGAATATGGGGCCAAAAATTGCAGAGGACTCCCTCATGCATGCTCCACTTGGCTCGGGGGGATATAGCTCAGTTGGTAGAGCTCTGAGACCCAACCAGTCTTCCAGCACACTCCTCCGACGGCCTTCGATAGGCTTGGAGATCCTGATCTGTTAACTTTCTTTCGTATGGCTGCTTGGCGTGCTGTCATCTTTGCTACTCCGCTTTGTACGGTTTTGGGTGAAGGTTCAATCTTTTGTTTCGTACGAGTAATGCTCCTTTCGTACTTGAGTCCAGTACCTGTGTTGGATCGGTTGGACTGGATTTGTGCAAGAAGGAGTGCTTTCGTACGAGACTCCGTCGTGCTCTTGTGTTTGATCAGCCAGTCATGTATGGTATGTGAGGGCCTTTGTTTCACTACGAGTCGGATATGTTTGTGCGAGAAGAAGGACAGCTTTCGTAGAGAGTCCGATCAATCTTCCACTCTTGTATTTGCATTCATTCGGTTCTCCTCTCAGTTCCGTCTAAATCCCCTCGTCCTGACTAAAGCACCTCTCCGTGATCCGTCGATCACCTAGATAAATTAAGTATAGTAATAAGAATGAAAAGTATGGCTTGGCGTGTTGGATCAATTAGTCATTGCTTTCATCTTGAATTAAGTATATAGAAAAGAAGTGTTGTCTGTGCCAAGTCTAGAAGTGGTAGTATTAGCGATCCTATTGAGATGTTTATCGGGTTCGCTGCTCGAATTTCAATAAAGTCAAGTTTCCTCAACCCCGTTTCTGTTGAGTTGCCAAGATTTCTCAATCCTTGTATTATTTGATCCTTTTGTTTA